>CM030800.1:5562891-6162891 GCA_018127125.1 Rhododendron griersonianum | reverse complement strand
TTGGATCCATTTTGGTCTTCCTAATCTTTTTTTTTTCTTCCCCTTTTTCTGTATGATCTGGTGCAAATTGTTGTAGAAGCACCCTACTGTATAATATAGTCTCTTAAGAAATTGAGAAGCAAAAATTTCCACAGCTTTCATTTTCCATCCTATTCGACATTGTACTGCATGCAGTTGAAAAATCATGTCAATTCGACAAGATCTATTGTAATCTCTTATCTTAATTTTGTGCTCATTGATCCTGTCATTTACATACAATGTTAACAACGTAATTAGGTAAACCTCAAGGGGTTGGCCTGGTGGTCAAGACTTGAGACTTGAGAATTTGCTTCTTCTTAAGATTTCAAGTCAACTCCTTTGGGGCCAGTTCATACGGAGCATTTGTTCTGGCTTCAAGTGAGGCCCCCGTTTGTGGACGGGTGGATTTATAGCCCTCGATATTAATCGAGGTGTGCGTAAGCTGACCCAAACACCTGGTTATCAAAACAGCGTACGTAATTAGGTAGATTTTGATCCTAACTCAAGAAGTTGTAACCAGCTGTGAGAGTGGGCTCCTCAATTCTCTCAAAAGTCTGAATCTTTATGATTAGGACATGGTTTAGCTTGAGCTGTAGTCAACCATAATTTCCGGCTTTTCTTGAGCCCTGTAATTTCCATAAATTACCCAGAAAAACAGAAGCTTCTGTTCTCTTTTTACTGTACCCTCTTAGAATTGAATCAACCAAAAGTTTTGTACTGTTCAATTTTGTCATGAGATTAAGAATTAAAATATGATCATTTACAAAAATCCCAGCTTGGCATTGGTGAGTTTCTGACCATACCCAATAAATCTATAGCCTTAATGTCTCATCTACCTTTTGTAAATTATTGTTATTAGTGAAAGGGAAATGTAGTGGAGTTCAGGCATGAAAAGATGCCCTTGAAGATAAATTATTAATTTGATGAGATGTGGTTAGTAGGAATGTATTTTCTAGGTTAAACAAAAGTTTTTTTTTCCCCCCCCTTTATGTGTTGCAGCTTTGTCTATTGTTTATTGAGACTTCCATTATTGGTCTCCATTTCAGTCTGTTTTGCTTGTCATCAAGATTCTTTGGAAATTATAGTTTGTGTGGAAGAGTTAAAACCAGAGAGTATAGTTTGTCAATGGTTTAGGTGAAAGTCTGTCCCAGAGGTCAGAAGGATACACAAAGTAACATTCATAAACTGCTAAACGGAACGAAAAGACTTGTAGCCCAGCGGTTATCTCATGGTCCTTTCATAAGGGAGGTGAAGGTTCGAGCTTTATTAAAGGTGTTTAGGGTTTAGGGCTATGAACTACTTGTAATCCTCCTATGGATTAACTAACTAATATCCCCGCTAACCCTCCAGGTCGGATTGTTCAATTTTAGTTGTCAATTGATTCCCTGCATGATCGAAGGTTGGCCCGGTGGTCAAGGCTTAAGACTTGTTTTTGGAGCGGCAGAGGCTTAAGACTTAGAATTTTGCTTCCTTCCGATGTTTCCGGTTCGAAACCTCCCGGGGGCTATCGATTCTTATGGAGTCAGATCATACAGGAACTTGTCCCTACTTTAACAGGACTCCTCGTTAGTGAGACGGTTGAACTAGTCCCAAGAGATTAGTCGTAGTGCGCATACACAGTCGGAACACCATTAGTTATAAAAAAAAAGAAAAAAAGAAGATCCATCGGTGTGTTTGTAGAGCTTAGGTGGCTTTTTTATTAATGTTTCCTTATATTTTGGAGAGAGAGAGAGAGAGAGAGAGAGAGCTGCCTCTGGTTTCAACTTTCAAGTCCAATTTAAACTGAGATTTTGGAATTAAATTTTTGCGTAGCTAGTAGAACTTTTTCTGGGTGGGAAGTATGTGCGCTCTTGGAAAGGAAAAGCAAACGAACCACCCTGTTACTATCCAAGCTTCTTATTTAAACACTCAGTGGTGGTGGGGTGATTGGTGAATTAATAATAGTGGTTAAGACCGAAAGATTCAGAAGATTATTTCTTTTCACGTTGCATTGCAGGTTCAAGGTTTCTGACATTTCCTCTTTCTTTCTGAGATTTCCAGAAAGAAAATTGAATGTGCTTTTTTTTTTAAAAAAAAAAAAAACAAGGAAATGAAATGCTGACAACAAAGGGATGATTAGGAAAGTTTGAAAAGGATTTGGCCCTTTTTTTGTAGGGTATTATGTATTTATGATCATTAGTTTTAGGGTGGGTGTCCCATTATTAAAAGGTTTCCCTCCTTTTATCCTTTCACTTGGAAGGTGAGTTTTTCCCTTTGTTGAGGGGACAGCATTAACTACTAAGGACCATCATTTGCCTCAACAACCCATTCATTATGTCTTGTTTGGGACCAAAATTCATTTTTTGTTGCCCAAGCATTCAGTATTAACACGTTGCCATTATATAACAGCAGAAGAGAAAATCATTAAGAATCTATTAAAAAAAAAAAAGGAGAGGAATTTAAAAAAAGAAGAAGAAGAAGATGGAGCCAAGTTAATTGCTATGTCAACCACTTCTGAGAGGAGAAAGAAGTGCAATAATTACATGCAACATCTATGTGACATTTGTCTTCGGGAAGACATTGTGGCAAAATCCAGTACTAAAAACCAGCTCAATAGGTCTAGGAAACACAAATTCCGGGCGCAACTGTATTGGGGCCTACGTGCATCGAACGGCTCTTGATGGAGTTGTGTCCCGGAGTACGTAGTGTTTTAAAGTTGTGTTCCTGCTAGCATTGCTCGCAAATTATTGACTCAAACGGGAGCCAGAGTCTCTGGTCATCAGAAAGAGTCTCATCGAAAGAAATGCTAGTCCTAATGTAGTCATAAGTATCGAATTTCATTGCATGTCTCACAACGTCCAGAAGCTCCTTCCAAGTACCATCCTTGAAATTGTGCATGTGAAACAACTCTACCACGTACGTTCAACAACAGCAAGGACTGATCATCATCTTCATCCCGATCTCCGCGAATAACGTACGCCGAGTATAAAGTCCACACCCACCAATCCAAAAGATCGAGCTTTATCAAGATCAACATGATACTTCACAAACCATCCAGAGTAGTCACTTTCCATATCGAGAACCTGGAATTCTGCCATCGTCGGCCCATTAATAAGATGCAAATGGCCATTCGACTCGCCAAAGAACATAGTTCTGTGCCGCCTCCAAGTAGTACCGCTACCCGACACACACCAAAACACTGGAAGTGCCGGCATTGTTTCAATGCGCTCTAAGTCGATATCGAAGCACAACAGAGGCGCAATCCAGTGAATGTTTCCATTCCAAAACACCCCTTCAGTGAATGATTTGATGCCCCGCCGTAAAGCTACTCGCAGAGACCCTACGGAATGGGAGACCCTGCCAAGCAGGGGTGCTTGGCAGGGGTGCCGAGCGCATCTCGGCTGTCCAAAAGTGTTTTGGACGGCCCAGATGCAAAGGTACCGAACGGATTTAAAAAAAAAGAAAAGGAAAAGAAAAAAGATGTTTCGATCCGGGCCGTTGATTCCGAGATGAATGGCCGGATTGGCCGCTTGGCACCCGCTCGGCAGGGGTGCCGCTCGGCAGGGTCCCCGGGTCCGAGACCCTCCAACGGCGAGTCTCTGATGAATATATATATATATATATCTCAATCTGGTAGCAGCCGATCGGCAGGGTAGTTCTTACGCATACTACTTTGTAATGAGGCGATTTTGATGGATCAAAAGCTATATTGTTAGGATCGTCACACACACGCACATGATTTACGAGTATAAAACAGTAAAGAAATCGACACAGCAATATATGTAGTTCCCCAAAATCGGGTACGTCCACGGGAGCGAGAGCTGTTCTTTTATTATCACAGTACGAAATAGAGTTTACAACATAGAGTATTTATACTAACTCATTCTAACCCTAACCTGGTATTTGGTCTGTATTCCAAAAATACCCTTGTACGAACCGTGCTGTACTGCGGGAGGCTACGCCCCCCGCACCCCCCAAATTACGGGATGTCTGGGCCTTCGGCCCAGTCTATTTTTACTGGATCATTGATGTGCGCTTCGGTCCACTCGTTCCGCTCCGACATCTGGCCTTCTTTTTAGAATTTCTTACTATCTCTTCATACTTAACATATTTAACATAAGAGCCACAGTTCTAACATTTATGAAGCCCCACAACGGCAAAATCGCGAGGTGGGTGCAATGCTATATATTGGTTTGTGGTTGGGTTTAGTACGGTATAACTGCCTCGTTGAAAGATAGAATAGAGCAACAACAAACCGTTACAAGATGGTCGAACGTAGATACCTGAAAAATTCCCATTGCATAGAACGACATGGAGAGATTCGAGCGGAGGCGGCCTAGGGAGAGAAAAGTCCGGTGGAACGAATTTGAAGACGGCGGAACGCGTGGCGGGGGAGGGGAGTCGGGAGTAGGAGCGGCAGAGGAGAGAGAAGTGGGGGGAAGAGATGAGAGAGAGCCAGTGTTTGGACACGGTTTTGAAACGGAGGACAGACTTGGCGGGGGTTCGAACGAGGATCGCGGAGAGGACATCATGGTTGTCGGCGACTGCCGTGGATGATGAGAGCGCCATTGTTGTAAACTAGGGGTGGCAAATTGAACTCAGACTCATTAACAAACCCATACCCATCAATTAAAAAATAGATCCAACCCAACCCAATTATTAGTTGGGTCTTAATTGGGTATCAATTGGATCAACTTAAATGACCCAATGGGTAATGAAGGTAACCAACCAAATTCCTGCCTCCTTACCAATAAAAAATTGGTCTAGGGTCCATTATAGCATGTTTGTAACCCACCAAGTCCACCTCTCAAGTTTGTAACCCACTAGGTCCACTCAGACAAGGGCCTTGTTTGGCTTAAACAAAAAAAATGTATTTTTACTCTTTTTCTTTTTTTGTGTTGCCAAACTGAGCCCTTGTCAAGCCAAAAAGGAATTAATACAAGCCAAAAATGTCCCTGCCAGCTTTTTTTCACTACAATCACGGCAGTTACGTTAGGATTTTGGGATAGAGAGAAGGAGGGAGTTTTGCGACAGAGAGAAAGAGGGAGAAAGAGATATAATGTTATATACTCGTTCATCCGTTCATATTTAACGTTAGATACTTACATTTAACGCGCTGCACAGATAATATTATATGTTCAGATCTGTTAAGCCGCTGCGTGGACCAATTCATATAAGGTGATCTGTTAGACCACATATAACGATATTAAGGATGCAAACCTAAAATGATTTTGGTTGTTTAGGTTTAACCTTATATAATGTCATATGTTCATTTTTCAAGAGATACACATGACAGAATAATACCGTTGTTTCTGTATGAGCAAAAAAATAAAAAGAATGAAGACAAGAAAGAGTGCTTGAGGCATAGCCCAAACACAACCAAGAAAAATTGACCTAATACTACACTTGGAAAAAATAAAACAAAAGGAAAGGAAAGAGATTTGATACTTGCGTTGTTTTTTGGTACTTGAGAAAAGAAGAGAACATAATTAGTTTAGATATCTCTATAAAACCAATTAAATTAGATTATTGAAATGGTCAGCGGCCTAATTGATTCGAACATGATTGGTGAAAACATGATATATAACCTTCCACAAGTCTACTGGTCATATATAACATTATATCAAAGTTAATATGGAACATCTAACATTTGTATGCTGTTGCAATACCATGAAAATGATACAGATTATCAGTGGTTATAATATGATGTTGCAATACAATGAAAAAGGGAGAATATATATTGTTATATAAGTACAATAACGTTATATACGGTGTACCTGAAAAGAAGAATATAGGAAGTTATATAACGTTATATAACTTTAATATGTCACACTGAACACAACTGATGTCTATAAAACAGCAGTGTACCTGGAAATGAGAATATAGAACGTTATATAAGGTTATATAACGTTAACATGTAAAACTGTACACACCTGATGTCCACAAAACAACAAAACTCTTTATTTATCCATAATCCAAAAGAAACAATTTCAATATTTTAAGCATGAATAAGGTAAAATAAAACAACCCCCCAACTTTTTTCTATTCTTCATCCTAATCTCTCCTTTATTCTCATATTTGATCTTCTTGCCTCATATATCGCTTGGGGGGTCAATCGTTGCTAACGGACGAATGTCTGTTGCGTACGCCACAGGTACCAACTCTTTTCCTCTTCTTTTAGGATTTGTCATTGCTGCACGTACAATGGAAAAATTAAACATATGGAAACATAAAGTTTTGTATGTGTAAAGAAGGATGGACTGATCAAAATCACATGTAATCATATATATTAACTAGTGGAAAGTCATATATATGGTTACAATCACAATATATAATGTTATAACAGACATCGGAAAGTTATGTTACTGACAAGTCATTGAAAATATATATAACAGAAGCATCCAAATGACAGATAATAGCCAATCCACAACATAACAGAACATCAGTACAGAACAACAGTGTGCAAAGCAAAACAGAACATTAATCCTACTGCACGCAACAGAACAAAACCAGCATTTTATATCTGGCAACGTTTATATAACCATATATACCAGGAGAAACAGGTCAAAAATCATATACAGAGATTTTGTTTACATATATATAAATAAAACCAATATAATTACATTATTAAAATGGTCCGCGCAGCGGCATACTTGATCCGAATATATAGCCATCCTCGAAACCCTTATACTGACTCGCACACAGTATATAACCATATATAACATTATATGATTCCATAAGTTCATCCAAGACCATACTAAAACCAGATCTGCACAAATACTAACAAATAACAGTGTATGTCCAATCCTAAACTAAACTCGACTTACCTATTTGTGTTGAAAACAACGGTGATAGTGGGAACGAAGCCGACAGTCGGAAAGGACGGCGATCTCGTGGAGATTTGTGCAGATCTCGTTTGGTGACGCGTTGGCGACCTATTCCAATTGTTGAACACGATGATGACGCGGAGATGAGATGCGATTGCGACGACGAGGCTGGGACGAGGAGGCGGGACGAGATGAAACGGCGACTGGAGGTGGGTGGCGATGGCGACGGGAACGGGAGGCTGGGACAGGATGTGACGGCGACTGGAGGTGGGTCGCGACGGCGACGGAGGTGGGTCGTGACTGGAGGTGGAGGTGGGTCGCGACGGAGGTGGGTCGCGACTGGAGGTGGGTCGCGACGGCGGCGACGACAGGAGGTTGAATCGAGATGCCTTCTCTCTCTCTCCCCCCCCCTCCCCCTCCCCCGTTTGAAGGAAATGAAAAAGAAACTGCTATAGTGGGGTATATATTGATTAGGGCTACAAGGTTATATTAGTATTTTCGTAGGCTAGTGGACTTAGTCGGTTATGAAGTTTAGAAGTGGACTTAGTGGGTTATGAAACTGCTATAGTGGACTTATGGAAAATTCACCCCCTTACCAATTACCAATTTCCCATCTCTTTATTGATTGCGCGAATGGACCGGTGAAATTGCGCTCCGTCGTGAATAAATTTCTCTCATGGTAGTCCCGCATAGAGTTTGGATTAAAAAATTAAGTGATTTATTTTTTTGTCCTTATTCAAATTTTTTTTTGCATTTTTTTTGTTTTGTGTCAAACTTTTGTGACTTATTGATTTGTTTCGACGAGAGTAATCGGAAAAGTAAAAAAAATTGATCGAAACTTATAATTTTTTAAATAAAGACAAAAATAAATCAATAAGACAAAAAAATTTACTTATTCTCGTCTTTATGAAAAAAATTATGAGTTTCGAACATAATTTTTTTTTACTTTTCTGATTTTTCATCATAAATTTTAGTATATATGTAATTGGGTTAATGGGCGGGTTGGGTTGGGTATGGGTAATTAGACTCATAGCTAATGGGTCTAAATGGGTCAATGACCTATTAAAGGGGGAAATTCCAGGCCGGTCCCAAATTTTACATGGGGTTCCATGCAAACCCTTTTTTAAAATCCTATCCCATATAAACCCTTTTTAAAGATGCTTTTACTATTTTGCCCCTATCACTTTTCATACCTCAAGAATTCACAACTCCGAAAATTCACACCCACCAGAATTCACACTCACTACAATTCAAACCGACCAGAATTCACACCCCCCAGAATTCACACTCCCAAGAATTCACACCCCCAATAATTCACATCGACCAGAATTCACATCCCAAGAATTCACTCTTTCGCAGAATTCACACCCTTTGCAAGAATTCACACCCCTATGCAGAATTCACACTTTTTGCAAAAATTCACATCCCTTTGCAGAATTCACACCCCCCGAAATTCACATCCCTTTGCAAAATTCACACCCCCAGAATTATTCATTTAGGTGTGCATTATTGGATATGTGAATTCTTAAAATTGTGAATTCTTGGGGTGTGAAAATCAATCCAAACTAAGGTTTCTCCTGCCTCTACTTTCAACACCTGTAGAAACCGAAAAAATGACTCTCTAAGTTCTAACCATCGGCCCTTTGGGCGTTTTTGCGGATTTAAAAAAAAAAAAAGTTTCTACCCACTGAACAGTTCCTGAAAATCACTACTAATGAACACCTTAATATCATCCAGTGCATCAACAATGAATTGACCTAAACTTATCTACGCTAAGCTGTTCATTTTTATGTCTGTTTATGGGGTGTGAATAATTAGAGGTGTGAATTTACACCATTTTGAAGAATTCACACTCACAAAATTCACACCATGTTTGCAAAATTCACACCTTTTTGCAAAATTCACACATCATCTACACTATTCACCTTGGAGAATTCACACATTTTTACATAATTCACACCTATATGCACAATTCACACCTCTAAATGCAAAAAAAAAAATCCCAACGTCCCTGTTGTCAACAACAAACACCAGAAACCCTAAATTTCAGCCATCAAAACAAAAGCTAATGTTGCCTTCCTCCTTTTCTCCTAAATTTCAGCCACCAAAACAAAAACTCCGTACATGCCCTGTATAAATAAGTGCAGGATTTGTGTAAAATACTATACCGATTCAACTCTGTTTAGATCGGAAAAGGTGAAAATTCCTCGATCTATACCGATTGGTTGTCTACAAAATTCCTCGATCTATATTTGAGGGTGAGAAGTACTTTTGGAGGACGGTGTAGAAGAGATTATGCCTATGGCCGCTCTATCCCTTTGCTCGTTGCCACTGGCTCCAGATCATGGCGTAGTTTCCCCCGGTCGCCGGGTACAGGCCCTCATTTTGAAGCTTAGAAGTGAAGATTGGAGACTAGAATCTACGGTGGGACTGGAAGGTGGACAATGACAGAAGGCGACGAAGAAGAAGACGCTAGTCTGGCAAACGGAAGATCGAAGTCGAAGTCGCCGGCCAACGGAAGATCAAAGAGATTTTTGTGCGTCTCTTTCTAGCGGGGTGTTTTGGGTAGTTTATTAAAAACAGGGCTTATGAGGAATGAGTTTGACAAGTGGTGGGCTTGGATGTGTAGGGGAAGACAAAATTGGGCCGGCCAGTAAGAACCCCCCTATTAAAGACCCAACCCACTAACAACTTACCCAATTTGGCCCAAATCCGCCCGTTTGCCACCCCTACTGTAAACCAATCACAATTATCCATGTATACAATTATCCCTTTTCGGATCAAAGAGAAAATTCAGGTTGAAGAGAGAAAACCCCATCAAATAGAGAACTCATCAGGACCAGCCAGCTTTTGTACTCAAATGGATGCTTTGTTCAAAAAGAATTGGGCGATTCAGGTCTATCTCTGTCTCTTTTTTTTTTTTTCTTGTAACCCCGTTTATTATATGCATTGTTTTGGGTTGTAAATTCTTGTTCTTGTTCTTGCTCTTTTTTTTTTTTTTTTGCGTATAATTTGTTTAGCTAATCGAAACGGAACAAAACCAAAGATTTATTTCTCGGTGGTATTTGAGCAATGTAAAAGGAACCTTGCAAGGATAATGTGTCTAATTTTATGTTTCTTGCTAAATGCATCATTGGTGGTATTGGATCTTCTTATGAGAGGGACGAGAGAGGGAGAAGCAGAATTCGTTCAGCCGGTACATTTGGTATGAGATGTTTGGTAAATTAATACCACCAATGATGCATTTAGCAAGAAACATAAAATTAGACACATTATCCTTGTTTGGTTCCTTTTACATTGCTCAAATACCACCAAGAAATAAATCTTGGTTTTGTTCCGTTTCGATTAGCTAAACAAATTATACGCAAAAAAAAAAAAAAAACCAAGAATTTACACCCAAAACAATGCATTTAATAAACAAGATTACAAGAAAAAAGAGACAGAGATAGACCTGAATCGCCCAATTCTTTCTGAATAAAGCATCCATTTGAGTACAAAAGCTGGCTGGACCTGATGAATTCTCCATTTGATGGGGGGTTTTTCTCTCTTCAACCTGACTTTTCTCTTTGATCCGAAAAGGGAACCGTAACCAAATGTACCGGCTGAAGGAAAATCTGAGTTTGTTTGGATTTTCTCTTCTTCTTTTTGTCCAAATTATTACATAGGCAATGTCCCCCACACTTTCCTCTCCACTATTTATCCTTGATCCTTCGTTTTCTATTTTTCTCTCTGTTTCCTCTTAAACCAATCATGAAAAAATTATTTTTCTTTTTTTTATAGGTTCCAAACAAACCCCTAAATTCGAGGTTTGGTTTGTACAAACCAACCACGTTGTAACATTTTGTTGAGATTGATCGGCGTAGTGAGTCGTGCTATTATGTAGTCAAAACAATTTACACATATTCTGCATAACATGTTAATGTGGCGTTGATTCAATCTACCAAATATTTTATGTAATATTGCCACATTGATATGTCATGCACAATGTTGTACAAATTGTTGTGTTTTTAAACCTTTCCTAATTTGGTTGATCCAGTAACCAGAAGACACAGAAAAACCCAAACAAAACCCAACTGATTCATTGAGGTTATAGCTGATCCTGACCAATAAATTAATATCCATTTTCTAAGCTTTTTTTTTTTCACTATGATGGTTCGACTTGATAAACAAAGTACCAAACTAGATTATTCGAGTTTGAGCTAGTGTTCGTTTGTTGAAAATCGCGCGAGTAATTTTTGTTATGTAAAACAAACAATTAAAGTTTCTTAAACTTTTAATAAATGAAGCTAGCTCAGACAAGTTACTATTCTTTACTGGTTAACGAATAAGCTACCATTCGGCCGTGATCGAAATTAAAGCTCGTTTAAGATCAACCCGCCGTATTGAATAAGCCAAGCTTGAATATAAGCTCGTTAAGTTTTCAAAAGCAAGCCTAATTAAATAAAAAACTATCCGACTTGTTCGGTTTGTTTATCAGCCCTACCAACAGTACATTTCGAATTAGACCAGCTGGAATGGCAAGACTTTACAGCGAAGTAATCTAACCTAAAATGTGTCAGTATCTGAATGTTAAAAGGGGTTTTGCTGGCATAGCAGAGAGGTTGTCCTGATCATCAAGCCACATTGGTGCCGAAGCCAGTGGTTTCTTATCCGGAGGTGTTCTAGTGCACCCCGTCTAGTGTGCTATGTAGGGCACTACAACACCTCTAGATCTGCTTAATTAAGAGATCGAGATCGCCGAACTGCAAGCACGTCGCTGGCATTATTGGCTCCCTGTGGATTCAAAATCACAACATGAAAAATAAATGCAACACCTTTTTCTCAAGCATGCATCTTGCAAAACCAGCCTCAAATCAAAACTAAATCCCGACATGATACACTAGAAGGTCCAAGAGGAAAATTTCTAGCCCCGTAAGTTATATGATTAGGATATTTCTGCTATTGTTGGGAAAATTATACTCCTATTGTTGGGAAAATTATATGATTAGGATATTTCTGCTAGAAATTAAATGCCAAAACAAGAACAATAATCAACCAAGTAAGGCAACTAGATATTATTAGAGAAAAGATAAGAATAGCCTGTGGGGTGGTCGAGGCATGTGATGACGCCCTCCTAAGGAATCATACACCCCCTTCTGCACGGGATTGGATGGCGTTCTTTTCTTAAGATACAATGACCTTCAAGTTTTCTTCGGTGTAGCGAATTGAACTCACGAACCGTGTAGTTTTCCGACACTCAAAATCCAAATATAGTACCGAACCAAATATGTATATATAAACCGAATATGATCAGTCACTGTGTATGTTTTCTAAAGCAAGAGAGAGAATGAGATGTAGATAGAGTTTTTTTCTTATCTACAGTCGAAACAATGAACACTGCTTTATATAGTAAACAATAGTTTGTTGGGCAAGTGGAAAGTGGCAGATTTTTAGGAAAAAAATTAGGAGATTAATTATCAAGCATAGGGTTTATTATGCCGTTTAGTATGCAACACATGCTACTAATAATTAGGGGTAAAACAAGGAGACCACTTCAAAGGGAGGAGTTTTTCAGTGCCGAGCGGGTATTGCCGACGTGGCACTCGCTCGGCTCATCTCAGCCGTCCGATTCACTTTTGGACGGCTCGGATTGAAACCCTCTCTCTCCTCCCATCCCAGCACTTTCTCTCTCATTTTTCTCACTCTAAATCTGAGCCGTTCAAACACGAAATGGACGGCTCGGATGCACGAGCGGGCACCACGTGGTACCCGCTCGGCACTGAAATTTTTTCCCTTCAGAGGTATTTACACTCCTTTATCTCTAACTGCATATATTACCTCTTTTATAAATAAAACCCATGAAATTAATATTAACATTAAAGTAAAATATTAAATTAAACCAACACCTATCATTCAAAATTGCATCGCGGGTCTGTGAAAATCTTGAGACCGTCGGAGAACGCATAGATGCGATGCCCGCCTCTGAAAGTACTAAATGAGACCAACTAAGAGCTTACTAGAGATGCATGGAAATAGCAAAACAACTACACACGAAAGAAGCCAAACGCCAGAGCAGCTTTTTCTTTTGAAATAACATGCATTATAAACTCTAAAGTAGTAATACAAATAAATATTTCTATCATTGTTGTTTTAATTCTAAAAATACGTGGGGCACCACCCCACAATTTAGCATTGGGCGTCCAAATCCCTTGGACCGGCCCTGATCTAATCTAGTGTTCAACGGCAGCCAAAGATCGATGGGCAAAAAACCCACCAGTGGGGAACAGAAACACTGGGGCATCCATCCTTCGATTAAGCAGCGGCACCTGCTGCACCCTTGCCCTTCTTCCTCTGGAGCTTCTTCATGTCAAACTCGAGCTCCTTATCCTCCAGAATGTATCTAGAGATAAACATTTAAGAAGAAATTGTAAGCATATATGATGACACTGTTAAGGGTCTGTTTGATGATAGAAAGATGACAGCATATGATTATTATGTTCAAAAAGTACATGAAAATGTTCAAAATTAAAGAGATGCAGGCCAACAGCCTACCGCCAGAAAACTGCTCCTCAATATGGGGATCGAGTTTACGACCCTGCTGGCGCTTTTCGATCTTCCTGAGGACATGATTGCTCTTCTTAGTTTCCTCTGCACCAATTATCAGTGATAGCAAATACTGAAACAGAACAGAATGGCTACAGTTTGGTAGTTATGGGTTGTTTGCCTTGCTAAAATGTTAGAAGTTTCGGAGCTAATTGCAAAAAAAAACATGTATGCCTAACGAGAATATGAGTATAGTTTGTCAATGGTTTAGGCGAAAGTCTTGTCCCATAAGGATACACAAAGTAACATTCATATACTGCTAAAGAGGTCGGATTGTTGAATTTTAGCGGTCAATTGATTCACTGATATTCAAGGCTTAAGACTTGGAAGTTTACTTCATTCCAATGATTTCGGTTCAAAAACCTCCTGGATGCAATCAACTCTCATAAGATTAGTCCATACAGGGTCTTCATCTTGCCCCGACTTTAACAAGACTTCCCCTAGTGTACGGTTCAACTGGTCCCTAAAGACAAGTTGAAGTGGACGTAACGACCATACACCCTTGGTTATAAAAAAATTAAAAAATTCATCGATGTGTTTTTCTTGCTCATCTTGCTTAAGTGGCTTTTTTATTAGTGTTTCCTGATATTTTGCTGAGAAAGCTAGTGATAACTAATTAACTAAGAGAGAGAGAGAGAGAGAGCTACCTTTGGTTTCAACTTTCAAGTCCAATTATTAACTGTGCTTTTGGAATTAAAATTTTGCCTAGTAGTAACTTTTTTGGGTGGGAAGTATGTGGGCTCTTGGAAAGGAAAAGCAAATGAACCACCCTATTATGCAAGGTTAATTCTTCTTTAAATACTCAGTGGTGGGGTGAATTGATAATAATAGTGATTAAGACCGAAAGATTCAGAAGATTATTTCTTTGCACGTTGCATTGCAGATTCAAGGTTTCTTACCCTTTCATTTCCCCCCTTCTTTTTGAGATTTCCGGAAATAAAATGGGATGTAAGTGTGTGTGTGTGTGTGTGTGTCTAAACCTAGGATTTGGCCCTTTTGCAGCGTGTTTATGAATTGGAAAATGATAACCTCACTCCTAAGGACGTTGAATAGTAATAAATATCCGAAAAAAGTATACTAATATTTGTGAAAGTGTATAATATCCGTGAAATATATGGAGTATTAAATAATATCCAGGAGATATAAGGTGATTTTGATGGATCAAAAGCTATATGAAGCCCAAGAATGGGGGTGTATGCTGATGATGCACAATAACGAGGCGGGCACAAGGCCATATGCCGTTTGACGGTGAGATTTAGTACGTAATAACTGCGGTGTTGAAAGCTAGAACACAGCAACAAACCATTACAAGATTGTCGAATATGGATATACCTGAATGAACGGAGGAGCCATAGAGAGAGAAGAGTTGGGCGAAACAAATTTGAAGTGACTCAGAACGCGTGGTGGCAGAGAGAGCCAATGTTTGCACAAGCTTTTGAATCTGATCAGAAACTTAATGGGGATACGGGGATCTCATATAGATTGTTGTTTTCGGCAATTGGCATGGCTGATGGGAGCGCATCTTCCACCACTGTCGATGGTTCGACAGCAGTGGCCGCCATTGCTATCAAGTGAACATCACGCAGTCACAGTGTTATGTTTAGAGCTTTTGGATAGGTTCCAAGGATCTGGGTATAGGGTTTTAAGGTTCGGGTTTTGGTTTGCAAAAACCAACCACCTTATCCGTTTCCAACATTAAACGGACTGTTGGAAGCCCACTGCTTAGAGGGCACCGAAATGCAGGCACCTTACAGGAAATATGGTCCTGTGAATTCAACATTACTGGAATGCAAATAATCCCAAATGCTACCCCTCTCTCAAACATCTTTTGCAAATTCCGCCTCAAATAGAACTAAATTCGCACCAGACCTGCTAGGTCCAAGAAGAAAATTTCTCACTCCGTAAGTCTGTCATGGTGAACATTTTAAAACTTTTCAACGGTTAATATTTTACCAAAAGTTACATCGCAGGTCCGAGAAGATCTTTAGATTATCAGATAACACAAATAGATGCAACACCCACCTGCAACTGTAATTGAAGGAACAAACACAATGCTTTTACCAAAAGAGACCAACTCAAAGCTTACTAGAGACGGAAATTGTAAAACATTATGCAAAACAACTGCAAAATAGATGCGACATGTAAGAAGCCAAAAGTTCAGGCATCATTTCAGCAACTAGAAGTACAATAATACAAGAGATAATTATCAACCTCATCATCTAATGTTCAAAAGCAGCCAAAGACGGGGAAAAACCCACAAGCAAGGGAACAGAAACACTGGGCAACCTTTCAATCAAGCAGCAGCACCTGAAGCACCCTTGCCCTTCTTCTTCTGGAGCTTCTTCGTGTAAAACTCGAGCTCTTTACCCTCCAGAATGTATCTAGAGATAAACATTCAAGAACAAAAGATAAGTACGAGGACACTGTTATGGGTCTGTTTGATGACAAAAAGATGACAGCAGGTGAAGTGAAAGAATGGAGAAAGAACCAAATTGTTTTCTGACATGCATCTGATTAGGATCAAAAAGTACATGAAAATGTTCACTCTCTATGTACAAGAGTCTGGATATCACAAAAGTCATATCATCTGTAGACTACCTAAATCAAACTTCCTGAATTAAGTAGTTAGGAATAGGGGACAAATTGAAATTCAAATAGTAGATGACTACATTCATTAGAAAATGATGAAAATCTAGACTTTCTGGTGTTTTTGCAACAAATAGGAAGAACTTTAAAGTTTAAATGCACAAGCGAGTTGTTTGGCAATCTATATTTTCTCTTATCATCACTTCAGGCCATTCTCATGCTAATCAAACAGATACTACAGAAAAATAGTGTAACACTTCAAAAACTAGTTCCATTAGGCTTACCCATCAGCTCTGCCACATTGACCAGGGCGAGAAGAGATGCAGGCCAACAGCCTACCGCCAGAAAACTGCTCCTCAATATGAGAATCGAGTTTACGAGCCTGCTGGCGCTTTTCAATCTTCCTGACGACATGATTGCTCTTCTTAGTTTCCTCAGCAGCCGCAGCCGCACCTTCTCCCTCCTGTAACCATTGTGCACCAATTATCAGGGATAGCAAATATTTCAGCAGAACAAGATGACTACAGTTATTATGTTATGGTGGGTGTGGGTGTGTGCATGAGAGAGAGCACTAACGGAGATAACTGCCAAGACAAGAGGTATAGTATAAATCTGAAGTGTATCAAGGAGCAATCAAGAAATATTGCAAATAACTTATCTCCACAGCATTTGGGATGCTTGAAAATATGCTTTGCAAGTTGAGGACTTGCATGTTTACAAACTCAGCGCAGCTTACGTAGAAAGATCAGCATGGACAACTGATATCATGACTAAAGATATCACACAGCACATATTACCTATATAGGATTCCAATCAAGGAAGGATTGTAATCATACATGGGCACTAGCAATTAAAAAATTCGGTACTAGAACGAACACATAAGTTAAGTCATGAAATCGAGGCAAAGTGTACAAACAGTAAGTTCATAAACATCCAGAAAGTCTCCTCAAAATGACACCGATCAGTAAAACTACTATTCGACAGAGATGCAAAATTAAATAGTTTACAATGCAGGAATATGTGCAGTGCTTCCCTATTCTACAGTTACATGGTGTAATAGGTTCCTAACAAATGCACGCTCTGTACAGTGTGACATTTCTCCATGGTATCTGCCATCACTAAAATCTTCCAAAGTTAACAATCATAAAAAGCCCAACGTTCTAAAAGTCACTAGGCGCTAGTCGGTGGTCGGCCACCTTCAAGCTTCGAGGCCTAGTAATCGGCACATAGCACTTAGAAATCGGCGATTAATCGGCGCATAGCAATTAGTAAGATCTAGTCGGGTAGGCCCTGCCAACGATTAATCGCCGATTAATTCCGATTTTTAAAAAACTGATAAAAACAAAATCTGTTATGCTTCGTACAAGGCTAAATGAAGTAACAAAAAACTTCAGTGGATAAAACAATAACGTATAGTTTAATGAGATGAAGCAAGCAAACCAAAAAAAGGGTTATTGATCCAAAATTGAGGTTGTCAAACTCATCACCTCAGTAGCTTCCTTCTTAGTTGGCCCCTTCTTCTTCCTACCAATATCAACACCATAATGCTGAAGATACCACTGCCTAAATGGGGCTGCATCCACCTGAATGATTGCACTCTTCACCAGAGTTTGTGTCCTAACAAGCTCATTGTTTGAGGCATTATAAACCACATCAAGCAAACGGGTCTTACGAGTTACAGCCTCGCTACCCCATGAAAAATTCCCAGTGTCCAATCTGAGGGCCCTCCATTTCACATTGCCACCACGCACACGGATTCTCCTAACTGTCTTGTTGCTTGAGAGTTTCGTGTTTGCAGGTTGACGACCGAGTTCATACCTTCAAACAAACAAAAGATGAGCGGAATTAGCAATTATTCAGAAAGAACTACGGAACTGATAAATCTGAAAGATCCAAAGTTCCTCCGATGGATATAAAGAAAACTTCAAAACTTTATGGTCTACGTTACCCATAATCGTTGCAAAAACATAAATTGGCCCCTACAAAGGAGTACGTGACTATTCAACAACATTGTATTCCCTTCATGCCAATGATATGATTCAAGTGTTTTCCAACACTGGAAAAGGTGTCTCCAATCTCTTTAATTGCATGTGATTTTCAGTCCAAATCTCATTGATAATTTTGTCTTGTGCAACTTCGAATCACTTTTAATCAGTTGGATCATGAACAGCAAAAAATCTTCAAAAACAGAAATTAAAAAGCCATCATCTTAGAAGAGAAGATTGCAGGAAAAAAGCAGTGTTCTAAAAGGCGCTAGTCGGGCGGCGTCCCACCGCCTAGGCCGCCTTGCAATTGAGGTTTTTCTTTTTCTGCAGAGTCCAAACCCTAGGCCCGCTAGCCCCTGGCTCCGCCTAGGCCCACCTAGCCTCCCCGAGCAAACCGCCTAGGGGAAAATCGTGGCGGCAACCCACCGCCTAGGCCACCTTTTAGAACACTGGAAAAAAAAAACTCAACCCAAAATGATGCAATTGACTACTTTGTCCGTCCTTATTCTCTATTCGCACCTACTCCCAATGAATTCTATTTTGCTAACTGAGGGGCCATCCTCATTTACCAAAGAGTATTTATAAAACAGTGAGCACTTCATACACTAATAGACCCTTTGCATTGCGCAAAAGGGTATGATAAGGAAAGGGGAAATTTTCCCACGTAGATTTGGTGAGAAAGGATAAGGAGCCAATCAAAAGAAATACTATCTTTGTTCTTGTCTCTCAATTTATCACCAGAATACACAATCCAAATAAGTGATTGGGGTTGAAATGGTAACCCTTCCTTTTCTTTCGTTATCAAATCCCTCAATCCAAAGGGCTGTAAAAGCGCACTGACTATTCCAACTACTTAGTAAAAAGGGCTAAAAACGAGTACATCTCAAGAATTGAATTATTATCCAATGAAATCAAATCGTAAGGTTAACAAAGTCTGCATTTTTCACCATCTAGGATTCCCCAGAAATTACGTTAACTAACTGACAAACCCTAAAAATCATCTGGTAGAACATTTCAGCTACATAATCCAGGGTCTTTTCAAATTCTAACAAAAGTCAGCAGATCTATAATCTGTGGTCACATATAGAAACAAACACGAGCTGATAGGTACGAGAGTTATGAAAGTGTATTTGTTACTCACTTTCGCTTCTTCCTCCAGGCCTTCTTCTTGCCACCGGTGGCACGCCTCTTGTGCATCGAGTCCCGAGAGATACCTGCAAAGCTAACAAATCCATTAGAGAGAGAGAGAGATTGAGCGTTAGGAAATGGAGGGGGATAGTTTATTAGAGTTGGAATTCCTTACCCATGTTTGCTGATCAGTCGAGAGGCGACCACTCTCTCTCTCTCTCTCTCTCGCGGCGTTGCTGGCTTTGTGCGAAAATCTTCTCCAAGAGTGATAGTAAAACCCTAGGGCTTGGCGGCGGATGTGTATAGTCGTTATTTCGGTTTCATAATGGGCCGAGGCCCAACATAGGAACGAAACAGATACCAGGAGTAGCAAGCCCAGTCCGGCAGCAAGTAAATGGCCCATGTAATCTGCGGTACCATTTTTTTTTTTGAAAATGAATCCGCGGTACCATTCTCGGCCCGTTTTGCACCCTCTTTCGATTTTTTTTTCTTTTTACGACGAAAATCGGTATTGTTAGAATAGTAGTATTAACGCTTTAGAAGAGGAGATGAACTCGAATTTCTCTATAGACAATCCTCAGTATTATCTTGCAACCGATCAAAGTACTCGTGCGTTTGAGAAAAAGGAATTTAGATAATTCTGAGTGGCATTTTTTCCATTTCTTTTGTTTACTTTTTGGGGTAGTATAATACGGGATGAGCACGATTATTGATACTATAACAGAGGAATTTAGTGGACATTGATTTTTGAGCGGAGAACCACAAAGGCATTCACCTATCCATCATTAACAGAGGTGTACTCTTTTCATGCATTTTTCACCAAATGGTAGGGAGACAAACACATTATGAAGTCACTTTTTTGGGCAAGTGAAGAGTTAGTTTATCACAAGTTGTTGGGCGGAGATGATGGGCTTCCATGCCTAGCTTGTGAAAATAAAATGTAGTGTCGTGCATTGCCTAGTGTGTTGACATGCACATGTCATGTCATGCCTTGTTTAGCTCAGTGACAAGCATATGTGGTGTCGTACCTTGTTTAGCCCGATGATAAATGCATGCCGTTCCATGCCTTATTATTTAATCTGGTAACAAGCACATGTCGTGTCATGCCAACTATGCAACAACTGGAATCCAATAACACAGAGAGTGTAAACAGTAAAATATGGAGATGTCTCTCCAACCGGAGATGCCAAAGCTGACGTGGACCAAGTAACGGTAATTTTTGGCAACAACGCAGCATCCAACCAACCATAACAGATGTAAAGAACACACAAAGAAGAGATGACGAGGACGGTTCTCTCTATTCCTATTGCATAGGACACCAACCAAATTCACTTTCATTCATCCCCAAGTGATCGATCCTTCTCTAGGACGCAGGTTACGTTGTCCTGCCCAACCAAAGAATAAAAGCCCACCTCGGGACATTCTTATCAAACCATTATCAGTTTTGTGCCATTTCAGCACTTCACCTAAATCTCTAATACATATGCTTCATAGAAAACGGCTAATCAATCATCAATCACTGTCTCGTGTAATCGTAAAAGGCTGTCACATGTTTAAGATTCTTTGAATTAAATGTGCAAAAATGAGAGGAAAGACCGGTGGGATAAACTTATTCACTCATCTATTCATCCCGTATATGGAAGGACGGAGGAAATTGGTTAACAAACAAGCAATCAACCAAGTGAATTTATAATTTCAACAGCAACTAGAGTTAGTTGTTTGATAAGATCATTCTCAGCTGTGATGGGTGATTTATCGAACTGGTCCTCACAAGTATCAGCTACATCAAAAACTCCATATGTTGCACTTCCAGCTTGAGGACTATTTTTGCCCACATTCTGAATGGCTTCAGGGATATCATAAAGAGCTTCTCCATACAGCGAGGCGCAAATGGTGAGAGATTGTTTTAGACCACGATCCTTCGTCTTTTTGAGTAAATCATTTACTTGGTTGAGAATAGCATTCGCTCTAGCAAGCATAACTTTTAAAATGATGCGGACAAGGCCCTCGACATCTGCAGTTTTGCTATCAGGGTTCGACCTTAGAGTTGAGATACAAAGATTGGGATACTTAGTTTTCTTGCAGGTATCGGCTATTAAATCACCACATGAACAGTAGTTTAGAGTGAAGAGGACCGAAAAGAAGAGAAGTAGCATTCCTCTCATGCCTAGATACATCTTTATTCCTCCACAAGTGAGCGTTGCGAAAGGATTTAAGCAAGAAATTTAAATGAGACAATAAAGGTATCACAACAAGAGACGAACACAATCTAGGATCGCTACCGTATAAACAACTAGATGGTATTTTACAAAGGAGCGTTACCATCACTTAGATTACCATAACCTGATTGCCATGGTATTTTGCATAATCAGATTACCATCACTTTGATGATGATGATATGTAGCCCCAATGTAAATACTCTAAGAGGTAAGCAAGATAAAATTAATTCAACCCTCCCCCCCCCCCCCTACATTTGACTATTGTCAGTTTAGATTTTGGAATAAAATATCTAAAGATAAAATCTTGGTTTCAAAGATCAAATAAGTTAATTAGTTATGAGTGAACGAATTTCATTTGACTAGGTGCTTTTCTAGACTCACCGTAAAACATAGGATCGTAAAAATCTCTACATTTCCAGAAAAAAAATCAATAGATGACTACTAGCATGTAATCTGATTGCCATTGACACGGATACGGTGGAGGCCGGAGTTCGAGCCCCACGAGGAACATGTTTGGAGTTCAGGGCTACAGAAAGCTAGCCTCTATACCCATGGGTGGATTTGATTGTTGTTCGTAAAATTGTAGACTATTACATGATTTAGGGCATTTTGAAATGTTCGGATATCCGAACAATAATCGTTGACACTACCATGATTGACAAAACAATTTATCTTTCAGTTATGCCAATTGTGGTTGCTTAATTGTCTGAACATACTTTACCTGATATTCACCTTGATTTTGGTGGATTTTTTAACAACATACTTTCATTTTAATACAAGGGAAGAATGGAGAAGAAGAAGGCTGACTGGGTAATGGACACTCTCTCTCTTTCTTTCACTTCTTGACACTGTCAAACTACTAAATTTGAACTCGTCCTTGACACTATCAAACAACTAAAAATTTGAAGTTCCCCAAAAATTCCTCTAATTTTATAGGGTGTTATATTAGATATAAAAATAAGCCCATTATGACTGAACACAAAAAAAGAGGGTTCATTTTTACGTTCCTGTAATGATCACTCTTTTAGAAATTTAGTCTTAGTACATGTTTTTTTTTTTCGTTGTTCGATTGATTTTACCATTTATTTTGTTGTCATAAAAGTACGTAAAGGGCCCAAACCTAGCTTAAAGTTCGGTCTCAGGCCCCAAAAATATCGGGGACGGCTAAAACGAAAACACTTTGAGTAAAAGGAATTTAGACAACTCTGAGTGGCGTTTTTCCTTTCTTTTGTTTGCTTTTTTGGGTAAGTATAATATGGGATGAGCACGACTATTGATATAAAAAAAAAAAAAAACTGTAACGCTCTTCCATCACGTGAAAACTCTCTTCAACCATTGGAAAATAAGAATCTGGACACCAATAAAGAATTTCTTAATCCATTAGGCCAATGCTTAAATGATGGATGTATTACATTTCCTTTTTTTTTAATTGCTTCTGCCAAAACTGAAGTATATAAAAGCCTTGTACTCATGTGCAAGGTACAACGCTTCTAGATATTACAATTTTGGCACTAACAAAAACAGTTTTGACAATATCATATTTTTTTTTTTAACCGAAGAAACTTCATAAAAGATTACGAGGCCTCCAATTAGCTGCACAAATACACAAAAACTGGGCAGGGGGAAAGGCACCCAACCAACTGCATGGGTTAGCTCCTTTCAAGCATAGCATGAGGAAGCCACCCAGTGGGCAGCCTTGTTACACGGGCATCCAATCCATTAATGTTTGGAGTATTACAAAATCTAATGAACGTAACGTAGGTAGATCACTTCGTAGGAGCGGAAGAAATGAGCTTTTAGTTTGGCACGGTGATTCTTATCATTTGATAGGCGAGCCGAGCAGTTATTCGAGCGAAACGGCGATTACAGGGTGAAGCTAAGATCCAGAGAAAGAACCGGCGAACTCGGAGTTCATTGCAAACGTGTTAATGCTAAAAATGTAAGAAAATATCCTCATTCATGTTACAATTACTAGGCATGGACTTCTAATATCTTTAAGTCACAAAGTGAAATTGAATATCGATCTGGTTTACAAAAGTGACTAGGCATCAGTCCTTCAAGTCGCCCAGAATCCAGCTACCAGGAAACCTCCTGGACAACAGCTTGCTTTTTCTATAGCTCACTGTCACCTGTTTCCTCACCTCCAGATGGTTTCCCATTCACAGCAACAAGCTTGGTATCGAAAATAAGGGTTGCACCACCTGTGAATAGTTACAGATATATATTACTATACATACCATCCGCGGATATAGCAAGTCGATCAAATCTGAATGGATGGTAAAGCAATATAAAACAAGATAAAACTAGTCACAGAGAAAAAAAAGTGTTGCTTAAATCTACTCATGCTAGAGCAGAAAACCATAATAAAAACTCATTGACCAGGTGACATATGGCTGTGACTGGATTTCCAACGAAGCTTCTACTCATGCTAGAGCAGAAAACCGTAATAGAAACTCATTGACCAGGTGACCTATGGCTGTGACTGGTTTTCCAACGAAGCTGCAAGCTTTCAACTTATACATACATACATGATTACACACACACAAAAACAGAGAGAGAGAGAGAGAGAGAGAGAGAAGAGAGAAGAGAGAAGAGAGAGAGAGATGTACAACCACTAACCAGCAATATTAAGCATTCATTTCTTGTAAAATCAAGAGACTGCAATTTATTGAAAACTGAAGAGTGCATGCTAATGAGCCCTACTAGTATCACTTTACCAAAAGTACTAAGCAAAAGGATAACTAACTCATAAAATATTTTAGTCAACAAATACCGCCTGGGGACTGGACTTTCCTGAACTTTTGTCATGAAAGCTACTTATTCAAGCTAATTTCTTACCCAGAAAATAGAGCACTTATGGCAGAAGAAAATAACATAGGAAACCAAAAGTTAGACTGGATTCTAGGTGTTCAGGGACAACCGCTGTGAGAAAGATAACTGTCAAAGAAACCTTAGGTTTCTGTGGGAAAGATGGCCCCCTACGACACTCTCTTTAGTCTTAAGTCTGTGCCATAACAGTATAACACATACGGACTTGGTAATATACTTAGTGATCCGAATTCCTTTCATGCCTCTGACTTACAAATTATGCTTGCTCCAACAAGAGGTTTTCAGGAAAAAAATAAACTCATCAGATATTACCTGGGATGGTGGGTGGTGATCCCTGCTCCCCATAACCAAGTTTTGCAGGTATTTTCAACTTCCTTTTCTCTCCTACGCACATTCCCAATAGTCCTTGGTCCCACCCTGGAAGGAAGGAGTTATTTAGACAAAAGATACTTTCACAATGACAAGGGAAGTTCACGAAGTGGAAATATGAATGCAGATACCCTTCAAAGTTCAAGCCTGTTTTAAAACCTCAAGCACATTCATGCACTATTACAAGAAACATTACCATATGAAACCAATAATTTTTAAGTAAAAGACATGTGGATGATCGAAACGAAGTGCAGCAATGCCTATTGTATGTTTACTTTTCTGCATCTACCTTTTCGGTTCGTTTTCTTTTAAAGCTTTGTCAAGAATTACTTTGAAATCACTTCACATAACTTCAGGGTGGTGGGGTTGATGTTCCGGTATGGTCATACAAAACTCAAAGACAAGTGCAGTACATAATGCTAGTGGTCATGCTATTGAGAAAAAGCTACAATCCAAAATCAAATTAGAGTTCATTTTGCATCTCATCATAAAAAACTATGAACAAAAGAACTATAACGATAATGAATCCTAATCCAGAAATGCCCAAGATGACTGAATGCTGGCATATGTTGTCCACGTCACAACACCTGCTTGTGGCATGAACCAACATATGGCCACCATGTTGTTTTCTCTTTGACACATGGTAGCCTTAAAAAAGATTGCAGCTGTTTACGGAAAATGCAAAGAATAGTTTTTTCCTTTGATATTAACTGTCAAATGCTTAGCACAAAAAAACAAACTGTCAAGTGTGTCTGAACTCTGAAGTCTTCTTTCAAGTGTGAGATGTAAGGCAGCAAAATAATGTTCGAGTCCATCTCCAATTCTCCATTGTCTTGCTGAATTAATCTTGTTCCGAAAATGCTACTGCCGGTACCCCATTTTCCGAACTTGTACAAAAAGTAGAATTTATCTTCAATTCTATTTTCACGATTCTTAAACCCAAATGCGATGCTTCTTGGTTTTTATGTACTTGAGATTAGTTTATCCATCATTCCCACTCACAAGAAGGTATGACGAACATACTAATCCATACCATAAATCCACCTTTTTTATGGTAAAGAATTTGGCTGCAAAAGTAATTTACCTAATCTAATCTTACTTCACTTTCATTTTGTTTTGTGTTTAAAGGAAGTTGCTGAGCATTTGCACACATAGTAATTGACCATTAGATTCCACAGACCTTTAATCACTTGACCACTGCCTAGTTCAAACTCAATTGGGTCACCCCTCTCAAAGCTGGAATCAAATACAGTTCCATCAATGAGTTTACCCTGCCAAGATAAGCCATATAAAAAAGGAGTAAGAAAACAACACGTAGGTCAGTGAGAAGAAAAACTGGAATCTAGCTTTACAGTGCTGGATGGATAGTAAACATGAAACTGAAGATTTGGTGACATCATATGATCTATTAGAGAAGAAAAATTGAACGCATGTATAAAACTTACAAGTTATAACAAGAGGAAAAACATCAAGGGGGCAGACAACTATAATAGAGATTGAGAGGACTTAACAAAGAAACAAAGATGCACAATTATAAAGTTAAATCACAAGATCAAGAAACATGAAGTGAATAAGGGAGCCAGTGAGTTTTTTCTTTTTCTATTGCTTGGCAGATTAATTTTCCTATATGTTTGGCCACGATGCACTTACATTCATCTACCAGCATATTTGTTCTCAGACTTCAAAGTAGAAGGCCTATCCTGAAAGCCGAAAGGCAATTCTTTACAGAAAAGGAGTGTCATTTCTTGTAACTGATAAATGTCTCAACTATGCCTACAAAATCTACTTATCAAAATGCACAGCAGCATCAAAATTTAATATCTGATGCTCAAATCATAGGCAATACATCCTGATACGATCATCATTGACCACAATAGAAGGTAACGAGCCATGTCTTGTCAATTGAAACAAGTCATTCTAAGGCAGGAGATCCACCAATAAACTAAACCCCATTACTGTAGCTGCGTTTCAAACCCCCCTCCATAAGCATGTAACTACTTATGGCTGCTAGGTTCAAATTCGCGGATCCAATCCAATATCCCAATATGGTTATTAGCTTCATATATAAAACAAACTTAATGTGTGAAACAAATGCTATTGTCAGAGTGTAAGATGATTATCCAACAATAGAGCAGAACATAGCCATCTCTCACCCGATAGTGCACTTTGATTGTATCACCTTTGTGCGCCTGAATGTTACAAGACTCGGGCTTGAACTGCAAGAACATCAGGAAGATCCAGAAGTCAAGTAAGCAAAATCATAAACAAAGATAATGTCTCCCATATATTTAGCTCACATAACCCACACACACACACACTCCACTGATTCCAGCTTAAATGAAATCCTCACAACAATGAAGAAATTTTCCTAATCTGCATCTAAATGTTTTTTCGCAGCTAGTACGGGCACTCATAACATTCAAAGCAATTACCTTTACGCCGATCTGCAACTCAGTTACATCCCGCGTCTTCTTCGCAGAAACTGAAAGACAAAAGGAGTATTCTTTCTTTATTTCATCGGATAGTAAGGTCAGTATTGAAATCGGCATTATTATTTTCTTTCCCTTATAATAGCTAGCTATCTCTTTCTGAAATTGATCGTTTGTAGAGAATGCTCACCCCAGATCATACAATTGGAAAAACAAAGGAGGGTAAATTAATCACCTAGTAGTGAGGAAAGAGCCAACAGAAGCAATATGGAAGCGGCCTTTGATGTAGAGCTGAATCTCACCTTCGCCATTCTCTCTCTCTCTCTCTCTAGCTTTGAGAAATTGTAATCAGAAGATGGCGACGAGAGCGGCGAGATTTCACAGGAAATTGGATTGTAGCCCTCAAGCTATCAAATGAAATTCACAATTTGTGGCCGGAACTTAACAAGTCATGGCGGCTTCCTTTTGTCTACCCGACTAGAATTGTGGCCGTAAGGTACCATTTGGGTGTAAAAAACGGAGACAAGAGATAATGCCGAGCATCTCCCGGTAGACTGGTGTCCAGTGGTCGATCTAGTCGTTCATCTCGGTACAAATGGTTCGGATTAAATTTGAGTGCATACAAATTTAAACCGTTTATTGCTCAATTTAGATCTGAACTGTCAATTGCATAGATGAACGACAGGATCGGCAACATCCTTTCAAAAAAGGGGCCCATTTTTTGGTAAAAAATTTGGTTTTAAGGAGTAGAAATTATTCAATGCCCTAGGCAAGGTTGAATACAAATCTAAACCACACACTGGTATGGGTTAAACACGAATCTGGCTACACATTAGTGTGGGGATTACACACTCGGAGGTGGGAGAAGTTTTTGGGTGCAAATTGGGTACCACGTGGCGGTAAAAATCCGAGCACTCTCTCCTCTATTTCAGTTTCTAAATCCTGACCGTTCAAAACACGTTTGAACGGTTTGGATGCATGCTCCAGTACCACGTGGACTATATCCTATCGCACCCAAAAATTTCTCCAGTACCACAAACAAATCATGCAGTTTACCGGCGATCAAACTACCTCAATAACGGTCACCCGTCTCCTTCTCTCCTCCACCACAAACCACCCCCTACCGCCGTCTCACTGTCTCTCTCTGTCATTGCCAAACCAACAAAACTAAACAACCACCACCACCGCCACAATGGAGGAACACGGAAAAATACACCCAATCAAACTCCTATTCCTCCTCCTAAGAATCGCCACCGCTGCTTCCTCCTCCTCCTCTGACGACGACGCATCCATCCTAACCAAACTCGCCGAATCCCTCACCCCAGCCCCCTCTGGCTGGTCCGCCGCGAACCCCTGCGACTGGACCGGCATCGCCTGCGACTCCACCGACCGCGTCACCTCCATCAACTTCCCCTCCAAATCCCTCGCCGGCCAATTACCCCCCGAGTTAAACCAGCTCTCTCGCCTCAAATCCCTCTCTCTCCAACACAACCGCCTCTCCGGCCCCTTCCCCTCCCTCTCCAACCTCCCCTCCTTGGAACAAATCTCCCTCGACAACAACAACTTCTCTTCCATCCCCTCCCCTTTCCTCTCCAACCTCACAAGCCTACAAACCCTGTCCATTTCCGAAAACCCCAATCTACCCCCCTGGACCATTCCTCCCACCCTCTCCGATTCCACCACCCTCACCTCCCTCTACGCTGGCAACACAAACCTGTTCGGCGAAATACCTGACATATTCGGCTCGTTCCCGAACCTTCAAAATCTTAGGCTCTCGTATAACAATCTAACCGGGGGTTTACCCACTTCATTTGCGAAATCAGGGATTCAGAACCTGTGGTTGAACAATCAGGCTGTGGGGTTATCCGGTCGGATTGATGTGTTGGGCTTAATGCCGGAATTGACTCAGGTTTGGCTTCATTTAAATCAGTTTTCCGGTCCCATTCCGGATTTATCCGAGTGTACTTCAATCTTCGATTTATCGCTGAGGAATAACGAGCTAACCGGTCCTGTCCCGGTTTCTCTGACTACTCTCCCTAAGCTAGTCAATGTGTCGTT
The DNA here is from genome assembly GCA_018127125.1 of Rhododendron griersonianum. NCBI lineage: Eukaryota > Viridiplantae > Streptophyta > Magnoliopsida > Ericales > Ericaceae > Rhododendron > Rhododendron griersonianum. The sequence continues at coordinate 6,133,882 of CM030800.1, read as the reverse complement.
ACAGAACAATAGATTACAGGGCCCGGAACCTAGGTTTGCTGATGGGGTTCAGGTGAGTCTTGGGACGACGAACAGTTTCTGTAATCCGAGTCCAGGTCCTTGCGATTCGCAGGTGAACGTGTTGCTTGAGGTTGCAGGGGCATTGGGTTACCCCATGACTTTGGCTGAGTCTTGGACTGGGAATGACCCTTGCCAAGGTTGGCAATCTGTGTCTTGTGATGCCAATGGGAGTGTTACCGTGCTTAATTTTGGGAAACAGGGCTGGGCTGGGACGATATCGCCAGCCATTGCTAACCTCACAGGATTGACTAGTCTTCTTTTGAATGATAATAATCTTACTGGAACTATTCCTCCTGGATTGACAAAGTTGGCGCAACTCCGACTTCTGGATATATCAAACAACAATGTTTCTGGGAAAGTACCGGAGTTTGGCTCCGGTGTGACATTGAAGACATCCGGTAATCCGTTTCTTGGAAAAGATGTGGCATTATCAGAAGATGGAAATTCAAGTAGTTCGTCTGGTGGAACTGGAACTGGAACAACTGTTGGTTCGACACCGAATAAGAATAAGTCGACTGTAGCGTGGTGGGTAATTGTTGCTACGATTGTTGCTGCTGTGATTGTTATTGTGGTTTTGTCGTTGGTGATTTATAGGAGGTTTGTGAAGAATCGGAATAGCAAATACGAATGGATTAAAAAAGGGTCTAGAAATGGGACCAACAAGTCGAAGAAGAGTGAAGATAGTGCTGTTATTGGGTACGGTGGCTTTGGAAGTGAACTCCCAAGTCAAGGCAATGCTGATAATAGTGATATTCAAGTTTATGATGGTGGCAATGCTTTGATTCCGATAGAGGTGCTGCGAGAAGTGACAAACAATTTCAGTGAAGAGAACATATTAGGTCGGGGTGGATTTGGGGTTGTTTATAAAGGTCAACTCCACGATGGGGTGGAGATAGCAGTGAAAAGGATGGAAGCAACCATGGTGAGTTCAAAGGGGATGAACGAGTTCCAGGCTGAAATTGCCGTTTTATCTAAGGTTAGGCACCGGCATTTAGTAGCACTTCATGGGTTCTGTGTCAATGGAAATGAAAGGCTTTTGGTCTATGAGTATATGCCTCAAGGAACATTGGCCCAACATCTATTTGATTACGAAGAAATGGGGGCTTCCCCGCTTACTTGGAAGCAAAGAGTCGCAATAGTGCTAGACGTTGCGCGAGGGGTGGAGTATTTACACAGCTTAGCCCAGCAGAGTTTCATCCATAGAGATCTTAAATCCTCTAATATTCTTCTTGGAGACGACATGAGAGCTAAGGTGTCGGATTTTGGCTTGGTTAGGAATGCGCCTGATGGAAAGCAATCGGTGGAGACAAAGTTAGCTGGGACTTTCGGATATTTAGCACCAGAGTATGCTGGTAAGCACAAGTTCATGATTATTGTCTAATTTGGGCTATATTATTGTCTAATTTGGGCTATATTAGGAATGCGCCTATATTATTGTCTTTTTAACCTATATTGCATTGGTAAGCTGGTTCTGTCTTGAAATGTTTGGGCTAATTTGGTTGCGTTAATATTGCCAATTTCGTATTGAGTTTACTGATCCAGAACCTATCAATCTATTAATCAATTCAAGTTTTTTTCTTAGCAGTCAATTGAAAGTCATCTATGTGCTATAGAAAACTTGAAAAATACTTAATCTGAGATTTCTTTTTTGTTTATAAGCAATGCTAACCTTACATTTTCCTCAGAGAAAAAATCTTTATACTTTTTCTTGGTTCATTTTACAATCAAGCACGTTTTAGCTACGAATCATCAGCCCTATGATTCATAACCCAAGCCATTTCTTCAGACAAACCAAAACTCCTACGGCTAACATTGTTTCGCTGGTCTTTAAGTTGATTTCAGTGTTAGTTCGGAGTACTATTCAATTCAGCATGTATTCAAGTTTGTTGAACCATTCCTTATTGTTTCCTCAGCCACTGGAAAAGTGACCACAAAGGTTGATGTTTTTGCATTTGGGGTGGTGTTGTTGGAGATAATCACGGGCAGAAAAGCACTAGATGATACCTTACCGGATGAACAAAGTCATTTAGTCAGTTGGTTTCGAAGGCTACTCAACGACAGAGATAGCATCAGGAAATCTCTGGACCGCACACTTGATCCAGATGAAGAAATGTTCGAGAGCATATGCAAAGTAGCTGAACTAGCGAGTCACTGCACTGCTCGTGAGCCATTTCAGCGGCCAGATATGGGTCACGCGGTTACTGTCTTAGCTCCCCTTGTTGACCAGTGGAAACCCACCACCCGTGTTGAAGACGACAGCTTTGGCATTGACCTCCACATGAGCCTTCCTCAAGCCTTACAAAAATGGAAATCTGGTGAAGGTAGTTTCTCAATGAGCCGGAGTTTTCAAAATGTTTACACATCTACAACTACCCCAAGTGGACATTCAGATTTCGCGAGCTCTTTCAAGTTGAAGGACAGTAGCAAATTGCCATAGTTAAATAGCAAGAGAGCTTTTTGTACACTGTTTACACCATGTTTATCAATGAATACTTCGAGTTATTTTGCTTTTTGATTCTTTGAGTTATTTTACTACACAAATAATCTTTTTCAGTTTTTTTTTCTTCATTTTTACTAATTCTTTCTTTCATAGTTGAATAGATTCCTTTTCTTCAAAATTTGTTCATATATCAAGGAATAGACGAGTTCCCTTTCCCTTATCTGGATTCCTTGATGTCTATTGGTTTCCTTGTTTAAGAACTTGGTCACAAAGAAGTGGTAATAGAGATATGAACATATGTATGACAAGAACCATGCAGTGATTATATGCAGGTTTTGTTCATTGCTTAACTCGAGGCCGTTTATTGATCAAGCGCAACATGGGAAAATTCAAGATCTTAGTGTAGAGGTGCATCACCATGCTGATACCCCTGTTTGGTATGGTACTTGTGCATGGGGGGCAATATTAGCCTGTAAGGGAACAAATGTGCTTTTTCAAAATCAGTGTTTAAGGATTTCAGGTGCATCACCAGGCTGATACCCCTGTTTGGTATGGTACTTGTGCATGGGGGGAAATATTAGTCTGTAAGGGAACAAATGTGCATTCAAAATCAGTGTTTTAAGGATTTCAGGTGCATAGGCCAAAAGTAGAATCTGTGCCATATCTTTTCGGCACAGCTTTGGGGACCCCAAAAAAATAGTAGTCATAAGCTACGGTACTTAAGCCGCAGCAAACACCTTAGAACTACAATTTCCTTCAGATGTGCAGGGATTCTGATTGAGCTAGCTTAATATGTCAGCCTGTTGTAATTTTGTTGACCAATTTTGCATGTGTTCAATATCACATTTTCATGATGAAAAGACAGAGGTAATGAAAGCTGAATTGCTTATCTTGATCATTGCTGCACCGTAGTTAATTCGTTGCCCCCACATGTTCTCTACCACGTTCTTCGATAATCAAATCACGTATAGGATACGAGTTGCAGGATAATATGCTGTTTTTCGTTCATATCATTGAAACAGTTCCAAAACTGAAATTATGAAACTTCCGGATTGGAGAAGTATGAACCAAAAGCCCTATGACCACACCATCACAAATCCTTTCTAAAGATGAACTCCTTGATCTTTACAAGTACCACCCATTGATAAGACATGTTCAGAGGTTGCTGACTTGCTGGATCACCTTTGTCACCCTAAATGAAGTTATAAGATTTGTGTGGTGTTTTGGTATCTGAGCGAGTGTGGACCAGGCTTTTCTGTAGCTATTGTTTTGTTTACTTCATGACTCTGTCCAGAAACGCAACAGGTAAGGGCAACTCTTTGTTACAATTTCTATTACGATGATAGCATTTCAAGCGAAATTGGATGTAAATTGTTATCTTTTCATGTGACCTCCTATTTTCCTATTGCTTTCAATCGCGTTTTGTTGTTTCTTTAATGCGACCATCTCATTCATGCAATAGAAAAATTGAGAGCGGCATTTAGGAATAGCCATGTGAGTGCTTTTTATATGATACTACGTCCATGATATTCTTAACGGGCAGTTAGGCAAATTCTTGGTGGTAAATTTGTGGACACGAGAATTCCCGTTGCAGTGGACCTTTTAGCATTTGCAGCCAAAGAGGTAATTTCTGGATTATGTTACTTGCTGAATCATTTCAGTTTTCGTTAGTGCTGGTTTGGTTGTTGAGATATGTTATAAGCAAGTATAGGTAGGTAGCTGATTCTAGCACATTTTCTTGAACAAGGAGGAAAACACATATGCAAATCTTCCTTCAAGTCAGGTCATATTTCATTGACCGCACAACATATTTTCGGTTGAATTTTGTCTCCGTTAGACCTGACACCGGAAAATCCAAAGAAAAAAGAATCCAGACAAATATGTTTCGCGATGGGATTTGACCTCGAAACTTTGCATACATGTGGAATGTTAGATTTATTCCAATTTTGTGGACTAGCATATTTCATTTATGTTAAAAGGTCCGGGATTAGTTCGACTATCAAATATATCGGAGTATTTGTTTAGACCCATTTGGTTAGTGATCACCATTTTGTAATGGGTCATTTTGGTGCACCTAATTTATTATATGCATTTTGTTAAGTGTGGGCCCGGTGCTATATGGTTAATTTGGACCCATAATGGGCTGGGCCATTTTATAAGCACAAGAGGAGATCCTACTCCCATCCTCATATATATGTGTGTGTCTGGCCCATTGAGATACATACGGCTGTAGAAAGAAAAGAGGAAAGGGAGCAGCTACTCCTCTCTAGAAATATCTGGTGCTTTTGTGAGGGTTTCTTGTCAAAACAAGAGCAAATTCCCTTCGTCACTCAAGCTTCCATGGCGTCTCCATCTTCAGGTATATATGGAGTAAGATTTATTTTTACATGCAATGAATTGGAGCAAGAAATTAGGGCTTGTTATTGTGTAAATTTCTAACAATTGGTATCAGAGCTTCCTTGCTTTTCAATTCATGTGCTGTGATTGCAAATTCAGTTCGTACTTGTGTTGATTGTTGGGTGAAAGACTGCCGATTGAGAGTTGTATGTGTGGAAACTTATTTTCTCCTTTTCCCATTTTGTTTGCCGATCTCTGTTTTCTTTTCCCCTTCAATCCTTTTTGTCTCGCATGATGGCTTTAGCTAAGCATTTAGATCTACCTAATGTTGACCAAAAGGGAGAACAGCTGAAAACCCCCTTTTTTGTGCTCTTATATTTTTCGGTTATTTTCCCATAAAGCTGGTCAGACCTTTTCCGGTCTCTTTGTAAACAGATTGGGCTATGGTTGAGTGCTTCATTTGTTTAATCCTTCTCAAAGGAAGAAGTGCTGGGACGCCTTTCGTGGTCGCGTCGTTCCTCGGTTTTTCCCGTTTAAAACTTCTCTTGTTTTCGGATTATAGCTGCTACCTGTTGCCGTTTGCAAGCTAATTGGGTGTTCTTGCATAAACAAATAAAACTTTGTTTTATGTTGGTTTTGTCCTTTTCTAACCGATTATGGTTTTGGTTGAGTACCTTGATTGATTTAGTTTTTGACAGAAAAGGGGTTTTTTAAACCTTGTGAAAAGATTTTACCATTTGTTGGCATTCATGGTGTGTTGGCGTAACCATGACAAAGATGGCTTTTCTCCTTACTGAACTTGTTGCCAAATGAATTTTGGTGTTCTTTGTCTATTGTTAAAGGAGAACACGTTTTCTGTGGTAGTAATAATAGTAATGGCTTTGCAAAATTTTGGAGGACTTGATTGGTCTAATCTCTGACGAAATTAAGGGAAGTGGTGAAACCTATTGACTGTTGCACCTCTCGACACTTCCGTCTTTTCCGTTTCATTTTTAAAAAAAAGCTGTTGTTTCGATAAACAAATCAAAGTACCATTTTAGATTGGTTTTATAACCATTTTTTAAGTGCGAAAGTGGGTAATATTTTTCATCCTTACTGGTTATCAAAACTGTTCTTTGAATGCCGCTTATGTTGATTCCGGCAATATTATTGAGATCAACAAAGGTCCATACAGTCTGGCTATGACTTTACCCTATCGGTAAATCATTGTTTGGAAGGATGCTTTGAACGATAAAGAGAACAATTAACTATATTGTATTTGGTGACTCAATTTACCCTGTCGGTAGTGGGTCATTTTAAGTCGTTATATTTAATTGTTCTGCTTTATCCTACGTAAGAGTCTTACTAGTCTTGTGATTTAAGACTCTAGTAGAACTTTTGTAGCTGGTAAAGTGAAGAAATTTTTGATAAGCATGCTTTCGTTTTTACATGCTTAGTAAATGTGGTTATTATTTCTTCATTTTCAATCCTAGTTTATCTCTGCATGTCTGCCATCAAAACACTAAATGAGACCATTTGGGAGGATTGGAATGAGTCGCTTATGGTGAACTTGGCCATCATGATTTTTGGTTTTGGTTTCAAGGGAGAAAGCACCACCTAAGCCTACTGCTGGAAGTTCCGCTGCCATAAAAGCTTATTATGGAAGGTGGGAGCATTCTAATCGTACTTGTCTCATGATTATGAAATTCACTATGGACAAGTCTATTAAGCAATGTGTTCCTGATAATGTGAATGCTAAGGCTGAAGGTTTTTAAAGATAAATGCCTCTTTTGTTGTGTTTGTGGCCTCTAATGGATATGGTGCGTTGTATGCTTCACAATTCTTCTTTTCTAGAATTCTTATGGGGCGAAGTACTGAAAATCACTGCATATATTTTGGATTAAGTGCGTAGCAAATCTGTTCTTAAAACTCCATATCAACTTTGGGCTAGCAAGAAACCTGGCTTGCGCCATTTTCGTGTGTGGGGTCCACAGTTGAAAAGCTTGATGCTAAAACTATTAGCGGATATTTTGTTGGCTATTGCATTGGCTCAAGAGGCTCTAGATTTTATTGCCCTTCTCACACTACCAGAATTGTTCAGTCCGATTATGTTGTTTTTCCTTGAGGATAAGGTTGATGGTTCTACTCCACACAAGATTGTGTTTTAAGGAGGAGCGTGCGATCTTTACCTCTTGTTCCATCAGCTAATGTTCTTGTGGAACCTATTGTTGATGAGGGTACTTCAGACATTTTGTTGAGAAGATCAGAAAGGGCACGCAGGTCCGCAATCTCGAATACTACGTCTTTTACTTGCAGGAGCATGAATATAATGTTTGTATGTCCTCTGACCCAGTCACTTTTGATGATGCCATTGGTAGCTTTAATTCTCAATATTGGATAGATGCTATGCATGATGAGTAGGCGTCAATGACCAAAATGAAGTATGGTTTTTTAGTTGAGTTGCCTGATGGTTTTGTGGCAAATGGTAAGGAGCACATGATATGCAAAGTTAAGAAATCCATTTATGGACTTAAACAAGCTTCATGAAAATGGTACTTGAAGTTTTGATGAGATTGTCACCTCTTGTGGCTTTAACGAGAACGTTGTATATCAGTGTATATACCTGAAGGTCAGTGGGAGTAGTTATATTTTTCTTGTCTCGTATGTCGATGATATTCTACTCTGCTAATGACACTGCACTTTTGACTGAGACGAAGAAATTATTCTTTATGCATTTGGTGTGAAGGATCTTTGTGAGACATCTTATGTTCTGGGTATCCGAATCCTTTGTGATAGAACAATTGGTACTCTTGGCTTGTCTCAGAAAACCTACATTGATAAAAATTTTGGGTAGGTTTAACATGCAGTCTAGTTCTCCTGAAAAGCACCTATTGTGAAAGGTGAGAAATTATTACTTGGAAGAGACGACTTTAATTGAGTAATCCTGTTTTGAATCACTGGAAAGTTGTAAAGAAAGCATTGAGATACCTACAGGGTACCAAGAATTTTGTGCTTACTTACCGATGCGCCAATATTCTGAATGTGGTTGGATACACTAATGAACTAGTATGCTGGTTGTATAGACGACGGAAAATCCACCTTTGGTTATGTGTTTATGATGGCAGATGGAGCTGTATCTTGAAAAGTGTCAAATAGACACTTACAGCTACCTCATCTATGGAGGCAGAGTTCATAGCTTGTTATGAAGCTATTTGTCTTACATTTCCGCTGTGCAATTTTGTTTTTGTATATTGTAATCAGCTGCTACTGTGTTAATGGTGTTATTTTTGGTTGATCATACTCTTGAGAATTTTGTATGCATGCTATGATCAATGTCTATTGCTATATTTTGTTGTGCGCGCATTTTGTTAGCCATGGCATTCCTGAGTTTATTGCCATAATTTGTTGGGCGCGCAATTTTGTTAATTGTGGCATTATTGGTGCTAGAATCTGAGATATTTTGACCCAATCTCAGTAGGCACAGTGTCTTGGGCAGACACATGGATCTTATTGGTGCTAGAATCTGAGATATTTTGACCCAATCTCAGTAGGCACAGTGTCTTGGGCAGACACATGGATCTTATTGGTGCTAGAATCTGAGATATTTTGACCCAATCTCAGTAGGCACAGTGTCTTGGGCAGACACATGGATCTTGTGGAAATTGGTGTGATGATCACCTTTTGTATATTTTCCACACCACACTTTCATACTACCATCTGTGTCACGGGTTGTAAGTGTTTGGTTGTGTGCTTTGTATCCTGTCGATACATTGACTTACATGATTGAATACTTATGTACCCCTTATGGACACATGAATGGTTTTGGGTGCCGACTCACGTTTGATAGTCCTTGTTGTGGCCACTTATTAACTAATCCGGATATATGTTTGCTTATATCGTTATAAAGCATTTTTGTGTCTTTACATAATGACATATGCTTTTCAAGTGGGAGAATGTTAGATTTATTCCAATTTTGTGGACTAGCATATTTCATTTATGTTAAAAGGTCCGGGATTAGTTCGACTATCAAATATATCGGAGTATTTGTTTAGACCCATTTGGTTAGTGATCACCATTTTGTAATGGGTCATTTTGGTGCACCTAATTTATTATATGCATTTTGTTAAGTGTGGGCCCGGTGCTATATGGTTAATTTGGACCCATAATGGGCTGGGCCATTTTATAAGCACAAGAGGAGATCCTACTCCCATCCTCATATATATGTGTGTGTCTGGCCCATTGAGATACATACGGCTGTAGAAAGAAAAGAGGAAAGGGAGCAGCTACTCCTCTCTAGAAATATCTGGTGCTTTTGTGAGGGTTTCTTGTCAAAACAAGAGCAAATTCCCTTCGTCACTCAAGCTTCCATGGCGTCTCCATCTTCAGGTATATATGGAGTAAGATTTATTTTTACATGCAATGAATTGGAGCAAGAAATTAGGGCTTGTTATTGTGTAAATTTCTAACATGGAAAACTTAGAAAGGGAGGCAGAGAATCTGATTGAGAAGCAGATGAGAACAAAGGTTGACGTCTGTGTGAGATTTGCTGCATTTGCATGGCGAATTTTGATTTACGTAAATAATGCATGTGAAAGAAAGCAGTGGCACTGCACCTTTACATGGTCATGCCGAAATATCGTAACTATAAAAGGATCTTATTCATTGCAATGCCTTGTAATTAAATACAAGAATTGTGTATCGTTCATCACAAAATCCATTCTTTAATACAAGGACACAGCAATTCTATAAGAAACACCACCCCTTGAATACTGTCTGATTTCATCCTCTGAAGCTCCTCCTCTCTGCTGCCATTTTGTGTACCTAGGTGCGGCAGCGCTGTATGTTTGAGCAGCCGCGAGTGTAGGGATTGGCAGGAGTACGACGGGGATTCACCAGTGGTGTGCCAGGGCAACCTGGGTGGGGACCGCCAGGCCGGTTGCAAGGGTTAAGGACCTCATAGCTTATGAATTTCTGCGTCTGGGCGGCCTCGACGTTTCTCAGCACCAACACCGCGCTGATGAGAACCAGACACAAGAACCATGGCTTCATCATGTTACAACTTCACAAGAATATAAGTTTCCTTGAATCCGGACGTAGGAATATATGTTTTTCTTTTTGAACAGAATTAATTGGTGAGCTTTATATAGAATTTTTAGAAGGTTATTCATGGCCTAAACTAGCACTAGTTGATAAGCCCTTTGTCATGGAAAAACTGCAAGTGTTGATAAGAACGAGCTGTGAATGGTTGCGAGAGAAATTTGGGATATTGATGGTATTGGATTCTGGTAATGCAAAGGCATGAATAGGGTTAGTCATTGACCACCTTGTTGACACAATTCTGACTATTGAGAAAATTGTCATTTCGAGCTGTAATAGCTATAGGCTATACATAGATTCGTCTATTTCGGATCAACGGGTTGGGTTGGCTCGGTGGTAAAAGCCTAAAATTTAAGGGTTTGCTCCTTCTTGGTTCGAAACCTCTTAAATTTGGGGCCGGTCTGTAATGACCCCATTAGTGAATCTGATGTAGAATACGTGGAGGTCCAATTCCATGATCAGTTGGACCGAGCCAAGCCCCGGAAGCCCAAACGGTGTTTAATTTCAGATTACCCAATTTGGCAAAATTCGGACGAGCTCGGAATAGGCCCAAACTTGGTGGGCTGACTTATTTTCACGCTCCGGTCAATCATCATCAACCTTGAGCGGTGCTTTTCGGCCTAATTCCTTCGTTTAGGCCTTCAATTGCGTTATTTTGCCGTTTTAGGAAAGACACGTTTCGTTAATAACTCTTAGACCGTAATTCCTTTTAAGTTGATTCTTTTTGAGAAAGTCTTGTTTTTCTTTCCCGTTTTCAGTTTTAGGAAAAGCCCCAAATTCTGGGACTTTTTATTTTTCAAGTTTATTTTTTAGGGTTTCTAGGGTTTCGGCCTATAAAAAGGTTTGTAACCTGCAACTTTTATTCAATAATATTGCAGAGATTCTCTCTTTCTTTCTTGTGCGCAAGAATTGCTCGTTGCGACGAGTTGCTTATCTCGTTTGGACTAGTACGTTAACTAGTCTCTCGTGAATTCCACTGCGTCATGATCGATCTGAGGATTAATCGAGGTGCCCGAACACCTGGTTATAAAAAGAGAGCGTTTATCCTGTAAATAGTAATCATGACTACAGCGTATATCCCAGACAAAAATATGATTAAGTACCTCTCATGTAGAAACATCAGCGGAATATTTAATTGGAGCCGTCTCCCCTTGCGATTAACTCTTCCTTTTTTTTATTCGGCCAATTTGAATCCATTCAAATGGAAGAATCCGTCTATTCTAAATGAAATATACATTGAATACAAGAGAATGATTACAAATTTTAAAACGCGCTGAAGAATTGTTTTCTGAGTAGAAGGGTGGAAGAGGGGGTGATCGCCATGGCTATCTCTCCTGCGTAACAGAATTTCAGACCTCGAATGAAACTTTCTAGGAAGCGATGAGCCACCCTAGGTTCACATCGACCCACTAAGTCAGAGTATGTAGAACAAAACTTGTGGCACACGGCATGTGATCCATAGGACTACTTTCGCAAGTGAGTCCCACCCGTGGTCCTGTTCGGTTTGAGTTTTGATGGACGTTTTTAAAAGTAATGAGTAGAGAGAAAGAGAGAACTTATTGAAAATCGTGCCCCAGAATTTTGAAAACCCTAAAACGAATAAGGCCGCGTCACTAAGAGTCAAGTCCCACTACTTTCCCATAAAATATACTTAGTAGCTTTTTGCTTGCTTTTGGGAGAGTTCTGTAAGTAAATTAATGAACTTCAAATTTATTCAACCTTAACCATTAATTTCAAACCTTCAATGGCGTGACGCGTGAGCTCGAGTGTAATAAGACCAGCTTTCTTCTTTGACTCCCTCCAGATTAACAAGCCCTAGTTATTACAGTATATTCAGACACGAGGATTACCTATAATTTAATTATAATTAATTTGCTCTAATTAGATAAGACGTAACATCAACTATTGGTATGTTAACTCCAAGGGGTTCGGCCAAGTGGTTGTGAAAAAGCCAAATTGGCCCTGACATTTATTTATAAATAAATAAAAAAACTATTGGTATGTTAAACCTTGCAAAATCTTCGTGCCATTGACTTGTTAAAATGTGCAGGCAACAACTACCCATACTTCACGCGGGTAAACAGATAGTATATCATTCTATAAATATAAACTACTCCCCAAGAAACACTCACGGATATTGTTTTGAAGGTTCCACAACAAATCACAAACCTTTTCCTTCCTCCTCAAGTCTCCTCAAGTCTTCTCTCTCCTCTCTCTCTCTCTCTCTCTCACTCTCTCTCTCTCCAAAAAACATGGTTCTTTTCCTCCTGAAGATCATTTTCTTGGCCGTGACCACCCTATCAAACATAGTTTCCCGCATAATCTTCACCACCGCAGCATCCTTCATATGTTTACTAATCCAGGGCCTCAAAGTCCCCGGTGAAGCGGCGAAAGGCGGGTTAGAACAAGTCGCGGACTTGATCAAGTCGTGTGCAGAGTACCTGGCGGAATTCGCATTCGAAGTTGTGAGCAGTGTCGTTTCTGCTGTTTTTGATGTTGTTAAAGAAGGTCTTTTAGGGTCCGTGTCTGCGACCGGATCGGCCATCGGAGGACTCATGGAGCAAACGAGGAATTCGATCGACGGGTTGGTGAAAGAGTTGGTTTCCGAGGTTTTGGGGGGGTTTTCGGAGATGGTTTCCACAATAGTTGCAGATTTGTGGAACAATTACAAAGATGCTGTTGGATATGTAGCAGAAAATTCTTGATCGATTTTTTTTCTTAATCTTTTTCCTTTTTTGGTCAATGTAGATGTAAAACATGCTGTATATGTGTATGGTAGGTTTGTGCGAACAAGTGTCTCTTGACAGAGCTTAATAGAGAAAAATAATTCATGTAACCGACTTCGGGGGATTGGGACATAAAGCTCGGTTTGGTTTGGTTTAGTTAGATGTAAAATATATATTGTTTTGTGAACAAAACTTAATTCTTGTGTACAAATAGATATATATCTACTAATTGTGGATTGAGCAATGCTATGTACACAATTTTAGAATGCAACAGTGGAGTGTGGACGCAACTGTGGTCAGCACTGGTCGATACATGCACGTACATGAACTCGAATACATCAGACGGCTCCCAACACATTTGTATCGAGAGTTATGTTCCTCGACTTTTTTGTTTTTTTTTTATTTATTTCTTGGCGGCTACGGCTGTCAGTGTTACCAGATGGAAGTTGAAACTTGGGACCACTGACCGTTCTATTTGGGCTTGCTTGCTTGCCTCTGACGCTAAATTGGGGGATGGATGAGTGGATCCCTAATTTGTAGCCACAGGTCCAACATCAACCTAATATTAGACCCTTTTTTATGAGTTGGATCCTCTCGGTTCAAGTTTTGAAATGGAGGATAGGGTCAAAATTTGAATCTTTTCGTTTTTAAAATCAATAGTTCGGATTTGTTCAAAAAGATTCTTACCGATAATTGTTAATTCTGACCGGTATGAGTTTCTAAGCAAATCCGAACCATTAATTATTCCAATGAACGGTTTCCTCTAATTCAAAATTTAAACGGGAGAGGATCTATATTTTTTTTTATCATACCTATTTTGTACGTAGTGGTCTGTCCATTTGAGATAAGTCACCAGAGATTTTTCATCTCAAATTCAAGTGGATGGAGTTACGTTTTACTTGTTATTGAGAGAATTAATCAAGGAGAGAGCTTTCTTTTTTTTTAGTATTAAAAAATATTAATAATATATACATTAGCATTGTTCTACAAATATTGCAGTGAGTTACACTCAAAATTACGTGACAGTACCATCTAGGTGGCAATCTTAACCCATATTTGTTTGACCCGCCCAATCCGTCCATTTATTACCCAACCCAACTCGCCCATATTACATAATGAGTTGAGATGGGTTGAACCCATAGCAACCCATATTTACATGGGTTTAGATGGGTTAAAAATAGGTTCAATATGGGTTGAAACTAAGACTCAAAGAAAATCTATCATGTATGTAGACTTTCACATAGTACGGCCCACGAACGGAAAGGCAAGGCATTTTCCGTACTTTCTCCCTCTCGTTCTTTTATTAACTCCCAGGAAACAAATTTTCTTAGTAAATGGGGTCCACACTTTTACAAGCCAAACCTTTTTTTTTTTTTCAAACGAAATAGATCCAGCAAAACTTTTACTGGAGTACAAATCATACAGGCACACACACTTAGGGGTGATTTGGATTGAAAAGTCGCGCAGTAACTTATTTTTTTTGTCATTATTCAAAAAAATTTTGCATTTGTTAGTTTTGCATTAAACTTTTGTGACTTATTGATTTGCCTCGGTGAGAGAAATCGAAAAAGTAAGAAATTTTGATCAAAACTTTTAAATTTTTTTAAAAAGACAAAGATAAGTAAAAAAAAGTTGTCTTATTGACTTATTTTTGTCATTATTTAAAAAATTATAAGTTCCAATCAAAATTTTTTACTTTTTCGATTCCTCTCGTCGAGACAAATCAATAAGTCACAAAAGTTTGACGCAAAACAAAAAAATTTGAATAAGAACAAAAAAATAAGCCAAAAATGTCTCTTTCAAAGAAATTAAGGGTTCCGATAAAAAAAATTATACTTTTTGGTTCCTCTCGTTGAAATGAACCAATAAATCACAAAAGTTTAACGCAAAATTAACAAATGTAAAAACTATATGAATAAAGACCCAAAAAAAAAAAGTCACTCCCTACTTTTTAATCAAAACTCACTCGTATAATGCTATAATTACAGCTAAGTAAATGGACTCAGTATTTCAACCCATATCGGGGGAAGACAGGGGGAAACGGGGGAGAAGAGAAAAGGAAGGGGGGGGGGGGGGAAGAAGAAGGAAAACGAGTCAGGTTGGGCGGGTTTGGGTTTGACTTGACCCATATTTGACCCGACTCGTTTCAACCCGTTTACTATTTAACCCATATTTGGCCCGTCTATATTTGACCCGTGACCCGTTTCAACCCGTCCAGACCCGCCCATTTGCCACCTCTAGTAACATCTAAATAAAAATAAAAGCCGTCATAATAAAGAATCTATTCAACAAAAAAAATTATGGTCCATCTGCAATAATTTCTCTTTTCTTATTACAAGAAATTTCCCATTAATTCTACTCTCTCCTGTATTCGTATAAAGACCCCCAAAAATTGATTTATTTGCAGGCGAACCTTTTGTTTTTTCGTTAGATTTCCTTTCGTTGCTGGGAAAAACAAAAAAAAACCTTATTTCTGTTAGTAAATCGGGAAAACTTTTTTGGTCAACATCCAATGCCGGTGTTTCTCTTCAAGTTTTATTTCTTGGAGTGAAATTGCGTTTGGACTAGTTCATTACTTCATTTTGGTAATAAAGACAGGAAGACTGCTACACACATATATTTTGTGCACAGATTGTACACAGGTTTTGTTGTGGGGTCTACCACAGATTCCACATAAATAATCCGAACCGTTTATTAAATGTAAAACAATATTTTGAAGGTCCCTGCAAAAAATTAACTCAATTTAATACATATAGATACTCGATCCAATCGTCTAACTTTTTATTATTCTAAAATCTGAATGAAAAGTTAGACAATTGAATCGAGCATTTATAGGTATCGGATTTGGCTGATTTTTTTCAGGAACCATTAAAAAAATGTTTTACATTTAATGAATGGCTTGGATAATTTGTGTGGGACCCGTGATGGGCCCTACATTGAAATCTGTGCATAATTTGTGCACAGATTGTCTGTGTGTACACTTTCTGTAAAGACAGTCCTTCGGTAAAGCTAAGGCCACCGACTGGAGGCAGATCGAAATCGCACCGCCCGCACGATTCACTCGAATCCCACACAGATGATCTGAGACGTTTAAAAAAAAAAACCGGAGTGGGTCTATCAAAAACTAGCTCAATTCGACATGTGTAGGTACTCGATCTATCCTTTCTATTTCCATCCAGATCAAAAAAATTCGGTGATTTGAATGAAAAATGGGAAGATGGATGGAGTACCTGTTCATATCGGATTAAGCTGATTTTTCATGAACTTTTTTTAAAAAAATTATTGAATGATTCGAATCATCCGTACAAAACCCGTAGTGGGCCCGCACGGCGATCGGTGCAATTTCGGTATGCCTCCAGTCGGTGTCCCTAGAAGGGTAAGAAAATGGCGATTATACCAGTTGACACGTCACGTATCTGCGGTTGCTTGCGAGAGAGGTCCCAATCAGTTTTCCTCTGCTTCGTGCACACTCCACTGTTGTCACTGCTAAATTCTCTCTCTCTCTCTCTCTCTCTCTCTCACAAATATACTCTCGCAGTCTCTAGACCTTTGCAATTTCCATTGATGGCCGGGAAAAGGATGCACGCGGTTGAATACAACTGCTACGGAGAAGGACCCGCTGGTCTGACGGTAATACTATCTTTCTTCTTCTTCTTTTTCCCTGTTTCCTATCTAATTGGTTGCCTGAGTATACTACGATGAATTCGGGAATATATAATTGGTCGGTAAATGAGAGAAATTTCCGACACAAGTCGGCTTGGGACCGAAGACCTGTTTTTATTAATCTACTGATGATGTAGGAGTAATATTTTATTTGTTCTCTCTGTCATATGAGGTTTCGTTTCAGTTAAATTAGACCTAAAATGAATTTAGTGAAGTCAACTATTTATAGCTAGTTACCAAAAAAAAAAACTATAAAGATTATATAGCCCAGGCAAAACGGAGTACCTTTCTATGGTGCGGGGATGTTGCCCTAATAAGATCTAGGTTTTCCAGATTATGTGGGCTGTTGCCTTGGACCACTCAAATGTGGCATTTTTCTTATGGTATATCGTAGAGTGTTGCGGGGCCTATCTAAACCGTCCAAAAGTGTACGTTTTCAGCAGTCCGGATTGAAAACGAACTCTTCCACCGTCCAAAAGTGTACGTTTTCAGCCGTCCGGATTGAAAACGAACTCTTCCCTGGAAGAGTTTTCAATCCGGACCATTGATTGTGGAGATGAACGGTTCGGATGCGCCCTTCTACAGGGAGCTGTTTTGCAGCATCCCCGATTACTCCGTGTGGTGACATGGTCCTTCGATTTGAGTTGAAGATGTTTATTGCTAATTATAGATGCTAAAGATGGTAGGGGAAAGTGGTTCAAATTGTTTTTTTTTTTTTTTTGTCCTAGTCTCCTATGCAAGAAGTGGTCAAAGCAAAGTAAAGTAATAGGAATGTGGCTGAACTCAAAGCATCTTTAATTTCCAAAGTACCCCCAAAAAACAAAAAGAACTGAAATTTGATGGCAGTTATAAGAAAATTGTCCCCGAAGAAATTAGTGTATCTGCCTGAGGTCAAAGCAGTACCTAAAAAAAAAGTGTTTCTGCAAGAAACGATCAACGATTTGTTCGGTTTTGGCTCCTATAAAGTAAGCGAGATTCATATACTTGATTACACAAGCATAGAGTTCAAGAATCACAAAGACACTTTCTCCAACTACGCAACGGTAAATCCTATGGAACACGTAGATTAACTATAAAGTTTAGTCTATCTAAGAGAATAACCAAGCCAGAGCTACGAGACCAAACAAAGCCTTATGTCTCAATCAATTAGGGTTGGTTACCTGTATCCGTTATTTCCATTGAGTTTTGTCGAGGGCATCGTGTTTCATAATGTTAATGTACAGAAAACATAGATTCCTTCGAAATACCACCTCTAATGTCAATTTTGATCTACCCATCCCCTTAGTTGTACCCTTAATGTAACCATATCTCTCTTCCTAAATATGGCATAGGGCGATTTACGTGATACATCTATTTTCTCTCATCTTATCTTCTATTGGTGCTATCCCTATCATTCTATGAATTTTCTCTTTTCAAATTCTAGCTCCCGAAGTCTTAACACTCATCCATCTCAACATTCTCATTTAGACCCTTTTCATTTAGTCTGTTAAGAGAATGGGAAAGGCAAAGTTCAGTGATACCTAAGAGCATCTCCAGCTCGGACCCACGTTTTTAAATCCAAACTTGGGTCAAAACTCCATAAGGGTATGCCTTCTTCTTTTTTCGCATTTGGGTATGCCTTCTCCAATGCTAAACTTTCATTTTTACCCGAATCTATTGTCTTTAATGTTTTCCTTCATATTTTCTATTGAAATGGCACATTAGTAAATAATAAGGAAGTGAAAAGAGTTGTTGAGAAAAATGTTTAGATCTGGGTTTCCCCTCATTTGGGTAAGAAGAGAGTAATTAAAAACGGGTAGGCTAAAGGATGCCATTTGGAGATGGGTTTTTAGCGCTTTTACCCAAATTTTGAGTTAGGGTAGAAAAAAGGGGTAAGGATTGGAGATGCTAAGGTCATCTTTCCAAATTTAGACCCTTTCCTCCTTTCAGTAAAAGTTGTCACCGCCTCACTGTGCAATTCCAGGCATACTGCATAAGTTCTTTCCCTCTTTCAGCAATCGGAAGCTGGAAACTGCTTTAGCATGTTAAATTTCTTTGAAGAGGGAGGCAGCTTATGAAGTTGTTTTGCCAAGAATTGTTCAATTCGGGAAGATTTTTTGCCTTGTTAAGTTGGTTACATGTAACTGAAACTCCCTTTCCCCCTGACTTTTTGATGTTTTGTTGCTAATATGAGCTTTGAAATTTACTTTTGAAGGACTTTTCTAGGAATTTAATGAACTTGATGATGTATGTCTCATATTGATAAGTTGGAAGAATTAGAACTTACCTTTGGGGCTGATTGTTTCCTTCTTATTGTTGGAACAGTTACTGTAGTGGAGGTTGGATTTATAAAGACCTGTAAATGCGGCAGTGCAGATCATGTTTTTGAAGTTTGACAATGATATCTTTTAATTTTTTTCTCGCTTAATCTGATTATGCTTCTGTGAGTTCTTTGGGAATAGAATTAGAAGAGAGGATGAAGTTTAACCCTGTTTTGATAGTTTGACACTTACATCTGATGTGTATGAGAATATCCATCACTTGTAAATTGCTGAAGTTTAACAAAAGGATTCACTGTGGTTAATTAATTTATCCATTTACCAATCAGTTTAAAGTCGCATTTAATGCATTGTGCAGCATGTCGAGGTTACTGCTCCTGCCCCAAAAAAGGACGAGGTGTTGATAAAAGTGGAAGCAGCTAGTTTAAATCCAGTTGATTGGAAATTGCAGAAAGGCATGCTTCGTCCTATTTTACCTTCCAAATTTCCTTTCATACCTGGTAAGTTCGTTGACGCATATTGTAGATGTAGTCCTTACATGAAGTTGCGAATTTCCTTTTCACAAGCTTGTATATTCTAATAAGTATCTTCGTTTTCTCCAGCTCAGCTGTCTCACCTTAACTTTAGAGCTGGTTATGTTTCATTTAGTTGTACTTGAGGCTTCAGTCCTTCACTTTTAAAAACTCAATAAAGTCTATTCGTCTAAATTGTAAACTTCTTCTCATAGGGACCTTCATTATGGCAAGAATTGGTCTATCTCGTGAATGTGATATCTTGAACATGACTGTGCCATGATGGTATATTTTGGTTAGTGTCTTTATACATAAAGATCCAGCAATTAACACTCAAATCAGCTATATCAAACTATTATAGTAGATAATTTCAAGATTGATAAGAGCGTTTGAGTGTAACATATGGTCTTCCCTATCTTTGAAATGGTTACCACTCACGACACTCCTCTCCTCCCGACTTAACCGCAATTATGGGAAATTTCTGGAATGTATTGAATGGGAACAAACGATGAAGTTTGTGTGTGGAAAAGAGGACCAAAAGATCCTAGAATTGACACATATTCACAAAGTCGTAAATTATCTCAAAGTTTCTTCTTTTTGTGTTTACACTTACCAATGTCGGGTGAATGTTCCAAGAATTGTTCAATTCTGGAAGATTTTTTGTCTTGGTAAGTTGGTTACATGTAATTGAAACTCCCTTTCCCCCTGACTTTATGATGTTTTGTTGCTAATATGAGCTTTGAATTTACGTTTGAAGGACTTAATGAACTTGATGACGTTGTCTCATATTGATGAGTTGGAAGAATTAGAACTTACTTTTGGGCTGATTGTTTCCTTCTTATGGTTGGAACAGTTTCTGATGTAGCAGGAGAAGTAGTGGAGGTTGGATTTGGAGTCAAGAAATTTAAACCTGGTGACAAAGTTGTAGCCTATCTTAGTCTTTTTGTAAGTCTCATTTCCCCTCTCTCTCCGGTTTTTGCATATGCCTATAATCACCAAAAGACAATAGCTAAGCTGCAGAGGCAGACTTCTTGTCAGAAAGTTGTGAATGATCCAAAACATGTTTTCACAAGGACTACTATTGTCATCTCATAAAATTCATTGTTGAGGCTTGCCATCTCATAGAAATTATTTTTAGGCTTGCCTCTAGATGAGGCAGTTTCCCTTGAAGCTTGTAACATCAGAAGGTACTTACCAGAAAGGGAAAAAAATGAAAACAACCTCAGATCTTTTTCTTAAAGCGCCTTACCGAAGGTTATTTTCCTCCTTTCACTGTTTCTATGCATTAACCATGAACTAAGTTGGTTATACAGTTTTTCTGGTTGACTTAATTTTTTTCTCGTTATTTGATCATAGTCAACTTTTGATGTTAAATCTTGCCACAATTTTTGTCATGTTAAAATGAAACAAACTTAAACACCACCAAAAAAAATGAAGGAAAAGAAGGCCAAAAAATGTCATTTCGCTTGATGGGTGGCAAGTGCTTACCATTAGACTGGATGATTTGAAGGGGAGGTAATCACCGAACGTGTAGAAAAAAGCAATTTCGGTGTGCTGGACTGAACTTTGTTACAAAAAAAAGGAAACAGCATTATGGTGTAGAGAGTCGCTTAACTATTCAAGAGCAGCATTTGTATTGTTTGACATGGTCAATTTTCTCTATCGTTGTTTTTGGATGTTCCCTGGATTGAATCACAGAGTGGAGGTGGTCTAGCTGAGTTTGCTGTGGCCAAGGAGAATCTGACAGTTCCAAGGCCTCCTGAGGTATCAGCAGCAGAAGCCGCAGGCCTACCTATTGCTGGCCTTACGGCCCACCAGGCACTTACCCAGTCGGCTGGGGTCAAGCTTGATGGAAGTGGACCACGGAAAAATCTTCTGATCACGGCTGCCTCCGGCGGAGTTGGCCACTATGCAGTTCAACTAGCGAAGCTAGGAAACACGCACGTGACTGCCACTTGTGGAGCCCGTAACTTGGATTTTGTGAAGGGCTTGGGGGCTGATGAGGTATTGGACTACAAAACACCTGATGGGGCAGCTCTGAAAAGCCCATCCGGCCAGAAATATGATGCTGTTATCCACTGTGCCACGGGCACTCCTTTCTCTGCTTTCAAGCCTAATCTAAGCCCAACTGGGAAGGTGATAGATCTGACTCCGAGTTTTGGTTCTTTCATGACTTTTGCCGTGAAGAAACTGACACGGTCTAAGAAGCAGCTGGTGCCGCTTTTTGGAGTTCCGAAAGGTGAGAACCTTGATTATCTTGTGCAGTTGGTGAAGGAAGGGAAGCTTAAGACGGTTATAGACTCGAAGCATCCTTTGAGTGAGGCTGAAGAAGCTTGGGCGAAGAGCATTGACGGTCATGCCATCGGGAAAATCATTGTGGAGCCTTGAAAATATCGTTTGTGGAATCATTCGGGTTACTTTTATGTAAATTAAAGAGGGTATGGATGTGATCTGTTAGACAGGTACTAGGTGCTGCATAAAGTTCAGGTGTTTGGTGATGCGTTCTTCTGCTTTGTTGTGTTTCGGATACAGTAGACATGGTGTTCTTGGTCATCAGGTTGCTAGGTTTGGTTGTGTTAGTCAAATGCGGATCGTTTGTTCTGTACGAAACTATGTACTCTGTGAGTGTGCTTGATTCCCTGTTTAGTCAAAAGTACTCACTAGGCTTGTTCATGGCTATGTTCATCTTTATTCCATATTTCGATCCGAGTTCTTAACACATTGTCTGAACAGGATAGATGTAACCCCAATGGTGTAACGTAGGCATTTCGATTGAAGGAAGAAATCAGTGAAAAGGGGTGCTAGCCGAGTACACGTACTTATCATTTTTCAAAATTATTTTTCTTTCTTCTCTATCAATAATGTATGTAAAGTAAAATAAAGTTTCCTTCTGATTAAAAAAAAACTCTATATAATATGGTGATTTTCTTCCATTTTCTGGGAGTGAATTGGCCAACAAGTCATTCGCAACTTGAAAATCGTCATGCCTCACGTCACGTCCATGTGTGAGGGACATGTTGGTCTTTATTTGTAGTCTCCGTCGCAAAAAAATATTGCACTCTTTTTTTTTTTTTTTTTTGATACTTCGGAAATTTTGTTTTGTTTTTTGATTACACATATAATTCATGAAAACGAGACAATATAATTTAACAGAAAGTCTACGCATACAATTTTAAACACAACTCACCGTTCCATAATTATATGCAGTTTATATTTGGTCGAAAAAAATTTTAAACACAACTCACCGTTCAATAAATTGTGTCTGGATTTTTATTTTAAAGTTGTGTGTGTAGCAATGCTTGTAATAAAATCTAATCTGGCAATAAGGCCCCATTTCGCTAAGATTTTTATTTTGAAATACTTATTTTTCACTTTGCGAGACAGATCATTTTCTCACAATATATCATATTCATTCCGCTAAGATTTTTATTTTTAAGTATTTTTTTTTCACTTTGCGAGACAGATCATTCTCTCACAATATATCATATTTAATTCAAAAAATCAATACTTATTTTAGTCAATGGACCACACCTTAACTTGTTATCATATGAAGAAAAAACAACTCGAAATTAGATATTTTGACTAGTATTTTTTCGGACAATGATTTATTTTGGCGCTATGCAAATTACTACTTTGCGCTAAAAAAAGAGTGCCAAAATCAATTCCCGTTTTGTTTTATACGAGTAGTAGTTAGTATAATCATTTACACGATGGTGACAATTGACACGTCACGTATCTGCGGTTGCTTGGGAGAGAAGTCCAAACGGTTTTACTCTCCTGCTTTTGCACACTTCATTGTTGTCTTGTCGCTGCTATAAATTCTTTCTTCCCGCTCTTCTCTCTCTCTCTCTCTCTCAGAAACTCCTACTCGCGAAATCCAAACAGTTTTACACTTTTACTACACAAATCATCTTTTTCAGTTTTTGTTCTTTATTTTTACTAATTCTTTCTTTCATAGTTGAATAGATTCCTCTTCTTCAAAATTTGTTCATATATCAAGGAATAGACGAGTTCCCTTTCCCTTATCTGGATTCCTTGATGTCTATTGGTCTCCTTGTTTAAGAACTTGGTCACAAGGAAGTGGTAATAGAGATATGAACATATATACTGTGTATGACAAGAGCCATGCAGTGATAATTATATGCAGGTTTTGTTCATTGCTTTACTCGAGGCCGTTTATTGATCAAGCGCAACACGAGAAAATTCAAGATCTTAGTGTAGAGGTGCATCACCATGCTGATACCCCTGTTTGGTATGGTACTTGTGCATGGGGGGAAATATTAGTCTGTAAGGGAACAAATGTGCTTTTTCAAAATCAGTGTTTTAAGGATTTCAGGTGCATAGGCCAAAAGTAGAATCTGTGCCATATCTTTTCGGCACAGCTTTGGGGACCCCAAAAAAATAGTAGT
Source organism: Rhododendron griersonianum (assembly GCA_018127125.1). Lineage (NCBI taxonomy): Eukaryota > Viridiplantae > Streptophyta > Magnoliopsida > Ericales > Ericaceae > Rhododendron > Rhododendron griersonianum. The sequence continues at coordinate 6,110,401 of CM030800.1, read as the reverse complement.
CATAAGCTACGGTACTTAAGCCGCAGCAAACACCCCCTTAGAACTACAATTTCCTTCAGATGTGCAGGGATTCTGATTGAGCTAGCTTAATATGTCAGCCTGTTGTAATTTTGTTGACCAATTTTGCATGTGTTCAATATCACATTTTCATGATGAATAGACAGAGGTAATGAAAGCTGAATTGCTTATCTTGATCATTGCTGCACCGTAGTTAATTCGTTGCCCCCACATGTTCTCTACCACGTTCTTCGATAATCAAATCACGTATAGGATACGAGTTGCAGGATAATATGCTGTTTTTCGTTCATATCATTGGAACGGTTCCAAAACTGAAATTATGAAACTTCCGGATTGGAGAAGTATGAACCAAAAGCCCTATGACCACACCATCACAAATCCTTTCTAAAGATGAACTCCTTGATCTTTACAAGTACCACCCGTTGATAAGACATGTCCAGAGGTTGCTGACTTGCTGGATCACCTTTGTCACCCTAAATGAAGTTATAAGATTTGTGTGGTGTTTTGGTATCTAAGCGAGTGTGGACCAGGCTTTTCTGTAGCTATTGTTTTGTTTACTTCATGACTCTGTCCAGAAACGCAACAGGTAAGGGCAACTCTTTGTTACAATTTCTATTACGATGATAGCATTTCAAGCGAAATTGGATGTAAATTGTTATCTTTTCATGTGACCTCCTATTTTCCTCTTGCTTTCAATCGCGTTTTGTTGTTTCTTTAATAGCCATGTGAGTGCTTTTGATATGATACTACGTCCATGATATTCTTAACGGGCAGTTAGGCAAATTCTTGGTGGTAAATTTGTGGACACGAGGATTCCCGTTTTTTTAAATTTGTGGACACGAGGATTCCCGTTGCAGTGGACCTTTTAGCATTTGCAGCCAAAGAGGTAATTTCTGGATTATGTTACTTGCTGAATCATTTCTGTATTCGTTAGTGCTGGTTTGGTTGCTGAGATATGTTATAAGCAAGTATAGGTAGGTAGCTGATTCTAGCACATTTTCTTGAACAAGGAGGAAAACACATATGGCAAATCTTCCTTCAAGTCAGGTCATATTTCATTGACCGCACAACGTATTTTCGGTTGAATTTTGTCTCCGTTAGACCTGACACCGGAAAATCCAAAGAAAAAAGAATCCAGACAAATATGTTTCGCGATGGGATTTGACCTCGAAACTTTGCATACGTGTGGAAAACTTAGAAAGGGAGGCAGAGAATCTGATTGAGAAGCAGATGAGAACAAAGGTTGACGTCTGTGTGAGATTTGCTGCATTTGCATGGCGAATTTTGATTTACGTAAATAATGCATGTGAAAGAAAGCAGTGGCACTGCACCTTTACATGGTCATGCCGAAATATCGTAACTATAAAAGGATCTTATTCATTGCAATGCCTTGTAATTAAATACAAGAATTGTGTATCGTTCATCACAAAATCCATTCTTTAATACAAGGACACAGCAATTCTATAAGAAACACCACCCCTTGAATACTGTCTGATTTCATCCTCTGAAGCTCCTCCTCTCTGCTGCCATTTTGTGTATCTAGGTGCGGCAGCGCTGTATGTTTGAGCAGCCGCGAGTGTAGGGATTGGCAGGAGTACGACGGGGATTCACCAGTGGTGCGCCAGGGCAACCTGGGTGGGGACCGCCAGGCCGGTTGCAAGGGTTAAGGACCTCATAGCTTATGAATTTCTGCGTCTGGGCGGCCTCAACGTTGATCAACACCAACACCGCGCTGAGGAGAACCAGACACAAGAACCATGGCTTCATCATGTTACAACTTCACAAGAATATAAGTTTCCTTGAATCCGGACGTAGGAATATATGTTTTTCTTTCTGAACAGAATTAATTGGTGAACTTTATATAGAATTTTTAGAAGGAGATTCATGGCCTAAACTAGCACTAGTTGATAAGCCCTTTGTCATGGAAAAACTGCAAGTGTTGATAAGAACGAGCTGTGAATGGTTGCGAGAGAAATTTGGGATATTGATGGTATTGGATTCTGGTAATGCAAAGGCATGAATAGGGTTAGTCATTGACCACCTTGTTGACACAATTCTGACTATTGAGAAAATTGTCATTTCAAGCTGTAATAGCTATAGGCTATACATAGATTCGTCTATTTCGGATCAACGGTTTGGGTTGGCTCGGTGGTAAAAGCCTAAAATTTAAGGGTTTGCTCCTTCTTGGTTCGAAACCTCTTAAATTTGGGGCCGGTCTGTAATGACCCCATTAGTGATCTGATGTAGAATACGTGGAGGTCCAATTCCATGATCAGTTGGACCGAGCCAAGCCCCGGAAGTCCAAACGGTGTTTAATTTCAGATTACCCAATTTGGCAAAATTCGGACGAGCTCGGAATAGGCCCAAACTTGGTGGGCTGACTTATTTTCGAGGTTGATGATGAGCGGTGCTTTTCGGCCTAATTCCTTCGTTTAGGCCTTCAATTGCGTTATTTTGCCGTTTTAGGAAAGATATGTTTCGTTAATAACTCTTAGACTATAATTCCTTTTAAGTTGATTCTTTTTGAGAAAGTCTTGTTTTTATTTCCCGTTTTCAGTTTTAGGAAAAGCCCCAAATTCTGAGACTTTTTATTTTTCAAGTTTATTTTTTAGGGTTTCTAGGGTTTCGGCCTATAAAAAGGTTTGTAACCTGCAACTTTTATTCAATAATATTGTAGAGATTCTCTCTTTCTTTCTTGTGCGCAAGAATTGCTCGTTGCGACGAGTTATTTATCTCGTTTGGACTAGTACGCTAACTAGTCTCTCGTGAATTCCACTGCGTCATGATCGATCTGAGGATTAATCGAGATGCCCGAACACCTGGTTATAAAAAGAGAGCGTATATCCTGTAAATAGTAATCATGACTACAGCGTATATCCCAGACAAAAATATGATTAAAGTACCTCTCATGTAGAAACATCAGCGGAATATTTAATTGGAGCCGTCTCCCCTTGCGATTAACTCTTCCTTTTTTTTATTCGGCCAATTTGAATCCATTCAAATGGAAGAATCCGTCTATTCTAAATGAAATATACATTGAATACAAGAGAATGATTACAAATTTTAAAACGCGCTGAAGAATTGTTTTCTGAGTAGAAGGGTGGAAGAGGGGGTGATCGCCATGGCTATCTCTCCTGCGTAACAGAATTTCAGACCTCGAATGAAACTTTCTAGGAAGCGATGAGCCACCCTAGGTTCACATCGACCCACTAAGTCAGAGTATGTAGAACAAAACTTGTGGCACACGGCATGTGATCCATAGGACTACTTTCGCAAGTGAGTCCCACCCGTGGTCCTGTTCGGTTTGAGTTTTGATGGACGTTTTTAAAAGTAATGAGTAGAGAGAAAGAGAGAACTTATTGAAAATCGTGCCCCAGAATTTTGAAAACCCTAAAACGAATAAGGCCGCGTCACTAAGAGTCAAGTCCCACTACTTTCCCATAAAATATACTTAGTAGCTTTTTGCTTGCTTTTGGGAGAGTTCTGTAAGTAAATTAATGAACTTCAAATTTATTCAACCTTAACCATTAATTTCAAACCTTCAATGGCGTGACGCGTGAGCTCGAGTGTAATAAGACCAGCTTTCTTCTTTGACTCCCTCCAGATTAACAAGCCCTAGTTATTACAGTATATTCAGACACGAGGATTACCATTCTATAAATATAAACTACTCCCCAAGAAACACTCACGGATATTGTTTTGAAGGTTCCACAACAAATCACAAACCTTTTCCTTCCTCCTCAAGTCTTCTCTCTCCTCTCTCTCTCTCTCTCTCTCTCTCTCTCTCTCACTCTCTCTCTCTCCAAAAAACATGGTTCTTTTCCTCCTGAAGATCATTTTCTTGGCCGTGACCACCCTATCAAACATAGTTTCCCGCATAATCTTCACCACCGCAGCATCCTTCGTATGTTTACTAATCCAGGGCCTCAAAGTCCCCGGTGAAGCGGCGAAAGGCGGGTTAGAACAAGTCGCGGACTTGATCAAGTCGTGTGCAGAGTACCTGGCGGAATTCGCATTCGAAGTTGTGAGCAGTGTCGTTTCTGCTGTTTTTGATGTTGTTAAAGAAGGTCTTTTAGGGTCCGTGTCTGCGACCGGATCGGCCATCGGAGGACTCATGGAGCAAACGAGGAATTCGATCGACGGGTTGGTGAAAGAGTTGGTTTCCGAGGTTTTGGGGGGGTTTTCGGAGATGGTTTCCACAATAGTTGCAGATTTGTGGAACAATTACAAAGATGCTGTTGGATATGTAGCTGAAAATTCTTGATCGAATTTTTTTTCTTAATCTTTTTCCTTTTTTGGTCAATGTAGATGAAAAACATGCTGTATATGAGTATGGTAGGTGTAACCGACCCCAGGTGATTGGAACATAAGACTCGGTTTGATTTTGTTTGATGTAAAATATATATTCTTTTGTGAAGAAAACTTAATTCTTGTGTACAAATAGCATACCCCTTGGTCTTATAATGTTGGTCTACGCTCAGTTTTATTCTCTACAAATTTTTTGAATATTTTGTCATCTGTGTTTTTCGTCTTTAGTGAATTTTTTTTATCAAATTTTTACTTTTTGGATTTATATAGCGTATCTCTATTCAAAAAGTAAAAGAGCTTGTTCAAATGTTATTAAAATTTAATAAAGACAACAACAAAAAAAGAGCAAACTTATAAAACTTTTTTTTATCTCTCAAAACTAATAACCAAACAAAGTGTTTTTTGTGCATAATTTTTTAAATTTCAGAATCAATTTTAGGTCTTTAATTTGGTATTAAGAAATTTTAAATTTATTCATGGGAGTACTTTGTTTTTCATCAAAAAATTGTGCGTTTTTTCATATACAGAGGACCAAATTTGGGACGGAGGGAGTATTATTTAGCAGTAATCAATTTTACAACAATATGTACCTAGATAATGGACATAGAATTAACGGGGTGGTTCCGGGGGCAACTAATTAGACACCTAAAAAAACACCTCATAGTTTCCGATCAAATTTTGATGATCCAAGCCGCTCAATGTGATCAGAACGTGATTTTAAGGGTACCCTCAAGAAATTAACAAAAAAAATGACCGGGAAAGGCTTGATCTGAGCAGTTTTTAGCTTAGATTTGATGAACGGTTCAATTAAAAACTGTTCAAAATAAGCACTTCCCGGTCATATTTTTTGCTAATTTCTTTCAACCACCCTTAAAATCACATTCTGCACACATTGAACGGTTCAGATCATAAAAATTAGATCGGAAACTATGAGATTGAGATTTGGAATTTTTTTTAGGTGTCCCTTGAACCGCCCCGTAGAATTAATTATCAAGTTCTCATTTTCTGGGTGTTTGAGTTTTGTCTCTATAGATTTTTTTTTTAATTTTTTGAAATGTCTCTATAGTTGTTCATGAGCTATTGTCATTTTTTACTGGAAGGTAATGTTAGGTACAGAATTGTTGTGCGAAGTTCGTACATTGCAATTTGTCTGATCCTTCTCCCCCACGTAAAATGATGATCAGAAAAATTTGATTCGTGATAGATATATATCTACTAATTGTGGATTGAGCAATGCTATGTACACAATTTTAGAATGCAACAGTGGAGTGTGGACGCAACTGTGGTCAGCACTGGTCGATACATGCACGTACATGAACTCGAATACATCAGACGGCTCCCAACACATTTGTATCGAGAGTTATGTTCCTCGACTTTTTTGTTTTTGTTTTTTTTCTTTCTTGGGGGCTACGGCTGTTACCAGATGGAAGTTGAAACTTGGGACCACCGATGAATATGGTTAGACCGTTCTATTGGGCTTGCTTGCCTCTGACGCTAAGTTAGTCAAGCGATCCGGGGATGGATGAGTGGATCCCTAATTTGTAGCCACAGGTCCAACATCAACCCAATATTAGACCCTTTTTTATGAGTTGGATCCTCTCGGTCCAAGTTTTGAAATGGAGGAGACAGTAAAAAATTGGATCTTTTGTTGTTAAAATCAATAGTTCGGATTTTCTCAAAAAGACTCTTACCGATAATTGTTAATTCTGACCGATATGAGTTTATAAGCAAATCCGAACCATTAATTATTCCAATGAACGGTTTGAATTTGAACTGTTTCCTCTAGTTCAAAATTTAGACGGGAGAGGATCTGAATTTTTTTTTATCATGCCTATTTTGTACGTAGTGGTCTGTCCAATTGAGATAAGTCACCGGAGATTTTTCATCTCAAATTCAAGTGGATGGAGTTTTACTTGTTATTGAGAGAATTAATCAAGGAGAGAACTTTTTTTTTTTTAGTATTAAAAAATATTAATAATATATACATTAGCATTGTTCTACAAATATTGCAGTGAGTTACACTCAAAATTACGTGATGGTAACATCTAAATAAAAATAAAAGCCGTCATAATAAAGAATTGAATCTATTCAACAAAAAAATTTATGGTCTATCTGCAATAATTTCTCTTTTCTTATGACAAGAAATTTCCCATTAATTCTACTCTCTCCTGTATTCGTATAAAGGAAATAAAATGAAAGTTACCCAATCAAAAAAACCGGAATCAAGAACCCGAAAAAATTGATTTATTTGCAGGCGAGCCTTTTGTTTTTTTCGTTAGATTCCTTTCGTTGTTGGGAAAAAAAAAAAAAACCTTATTTCTGTTACTAATCGGGAAAACTTTTTTGGTCAACATCCAATGCCGGTGTTTCTCTTCAAGTTATTGAATTTCTTGGAGTGAAATTGCGTTTGGACTAGTTCATTTTGGTAAAAAAAAAAAGAGTCCTTTCGGTAAAAGCTAAGGCCACCGACTGGTGGCAGACCGAAATTGCACCGCTTGCCGTGCGGCACTACAAGAAAATCGTTCTATAGCAAAGGTCGAAAGCGTTGCCAAAAACCCGAAAAACCGTTGGTAGAGACCCATTTAGGCTATACCAACGGTTGGTCAAACCGTTGCAATATATCCATTGCTGTAGGGTATAGCAACGGTTTTGACGAGCGTTGGTACAGATTTTTTTTTAGTAACGGTTCCTTTAGCAATTCCTTTAGCAACGGTTACAAGCGTTGCTAAAGGCAAATTTTTTTTTTTTAAAATCTGGGGTAAAATATGACGTCATCAGCCACGTGTCGCCATGACGCTTGCGTGGCATGGAAGGCAACACAATTTTGTGTCTCCTGGGACCTTGCGTATGCACGCGCGAGTGCTTACCAGTTGGGCTAGCCCAACACTTGTGCATTGTAAAGGAACAACTAATATTTATATTATGCGAACTGTCATTAAAGCATTCATAATGTGATAATCAAAACCAAAAAGTTGTTAAAGTTAGCAATATTTGATCAAAAAAGTGCTCACATTGTAATAACCAAACTTAGCAATCTCTTAATCAAATCAAATTTTGGCTTTTGAATAATCAAAACTAGCAACTTTTTTGCCAATAATCAAATCTAATGGTCTCCACATTTTTTTAATCAAATACACCCATCATTACATAAAAACTTTTTCTCTTTCTCAACAATGTTTCCAGAAAATTATTTTTAAATTATTTTTTTTTCCAGAAACTTTAAAAAAAACAGTATTTACAAAAACTTTTTTTTAAAGTGTTTTAACACAAAAATTTTAATTTTTTTTTTAAAACGGCTTTTAACAAATTTTTTTTAAAAAAAACTGTTTTTAACACAATTTTTTTTTTAAATGGCTTTTAACAAATTTTCAAAAAATAATTTTTAGCAACGGTTATTGAAAACCGTTGCTATAGTCAGGTTTTTAGCAACGGTTATTGGAAAACCGTTGCTATAGTCCGGTTTTTAGAAACGGTTATGAAAAACCGTTGCTATAGTCTTGTAATCTAGTAACGGTTGCATGAAAACCGTTGCTATAGTCCTGTTTCTAGTAACGTTTTGTAAACCGTTGCTAAAAACCATCTATACCGACGGTTTTTTGAACCGTTGCTAAAAAAACCGTTGCGAGATCCCAAATTTCTTGTAGTGCGGGGTCCACTCGGATTCCGCAAGCATGATCCGAGCTGTTAAAAAAAAATGAGTGGGTCTATCAAAAATCAGCTTAATTCGACATGTGTAGGTGCTCGATCTATCCTTTCTATTTCCATCTCGATTAAAAAAATTCGGTGATTTGAATGAAAAATGGAAAGATGGATCGAGCACATATTCATATCGGATTAAGCTGATTTTTTCCGAATTTTTTTTATAAAAATTATTGAACGATTCGAATCATCCGTGCGGAACCCGAAGTGGGCCCCGCACGGCGATCGGTGCAATTTCGGTATGCCTCCAGTCGGTGTCCCTAGAAGGGTAAGAAAATGGCGATTATACCAGTTGACACGTCACGTATCTGCGGTTGCTTGCGAGAGAGGTCCCAATCAGTTTTCCTCTGCTTCGTGCACACTCCACTGTTGTCGCTGCTAAACTCTCTCTCTCTCTCTCTCTCTCTCTCTAAAATATACTCTCGCTGTCTCTAGACCTTTGCAATTTCCATTGATGGCCGGGAAAAGGATGCACGCGGTTGAATACAACTGCTACGGAGGAGGACCCGCTGGTCTGACGGTAATACTATCTTTCTTCTTCTTCTTTTTCCCTGTTTCCTATCTAATTGGTTGCCTGAGTATACTACGATGAATTCGGGAATATATAATTGGTCGGTAAATGAGAGAAATTTCCGACACAAGTCGGCTTGGGACCGAAGACCTGTTTTTATTAATCTACTGATGATGTAGGAGTAATATTTTATTTGTTCTCTCTGTCATATGAGGTTTCGTTTCAGTTAAATTAGACCTAAAATGAATTTAGTGAAGTCAACTATTTATAGCTAGTTACCAAAAAAAAAACTATAAAGATTATATAGCCCAGGCAAAACGGAGTACCTTTCTATGGTGCGGGGATGTTGCCCTAATAAGATATAGGTTTTCCAGATTATGTGGGCTGTTGCCTTGGACCACTCAAATGTGGCATTTTTCTTATGGTATATCGTGACGGATCCGGGGATGCTGCAAAGCAGCTCCCTAGAGTGCTGCGGGGCCTATCTAAACCATCCAAAAGTGTACGTTTTCAGCTGTCCAGATTGAAAACGAACTCTTCCCTGGAAGAGTTTTCAATCTGGACCATTGATTGTGGAGATGGACGGTTCGGATGCGCCCTACAGGGCACTCTACAGGGAGCTGTTTTGCAGCATCCCCGGTTCCTCTGTGTGGTGAGATGGTCCTTCGATAGACACTTTCTCCAACTACGCAACGGTAAATCCTATGGAACACGTAGATTAACTATAAAGTTTAGTCTGTCTAAGAGAATAACCTAGCTAGAGCTACGAGACCAAACAAAGCCTTATGTCTCAATCAATTAGGGTTGGTTACCTGTATTTGTTATTTCCATTGAGTTTTGTCAAGGGCATCGTGTTTCATAATGTTAATGTTAAGAAAACATAGATTCCTTCGAAATACCACCTCTAATGTCAATTTTGATCTACCCATCCCCGTAGTTGTACCCTCAATGTAACCATATCTCTCTTCCTAAATACGGCATAGGGCGATTTACGCGATACATCTATTTTCTCTCATCTCATCTTCTATTGGTGCTATCCCTATCATTCTATGAATTTTCTCTTTTCAAATTCTAGCTCCCAAAGTCTTAACACTCATCCATCTCAACATTCTCATTTAGACACTTTTCATTTAGTCTGTTAAGAGAATGGAAAAGGCAAAGTTCAGTGATACCTAAGAGCATCTCCAGCTCGGACCCACTTTTTTAAATCCAAACTTGGGTCAAAACTCCACAAGGGTATGCCTCTTTTTTTTCTCATTTGGGTATGCCTTCTCCAATGCTAAACTTTCATTTTTACCCAAATCTATTGTCTTTAATGTTTTCCTTCATATTTTCTACTGAAATGGCACATTAGTAAATAATAAGGAAGTGAAAAGAGTTGTTGAGAAAAATGTTTAGATCTGGGTTTCCCCTCATTTGGGTAAGAAAAGAGTAAATAAAAACGGGTAGGCTAAAGGATATGCCATTTGGAGATGGGTTTTTAGCGCTTTTACCCAAATTTTGAGTTAGGGTAGAAAAAAGGGGTAAGGATTGGAGATGCTAGGGTCATCTTTCCAAATTTAGACCCTTTCCTCCTTTCAGTAAAAGTTGTCACCGCCTCACCGTGCAATTCCAGGCATACTGCATAAGTTCTTTCCCTTTTTCAGCAATCGGAAGCTGGAAACTGCTTTAGCATGTTTAAATCTCTTTGAAGAGGGAGGCAGCTTATGAAGTTGTTTTGCCAAGAATTGTTCAATTCGGGAAGATTTTTTGCCTTGTTAAGTTGGTTACATGTAACTGAAACTCCCTTTCCCCCTGACTTTTTGATGTTTTGTTGCTAATATGAGCTTTGAAATTTACATTTGAAGGACTTTTCTAGGAATTTAATGAACTTGATGATGTATGTCTCATATTGATAAGTTGGAAGAATTAGAACTTACCTTTGGGGCTGATTGTTTCCTTCTTATTGTTGGAACAGTTACTGTAGTGGAGGTTGGATTTATAAAGACCTGTAAATGCGGCAGTGCAGATCATGTTTTTGAAGTTTGACAATGATATCTTTTAATTTTTTTCTCGCTTAATCTGATTATGCTTCTGTGAGTTCTTTGGGAATATAATTAGAAGAGAGGATGAAGTTTAACCCTGTTTTGATAGTTTGACACTTACATCTGATGTGTATGAGAATATCCATCACTTGTAAATTGCTGAAGTTTAACAAAAGGATTCACTGTGGTTAATTAATTTATCCATTTACCAATCAGTTTAAAGTCGCATTTAATGCATTGAGCAGCATGTCGAGGTTACTGCTCCTGCCCCAAAAAAGGACGAGGTGTTGATAAAAGTAGAAGCAGCTAGTTTAAATCCAGTTGATTGGAAATTGCAGAAAGGCATGCTTCGTCCTATTTTACCTTCCAAATTTCCTTTCATACCTGGTAAGTTCGTTGACGCATATTGTAGTGTAGTCCTTACATGAAGTTGCGAATTTCCTTTTCACAAGCTTGTATATTCTAATAAGTATCTTCGTTTTCTCCAGCTCAGCTGTCTCACCTCAACTTTAGAGCTGGTTATGTTTCATTTAGTTGTACTTGAGGCTTCAGTCCTTCACTTTTAAAAACTCAATAAAGTCTATTCGTCTAAATTGTAAACTTCTTCTCATAGGGACCTTCATTACGGCAAGAATTGGTCTATCTCGTGAATGTGATATCTTGAACATGACTGTGCCATGATGGTATATTTTGGTTAGTGTCTTTATACATAAAGATCCAGCAATTAACACTCAAATCAGCTATATCAAACTATTATAGTAGATAATTTCAAGATTGATAAGAGCGTTTGAGTGTAACATATGGTCTTCCCTATCTTTGAAATGGTTACCACTCACGACACTCCTCTCCTCCCGACTTAACCGCAATTATGGGAAATTTCTGGAATGTATTGAATGGGAACAAACGATGAAGTTTGTGTGTGGAAAAGAGGACCAAAAGATCCTAGAATTGACACATATTCACAAAGTCGTAAATTATCTCAAAGTTTCTTCTTTTTGTGTTTACACTTACCAATGTCGGGTGAATGTTCCAAGAATTGTTCAATTCTGGAAGATTTTTTGTCTTGGTAAGTTGGTTACATGTAATTGAAACTCCCTTTCCCCCTGACTTTATGATGTTTTGTTGCTAATATGAGCTTTGAATTTACGTTTGAAGGACTTAATGAACTTGATGACGTTGTCTCATATTGATGAGTTGGAAGAATTAGAACTTACTTTTGGGCTGATTGTTTCCTTCTTATGGTTGGAACAGTTTCTGATGTAGCAGGAGAAGTAGTGGAGGTTGGATTTGGAGTCAAGAAATTTAAACCTGGTGACAAAGTTGTAGCCTATCTTAGTCTTTTTGTAAGTCTCATTTCCCCTCTCTCTCCGGTTTTTGCATATGCCTATAATCACCAAAAGACAATAGCTAAGCTGCAGAGGCAGACTTCTTGTCAGAAAGTTGTGAATGATCCAAAACATGTTTTCACAAGGACTACTATTGTCATCTCATAAAATTCATTGTTGAGGCTTGCCATCTCATAGAAATTATTTTTAGGCTTGCCTCTAGATGAGGCAGTTTCCCTTGAAGCTTGTAACATCAGAAGGTACTTACCAGAAAGGGAAAAAAATGAAAACAACCTCAGATCTTTTTCTTAAAGCGCCTTACCGAAGGTTATTTTCCTCCTTTCACTGTTTCTATGCATTAACCATGAACTAAGTTGGTTATACAGTTTTTCTGGTTGACTCAATTTTTTTCTCGTTATTTGATCATAGTCAACTTTTGATGTTAAATCTTGCCACAATTTTTGTCATGTTAAAATGAAACAAACTTAAACACCACCAAAAAAAATGAAGGAAAAGAAGGCCAAAAAATGTCATTTCGCTTGATGGGTGGCAAGTGCTTACCATTAGACTGGATGATTTGAAGGGGAGGTAATCACCGAACGTGTAGAAAAAAGCAATTTCGGTGTGCTGGACTGAACTTTGTTACAAAAAAAAGGAAACAGCATTATGGTGTAGAGAGTCGCTTAACTATTCAAGAGCAGCATTTGTATTGTTTGACATGGTCAATTTTCTCTATCGTTGTTTTTGGATGTTCCCTGGATTGAATCACAGAGTGGAGGTGGTCTAGCTGAGTTTGCTGTGGCCAAGGAGAATCTGACAGTTCCAAGGCCTCCTGAGGTATCAGCAGCAGAAGCCGCGGGCCTACCTATTGCTGGCCTTACGGCCCACCAGGCACTTACCCAGTCGGCTGGGGTCAAGCTTGATGGAAGTGGACCACGGAAAAATCTTCTGATCACGGCTGCCTCCGGCGGAGTTGGCCACTATGCAGTTCAACTAGCGAAGCTAGGAAACACGCACGTGACTGCCACTTGTGGAGCCCGTAACTTGGATTTTGTGAAGGGCTTGGGGGCTGATGAGGTATTGGACTACAAAACACCTGATGGGGCAGCTCTGAAAAGCCCATCCGGCCAGAAATATGATGCTGTTATCCACTGTGCCACGGGCACTCCTTTCTCTGCTTTCGAGCCTAATCTAAGCCCAACTGGGAAGGTGATAGATCTGACTCCGAGTTTTGGTTCTTTCATGACTTTCGCCGTGAAGAAACTGACACGGTCTAAGAAGCAGCTGGTGCCGCTTTTTGGAGTTCCGAAAGGTGAGAACCTTGATTATCTTGTGCAGTTGGTGAAGGAAGGGAAGCTTAAGACGGTTATAGACTCGAAGCATCCTTTGAGTGAGGCTGAAGAAGCTTGGGCGAAGAGCATTGACGGTCATGCCATCGGGAAAATCATTGTGGAGCCTTGAAAATATCGTTTGTGGAATCATTCGGGTTACTTTTATGTAAATTAAAGAGGGTATGGATGTGATCTGTTAGACAGGTACTAGGTGCTGCATAAAGTTCAGGTGTTTGGTGATGCGTTCTTCTGCTTTGTTGTGTTTCGGATACAGTAGACATGGTGTTCTTGGTCATCAGGTTGCTAGGTTTGGTTGTGTTAGTCAAATGCGGGTCGTTTGTTCTGTACGAAACTATGTACTCTGTGAATGTGCTTGATTCCCTGTTTAGTCAAAATTACTCACTAGGCTTGTTCATGGGCTATGTTCATCTTTATTCGATATTTCGATCCGAGTTTTTAACACAATGTCTGAACAGGATAGATGTAATCCCAATGGTGTAACGTACGCGTTACTGGTTCATGGGCTATGTGAAGCCTGGGAGATTGAAGAAGCATTTCGATTGAAGGAAGAAATCAGTGAAAAGGGTTGCTAGCTGAACAGTACACGTACTTACTATTATTTTTCAAAATTGTTTTCTTTCTTCTCTATCAATATTGTATGTATAGTAAAATAAAGTTTCCTTCTGATTAAATAAACTCGATATAATGTGGTGATTTTCTTCCATTTTCTGGGAGTGAATTGGCCAACAAGTCATTTGCAACTTGAAAATCGTCATGCCTCACGTCACGTCCATGTGTGAGGGACAAGTTGGTCTTTCTTTGTAGTCTCCGTCGCAAAAAAATAATTGCACTCTTTGTTTTGTTTTTTGATACTTCGGAAATTTTGTTATGTTTTTTTATTACACATATAATTCATGAAAACGAAACAATATAATTTAACAGAAAGTCTACACGTACAATTTTAAACACAACTCACCGTTCCATAATTATATGCAGTTTATATTTGGTCAAAAAAATATTTTAAACACAACTCACCGTTCGATAATTGTGTCTGGATTTTTATTTTAAAGTTGCGTGTGTAGCAATGCTTGTAATAAACTAAAATCTACTCAGGCAATAAGGGTCCATTCCGCTAAGATTTTTATTTTTAAATACTTATTTTTCACTTTGCGAGACAGATCATTTTCTCACAATATATCATATTCATTCCGCTAAGATTTTTATTTTTAAGTATTTATTTTTCACTTTGCGAGACAGATCATTCTCTCACAATATATCATATTTAATTCAAAAAAATCAATACTTATTTTACTTAATGGACCACACCCTCACTTCTTATCACATGAAGAAAAAAACAACTCGAAATTATGTATTTTGACTAGTATTTTTCCGGACAGTGATTTATTTTGGCGCTCTACAAATTACTACTTTGCGCTAAAAAAAGAGTGCCAAAATCAATTTCTGTTTTGTTTTAGTAATTAGTATAATCATTTACACGATGGTGACAATTGACACGTCACGTATCTGCGGTTGCTTGGGAGAGAAGTCCAAACGGTTTTACTCTCCTGCTTTTGCACACTTCATTGTTGTCTTGTCGCTGCTATAAATTCTTTCTTCCCGCTCCCCTCTCTCTCTCTCTCTCTCTCTCAGAAACTCCTACTCGCGAAATCCAAACAGTTTTAGTCTGCTTTTTCACACTTCATTGTTGTCCTGTCGCTGCTGTAAAAAATTTGAAAAAAAAAAATACTGAAAACGAAAAAAAACACGGATGGCGAAACAGTTAAATTTTTTGGAGAGAATATTTGTGAGAGGAGAATCAATCAAAGGCAAAATGGCCGGAAAACTGATGCATGCGGTTCAGTACGACCACTACGGAGGAGGAACCGCTGGTTTGAAGGTAATTTCGTTTCTGCCCTGTTTCCTTATCTAATTGGTCCTCTCATCTGAGTGTTTCAATTTCTTCTGAAATTCTGTCATTCAAATTTCAAAGACCCTTTTTCCTGGGTCATGTGGAGGATGTTCAGTTTGGGTTTTGAGGGAGGTTTTTAAAGTGTAATGAGTGAAGAGAGATAGAGAAAATTTGTTGGAGACCGTGTGCAAGGGTTTCGACTTTCGAGTGCCCCAAACGAACAAGCCCGTGAGGACTTGAGGTTTAGTGTTGGTGAAATTAAAGACCGAAAAGGAATTTAGTGTAGTCAAACTATATGCTTTTAATCTCTTATCATAGGTCTGAAATTTCCCGGGGCAGTTCATACAGGGCTTTTTCGTAGCTTTAATTGGGCCCCGCTAGTGGGACGGTGGTCCCCTAGATTAGTAGTTGTGCGCAAAGTGGCCTGGACCCCCGAGTTATGAAAAGGGAAAACTATATGCTTTTATAGCCCAGGCAAAACGGAGTACCTTTCTATGGTGCAGGGATGTTGCCCTAATAAGATTTAGGTTTTCCATATCTTCACAGCACGGCGAGGCACTCCCACCGTTGCGGGGTCTGGGGAGGCACTGTCGTTTTGGACCACTCGAATGTGGCATTTAATTTCTGGTAAATGGTTACATGGTGAATAGAAGATGTTCGTTGCTAATTATAGATGCTAAAGATAAGATTGGGGAAAGTGCTTCAAATTGTTTTTCACGGTTACATGGTGAATAGAAGATGTTCGTTGCTAATTATAGATGCTAAAGATAAGATTGGGGAAAGTGCTTCAAATTGTTTTTCACTGTCCTTTGCAAGAAATTGTCATGTCCATTTGTCTTTTGATGTGGGATTTTCATGAGCCTGAAAAAGCAATGTAATAGGAAAGTGGCTGAACTGAAAGCATCTTTAATTTCCTACGTACTGAAAAAAAAAATGAACTGAAAGCATCTTTGATTGGGAATTATAAGAAAATTGTGCCTGAAGAAAAGAGTGTCTCTGCCTGAGGTCGAAGCAGTACCTGAAAAGAAAAAAGAAAAGAAAAGAAGCGTGTCTGCAAGAAAGGATCAACCATCTGTTCGGTTTTGGCTCCTAAAGTAAGCGAGATTCATTTGTTTGATTACACAAGCATAGAGTTCATCTCCAACTCAAACAAGCATACACAACAGTATATCTTAAGGCACTAGTGGATTATCTATAAAGTGCTGTCAGTCGAAGAGAATAACCAAATGAGACCAAACAAAGCCTTATGTCTCAATCAATTTGGTTGGCAGTTACCTACATGAATTCGTTATTCCCATAGAGTTTTGTGACGTTAATTTTGTCGAGGGCGTCATGTTTCATGATATTAAAAAAACATAGATTCCTTCGAACTACCGCTTCTAATGACAATTTTAGTCTACCCTCCCCTTTGTTTTTCCATCAACCGTAACCATATCACTCCTCCTAAGTACAGTATGGGTCGATTTAGGATGGACATGTCCAAACCAAGTTAATTTATTTTCTCTCTTCTTATGTTCAATCGGTGCTCTCCCTATCATTCCAAGAATGATCTTCTTTCTTGTTCTAACTCCCGAAGTCTTATCACACATCCATCTCAAAATTCTCATTTAAGATCATCTCAAAATTCTCATTTAGATCTTTTTCATTTAGTCTGTTAAGAGATTGAGAAAGGCAAAGTTCTGTTGAATAAAATTAGTAATCACCCAAGAGTATCTCCACCCCTGACCCATTTTTTCAATCCAAATTTGGGTCATAACTCTATTTGGGTATATGCCTTCTCCAATGCTAAACTTTTATTTCTTCTACCCAAATCAATAGTTTTGTATGTTTTCCCTCCACATTTTCTGTCGAAATGGCACATTACTAAAAACTAATAAGAAAGTGAGAATATGTATTGAGAAAAAAGGGTTGGATATGGGTTTTCCCTCATTTGGGTAAGAAAAAGGGGAGGCAAAGGATATGCCATTGGGGATGAGTTTTTAGTGTTTTTACTCAAATTTTGAGTTTAGGTAGAAAAAAGGGTAAGAATTGGAGATAGTAAGGTCATTTTTCCAAATTTAGACCCTTTTCTCCTTTCAGTAGAAGTTACTGTGGAATTCCAGGCTTGCTGCATAAATTATTTCCCTCTTTCAGCAATCAGAAGTTGGAAAACCGCTATCTAGCATATTAAATCTCTGCCAACGGAGAGGGAGGTGGCTTATGATGTTGTTTTGCGTTGACACCGTTGAAGTAACTACTAATCTCTGAAGGGGGTGTGTGGGCAATTTTCCCTCTTATCCCATTGGTTGCTTATGTACTGCTTGGTCTTAATTTATTCATTCGAATATGAACTTTAGCCTTCCTCGTTGAGGATATGAAAGCATACAACGACCTCTAAATACAGAAGTAGAGATCATGTTTTTGAAGTTTGAAAATGATCTCTCTTTTAATTTTTTCTTGCTTAATCTGATTATGCTTTTGTTGTCGAGTTCTTTGGGAGTAGAAATAGAAGAGAGGATGAATTTTGACCCTCAAACTTTCCAATGGATCCTGGAATTTCTTTTTGATAGTTTGACACTTGCATCTGATTGAGTAAATTGCTGAAGCTTGACAAAATGATTCATTGTGGTTAATAAATTTATCCTTTTAACAATCAGTTTAAAGTTGCATATAATGCATCGTGCAGGATGTCGAGGTTCCTGTTCCTACCCCAAAAAAGTATGAGGTTTTGCTAAAAGTTGAAGCAGCTAGTTTGAATCCAGTTGATTGGAAAATGCAGAAAGGCATGCTGCGTCCTATTTTACCTTCCAAATTTCCTTACATACCCGGTAAGTTCGTTGATGCATATTATGAGTGTATTTGTTAGATTGCTTGATATACCTTGTTGGACCCATTTCCTAACAGCTTAAGCTTGCTGGTAACTTAACATGGTATTAAAACTCAGGTTGGGAGAGGTCTTGATTTCAAGTCTCTCTATTTCCATTTGTTCTCAGTTAGATTCGTATTCTGGTTCACTCTATCTATTAAAATTTGCATCTGCACCTGCAAGACAGGGTTGCAGGTGAGGGACGGTGTTAGATAGCTTGATATACATTGTTGGGCCCATTTCCTAATAGCTTAAACTTTTGGGACCACTGGTCAATATTCCTTACATGAAGTTGTGAATTTCCATTTTACAAGCTTCTATTTTCTAATACGTATCTTTTCTTTCTCTAGCTCAGCTGTCTTGCCTTAACTTTAGAACTGGTTATGCTTCATTTAGTTGTATTTGAGGCTTTAGTCCTTCACTCTTATAAACTCAATAGAGTCTATTCGTCTAAATTGTGAACTTTTTCTCAAAGGGACCATTATGGCAAGAGTTGATCTTTCCAAAGGTATATCTGTCATTGGGAATGTGATATCTTGAACATGACTGTGCGATGATGGTCTTTGGTTGGGCGTCTTTAACCATATCCAGCAATTAACGCTCAAATCAGCTATATTTAACTATATTAAACTATTATAGAAGATAATTTCATTATCGATAAGAGCATTCAAGTGTTCCATAAGGTCTTCCCTATCTTTGAAATGGTTACCACTCATGACTCGTCTCTCCTCTAGACATAACCCCAATAATGGGAAATTTCTGGAATGTGTTGAATGCGAACAAACAATGAAGTTGGTGTGTGGAAAAGAGGTGGCAAAAAATTCTAGAATTTACACAAATTCACAAGGTAAAAGATTATCTGAAAGTTTTCTCCTTTGTGTGTTGAATGTTCCATGAATTGTTCAATTCTAGAAGATCTTTTGTAGTTGGTTACATGTAACTGAAACTCCCTTTCCCCCCGACTTTATGATGTTTTGTTGCTAATATGAGCTTTGAAATTAACATTTGAAGGTCTTGTCTGGCAATTTAATGAACTTGATGACATATGTCTCATATTGATGTGTTGGAAGAATTAGAACTTACTTTTGGGGCTGATTGTTTTCTTCTTATGGTTGGAACAGTTACTGATGTAGCAGGAGAAGTAGTAGAGGTTGGATTTGGAGTCAAGAAATTTAAATCTGGTGACAAAGTTGTAGCCTATCTTAGTCCTTTTGTAAGTCTCATATTTCCATGGTTTGTTCCCCTTTCTCTCCGGTTTTTGCATGTGTCTATTCACCAATAAGCAATAGCTAAGCTGCATAGGCAGACTTCTTGTCAGAAAGCTTTGAATGATCCAAAATTTGTTTTCATGAGTAGTTGATAACATCACCCGATAAATACTATTGTCATCTCATAAAATTCATTGTTGAGGCTCGCCATCTCATAGAAATCATTTTTGAGGCTCGCCTCTAGGTGATGAGAAGCTTGTGACATCATAAGGTACTTACCAGCTCTTCAAAAAAAAAAAGGTACTTACCAGAAAGGGAAAAAAAGAAAAAGAAACAACCTCAGATCTTTTTCTTAAATCGCCTTATGTAAGGTTATTTTCCTCCTTTTAACTGTTTCTGTGCATCAAGTTCAACTATGAACTAAGTTGGCTCTGGTTGACTCAATTTTTTCTCGTTCTTTGATCATAGTCAACTTGTGATGTTAAGTCTTGCCACGATTTTGTCGTGTTAAAATGAAACAAACTTAAACACCAAAAAAGAAATGAAGGAAAGAAGGCCAAAAAATGTCATTTTGCTTGATGGGTGGCAACTTGCAAGTGTTTACTGTTAGATTAGACTACATGATTTTAAGGGAGGTAATCACCAAACGTGCCGAAAAAAGTAATTTCGGTGTGCTGGAGTGAACTTTGTTTTTGAAAAAAAGAAGGAAAAAGGCATATTGGTGAAGAGAGTCGCTTAATTATTCAATAACATTCGTATTCTTATTTATTTTTGCTCAGCAGAGTAACATTTGTATTGTTTGACATGGTCAATGTTGTCTGTTGTTGTTTTTGGATGTTCCCTGGATTGAATCACAGAGTGGAGGTGGGCTAGCTGAGTTTGCTGTGGCCAAGGAGAATCTGACAGTTCCAAGGCCTCCTGAGGTATCAGCAGCTGAAGGGGCGGGACTACCTGTCGCGGGCCTTACGGCCCACCAGGCCCTTACCCAGTCGGCTGGGGTTAAGCTCGATAGAAGTGGACCACGGAAAAATCTTCTGATCACGGCTGCCTCCGGCGGAGTAGGCCTCTATGCAGTTCAACTAGCGAAGCTAGGAAACACGCACGTGACGGCAACTTGTGGGGCCCGCAACTTGGATTTCGTGAAGGGCTTGGGGGCTGATGAGGTATTGGACTACAAAACGCCCGATGGAGCTGCTCTGAAAAGCCCATCCAGCCAGAAATACGATGCTGTTATCCACTGTGCCATGGGCATTCCTTTCTCTGCTTTCGAGCCTAATCTGAGCCCAAATGGGAAGGTGATAGATCTGACTCCGAGTTTTGGTTCTTTCATGACTTCTGCCGTGAAGAAACTGACATGCTCGAAGAAGCAGCTGGTGCCGCTTTTTGCAGTTCCGAAAGGTGAGAACCTTGATTATCTTGTGCAGTTGGTGAAGGAAGGGAAGCTTAAGACTGTTATAGACTCGAAGCATCCTTTGAGCAAGGCTGAAGAAGCTTGGGCAAAGAGCATTGACGGTCATGCCACGGGGAAAATCATTGTGGAGCCTTGAAATTTTGTTCGTGGAATCATTCGGGTTACTCTTATGGAATTAAAGAGGGTATGCTTGTGCTTGGTTAAAGGTCAGGTGTTTGGTGATGTGTACTTCTGCTTTGTTGTGTTTCGGATTACAGTAGACATGGTGTTTTCAAGTAAATGACAGTATTTGGTTGCTGTTGGTCATCAGGTTGGTTTGGTTGTGTTAGTCGAATGCGGATTGTTTGTTCTGTGAGAAACTATGCACTGAATGTGCTCGATTCCCATGTTTAATCACAAGTACTCACTAGGCTTGTTCATGGGCTATGTTTTTTTGGAGAGTTTTAAGTTTTTTAACCAACCGAAAAAGGCAAACAAAGGCAAGGGCAAACCCTTGGACCCAGAACACAACAAACAAAGCCTGCCCATACTAGACTGTGCAATCAACAAGAAAGATCTAAGAAAGAGAGGAATTGCTGAATCCTCAGTCTACCCAGGCTTGAACACCGAGCTGGGCACTCCCCAGAGCTGCAGAAAAAGCCAGCTTAAAAATAGTGCACTCCACAGAATTACCACGACGATGGGTAGACCCCCAGAGCATTTCATGGGCTATGTTCATCTTTATTCGAGCCGAGTTCTTGACATAATGTCTGAACAGGATGGATGTAACTCCAACGGTGTAAGTAACGTGCTCGCTACTGGTTCATGGGCTATGTGAAGCCGGGGAGATCGAAGAAGCATTTCGGTTGAAGGAAGAAATCAGTGAAAAGGGCCGAGTACGCGTACTTATTATATTTTTCAAAATTATTTTTCTTTCTTCTCTATCGATATTGTATGTAAAGTAAAATAAAGTTTCCTTCTGATTTTAAAAAAAACTCGATAGATTTGCTGGCGAGCCTTTTGGTGATTTTCTTCCATTTTCTGGGAGTGAATTGGCCACCAAGTCATTGCAACTAGAAAATCGTCATGCCTCACGTCTATGTGTGAGGGACAAGTTGGTCTTTCTTGTTTTTTGATTACACATATATTTCATGAAAACGAGACTCGAAAGTGGGCTTAGCAAGGCTTGTATAATAACTTCTTATTCTTCATTTTATAACCGGATGCCTGGGCCAGCTTGCGCGCATCTCAACTAACTCTGGTATTGCCGGAGGTATGTAGGGGCCCGGGGTGGCCCCGGCCCCTCCTGACATTTAAAATATTTTGCTAATATTACATGTAATATGGTTATTATTTATATAATCAGTATAGCAATCTCTAAAATTATAGTAGTAAATAATTTTTATTTGATTTAGTGAAAAATTAAAGTTATTTTACTAATATTGCATGTGCGGTGTGATTGCGACCTTATGGAGGAACACTGATTGCTTTTCTCACAACCACTTGGCCAAACCTCTCGGGGTTCTCGGAAAATAACTTCTAATCATACAAAGAAAAAACAAGTCGAAATTATGTATTTTGAGTAGTACGGAGTACTATATTTTTTTTCTACAGTGATTTAATATTTTGGGGCTCTACAAATTACTATTTGCACTCCAAAAATGAGTGCCAAAATTAATTCCCATTTTATATTTTAGTACGAGTATATATTACAGGGGTAGAGAAAATCGCGAGGTTGACTATTGACACGTCACGTATGACGTATCTGCGGTTGCATGCGGGAGTAGTCCAAACAGTTTTACTATGCTATAATTCTTTCTTCCCGCTCCTCTCTCTCCCTCTCTCTCTCTCTCTCTCTCTACAAGAAAAACTCCTACTCGCGTTGTCTCTAGCTATTTGAAATTACTCCGCTATCTATGGCCGGGAAACTGATGCATGCGGTTCAGTACGACCACTATGGAGGAGGAGCCGCTGGTTTGAAGGTAATTTTTTCGTTTCTGCCCTGTTTCCTATCTAATTGGTCCTCTCATCTGAGTGTTTCGATTTCTTATGAAATTCTGTCATTCAACAACTTTGAGAGACGAAGTGTGATCAAAATTCAAAGACCCTTTTTTTTTATTTACTGAGATATTGAATCAGCACATATATATTCTCTGGGTCATTTTAGGACTTGAGGGTTAGAAACGAATTTAGTGTAGTCAATCACTGTATGCTTTTAATCTCTGACATAGGTCTGAAATACGGAATTTGGGTAGAAAAAAGGGTAAGAATTGGAGATAGTAAAGGTCATTTTTTTTCCAAATTTAGGCCCTTTACCCCTTTCAGACGAAGTTCTCACTCTGCAATTCCAGGCAAGCTGCATAAATTCCTTCCCTCTCTCAGCAATCAGAAGTTGGAAACCGCTATTTAGCATATTAAGTCTCTGCCAACGGAGGGGGAGGTGGCTTATGATGTTGTTTTGCCTTGACCAATGTGTTCTAAAAGTCGCTAGGCGCTAGTCGGGCGGTCAGACACTCTCAAGTGATTAATTGGTGCATATTAATTAGTACTCGACGATTAATCTTTAGTCGGACCTAATCGGATAGGCCCCGCCAGCGATTAATTCCTTGTTTTAGAACACTGGCCTTGACACCATTGAAGCAACTAGTAGTAATCTCTGCAGGTGGGGTATGGCGATTTTCCCTCTTATCCCATTGGTTGCTTATGTACTGCTTGGTCTTGATTTATTCATTCGAATATGAATAAACTTAATCTAGCCTTCCACGTTGAGGATATGAAAGCATACCGCCCTCTAAATACGGAAGTAGAGATCATGTTTTTCAAGTTTGAAAATGATCTCTTTTAATTTTTTTTCTCAGCTTAATCTGATTATTGCTTCTGTGAGTTCTTTGGGAGTAGAAATAAAAGAGAGGATGAAGTTTAACCCTGTTTTGATAATATCCACCACTTGTAAATTGCTGAAGTTTAACAAAAGGATTCACTGTGGTTAATTAATTTATCCGTTTACCAATCAGTTTAAAGTTGCATTTAATGCATCATGCAGCATGTCGAGGTTCCTGTTCGTGCCCCAAAAAAGGACGAGGTGTTGATAAAAGTGGAAGCAGCTAGTTTAAATCCATTTGATTGGAAAATGCAGAAAGGCGTGATGCGTCCTATTTTACCTTCCAAATTTCCTTACATACCTGGTAAGTTCATTGATTCATATTGTAGATGGAGTCCTTACATGAAGTTGCGAATTTCCTTTTTACAAGCTTGTATTTTCTAATACGTATCTTCTTTTTCTCCAGCTCAGCTGTCTCACCTTGACTTTAGAGCTGGTTATGTTTCATTTAGTTGTACTTGAGGCTTCAGTCCTTCACTTTTATAAACTCAATAAAGTCTATTCGTCTAAATTGTAAACTTCTTCTCATAGGGACCTTCATTATGGCGAGAGTTGGTCTATCTAAAGGCATATCTGTCATCGAGAATGTGATATCTTAAACATGACTGTGCCATGATGGTATATTTTGGTTAGTGTCTTTAAGCATAAAGATCCAGCAATTAACCCTCAAATCAGCTATGTCAAACTATTATAGTAGATAATTCAAGATTGATAAGAGTGTTTTGAGTGTATCATATGGTCTTCCCTATCTTTGAAATGGTTACCACTCACGACACTCCTCTCCTCTCCTCCCGACATATCCCCTATTATGGGAAATTTCTGGAATGTATTGATTGGGAACAAACAATGAAGTTTGTGTGTGGAAAAGAGGACCATAAGATCCTAGAATTGACACATATTCACAAAGTCGTAAATTATCTGAAAGTTTCTTCTTTTTGTGTTACCACTTACCAATTTCGGGTGAAAGTTCCAAGCATTGTTCAATTCTGGAAGATTTTTTTGTCTTGTTAAATTGGTTACATGTAATTGAAACTCCCTTTTCCCCTGACTTCATGATATTTTGTTGCTAATATGAGCTTTGAAATTTACGTTTGAAGGATTTGTCTAGGAATTTAATGAACTTGATGACGTTGTCTCATATTGATGAGTTGGAAGAATTAGAACTTACTTTTGGGGCTGATTGTTTCCTTCTTATGGTTGGAACAGTTGCTGATCTAGCAGGAGAAGTAGTGGAGGTTGGATTTCGAGTCAAGAAATTTAAACCTGGTGACAAAGTTGTAGCCTTTCTTAGTCCTTTTGTAAGTCTCATTTTTCCATGTTGTGTTCCCCTCTCTCCGGTTTTCGCATATGCCTATAATCACCAAAAGTCAATAGCTAAGCTTCATAGGCAGACTTCTTGTCAGAAAGTTGTGAATGATCCAAAACTTGTTTTCACAAGGACCACTTGAATACTATTGACATCTCATAAAATTCACTGTTGAGGCTCGCCTTCTCATAGAAATTATTTTTGAGGCTCGCCTCTAGATGTGGCGGTTTCCCTTGAAGCTTGTAACATCATAAGGTACTTACCAGAAAGGGAAAAAATGAAAATAACCTCAGGTCTTTTTCTTAAATCACCTTACCAAAGGTTTTTTTCCTCCTTTCACTGTTTCTATGCATCAACCATGAACTGAGTTGGTTATAAAGTTATTATGGTTGACTCAATTTTTTTCTCGTAATTTTATCATAGTCCACTTTTGACGTTAAGTCTTGCCACAATTTTTGTTGTGTTAAAATGAAACAAACTTAAACACCACCAAAAAAAAATGAAGGAAAAGAAGGCCAAAAATGTCATGTCGCTTGATGGGTGGCAAGTGCTTACCGTTAGACTGGATGATTTGAAGGGAGGTAATCACCGAACATGTAGGAAAAAACAATTTCGGTGTGCTAGACTGAACTTTGTTACAAAAAAGGAAATGGCATTATGGCGTAGAGAGTCACTTGACCATTGAAGAGCAACATTTGTATTGTTTGACATGGTCAATTTTCTCTATCGTTGTTTTTGGATGTTCCCTGGATTGAATCACAGAGTGGAGGTGGGCTAGCTGAGTTTGCTGTTGCCAAGGAGAATCTGACAGTTCCAAGAGCAGAAGCCGCGGGCCTACCTATTGCGGGCCTTACAGCCCACCAGGCCCTTACCCAGTCGGCTGGGGTCAAGCTCGATGGAAGTGGACCACGGAAAAATCTTTTGATCACGGCTGCCTCCGGCGGAGTTGGCCATTATGCAGTTCAACTAGCGAAGCTAGGAAACACGCACATGACGGCCACTTGCGGGGCCCACAACTTGGATTTTGTGAAGGGCTTGGGGGCCGATGAGGTATTGGACTACAGAACGCCTGATGGGGCTGCTCTGAAAAGCCCATCCGGCCAGAAATATGATGTTGTTATCCACTGTGCCACGGGCACTCCTTTTTCTGCTTTCGAGCCTAATCTAAGCCCAAATGGGAAGGTGATAGATATGACTCTGAGTTTTGGTTCGTTCATGACTTTTGCCGTGAAGAAACTGACATGCTCTAAGAAGCAACTGGTGACGCTTCTTGTAGTTCCGAAACGTGAGAACCTTGATTATCTTGTGCAGTTGGTGAAGGACGGGAAGCTTAAGACCGTTATAGACTCGAAGCATCCTTCGAGTGAGGCTGAAGAAGCTTGGGCGAAGAGCATTGACGGTCATGCCACGGGGAAAATCATTGTGGAGCCTTGAAATTTTGTTCGTTTCCCATATTTACTTTGTTTTAACTTTGTTTTCCAATCATTACCCTACATCTTTCTCCAATCATTAATTTCATTTCTCTCTCTATCTCTCTCCACTCATTACCCTTCTCTTCAATCATTACTCTATTTCTCTCTCTATCCACTATCAAAACTAAAACACCCAAAATTGCTAAACGAACAAGGCCTTTTTTGATAATTTATCCCAAAAACTATGATGTGTCCCTATAGAGTGCAATTTTGTTCATCCTCTTTAAAGAGAGTGAACATTAACCTTCATCTTATTGGTTGAAATGATGTAGGTCCCATCCGTGCAATATACTTTTTGGTAAGCATGAGATCGTACAGTTCTAGCCAAGGCATGAGCGGCCATGACCTTAGTTCTAGAAACTCTAGTTACAACCACATGACAGAAATTACAAGCCAAAATGTCCAAAATAAGAGGTCTAACCAAAACATGAACAGACCCATTCATGCTCATCAACTAACTATAGGCAATCCGAGAAGACTTCCACATGTCTCCATTGTTTCGATCCCCTTCGCCCAAGCCGACGCTTTAAGCACCGCCAGCGCCTCTGCCATACGCGCGCAGAACACGCAAACACCCTTTCAGCCCCTTCGTTACGCAAAAAGCCAGAGCTGCCCATCGAACACCACTCAATAGCCCCATTCAAGACTCCTTTCGCTACGCTGCATCTCCTTATGGTATGACTTTCATACTTCGTTCAAGAAAGACTAAAATTAGCCATCACTAAATACAGTAAATTCGTAAACTCAATGCATTTCACTTCAGTATTCTAAAAAATAAATGGAAAAATGGAAATTGTATGTTCATACTTAAACAATTGTCGTAGTGGGAGTACGCTCAAAATGGTGTGACATCAACATATAAATAAATAAAAACCATCTTAATAATGATTTTATTTAAACTCAATGGTTTATATGCAATAATTTATATTTTTTAACTTCTTCTGAATATATTAATTTAAGCAAAATAATATTTGTAACGCCCTTTTGTTCCTACAGTTTATCTACATTGTAGTTTTTTTGTCCCTATTCAAGTGCAACAACAATTACACAATTATCATACTTTCTAATTATGCTTTTCACTCTTGAAGGGAAATTATTACTGTATAATTTTACGTAAATAAAGATGAAAAGAAGTGCACACGAACAAATCAAAACAAATTGGTCCAGCAGAGCCGATCCTGAGCTAAAGCAAATATTGCGGTCGCTTTAGGCCAACAAAAAATTTCTTAGTTGTAACCCCTCATACTTTTTTTATCTCTTGTTATAGTCCAACAAAAGGGACCATATTTTCACTTTAAGCCCCGAAAAATCAAGGCTGGCTCTACGGTCCGGTCATCAAAGTGACCTATCATTTTTTATAGCATCATACCTCACTAGATGTTTGCAAATTTCCCAAGGTGTACAAAACTCTGTTAGGGAAAAAATAAAAATAAAAGGAAGAGAAAAATAAACGAGAGAGAAAACAAGAAGGAAGTTGAATTCATTTTGTTATTTTTCCTCATCTTTCTACAGGGATCCAAAAGGGGGAATTTTTATTTTATTTTTCTCTACTCTCTTTTTTGTTCACACGGAGGGATTTGATTTTCTGTCGCCGCTTCTGCTCGTTCAAATTCCCACAATTTCATCAGTTCTTTCACCCTCCTGTTCCAACCTCTAAACTCACCTCTCTCTCTCTCTCTCTCTCTCTCTCTCTCTCTCCCCTCCTCCTCCTCCTCCTCCTCCTCCTCCATGTACACCCACAAACATGCCTGTGCAAACTTACCTGCATGTTGATTCACACCAACAGACTTCTCAAGTCACGCTTCAAACCTTCTCATGTCCACAAACCCCATCCCTTTTCCATGTTCTCATCAACTCCTCTTCCCTCTCCACCCAACCAAACAGTCCCAACTCCTCTGAACGACACCGTTCACCACATATCTTCTCTGATAACCCAACCCAACTGGGAACAAAGCAACCGCTTGAAATCACTCGTTTCTCACATGCCTCCCCACCTAGCTTCCGACGTAATTGCACGCCACAGCTCCAACGTTGAGCTGGGTGTGCGTTTTTTCACATGGGTATGCAAGCAATCCACTTACTGCTACGATTTCCACTGTAGATTTCATCTGTTGAAGTTAATGGTTTTTCGTAACTTGTTTGTTGTTGCACATAAGGCCGTAGTTTTCTTGATTAAAGAGTGTAGTTGTAATGGCGAGGTTGAGATTGTCAAGTTGATGGGTGCTCTTGATGAAATGCGAGAGGTTGGGTTTAGGCTTAATTACCCTAGTTACAGCACTCTTTTGATGTGCTTAGCTAAGTTGAGCATGGGTCGATCGGCTTTTTTTGTGTATAGAAGAATGGTAGATGATGGGTTTGTTGTTGGCATTGTTGATTATAGGTCCATTGTTAATGCCCTGTGCAAGAATGCGTTTGTTCGAGCCGCTGAGATGGTTTTATCAAGAATTTTGAGGGTTGGGTTTCGTTTGGATGTCCATATTTGTTCCTCCTTGGTGTTGGGTAGTTGCAGGTTAGGTGATCTCAAAGAGGCCTTCCGAGTGTTTGACATAATGTCTGAGCAGGATGGATGTAACCCCAATGGTGTAACGTATTCGGTACTGATTCATGGGATATGTGAAGCCGGTGAGATTGAAGAGGCGTTTCAGTTGAAGGAAGAAATGAGTGAAAAGGGCTGCCAGCCAAGTGTGCGTACTTATACCGTCCTCATCAAAGCTCTTTGCGACATAGGATTGACTGACAAGGCTTTAGGCTTGCTTGATGAGATGGTTGTGAAGGGATGTAAACCGAATAATCACACTTATACGGTGTTGATAGATAGGTTGTGTGGAGAAGGAAAGATTCAGGAGGCAAATGGGATGTTCAGAAAGATGTTAAAAGACGGGTTGTTTCCTGGCATAGTAACCTACAATGCGTTAATCAATGGTTACTGCAAGGAAGGGAGGGTTGTCTCTGCTTTTGAGCTACTTAGTGTGATGGAAAGGAGAAATTGCAGACCTCGTATTCGCACCTACAATGAGCTAATGGAAGTCCTTTGCATTGTAAATAAGCCTTACAAAGCAATGTTGCTACTGAGAAGGGTCATTGATAATGGACTATTGCCTGATCGAGTTTCCTACAACATTCTGATCGATGGTTTTTGCAAGGAAGGGCAACTTAGAATGGCATTTGACATATTAAAATCAATGGAAGCACTTGGCCTTGGACCTGATGGTTTGACTTGTACTGCCGTAATTGACGGGCTTTGCAAACAAGGGAGAACGGAGGAAGCAAGTGGGGTCTTGGGTTTGATGACGAAGAAGGGAATATCACCAGATGAGGTAACATTGACTGCTCTTATTGATGGGTATTGCAAGATTGGTGAAGTTGGAACTGCATTTATGCTTTTTGAGAGAATGGTTGACCGTAGATGTTTGACGAGCCCGCATATATTCAACTTATTCCTCGATGTTCTCAGCAAACAAACTAGGTTGAATGAAACAAATGCAATGGTGGGGAAGATGTTTAAGTATGGGTTAGTTCCTTCTGTAGTGACTTACACTATATTAATAGATGGGCTGTGTCGAGTAGGTTGTACTAAAGATTCCTTTAACATGGTAGAACTTATGAAACAAGGTGGGTGTCTCCCAAATGTTTACACATATACAGTTGTCATCCATGGCCTTTGCCAACTAGGAGGAGTAGAGGAAGCACATGCTCTTCTCTTCAAGATGCCCCTTTTAGGTCTATCTCCAAACCACATTACATACACTATACTGGTACAAGCACATGTTAAATCTGGTAGGTTGGATTGTGCAATTAAGATTGTGAGTTCAATGGTTAGAAGTGGTATTCAACCAAACAATCGTATATACCATGTATTGCTTGCAGGGTTTGTTATGTCAGGCAACAAGGAAGGAGCTCTGAGCTCTTTCCATGATGTAGCAGCTAAATACTCCCTTATAACGAAGAATGATGGTGATTACTTTGCTGAGCATGTTTTCAGAGAAATAGATATTGGCGATGCTTTTGAACTTCTAGATAAGATCAAGGAATGTGTGGGCTCCACGGTGGAGTTGCATAATTCTTTAGCAATGGGTTTATGCAAAGTGGGAAGAATGTCAGATGCAGGTCATCTTGTCCAAGATATGGTGATACGTGGTCTTGTTCCTGACAAATCTGTCTGTTCTTTGATCATTAAGCACTTCTGTGAGGAGAAAAATTTTGATTACTGCCTTGGGTTCATGAAACTAATTCTCGACAATGGTTTTATTCCATCCATTTCGTGTTACTGTTCTTTGATACTTGGTCTTCGCCATGAAGGAAAGGTTCAAGAAGCTCAAAGACTGGTCTGTGATCTCTTCAGATATGCTAATATTGAGGAGAAAGCTGCAGTATCACCTTATATTGAATTCTTAGTTAAGGAAGATGAACCCTTTGAGTTCCGTGAGCTTCTAAGACAAGTTGAGCAAATGTATCAGAATGAGAGGCCAATCATCTAATTCCTAATCTGTCCGTTTGTTCTAAAAAACAAGCAGGATGTAAACCAGATTCAAGTCGCTGTAGTTGAGGGACTGTCTTTGGACTCGAGGATGTGAGGGAAGTGCACAAACCAAACCAAATCAAAGCTCAGATTGTTTACACTGTCTTTGGACTTGAGGATGTGAGGGAAGTGCACAAACTTTCCTGGTCTGGGTGTTCAATTGATAGCGGAGAAGCGATCAAAATGATGGTCTAATTCTAATTTTATTCCACTTCTTTTTCACCTCGGTATAATTCTATTTTCCGTCTACATACTACATCTTTCGGTGTTAAATTTTGCAGCTCGAAAAGGGGGAAGAAGAAAGCACTTGAACAAAAGAAAGTTCTAAGTTTGTGTCCAACCACCAATAAAGCAATCAACTATAGGTGACAGAAATTCATTGGTAAAAAAGGAAGCTGGAAATTACAATTTGGAATATATGCAAACAACATCATTTATTTTTGAATATTGAATCTTGAAACAATTGGAACCCAGCACCCACAAGATTACTCGGCTTTGTACCCTCAGGTTCGGCAGGGGCTTGAAAAAGCAGTAGTTTTGACTGGATGAAGAGGCAGGACCGATAAAGGATTTGAGAGAACTCCACGCACACTTCCAGTAGCAGCAACCTGCGGGATGAAGAAGTTATTCCAATCATTCACTGAATGATACAAGTCCTAAGTGCTTCACAAAATACATATAGGAATAATACAGAAATAATACGAATCCTGGGTCCTCCTCCGTGCTCCGTGAAGTCGTTGATGCAACTTTATTGGCATGTTGAGCACGAATTCTAGCAAAATCTCTTCGTGGAATTTCCTCAAAATTCGCTCTTCCTCCTGAGCTTTTGGTACAGGGTCAGGAGCAAAAGCAGCCTTCTCTCTTTCTTCAAGATCAGACATCGTCTTCTGTCGTTTGGAACCCTGTTGTGATTGGCGGGGGAGCCTTCTCACGTTTGACACGCATGAGATCATCGAATGATTTCTTCGCTTTTTCATCCTTGAGAATCGCGTATGATGCATTGAGCCGAAGGATGTCGGCATGTGCATTGCGGTCATTCGGCCTCTTGTCCGGATGTAATTCCAAAGCCTTCTTTTTTATAAGCTTTTGTAATCTCTTTCTCAGAAAGATGGCCGCCTTCTTTACCAGATGGCAAACCCAGAAAAAAATAGCGATCAACCTCCTCATCCATGTTGCCAACGCGATTATGACACTGCAGTTACAGAGAACATTATTTTTCTTATCAAGACACATACAAATAACAGTCTAAAACATGGTAGCGGGGAGGTAGAAGAAGTTAGCCAACGCAGATGGTATAGTATGGTAACTATTACAACTGTCTTTCAGCATTTATGTTCATGATGATCAATAAAACATCCTTATTGGGTACATATCTGGAATTTCGCCCTGTCCAACGGGGATGAGACCAGCTGTCCCATAACCGAACCGAATGGGGTCCGAGTATTCCCCGAACCGAACGGATAACACACATACACACTGCCTCCATTCTCTTAAGCAAAGAAAAGGCAAAGAACAATAAATATTGAACGCACGTCAGGAAAATCATATGCATAAAATCAATCAATGAACTTTATGGGGGTTTCATCCTGAATCCTAGTCTAGAAGTTCAGCCACTCATGGAGTTAAACACATATTTTCTCATTTAATAATAAGACTCCACGAAAACTTACAAAAAGTAGTTATTTTTCTTCCCTAGCCTTTCCTCTGCCACTGCTCTTGTGCCGAGAAGCTGCTGTGTTGTGTGATGTGTGTTGAGTTCTTCTGTTTGTGCGTGGAAAAGTCCTCGATCTCCTTTTAGAAGCTGTGGAGGTGAAAAAATCCTTCAACCTCTTCCTCCTTGCTGTTGTATGGTGAAAGGATAGAATGATGAACTGGGTACCTAAAAACCGAAGGGGGTGTACCTCCGAAAAGACGCTCCGATGAGCAAGTTAGTAAGAGTCCGAGAGGTAGAGAAAAATATGCTTTTAGTGAAGTTTGTAGAAATGAGAGATTAGATTCTTTACCTTGTGGTATCACCTCTTATTTATAGGCAAGACTTTGAGAGTTGAACAAGTAGATAATGTCACTTTCGGCTATAAGTAAAAAATTTCTAGATCATGTCACTTTCGGTCATTAGTAGAAAGCTTCTAGATGACCCTTTGATTCCCACTTGCAAGCATTATTCTTGATATTTTTTCCCAAGTGATAACGTACCTTCCGAACGAAAGCTTTACACCGCCGAACGAGCTAAGATATGCCGAGCAATGGTCCGGTTAAGACGTAAGAAAAATTACGCTCGGCGGAACTGTTGGGGGTCGGATATCGTTCGGCCAAACAGTGGAATGCCTTCCCGCGATGAGTAACGACGTTACAGATGAATTGAGAGCCCTGGGGATGACGTGTCCAGAACCGGTAGGGATGACGTGTCCAGAACCGGTAGGGATGACATGTCCAGAACCGGTGCTAGTTTTGACCCTGATCTCTTTGGCTTTTCCATTCCGCGGTTATTTCGGCCCACTACAGAAGAAGCATAACCTTAGTCCTTATAAGCCCCGAAACAATCCTAATTCCAATTGATATCCAATTCCTTTTTGGCCCACCGGACCTGTTTCTAAAGAATACTCCATTTATTTTCTACGTCCTTCCATAATATTCGTGCAAAATCAAAATCAAAAGTTACCAAAAAGAGAATAATATTAACCAATTGAGCGTAATTAAAAGCTTACAACTTACGAGTTACTAGGGTGAACAAATAATCCGTTCGACCTGAATCCAGTTCAAATCAATTCAATCCAAACCAAACCAAATTATTTTGTTTGGTTTTTAAGTAGTGTGGTTATGTCTTGGTTTTAAAAAATTCAAAACCGAGTTATATGGTTTGGTTTGTGGATTTATATTAACGGTTGCAGTTCCAAACCGATCCGGACCGTATATATACATTTATATATATATATATTAATTTAATATAGATACACCAATAAACATAGGCTATGCCTGAATTAACTTCCTAATTTAGTACTCCACCTCACTGCTACATTCCTTTAATGCGAATAGTAATTGCGCTAAATTTCTATTAGTTCACAAGTTTTGGTGATGGTTGATTTTGATGATTTCAATAGAATTTTAAGTTAAATATAAGTTTTGGTTTTATTTATTTATGTCATTTTGAATACTTTAAATCGCGTATAAAATTGATATTTTAACTTCAAGCAAAACGTGGTTTAAAACCGAAACCGATCCATATCTCTAAAGGTCTGGATTGGTTAGGTTTTATGAATTTTATGGATTGGTTTGGTTCTCAAAATTCATAATCCGTAGGTTTTGATTTGGTTCTTGATTTACTATAAAACCGAACCAATCCTGACCATACTCACCCCTTGACAACATATGATATGAGACTTCTATGTGTCAATATTTTATGCTCATCAAATGGTTTTAAACGGACACGACAGGTTTAAATGGGGCACGGTATGGCATGGATGTCATGACACACCAAATACATTTTAATACCAAGTAAAATATTAATTTCTTATTTTATACTATAATAATATACTAACATTTTACACTTTTTGATTGGAAAAAAAAATTTACACTTTTCGGAGTTTTTTTGTTTTCCGACGAAACTCGGTTGGAGATATGCCAACATGAGCACAACACAATTTAAAATCAGCACGGCACGAAACACGGTTGACACGAAACTAAACCGGCCCGGCCCGGCCCATTTGACACCTGGTCGCGGGTTCAAATACGGAGGTTGAGGTACATGAAGTGTACATCACTTCATAAACGACGTCGCCTATGCATCACATTATTTTTTTTTTTGAATATCATCACATTATGAAGATTCCTACGCCAGTAATCCATCTCTCTCTCTCTCTCTCTTTCTCTCTCTAAAACAGTCTCTTGTTATCACCAGCATCGCTCCAACACTGCTGATCCGAATATTCATCTCTCTCCACAGCTCTTTCTTTCTTGATTATATTATCATTATTATCCCTACTTATTTGTTACCAGATAGCATCTTTATTCCATCGACGGTGAGTTCAACCTCTTCTAATCTTTTCTACATATGTGATTTGTCAGTTTAGGGTTTGAGTATATAGACCGCTAGTCAGTATACTTCTTCTGGAATTTGAATTGCATTAGGACTGCGTTTAGGTTTTATTAACTTGTTTGTGTTTTGGGTTGCCTGTGCGCTTTTGGATTCGAGTTCAACCACGATTATTGACACAAATTCTATCTGTTGTTTGGTTGCAATTTCTGTTGAAGCGGATGATTGGTGTTTACAAATTTGACGAATTTTTATTTTTAGTGTCTCGTCTTGTAATCCTTAATTTAGGGTTAAAGAGCCCTCGAACTGATTTAATCATGTCTGCAATAAGATTTGATTGCGGTGATGTTCATGTCAAAGAACACTTTTTTTCACTAATCACGCCTCGACTAAGCCTAGGCACCCAATTCCACCATCCTCTAGCCGGGAGTCCGATTAAAGCGGGGGCAAAGCCCGTATGGACTGACCCCATAAGAGTTTTTAGCACATTTCGAACTTGAGACCTTGGGAGGGAATCCCAAGCCCAAGTCTTGACCACCAGGCCAACCCGAGGGTTCTCAAATAGCACTTTTTTAAACTTTGATAGTTTTTGCATGTTTACTGTCCCTCAGTTTTGCTCCTTATTGTGTTGACTATGTGTGTACAGATGGTATCATTTTAGTTATTAAGCAGATAACAGAAAATCAGATGAAGCTCTCCTTGATTGCTTGCAGAGTTGCAGGGCTCCCTTTTCATACTTTTTTCCTCTCTTTTTTTCCAAAGTTTTGATGTTTGTAGATTTGTTTCTAGGAAAGAATCCTTGGTGAAATTGGTTTTATTGAAAGATTTTAGCTTTGTGATGTTCAATTTGTTTATTGTATTAGTTATAGCTGATTTGTCCCATTGTTATAACAGAAGTGCATTGTCCTTGGACTAAGCTGAACTCCTTGTTTGTTGAAGTTGCCCAGGAGGTTTTACAGATCATTGGTGGCAATTCTAGATGATGCCAGATAATTGCAGCTTGTAGAGGCTGCATTGAAGCATGTTGCTAACTGTTCGGCTACTGATTAACCTTTTCAGCAATGAGCAGTGGGTGTTTAGCGACATCTTCTATGTTTTGTTGTATTTTAGCACTGAAGAACGTCTAGAAGGAAATGAAAAACACTGTGTTGCCAGTGTAGAAACTTCTGTTTGGAGGTTAGAAGTCCATTGAACGAGTTTTGACATAACCGCAATTCTAAGAATGGAAAAGTGAGTTTCTTATCCTTGCTTTTAACTTCTTTATATTATTATTGTTTGTTTCCCTGATCCTTATGCTTGTTTATTCTGTTCCATGATTGTTTCAGATATAGAGTTTTGGAGGAGCTTGGAGATGGTACTTGTGGCAGTGTATATAGAGCAATCAATATGGAAACATCTGAGATTGTAAGTAATGGTCCGCTAGCAAATCATACTTTTATGTTTATAATGCTGTTATATTTTCTTTATATGAATATGATATGAAATAGCATCACAACCTTTTGTTGTGTAAGTATTGGAGCCCGGTCTTTTGTTTGGAAGTATTAAAATAATGAAGGACTTTTGGAAATAATCTTATCTATGCAAAACACAGTGATCTTACTGTAATTTGTGCTATAGATCTTTGTTTTATATATGGCTATGAAGAGAGCCATTCATGGTGCAACTGGGTGATTTGAGAGAAGATGAGAAGTGATTGGTATAGATATGGTGTAATGTTCTATCCCTCCCTCTTTCCGCCCCTCTTCTATCTCTCTAGCCCCTCTTCACGTATTCACATACAAGTACTTATATTATCATACTTTTGTTGTCGGTTGCTTTTTGAGGTGTTGTACACTGCCTATGTTCGTTTGCCTAATCTAGATCTTGTTTACTAATTGTATGCACTGGTAATACCTCAATGATGTGTTTACCAAAACTACAAAGAACAAAAGGGCTGTCTCATCTTTGTCTAATTGAAAACAAAGGAAACTACCGCCAATGTCGGGTTACAAGCTGACACATTGAAGAACAATTTAGTTGACCCTATGATAAAAGACTGG
Source organism: Rhododendron griersonianum (assembly GCA_018127125.1). Taxonomy (NCBI): domain Eukaryota; kingdom Viridiplantae; phylum Streptophyta; class Magnoliopsida; order Ericales; family Ericaceae; genus Rhododendron; species Rhododendron griersonianum. Next base: position 6,073,586 of record CM030800.1, on the reverse strand, counting down.
GTGCAAGATTCCTGACGTGGTGTTTTTTTCTGATTTCCTCTTCCCAAAATAGGTGGCTGGCTCAATTGGAAGTCACTGGGAACAGTGTACCTGAAAATGGCATTTATGCCTCTTTTACAAAATTTCAAGTGCCTTTTCCCCTTGTGTTTGGCTAATTTCTTGTTCTTCCAGATTCTGATCAATCAGCAATGTCATGTACTTGCATAGGGCATATTCACTTGTCTTTTGAATTTATTGGTAGGGAATAAACTTATATCTTGTGTGAATTTTGGCCTGAAAGTATTTGAGGAGTCATTAGTGTTAGCACAGGTTGCTGTGAAGAAAATGAAGAGAAAATTCTATTCCTGGGAAGAGTGCATGAATCTACGAGAAGTTAAGGTATGCAATTTTTCCATCCCTGAAAGGATATATTTTACTTTGTTACTAGTCTCAGTTAATCGTGCAAGTTCTGCTTGTTTTTGAATCACTACATACCTAATAAATATGTGAAACATGCAGTTTAACATGTTTTCTTTCTTGATTGTTGGCAGTCCCTCCATAAGTTGAATCATCCTAACATCATAAAGTTAAAGGAGATTGTCAGGGAAAACGATGAGCTTTTCTTCATATTTGACTACATGGTAGGATCTGACCCTGTTTCCTTGTTATGGTCTCTTTATTTGATGGCAGAAATTAGAGTTATTTGCTGTTTCCACCATGAATTTTAATCTGCTTCTGCTTGAATCTGGGCTTTACCTCCCCAGGAATATAATCTGTACCAAATAATGAGCGGAAAACAGAAGCCCTTTTCAGAAGAGGAGATTAGAGCTTTTTTGTCTCAGGTTCTGCAAGGACTCTCTCACATGCACAGGAATGGATATTTTCACCGAGACTTAAAACCTGGTATAAATTTCGTTCAGTGCTGTAGTGTTCTCCTGTATTTTATTGCTACTGTTCATGTGGGGTAGATTCTTTTGAATCTAAATAATCATTCATCCTTTGACTTCCAAGAGAATCTGCTGGTGACGAAGGATGTCATTAAAATTGCTGACTTTGGGCTGGCTAGAGAAGTGTCATCAATACCACCGTTTACCGATTATGTTTCCACTCGGTGGTAAGTGATTTCAAGTAATGCTGTGGAACCTTTCTTATTATAGAACACAAAACAATGCTGTTGCCTGTTACACATTTGAGCGCGCGTGTGATTGTTCTCGCACTATTCACTTTAGCTGCTTTCTTTAGTAACTTATCATCAATTTTTTACACCCTTGTGTAAGGTATCGAGCTCCAGAAGTCTTGTTGCAGTACTCAAAATACACTCCTGCTATTGGTATGTTATATGCTCTTGTTAAATGTTAAAGAAACTGCTGCATTTCTGGAATTAGGTTCCGGTTGTTGGTCATTTAAGCACTATCTATTCATGCTGAGATTGTTGCTGTCATCCCTAACCTCGTTACTTTTTGCATGGATTTCTGAACTTCTGTCTACTGAGCGCGCTTTTTGTTATGACATGGATTAGCATAGGAATCTATTGGATTTTAGCATAATGTACGAGGTACTCTGGCTATGTTTTCCTAGTTGGCTCCTGATTGACAGTTTTGACTTGCATACAGACATGTGGGCTGTTGGGGCAGTACTAGCTGAGCTTTTCACTATGTGCCCCATTTTTCCTGGTGAAAGGTAATCTAACTCTCCAACCGACAGATACAAATAGTTCTTGTGATAGTGTTAACCATTAAGCCTAAAAGCCTGCTGTTAGAATGTTCATTGCACATCTTTAGTAGAAAGGTGATAATGACACCTCATAGATAGAATGGTTGGTTTTCTGTGATGCTGTGAGATGCTTAACTTTGTTGTACGTTTGAAATACATTGTGCTGAATTACCATTCTAGGTTGGAGTTAAATTGCAAAATCTAATTAGTCCCAGTTAATGTGTTGAGCTAAAACTACTTGAGGAAGGTTGTCCTGCTACATCTTATTTTTCTCCTTCCTCTTATGGCCAGTGAAATAGATCAGTTGTACAAGATATGCCGTGTTCTTGGTACACCGGATTGGACTACCTTTCCTGAAACAAATAACATTGCTCTACTTATTAGTATTAGTTATTCAGAGGTAATTTTGTGGTCGAACTGATTGCTTTTCTATTATCCTCCTATGCCCCTCCACCCACAAAATTTAAGGATTTTATCTCTCTTTATTCTTTGTAGATTATGCCTACCAATCTCTCAGACATCATTCCAAATGCAAGCTTGGAAGCTATAGATCTGATCAAGGTGGGTGCTTTATGTACAATCCTTACTTTTTGTTATTCCGAGTTCCCTTATTTTTGTTTATGGAAGCAAACTTTGGAATGTTTCTATACTTCGTTTCCTTCGTGATTTTGCTCAGCAACTTTGTTCCTGGGACCCACTAAGGAGGCCAACTGCAGACCAATGCTTGCTACATCCATTTTTCCAGGTAATGTGTGATCTGATCCACAGCTTGTTTTGGTACTTAATGTTTGATTTCTAACAAATTCCAATGAATAGGTTGGTATGAGGATTCCTCGTCCAGTATGGGACCCTCTTCCGCTGAAGCTAAATAGCATTGGTGAGAGATAGTACCATTCTGCTGAATATCGAGTCTTACATAGTTTATTATTAAAAACCTTTTTCTTAGTAAAACACTCTCTCTGATTGGTATACAGGACCTACACCAAATCTCGAGTTGAAACTATGGGACTTTGGCACTCAACCAGATGATTGTTTTCTTGGTTTGACCCTGGCAGTGAAACCCAGTGTGGCCAAATTGGGTAATCAATCATTCAATTGTCTTCATTGCATCATACTTGATTCAAATTTTAACATTATTAAGCACAGATGGTGGCAATTTTTGAATGTGGTTTGACAGAAGCTCTAGATTGGGGTTAGGCTTTATGCCAAGACCTTGTTTGAACAGTTGGACATTGTCAAAAAAGAAATCATATATCGTTGAATGCTTAAGTTTTGAATGGATTTCCTTTGGAGGACTGTCTTTAGGAGGTATTATGTTGTTAACTACTGGAGGTAGAGTCGATGTTGATAGATCCCGGTTAGTGTATAACTTTGCTACAGAACCCGTGGACTGAATAGTTACAATGAGCTATCCACGAATGTCCAAAGTAGGGTGATTCTTGTTTCGTTTAGTCAGGTTGACCCCGAAAGATTCTCTCTTATGGGCTTCTACAGCCCTCTGTCCCATGTATGGTCTGCTTTTAAGCTATTGTGTACACATTTTATGTGACTGGATGCTCTCTAAACATTGTTTTGTCTTTCATTTTGTACATGTGTGTTAGGATTAGCATTCACTCTTAGAGCATCCACACTAGTGTTTGCCATTTCACCTTTGCCATTTCCATTTTTGGCCAATGAATAGCGTCATTTCGCCAAAAATATGCCATGGGTGTAGCACCCACGTATGCCATTTGTTATTCTCATTTTTCTCCCTCTCTCAATAAAAAATGGAAGTTTTGCCATATGGTTCCTCAAATTTGGCAAATGGAATGGCATTTGCCATATTTGAAAAACTTTTGAGTTTGTGGGTGTGGGGTGGTAGTTGCCATTTCTTTTGCCATTTTTGAGAAATGACAACAAATTTTCTCAAAAATAGCAACCGGTGTGGTTGCTCTTAGGGGATATATTTAGTCCCATAAGCCTTTGTTCTGAAATATGAAATTTATAGCACAGCGTAATGGTTTTAACAGTTTATGCTGTTTATATGGGGAAGGGAAGACAATTGGAAAGAATGACTGCAGTTTCTTGGTTGAGTAGTGATGGGGCCGCTATCTTCCTGTGTATGGCTTCCCATGGTTTAACTAATTGTGTTTTGTCATTGTTACCTTATGAGCACTCTTCAATTATCATTAGTGTCATGCTTGATTACATTGGCAAAGTATATTGTTTCTGCAACGATTTTGCGCAGCTTTTTGAATAATTGCCTGTTTCTGAATGGCGTAGCTGTCTATAATATAAAATGGGATGATGGTGTCTTTGTTGGACCTTTGGGTTCTCCATGTTACATTGTTAATCGTCTTTCCTTGATGTATTTAGACATAATCTTTTCCCAAGGAATTCATTTTTTCTGATAGATGATCTCATCCCTACAGACATTTCCAATACGGTATCTAAAGGTGCAGGAGAGGTGAGTTTCTAAGGCTGCATGTAGAAAAATGCTTTTGTATCGTGTGATATTCCATGATGGAAATTTTACATTATATTTCTCCTTGCAAAGCAAATGGATTTAGTATGTTTATAAAGGTTGTGAACACCGTCATGCAGGATATAATGTTTCGCTCTGGTTTCCCAGATCATCCACAACAGTCAGGTAATCGATGTGTTAATAGATTAATAGAGTGTTTAATTATTAGCTGATTGGAGAGAATTTTAAGTTTTGAGGGCCGAAAACTGGAGACTTTATGACCTTCTGGAAAGCTAGAACTCGAAATCAAATGCTATTTTCAGTATGCACTGGTAATATTAACATAGGCAAGGAGGCATCTTGAGGATCCGTGTAAAATTTGTGGAAACTGGAGGTGCTTTATAATCGTGGTATTGACATACGATGTTGAATTGGTAAAATTTCAAAAACCCAAACATGAAGCAGAACAAATGTGCTAGTCTCTGTAAACTCCGTTCAACAGTGTCAATTCTCACAAAACTATAAGGGCCAAACAATGAAAAGAACCCTCAGTGATATGAAGGAAACAAAAAGGTTTTGACACCCTCGCAAGCTTTCAACTTCACTACATTTTTGGTTGTCTTTCTGAATGTGGGAAATGAGTGGCTCATGTGGGTGTTATAGACCAACAATTGGCTAACATGTTAATTCTCAAAAGGGGTCGTCTCATTGGGTCTAGTAGTTCGATGGTCGAAGGAAGAAATCAGTTTCAAACTTTGACCTGGTATCCTTTGTGTGGACCTGAGATGAAGCAACAAACAATTGTTCTCTTCTTGTCTGTTCAATGATGATTTTTTATGCTTGTTTCTGATGATTTGCGTACTTCGGTTTCCAGTATTTTGGTCACTGCTTTCTCCTGATCATAATGGAATTGCCCCACCAGTAGAATCATCCTTGTCATTATCATTCAGGTGAGTCTCTCTCTCTCTCTCTCTCATGGACACAGACACGCGTACAAGCGTGCATGTACGCAAGGCACTCGCACACATCTGTCTCTCTCTCTCTCTCTCTCTCTCTCTCATGGACACAGACACGCATACAAGCGTGCATGTACGCAAGGCACTCGCACACAACTCTGTCCTATAGATTTTTAGTTGGTACTTTTATAGTTGTAGATGCCATACTCTCTGGGGACCAGGATGAATATCTGTCATAACCTCGTATCTTTGGAGGTTGTGTTCACTTACTATTCTGTTTTACCATTTTGTGGCAGTCCACTTCCACATTCATCGATCGGAGTTCCTCAATCTGCTGGATTCAATCCATTTTTGGCCGTGTCCTCCCCATTCCAACAGGGTCATTATTTTTAAGTTGATTAACAGTGATCGAATAGGGAGGGATTGTACAAATTTTACTTGTATTTAGTTCCTACTAGGATTGCACAACGAATTCTTTTCGTTGAAGTAGCTGTGGATATAGATGAATCTATCTGATCATTTATCGAGATTTTTCCCCCCTTTTTTTAATCTTGTCCCCCATTTGAGGGGAGGGGTTGTTGAGTCAAATATGTTGGCTGTGATGTAATTCCCTCGAAATGCATCATAGAATTTTGTGAGAAGATGCTTCGTAAAATTTATTCTTTTTACCGTGCGTGTGGGTATTCTGTTCAAGTTATCTGGGTTTATTTGGGCTATTGAGGTAAAGAGAAACCTAAGCTTCATGAGAATATGGAACAAGTGGACATAGGCTTCATGTGAGATATTTTCCATTTCCCAGTTCCCATTAACTGGACTAAAGCTTAGTCAGCACATACAAAGATCTCTGTGTGTGTGTGTGTGTGTTTGGTGAGTGGTCATATTGACCTGTTTGCTCTGGTATGGTGGTTTTATCGTGATAAAGTCCGCGAAGGATTCCTTCGCGTCCATGCGAGTGGCTTCTAAGTCCCGTGTGGCGATCTTTGATTTGTTTAACCACGGAACAATCTTATGCGGTCGACATTATCAATCAAACAAAGGTTTTTTTAGGGTAGCAAACAGGAAATAATGACATGAGAAATGGACAGCAGATAAACGAACAAATATGCCTACTGTTTGCGTGTATATCCAGTTGAAGAATAGGAGTAGTTCTTTGTAGAAAACCCCCAAGTTTTGAGTAATTCACTAATATCCCCATATAAATTTTTATTTTATCACAAGAATTCGCAAATTTCCCCCTTGGGACGCCCGCTTTCCTTCTACGAAATGTAATTGTCTATGTGGTGCATTTGTCTATATTAATTATTCAGTGATCTTACGGCACTACCGGCACTTGATGCTCCAACAGCTCTCAACATCGCACATTCGTATAGGGTCCATAACTTAGCGATGAATTCCATAAAAATATGTGGTGTTGGGATAGCACGTTGTGCCCTAACACCTCCCAATAGTTTTTCCTCTTTCTTGATCAGTTTGCCTCAACTCTATTGAAATAAATGCATTCCTACGACAAAAAAAGGTGGGGAAAGTGACTGTTGTTTGGCATTCAACTACCTGGTATTCCACAGATTTATGCCCATGTTGTCTTTCCTCTGTGCTTGATTCCTCGTGCTAACCAACAATTTTACTAAACTTACCCAAACAGGATCAAAATGACAGGATGATTTTGGGCTTTTCTTTTCCAGTATTTCTATATTTCGTCTCATATTCCGATATGATGAATTACGGTCTAATGTCCCCTACATGTATCACGTTGATAGAGAAAAAGTTGCTTGCAAAAATTGACTCGTGTATTCGCATTTGCATTGAATAAGTTGAGTAGAATATTGCAGGGTTTGCATGAGAGGAGGGTGATCAAAATCCTCTAAAACATGTTAACTACTATACGATTATAGCAGAGTTTATTAATTGAGACTTATGTCGGAAAAAAACTAAATCAGCTGTTTTTTCAAGCAAATGAACAACGTACTAACTCAACGTCATCTTCCAGGACTAAAGGGTTAAACGAAAGCAAGAGAAATCACTACTAGAAGGGAAGGCCGTAATTTTTAGCCAAAAAGAAAATATATGCATGATGAAAAAAGGTGGAGTTTCCATTAGGTAAATTGTGATCCACATATTCTCCGCCCTTATCTTGGCAGGTAAAACAACATGAAAGCAACCCTTCACCCTTTGTATAGTGAAGTGTGATGTATGACTGTTATAGGCCATACAGAACTTTGCTCGAGTTTTATTGAGACCTTTATAAGTGAACAATGAGATTGGTCCTCCAAGATTAATCGAGGTGTGTGTAAGCTGGTTCGAACACCTCAATTATTAGAAAAAGACAGTTATACAACACGGTACTGTGATTCTGAGGTCTAGTAAATAGTTGAGAATATGAAAATGAAAGCGAAAATCAATATCACAAACAAATACGCGAAAGTTTATAAACCCACTTAAATATGAAACCTCAGTACGGATTAATTAGTTGAATACTTTCAACAATCAATCAAACTATAATCACTAAACTGAATTTTGTGACTTCCTAGAAATATAGGACAGGTGAGAATGAAGAAACTACCAACAATTATGAGATTTCCTCCCCACAAAAAAAAAAGAAAAAAGAAAAAAGAAGAGGAACAATTATGAGATGTACCATATGGATAACTCTCAAGGACACAAACTTTGCACACACCAATAATTTTAACACCACACCCATTTACACGGAAATTTTTTCAGTGCCGAGCGGGTACCACGTGGTGCCCGCTCGCACATCCGAGCCGTTCATTTACACACCCTCACTCACAACAAGGGTGGGACCCACACACACTGGGTGTGTAGTGTGTGCGGGCTCTACCCTTATTGTGAGTGTGGGTATGTGAATGGGTGTGGTGATAGAAGGACCCTTGCACACACATTTTGTGGGCAAGTAAAAATTTGTCCCTAGGCCTTGTTTTTTTATGAACAACTGTTTCAAGAGATCATGATAAGCTTTTTCATTTTTTAGAGTTTTGAATATTTCTTACAGTAATTTTCCAAAAAATATCCATGGCAATTAGTTAAAAAAGAATTCCCTAGTAAATATAGTATGGAGTTGTGTACTTGTATCTTGATGGGCCAAAAATAAGGCTATTTTGTTTCTAAAATCGAAAAATGCTATTTTATTTACTCACGCAAAAAGTGATTAATGACCTGTTTAGGGAGACTCAAACTTTGATAATTAATTTGATAAGTATGATTTATGAGTCTTAAATTTCAAATAATTCATGTTCAATCCCATGTCGGATGAATAACACTTGTTTTCTTTCAAAAATTTGTTCAAAAGTTATAAACCAAGAATTGAATGGTTTGCTCACACTTACAAATATCAGTTGATCTAATTTTTGCAGTTATATTACAAATTAAAATTTTGGATAATAAAAAACTCATAATCAAAAAGAAATTCAATCTATTTTCTCTTGAGTTTTAGAAACAATTTTTTTTTGAGTGAATTTTTTACTCTTTTTTTTAAGTGAGTGAACAAAATAGTCTAAAAATATTCTCCTGATTTGTTTTTTTGTTTTTTTGTTTGCAACATGGGATGGGACCACCTCTCTCTCTCTCCTCCCCCGGTATATATACGTATATATACGGCCTTGCCTCCTGCATCAAGTCTCTCTTCCCATTTGGGGGGTTTCTAAAGAGAGAGAGAGAGATAGGGGGCGGCTCTCTGAAGAAAACCCATATCACAGAAACTGATATTTCGATGATCTGTTATGTATACACATTAATATGTGCGTATAGATGAAACAGAGGTAGACACAGAAAGAGAGAGTGACTTTGAGATCCTTTTTTTTTTTTTTGCTTCCTTTCCCTTCTCTTTGATCTCCTCCATCGCACAATGTCTACTGATAATCAGAGCAGTTATTAAGAATTTGAATTTTCGAATTTCCTAAATTGTCTTATTTCCAGGGCCAAGGCCTTCAAGCTTTTCCAAAACTGTTTTTTTTTTTCTTTCTTATCTGCGGGTTTTTCTTCAATATATATATTTTTTATGTTAGTTTTGGTGTCATATGTACAAGATTACATACTTATTTCCTGGGTTTTGGTGAATTGAATTTAGGGTTTGTCTTTTCATATGTTGTTTGAGGGGTGGTATGGTTTAATCAGTTCTTAAATGGAATGAACTCTATTTTTCGCTTAAAGTATAAATGATCAGAACTTAGAGAAAGAAATTCCGTAGTATAAGCTTTATTACGCAATTTCTATATAGCAAGTATTGAATTTTCTGGGACTAGATTTTGTGGATTCAGTAGCTCTCTCATGAGTGTCTAAGCATTGATTCATGAAATGGGTTGATGAAAAAACTTGGTTTTGAATGGTGCAATTAAATGGGTTTTTGAATCTGTTTGGTGGTCTAGAAAAGATATGCAAGTGTTTACCTTTCAAGGTTATGATGGTTGTTCTTGTTCTCCCTGCAAGTGTACATCTTTTTGGTCAGAAAATTGTCTTGACATCCATTTTCGTAATGGGCAGGTGATTGCACTCTACTTACCTTCAGATTACTGGCAACCGTTGATCTGGTGATTAAACCGTTCACATTTGAGCGAAACATCTCTTAATAGTGTGGAGTTTGGTTGGTATTGTGGGTGGTTTCTGTTGCACATACCCAGTAACCCAGTTCCACTTGAAGTAAAAAAATATTTCTTTTGGATTTTGGTTTGGACTAATTGGGACACGATTAGCTGGAAATGAGTGCTGGGACATGGTGCATGGAAAGGACAGATGTTTCTGGCCTGTTCCTTTGCTGGAACTAGGTGAACCATTTCGGTCTGTGATTCATTTTTCTGCCTCAAATATTTCGTGCAATGTCTCGCTGCTTTCCTTTTCCACCTCCAGGATATGAGAAGAAGACTACACTTGCTGATACGAACTTGCTAACCAAGGTTCATATGGAATACACTTCTTTAATCGGTTGCCTTATCTACCTCCCAGTAGTCTTAAATGTTATGGATGTTCTCTTTCATTCGGAATCATGGTTGCAATAGCATAATTCTGTTGATCTTCTTGAAAAGTTGTGCTGCTTGTGCCATAATTTTGAGTTCATTAAGGGGCTTTTAACCAAGATAAGAGGAAACACTTATTGACAGTACTGAGTGTTTTCGAATTAAGGGATCGTGAAAGCATTTTAGGAAGATACCTTTGGAGGGTATGCATCCAATAATTAATTGGTGAAGCATAAATGATGGATTGTGTAACTGTTTCTGTTTTCTGTTTTGTTCCTTTCTGTATATGACTCTGGGGTATTTTTGGTTTAGAGACATGGAATTTACATAAGAGTAGAACTTTATTGAAGTTTCACTAAAATTCACCTACGCACTGTTTTCATTTTTAGCTTCTTGTTATGTAAAAGTGGCTTAGCAGACAAGGGAAAAACTTCGACATCGTTGTTCAATTATTTGTCAGAATATTGCATAATCCAGCATTTCTTTCCACTCCTCCTTTCCTAAAACATCTGCTAGATTTTTCCCTGTTTAGTATAAGGCGTTATGTCTTTTGTCAATAATGTACGCCTTCATTCGTGTCTCGTCCGGTATCGTGAAGAAGTAATATTTCAAGACTTCTTTTTGTTTGCCTCTCTTACGTTGAATGTAGCTCTGTGAAAGTGGGTAAGTCCCTTTTAGGTACATAATAATCTGGGCATAGGCATTAAATATTTTGATGCTGATATGCCTTTGACTATTTCCATTTCATATGCCACTGCAAGTTCCTTGCATATTTTCTTGATCAGCACTATCTTTTGTCTCGAATTTTAAATACATGAAACACCTATTTCGGTCTCATCTACCTTTGTTATGTAATTGGAATATGATTCTAGTTGAACAGACTTACTTGATTTGTCATACTTCAATACCTAGCATCTTGCGTCCTAACTTATTACTGGGTTTATAGCATCCGCGTACAATATGTCCGTTAATATCATTTCTGCGGGAATCATCCTCTTTGAACTTTAGATGGTCCATCAAGTCCATATAGTTGGTATAGCCTTTCTGGGTAACTTTGTTTTGCAAATCTTGATGGATTTGACTTTTCTGTGCTCATATTTTGGGGGTTCATTTTGTAACTTGTTAACTTGCTCGTGCTTGAACATTTTCTTAGATCTGCTTATTTCCAATTTGTCACTCATTAAGCAGTTGTCATTTGGCTAAGCTGGTTTGTATTTGATCAATTGGAATGTATAGGAGAAACACAAGGAGAAAAAGCATAAGAAGCACAAGGAAAAGAGTGAAGGAAAAGAAAGGGAAAAGGACAAAGAGAGAAGTGACAGACAACCTAAAGAAAAGAAAGAACGAAAGAAGAAGCATAAAGACCGGAATGATAGGGATAGGGAGAAGAAAAATGATACTGTTGAGAAAGATATTGTACGACCATCGGAGGGTCAAAATGGTGAGAAACCTGGTTCAAAATGCCCAGAGAGTGGTGCTACCGTGGACTCTAAATTTTTTCTGGAGTTGTACAAGAGAATCAAAGACGAAGGTGGAGCTAGAGAAAACCAAATGTTGAAGAGTATTACTGTTACATATCGGACGAGTGGTGAACTGGCTGGTAGGGTTGTGGAAATCAACATTGCGAATTCCACTGAAGCGAAAGAAACTTACAAAAATAAGAAAGATGGTGATAGAAATATTAATGGAGAATGGAACCAAGTTGAGGTAAGAGGCGTGGAAAATGGTTTTGTTCAAGGTTTCTGTGTGGAAGATGGCTTTGTTCAAGGTTTCAATAGGACGGATCAGAATAGAGTTGGGGGAGTTTCTGGACCAGTGGAAAAGGAAGTCAAAAAGCAGAGGGAGGGGGAAAAGAAGCATAAACACAAGGATGGTGAAAGACAAAAAAGTACAGATAAGCCAGATTATAAAGACAGGGCAAAAGAGAAGGAAAAGGAGGCCAAAGCGAAAGAAAAAGAGCCAGACAAAAAGCAACCTATATTGCAAGAAAGCGACAAAGATGGCGTAGATAGTCCAATTCTTAAGCCATCTCCCCATTTGAATGATGGAAACAAGAGTTCCACCTACAACATAAGTCTTGGCAAACGAAAAGAGCTTGAAATGAATGGATTTTCACATGGTGAGTTCTTTCCTGTATTGTACAATGGTCACACTTCATTTATGTCTCCGTTGTCCGGGATAAAATTGTGGCTCTAGACATTGATCTTTTTATTGGCTAATATTTGGTGTGTACTTCGCTCTTTCAACGTGTTACAGATCGGCCCAATAAATTGCCGAGACTCATCTCTTCCTCTCACCAGCTTGTGGAAAATGCAAGGAAATTGGAACTATGCCAGTCTGTTCTCCAGCTTGCATGCGAGAGGCAGGCGGCAGCCTCTACTAACCATAAGGTGGAGGCTATCATTTCTTCCTCTCACCAAATCCTGCAAAATGGAAGAAAATTAGAATCAAAACCAACTTCCATTAGCAACAAGACAGATAAGGACGCCAGGACTAATGGTTTTTTAGAGGCTCAACAACTCAATGCTTCCTCTGGTAATCCTTCGTCTACTGCTCGATCTAAAGAGAAAGTTGAAGCATCTGTGAAGTTTCCACATCCCGACTCTAAGTACCTGAGTCAAGTTCTTCATGTTCCCAAAGTGGCAGAGTGGAGTGATTTTGATGACCAGGAGTGGTTGTTCAGCAACTATAAGCTTCACGTGAAGAAGCCCAATGCAGGTCCGTTAGAGGTTGATTGTACCCCTCAGGTATGGGCACAAGCTTTACGGACAGAATCCATGGATGTTGCTGCTCTGCCATATGTCATACCTTTCTGAGTTGGTACTGAATGGATTCTTCAGCTTCCCCTTCGATCCTCTCTGAGCTGGAACCACAGCTCGTTATGAAAGCATTTCCATGTGGATCCAAATTTTCTTGCAACCTTTGCGGACATTTTTCTGCTTGTGCTCCTCCAGGCTGGGCACCGCCGCATTACTTGGGTCATTAAGGGTTTCTTCTTTTAATGATATTAATCCATGCAAACACATTTAGGGATCATTTGAAGAAACATGCAGGATTAATCCAGCTGTGGTTTTTGCAGGATTTTGTATGGTCTCTCCTATTGGATGGGGGAGACAAATGTGGTGGGAATTTCCTACTTTGGTTTTCGGTAATGACAGAATTGATGTGGTCATTATTGCATCACTACAAATTTTTTAACATTGTAACTTATGGTTTCATATAGGGTGAGTGTATATTTGAAGAATCACTCTTATTTGAGGGACTTTTTTGTTTGGCAAAATATTAGCAACCTTACCTTTTGCTGGCTTAATGGGTAATGTGTTCGTCATAAGAAAACTCGGTGAAAATGAGACATACCATTATTTCCGATTTCAGCTGCTCTAGTTTTGGGAATGAACTGTTGTAACTTGTAGAAAAATGTAATTGCTCACTGTTCATAATACAAATGTAGACTACACATCCAATACTTGAACTTTCCTTTCTTCCTACCTACTTCAAGAACTTACAAAGAGCTGTGGAATCATTTTCATTTGATGACTACTAAACACATCCTCCTTTTCCATTGGTCAAATCACCAATGCCTCCATTTTCATGCCGTAGAGCACTGTTCAACACCACATTTCTTCCCTTTGCAGCCACCACCGTGACTCTTCCGTCCACCACTTGCATTTTTTTGGTTGCTGCCTCCTTCATCGCCACCCTTGCCATCTTTTCTTGCACCACTACTACCCAGTTCGCTCAGATCCTTGCTGATCCAAGCTCTCCTTCTCCTCTCTTTTCAAATGTAGAATAAGTGTCATCTGCTTAAAGACTGAACATTTATATGCTGCACAGGTTGGTAGAACCTAATGAATTGATTCAGTTTTACAATATTCTTTTCACTCTTCTCCCTCTCTTACTGGATTGTGATTCTTTCACAACGAACTAACCAGTTAATGACTTTTTGTTGTCAATGCAATGAGTTGGTGCTGTAAAATATGGGAGATAGAAGTTCAAAAACTAAAAATCTTATTTCAGATTCCTCGACTAACTCAGATTCTTGATGAAGAAAACATAGTTAATCCTATTCTGATTTCTGATTCAAGTGGAACCTCTGTTGGAGTTGAAGGCTATTATCATCTTTGTTGTTGTTGAACATTAGAGCCCTTCAACCTTCCCGGCGCCTTCTTCATGACTAAGACCTGAACCAGTGTCTCCGTCTTCAGACATTTAACTTGATGCTTTCTCAAATAGGGTGACTTTTTGAATTCTTTTTTGGATAATGATTTTTGCACTCTCTTTTTTGATAAGTGCACTCATTTTCTTGTCTTTTAGTGAAGCTTTTGTGTGAGTTTTTTTCACGAAAAGACAAGAAAATGAGTGCATTTATAAATAAATAAATAAAAGAGTGGAAATCATTTCCATTTTTTTTATTAACCTCTTTCTTTTCCAGGCATGTCCATGAGCTCTTTTTGACTCGCATCCAAGGGTACATGAATTGCTCCTTTTATCAGAGACATGAATGCAGCAGTGGTTAAAGCAAACTAATCATGGAGATCAAAAATGAAAAATTACGAAACAAAATTGGAGAAATCAAAACTCTTCTCCAGATTCAAATGTCAACGAGGGGCATCGTAGATCCAAAACACGGATCTATTCGTGGCTGGAGGCAGATCCCACGCCGATCAAATCACAACACAAGCAAATTCATAAGAAGAGAAATAAAAAGCCTCATTTGATCTAGTGCAGAAAATCAAAAGTACAGAGACAGTGAGACACTCCCAAAAAGAATTCACCGCCATAAGTCTGAACATGAGATCCAGATGTTAACAAAAAATGGTGCTCACTGCAGAATTTAAATGAAGATCACTTCCAAGTCAAATGACAATTGTGAAACTTTGTTAGCAATATAATTGATCCAAGTAATCATGTGAGTAATGGTAACGAGAAACCTCAAAAGCAAGGTGTTGTCAAGAATTATCCTTGCCCATTTGTTGGCAAAGCAGACCTTTATGCTACAAACAATAAGTAGAGGTGGAAAAAAAATAAAAGAAAAAGGAAATGAAATCCGTCGACTTCCCTACCCTTTCGGACTCCAGTCTGAAAGCCCTAATCCACCAAACAAAATTCTGAGCGAGACCGACATTTCTCCAAATCATTGTCGGATCTCCTTCTGGGTCGCACAGCTATCTGAAAACAAGATTTGAAAAACACAGGGCATCTTTGTTGTGAAAAAAATCGTATTTAGAGGTCTGTTATGAACAAATAAAAATCTTCATCCAGCAGTGGCAGAGTTTGGGATGCTCTCCAAAAATTTTGCTCTTGCAACAGGGTCAGTTGAAAAGCGACCCAAGACAGCAACAGTAGCTGTATTACTTCCAAACTTCTCAATCCCTCTAGAGATCATGCAAGTGTGGTTAGCCTCAACCACCACCATTACATCTCCACCAAGCAGTGATGAAGCTGTCTCAGCTATTTGTCTGGTGAGCCTCTCCTGTACTTGGAGCTTGAAACCATGGAAATGCACTATTGACTGCAGAAGAGTTTTCCCAATGGGGTTGACTCCTTCAGTAGAGATGTATCCAATGTGCACGAATCCCTGAAATGGAAGTAGATGGTGTTCGCATTGGGACCAGAATGGCAAGTTTAGCTCAGAATGGATCTCTTCGTTCCCATTGGATCTAACGGCATCTAGTCGACAAAGACCAAACCCATTTAACTTCATCTCCAAGTTACAGTTTTTGAAATTCATAAGCCATTTCACAAAACGGGTAGGAGTTCCTAGAAGCTCGTTCCTTAATGGGTCTTCACCCAAGGAACGAAGAATTGAAGCTACCGCAGCAATCATCCCTGAATTGGCGGCTCCCATCTTAGATATAGCCTGAGATGGGCACCAACATTTGTCATCTGAGTCTCTGGGATGGATTTTCTCAACATTTATGCCTCTGAATCTCAAGAGACTCAGAAAATCACCCCAAATATCTGCCTTGTCGTTTTCAAAAACTCCTGAACCAGAACAAACGATCACCTTTACCCATCCTCTGTGATTTGAGTCAAGAAAGGCTGACTCAAAATTCGGGAAGTGAATGTGTGAACACTGGAGAATGACGGCAACACCTGTTGGCTTGATTCCATCTTGCAAAGCTGAAGATACTTCATCTGCTAGACGTTGTGGGTCTTGCAGTCGTTTTGAAAAGACATCAGCAACGCGAGAAAGTTTGCTTAGGCCCACAACACGCTGCCCAGATGGGACATACCCAATATGACACTTGACTTGGAATGGAAGCAAGCATGACTCACAGTACGAGAAAAGATCAAGATCCCGAACAACAACAAGCCCACCAGCTCCTCCAGCATGCCCGATTCCACTTTCCAACCCTGATTCAGGGAATAAAGCCCCTTGGACAATATCTGTCACCTTTTGTCGGTAGCCTGAAAGTACAAAGAGGTAACTGAACTAACTGATACCTCAAACTCCAAGTCAATACTCAATAGTGGCATGTAAAAGGTACTATTCCACATCCCATTTTTCTCCTTCTTTTAACTTTAGTTTTCGGGCAACTATGCAAGTTCAAGACAGAAAAAGTCAAACACGGAGTTTATGCTAACAAGTAACAAGCCTATATGGTTAAGGACCTTAAGGTACTTGAAACAAACCTAGGTTACAACGTTCCAAGCATATTAAGAAAAGAGAACTGAGCCTTAAGCAATCAATTTACTGAAGATTGTAAGCAAAGGTACACAAAAAGCATAGTTATTTGTTCAAAAACACTAAAAGGCTTAGAAAGCTTATCTGGAAGGTAGAAGAGCAACAACAAAAAATGAAAATCATAAAAATGAATGAAAGAAATAGTGTCTATCCGATGTCATGGCGATTTTTCTTTAACATAAACATCATAATCTTCATCTCGAGTACTATCAAGGTTAAAAGAATCCGTCATGGAAACACTACTTCCGCAAGGAGCAACTTGAAGCTCATTCTAGGTACGCATAGAAGTCAAATATTTGTGCTCAGACATAGCACATAGTATCTCACTACGGAGTCACTACTACAAAAGCATAGCTAACAGTGAAGCTAATACGCCAAAGAGCTGACCAAACAAAGTACTATGGGCGTCAAATGTCAATAAGAGGGTACTTCACATCACTATTGCATAAACCCTTCACCATTACCCAGTAAGATCAAACCATCAAAAGTGAGACAACCCGATTGCTACAAAAACAAGTACATACAAATCAAACAACTGAGTGGATAAAAAGATTCGCAGGTGAACCATTGAGCTCCTTAGGAAACACATAGATTTCAGTGAAGGGGTTTAATTCAATTCAACAAAGACTATACGAGGTTAACTTATAGATCACATGTGGAACAGCAGTGGATGATAGATTAACAGTAGAAAACATGTACTTTAATACGGTTCCATAACATGAAGGATCTCCAAGCCCTACTACGAAATAATCATTTGAAATGTCAATATGTCATCATGGCAAAGCTGCTGAATGCAACACCAACAAATAACAGAACCCATCTAGTCCCCAATCATTGGGAGCATGGGCGATGGACGATTGGAGACATACCTAACATTTGGCAATATATGCATAAAGTGTCTGCTCTTAAAATACCACTGAAAACCCTATACCTCCAAGAACCGAGAAGCTAATGGTTGTTTTGCTACGGAACCATGCCCCCAAATCAAAGCCGAAAGGCATCAGGGCAGGCCTAGAGACCCAAATCAATTTTTGTGCACATTATCATGTTTAAGCTATCAGTTCTAAATTTGGGCTATTTTCATTGAATATTGGTGCCAAACCATTTCATTTCAAACCCATAACTACCAACACAACTTTAGATCAAGACACAGGAAACAAGTAATCAGATGATGGAAAAGAAAACCCACAAGAGGAGTGAGAAAATGTGGATGAGAGAGAGAGAGAGGGCATACCTCTGGTTCCTTCTCTGAGGGCCTTGGCAACACGAAGTGGGGTCTTTCTTAGACCTTCTCGATTGATATCTTCACCCAAACCTTGCAATAGCACTTTTACAGCATCTTCAATGGCCACGGTCGTCTCTCTCTCTTCCTCAAATCCCAGCTCTATACAACCACCCAGCTTCACTCCATTCCCTTTAAGCTCCACATTGAAGTGCCCCTCATCCAAAGCGCCCATTGACAAAAACCCACACCCCAATAAAAAAAAAACCCGAAATCACAAATCCACGATCTACCCCAACAAATCCAAATCAAATCTTTCTCATAACCCACATAAAAAAAATTTCAATTTTTCCTGCAGAGGCCTAAAAACCAAATGAATCAGTTGGAAAGATAAAGCGAAATGGGTTAACCCAGTTCTAAAGAAATGAGACAAAATGATGTAATTAAAGGATGAGAGTGGAAGGGAGTTATAGGGCTGATATTGAGAGAACAAAGGATGAAGGGATGGGAAGGGCAAGAGAGAGGGAGGCTATGAATGTCGATATCGAATTGTGTAAGAAATCAAAACTGTGTTTGTAAATTGTACTAGTACTCCGTAGATTATAAATGAGGGGTTAACGTTGATCTTGGAACACGAGGGTGGTTTTGTACTTTTGTTTGCCCAAGTGGGGCCCCACTACTTGGGGGATGTGTCCTTTTGTACGGGTGGTGGCCTGGTGGGGGAAGATCTAGGTCGGTCTTTCTGGTCCTCTGGATTTGATTCGATGTATACTTTATTCCATTTATTATTTACGTAGCACTCCAATTTCATTTTCCCGCGAGAATAACTTATTCAAGGAAGATTCATGAATAAGTTATATACGGAACCATGTAATTTCAGTCGTTCGTATTGACAATTAATAGTTGAGATGTGTTCTTAAACTATTACCGGTAATAAATATCTTTCACTGGTAATACTCCCTCTGTCCCATTTTCTATGTTATTTTTCGCTACCCGTGTCATTTTTTAAACGCTTATATGTCCTAATTTATAACGTTTTTCATAATTTTCAAAACTTTGTATTATAGACCTAATCGAGAATTATCAAAACAAGATCCGTATTGCATATTTTTAGAAATTCATATTAGAAGATATAAGTGATTGAAAACTAACACGAATTTTAAAAAAGGACGAAGAAAATGGGACGGAAGGAGTAGTTTATTTTTAATTCGAATCATCCGAAATATTTTTGGACACGCGAGGTTGGGCCTCCGTAAAAAAGTTATTCTCTTTTTCACACATCTTTTTATAATCACACTCTATTTTTGTCATGACGTAAATTCATAAAATTAATTTTTTAGTTGTATACTCTTCTGCACTTGAAATAAAGTTTACATAACAAGAAGATTTTTAAAATAATGTGGTTATAAAAAAAGTGTGAAAATTACTAAACATTTTTTCGTTTTTATATCTCAGTTGTTCGGCTAACTCAAATGAATTTGAGGGTACCTCTTAGCTCAATTGATTGAGACTTTTTATTTGGTAAAGGTTCAAACTCCATCATGTGCTCTCTTTCATCCTAGGATAGTATAGATTAGAATTTTTGCTAGAAAAGCCCTCATGTGTAACTCATCTAAGTTCTTTGAAAATTACTCTATATTCAAGTCGTACAGCTCCATATGAATTAACCTCATAAGAGTTTATAACATCCATCGCTATCTAGATTTGTTCGTTTTAAGTATTTTATTTCTTTTTTTTAGTATTTTTATAAAACAATTGTCCTGCCAATTTACATTGCTTCTTCTTTTTCTTTTTTTTTTGAGATTAATTGATGCTAAAGTCAGAATACAACTCCATATACATTAACCTCATAAAATTATTATGTAGCATCCACAAGATTTCAAATCTTAAACCTACGAGATTGTCATAGTCTCCATACCGATAAACTCTTATCGATAAACCTCATAAGAGTTTATAGCATTCACGAGATTTCAAATTTGAAACCTTTGAGACAGCAAACTAATAAGTTCTTAATTACTTGACACGTGGTTTTCGTCCATTTACGCGAAGGGCGTGGTGGTTGATGAGTGGAGGAGGAAGGCGGCCCGCGAAGGATAGGAAGTTGGTGCCCGCCACGATTTTTTTGCGGCCACAGTAGAAGTTGGGCAGGGCCACATGTGCTAATAGTATAACAAATTGGTCTGGGGATCGAGTGGTATTCCACCAAACCCACGACCACTACCAGTCTACCATGGACTTCTTATCGCAAGAAATGCGTAGGAGTACATGTTGCCTCCGTTCGGCTAACCACTCTACTTGTTACCTCTTTTAACACGGTTAATCTGTGAGGAATTGTGTAGGGATATGTTGCTTTTATGAGTTGATAATTATGGTGAATGTATTAAAAGTTGTACTAAGAGCATGAATATTGACCCTAACTGTTGGTTTGTAAAAGGGATAAAATTTTAATATGATAATATTCCCTCCATCTCTATTTAATTGTCCATTACAGTTTCGCATGTGTTTTCAACGGCTTATATCTCTCAACGTATATGGCTAAAAATAAGCAATATGAAACTTGTTTGTAGATTTCAATTTTTTATAAGATAATGATTTCAAAAACATAATATACGTCGAGAGATATAAACCGTTGAAAATGCACGTAAAATCATAGTGTACAATTAAATAAGGACGGAGGGAGTATAATAAAAGGGGAGATTATTATATATGGGTGATTACTTGTACAATATTTGTGTCGAATGAAGGGTAGTGTATTGATAATGTCATTTTCGTAAATAATTGTGGTATTCTCCTAGAAAGAACACGGATTAAAGGGTCCAAAATTATGGACAATAGGTAGGAATAGCATAATTAGTTTTGGACCAATTCATATGGACTCCGCCCAGCTTTAATTAGACTCTTCACTAGCCTCGAGAGATTAGTCGACGTGCGCTTAAGCACACTAAGTTAATTAAATATCAATAATTGTGACCAAGAGAGGACATATCACCCATGAATGGGTCAAATAGCTGTGTGTTAAATGGTTGGTTTTGTTCAAAAGAGACCCACATGACATGGACATGCTTAGGCACCACTTATTAATAGTTCCTGCTTGCTCCCAATACAATCGATTTGTTGCCATTGACACCGACGGATCCCCCAACTTTGGTCAAAAAGAAAATGAGAAGGTTACACTTTACTCTTTAGTTAAGCCGCCACCAACCACATCCATCATGGCTTTAAATTTCAAGGCCCTACAAAGAACTCTAGCACGTACACGGACCATCGATCTTGATAATAAATTGTTGATATATGATTTTTAATGTGGAGCATTGATTGATGAGATCAAAGGCTGTGTGTCGTCCTACACGTTCACTACACGGAATGCACTACAGCACCCCCGGATCCAGGTAAGTGAGTAAAGGCTAAGTGCGAGAAAAATCGTATTGCCCCGTTTTTGTTAATTAATATAAGTTGTATATTACTGTACAATTTATTTCTTGTCTAAATTCAAAAAAATTCATATTTGTTAATTTTGCGTAATTTTTTTTGTTTTTGTATTATTGGTTAGGCTCGATGAGAGGAATTGAAAAAATTATAAAAAATTGATTTTTTATCCATTTGTTTTGGGAAATATCCAAGAAAAAATCAAAAACTGAGATCGAGAGCCGTAAATGAACCGAGCAACTCGCGCGCTCGGTAATCGGCTCGTTAACAGTTGGTAGACTACAGTCGACTCGACTTATTTAGTAAATGAGCCGAATTCGAATTTTTGACTCATTTGATTAAAGAGACTCGTTTAATAAATGACTAATCTCGAAGCATTAAGGATTTCATTAACCCGTGGAATCTCAAATTAGTCCAAGGGTCACCCTGAACTCCACAGCACCAAAATAATGGATTCTTCACAGCCGCGGAGTCATTCAGCCCACCACCACCACCCCTGCCCTAACCAGCCACCGCATCACCACCACCACCACTACCACCTCCACTTTTCACCTCACTGCCCACTTCACAGCCGTCTTCTCCAACCAAACATCCACCCCCACCCATGCCCTAGCTCTCTCCCCTCTCTTAACCAATCAAAATCGCAGGTTCCCGAGTGTGCAGAAACCTACCCTTCCGATGCCTTGTAAGTGCTACTTCGAATTCACTTTCTGTTTTCTTTATTTGGGTTTCCCTTTTTATGTGCCCATTCCTTTCCTTTGCTGAAGAACATGATTGGGTCAATCGAATCTCGTGCAATGGTACTCACAGCCCCTTTGGATTGAGGGATTTGATAATAAAAGAAAAGAAAAGAAAGATAAGAGTTTCTTTCCAAATCACTCACTTGGATTGTTTATTTCCAATTGATATTTTTTTATTGTCTCCTTCCTTGTCTCACCAAAAAGCTCCCCTTTGATATCTCACCCTTTCTCACAATCCAAATGGGCTGTCATTGCTCTACTTATGCATGTATAATTGGACATGATGGAGTGGGAACTAGGGTTTTCAATAGGAGATTGAATTGCTCTAATGGTTGGGGTTTTCAAGTAGTTATTTTTGTTGAAGAGGAGTTCATTATCTTTTTACATTTCGTTGGATATTTTGGATTGTTGGTACCAAATTCATTTGATACGAGTTGGAATTAAGTATCATGCATATGTTGTTCTCTCAAGTTTACTTTGTTGTTTGAATTATCTGTCAGTAGTTGGATCTCGCTTCGAATTATAGCTATCTTGGAAATGGTCTGGAGAAATTACACTAATTATGGGATCATAAAACCAAAAAGAGATGTCTAAATAAGTAAGTAAACAAAGTCAAAGTTGAAGAGAAATGAGTTTGCTATGCCTTGAATATCTGAAATTCTGCGTCTGTTTAGATGATTCTGGAACGCATAATGGGCTTGTTCTGATTCTATTGAAGCACATGGGACTTGATTCTGTTTCCATCAAACATTGGGAAACCGGATTTTGTGTCTTCGGTGTCATTACCTTTTTATCCGTGGTTTAAGAAAGTGAACGTGGAAACACAAAAAATTGTTGGAACATTTATTTTGAGACTTGAGAAAGTGGGAATTCCATTTGATAGAACCTCTGCTAGCATTACATAGGAGAGTTCATTTATGCATTCAACTACTGTTTTGTTTCCCAAAGAGGACACCATTGTAGTTGATCTTCCATGCTTTTCGATGGTTGATTGATAGAATGATCCAAGAGGGCAACGAAGAAGCGTTTGAGGAAGATGAAGAAGATCCAGTTTTCGTTTTAACTGATGAATGGAGGGAGTTCTTTGCAAAATCTGAAGCTAAACGGAGACTAGGTAAGTTGGTTGCTCTCTCATCTTATCTTTATTGCGAAACATTGTTACTGAGAGTCTATATCCTAATGGCGCACAGCAAAGAAGCAGGCTAGAAAGAAGGGAAAAGCATTGGCAGGTTAGCTTTCGTGATCATTCATTATCCAGGTGAAAGAGGCAGTGGTGATTGCTCTTTAGATGCGTAGTCATCACTCGGGGACAGGCTAGTGGGAGAGAGTACGAAGATGGTGTTGTAGAAGCTGCATAAGATACTAAAATCAACGATTCAAACTGTTCTGGCCCCCATATCGGGTCCCAAACTGGTGAGTTACTGAATGTCAACTAGTATGTTAAGCTTATGTGTTGTGGGGATTTCTTTTGCTGTAAAATACGTTGGCACACATGGAATGTGCTGCTCTTCATTTTCTGGAATGAACTCATTTTTGTTTTCAATGGATGAGATTATGAGTCCCAAAGTAGTTACCCAAATTATTTTCAGAAAATTGAGAGAAGTTGTTCAGGCCATTACTGAAATCAGCCCATATTCAAGCTTGTCATGTAATTTCAAGCTTCTCTTTTTGAGGAAGGTTATTGTTCATTGCAATCAGCCCATTGCTTTGGGTATTGCACTGAATGGCCCAAAGTCGGAACAGATTGGATTGTGATCCGCTTGTCTTGGATCGACACTAAGCCTAACGGAGTATTCTGCTCGTGTAGTTGTGATTGCTTTGAAGTGGATCTTCAAGACCAAAACCAAAAATAGAACAAGAGAGTGAAGGCCCGACCCGAAAAAATTGATGGTTTTCCCTTTTGCAGTTTCTCAGCATTCTGAGCTGTAATTTAACAATCAAGTTTGTTTTCCTTGGGGGCTATTTTTCGTTCTATTGTCTCCGTTTTCTCCTTCTTCTTGTTTTGCAGGAGGGAGTCAAATTAGATGGGTTCATCTATCCAGATATCCTCTTTGGATATCTTTTAACCCCACGGCTGAATACGATATTCAGACGATCATATTTTTCTACTAATTCGCATATAGACCAGCTTGAGGTGGTGCCGTCCGCAATTGGAGCACGAGTGCATGACATCCAATCAATAGAATTTGAGATGTCGGTAACAGCAGAACGGGAAGATCGGTCCCAAGTCATTTGCACGGACGGCCCTGACATTTTGGGGCCCGAGACGAATTTTAAAGTCGGAGGATTTTACATACTTTATGAGCACATAAAATGAATAGTAAATCAATCTAAAAAAGATTAAAAAAAAAACACACACACACACAATAAGATAGGTAAATTAACAGTAAAGATAGGAGTACAACAAAGGCTGTACAGCAGTAGCGTATAGATCTCTTTTGCGCCCGTCTCGGGTCTCACAAAGATGATCGGAGCCGTTCATCTTTGCAGGACCCGAGACAGGAGGAAAAACGATCTGTACGTTGTTGCTGTACAGCCTTTGCTGTACCTGTAGCAGCACTGGTAGATTAAATTTCCAAGAGTAGCGATTCTCACAAGAACGTAAAAAGTATCACTTAGATATCAGTTTTCTTGCGGCGATGGTAGTAAGTAAGCTAGCATAATCAATTTTTTCCTGTTCATAACTGGCTTATTTTTTATAGCACTCTATAAAAGTTGGGGGCTCCGATTGAAAAAAAAAAAACAATGTTATTCACACAATAATTCAAACACAACAACTTACACAACCTCTCATATACGTGTGGGCTCTACACACAGAAGCCCACATGTATGTAAGAGGTTGTGTTTGATATTATGTTTGAATTGTTGTATGAGTAGCATTTTTGAAAAAAATAAATTGGACGAAGGCGAAAGCCGTCCTCCGTTTCCCAGGGATGTATCTGGTCATTTTTCAGTGATGAGTGGAGTATTTAATAGGAGTAATACGATTCTATACATGGAGAAGATAGGGAGTGAACCTTGGATTGGCGTTGCTGATTCAGCTCAGTGATGGGAGAAATTTTTGGGTACCGGATGGGTATCATGTGGCTGTGCTCATATGGTGTCCGAGCAGTTCATTTGGACTGTCCAAAAATTTGTTGGACCACCTAAATTGATACCCTCTCTCTCCTCTCATCCCACCATTCTCTCTCCAAATTCAAGCCGTCCAAAATCGAAATGGATGACTCAGATGCGCCTAGCGGACACCACGTGGTACCCACCCGACACTGAAAAATTTCTCAATAGTGATAGAAACATCGTTTGCTAGCCTATATAACAAGAAGTCGTTTTGGCAACCCCACCAAAACATTCCAAGCAAGAAAGCCATACAAGTGGCAAGTTTGCCCGATTTACCTCAGCAATGACGAAACCTATTCTTTCAATCGGTCCATATCAGCTCTTTCTTTTTCTTTTTCTTTTTTTTGAAAATCCGACGCATCACGTAAACAAACCTTAGGGCCTATTTGGACAAAATTTCCGAGGCTGTTTGTTACGGTCCTCTGATTGTTTTCTTTTAATCTTTACTACAAGATTCGGATCATCCGAAAGAGTATGTCCAAATAAGGCCTTGGCAGAAGCAGATCGAAGGAGAGAGGGTTGCTGGGGTTTGAATCTCGAATACATAGGGTAGGTACGAAGTCGATCCTTTCCGATGGCTCTAGCCGTCACATTTTTTTTAGAAGGCTCAAACCCAAAAGAACAAAGATAGGGATGGCTATATAAATTGCCACAATGCATCACTATCAGAATGAATAGTCTTTTGGTGGGATTGCTACGTCCTCTTGCAATTAGGATTGCAATCGATATGCTGATACTAAGGCGCCGAACCTAGCAAGGGATGATGAAGAGGATGGCTTTACCGCTTACGAATTTCTGTGATAGCCCTTCTATTGTAGTCAGGCCCGGCCTTGGGCATAGGCCCACCAGGCTATCACCTAGGACCTTCAATTTTGGACTTAATCATAGGGCCTCCAAATAGTGAACATATTAAATATTATATATGTTAAGAATGGAATACATGTGTTATTGTGGTCCAGCGGTAAGAGTCAAGTCATTGAATGGATAGGTCGCGTATTTGAATCTTCTTTATTGAATTTTAAACGCAAACATTTTTCCCAACTTGTAAAAAATACTAAAGGAATTCTTTCACTACCAGTGAGAATCAATCTCGCGACAGTAGGGTAAGCATTATTATAACGATTAGCCATTGCAACACAAGACATATAAAAAAAAAACTGATTAATATACAAAATATTGAAAGACCTCATTTAAAACCTCACCTAAAAAGTTCGAAAATCTCAAGGTTGGGCCTGATTGATTATGGTAGACAACTTCTAGATGATATTATGGCTATATCTTGCCGTGTAGACTTGTGTACGATCCTTAAATAGTGAGCCAAGCCTTGACTTTCACTAAACCAATTCTCTACACTTAATTTACCACAATTCATTAGTATCCACTCACAAAATTACAATAACAACTCAGAGCCCTCAACTGATAACAGGGTTTAGCTGAATGAACATTGGTCTAAGACTTGTTTTTATGTTATTAACTGTTTTTTCTTTTTCAGTTATTAAAAGCCCTGAGAAAATATTTGGCTTGTTCGAGTGCCCATTCCAACTCCCCATGGCACTTCATGATCTCCTTTCATTGAATCCTTATAGGCGCTCCTTCGTTCCAGCTCCATTAGCTGAGACTGCCACCGATCCCTCCACTCTGCCCACTCCTCAAATTTCTGTTTCCAAACAACAAAAAGCTCTACATCAGGAAAAAGCATATATAATTGAACCCATAACAAGATAAAAAATGCTAAGCACAAAGAAAACTTACTCCGAAAGTGTCCCAAAAAAGCAACTAATGGTTGAGATTCACTTTAATGTTTGAGACCTAATCATTAAAGCGAATCTCAACCACTGATTAATGTAATAGTGATAGTGATCGATAGTGATATTCATATTCTCATTC
The DNA here is from genome assembly GCA_018127125.1 of Rhododendron griersonianum. Taxonomy (NCBI): domain Eukaryota; kingdom Viridiplantae; phylum Streptophyta; class Magnoliopsida; order Ericales; family Ericaceae; genus Rhododendron; species Rhododendron griersonianum. Next base: position 6,046,451 of record CM030800.1, on the reverse strand, counting down.
GACTTTTGTACTACTGCAACGACTTTTCGTGCGACAGTTGTGGTCACATTTGTGTCTGGATTTATGTTTGTACATGCAAACGTGTCGAAGCGTTTTCCATGTGCGAATTGCGAAACCAGAGAAAGAGATTTGAGAGCAAAAACCTGATCACGGTGGGACCGTCCTTGTCTCGAGTAATCAAATCGCAAACCCCTGCCCAAATCTCTATCATACATGGCTCTGGTTTTCGGGTCAGACAGCGTCTCGTAAGCCTCCCGAACCCGAATGAACCTCCTGGCGTGCTCCGCCGCCCGATCGGGCGGAGACACGTCGGGATGATACTTGAGCGCCAGTTTCTTGTACGCTTGCTTGATCTCCGACGTCGTGCCTTTCTCAGATACCCCCAACAACTCGTACAAATTCTTCTCATGCTTTACCCCGTACAGACAATGAGCGGCCGCCGCTCTTGTTCTTCCTCTGCGTAACCCAGGTGAGAGTTTCATTGGTCTGCTCTGTTTGATTACCAAATCCAAATTGGTCTTGAGAAGAAACCCAGAACAATTTTGAGGAGGATTCGATATTGTGTACGTTAATCGGGTGGGTAGTTTGGGGCAGAAGTGGAAGCAAGTTTCGCTTCCAGAAACCATTCCATAGCTCATCTCTCTCTCTCTCTCTCTAGATAATTGAACAAGACTCTGTTTTTTTCTTGCTTAGGTCTGTATGTATATGGGAAGTTGGGATGAGGTTGGCTGAACTGCAGGTGGATCGGGATAACTACTACTGGTTTTCATATTTTATTAGTTAATAATAATTAACATTTGTTTAAGATTACCTGCGGTGGGCAAATGCCACGTACTTGATCTTATTTCAGAGAGCAGCAGCAACGTATCCATATCCGCCGGCGAATTTGAAGCTGACATAAGTGCATGCGTAAGCAGTTTTGATTGATTCATTCGTTATTACTACTCCTGTGGAGGAAGGGGGGCTGCTGTGCCGGCCAAAACAACATCGTCCTGAGCTCAAAAACTTGATCCGAAACGTTCACCTGAAAGAGCTCATCAATTGCCATGGGTCCATTCATAACAGACTTAAGATTTCGTTCTCCCATTTGTAGCTATTTATGATTTCGTCCTCTTACTAGTTTTAATACCATTTTTGCCCTTTTTTTTGGTTGTTTTCTCTATTATATATATATTACATATATATATATATATAGACGCGAATTTGGGGACGAAATCATAAACCAATTCGTCCTCTCGTAAATCCCGATTCCTTCGGCAAGCAATCCTGCAAAATCCGAGCGTCCTTATCCCGAGATTCTCGCTGTTGATGTCAATCGCCCATATCCATCATAAACGGAAACAATCGATTCGATTTTGGAGCTCAAAATTTTCAAAAAACCCTAGTCGGTATAAACCCAATCCCGTCCGTCGTCCACATTTACTTGTGGGCTGATTTTGGAGCTCAAAAGTTTTGATTATCTACCTCTTTTTTTACTTGTGGGCTGAGTTATTACTCCCCAATTTGGAGTTGACCGGTTGACCCAAATCCCTTTCTTCAGTCCACGTTGCAAGTTCCATTGGCTTGGCCCAAGACATAACCAATTTCTTCCCAAGGGAATTAAACCCATAAAAATATGAATGGACCCATCAATTAAATTAGTATTATTGGCCATGCTCGAACACCACGTACCAATCTGTTAATTCATAAACCAATTTTGCCATAATAAAGCCCATTAGAATGGTAAGCCTCCAAACACCTACAACACAAAATTAAAAGCATAAAATTCCAAGTAATAATATAAATGGACTTAGGAATGATAAATTAAAGGGCACTTATGTGAACATTTACGCGCCTATCAATACAAATATTTATAAATTATGTGTTAATCTATTTTCGATAGGTTTTTTTTGGGGAACAGTGACACACCAGAATATTGCATCATGAAAGTGGGCGTTATGAATCCTTAGAATCATGTACGGTCCTAACCCATAAACAAGGGAAACGCCTACACTAGAGTTCGAGTAGAATGAGTCAAGCAGGTGGTCGTTCAAGTTACCTAACTTAATTTTGTTTCTATGATGAGCCGATTTCAAACGAATTTTGATTGAACTAAACAAAAAAGTTTCAAACTTAGGCCATCCACAGTGGTATAATCAAAAAAGGATAATCAAAAGTTGACACATCAGCTTTTGATTATTCATTTAAGAGGTTGATAAGCTTAACAATGTTGAGCTTCACAATGGTTACTTCTAGTCCATAACCAAAATAAGAGTCCACTACAATTTCACTCTCTCTACCCCTCTGTTTCCTACCATTCACTTCTCTCCATTTACGTTTTTTTTTTGGCAAAAATATATCGATCTCCTCTCTTAATTTTGGGGAAAAATCGGTGATTTTCTTCTCTCATATTATAAATTTTTTTGGGAAAAAAAAAAAGAAAAGGGAAAAAAGAGTGAAATACCTTAATCCGGCGATGATGAATTGAATTGTAGATGATCGAGAGATATGAGTTTCAATTTTTGAGGGAAAGAAAGAGAAATAGTTTGTGGGTGAAGTGAAGAAGAAATAAAGTAGGCGAAGAAGAGAAGAAAAAAATATCAATTGAAACACGCGTGTATACAAATTTTGGAACTAATTAACTTATGTGGTGTGGAGTCCACAAATTTTGATTATTGAAAAAGGTTGCTAGTTTTGGTTATCCAAAGCCCAAAATTTGATTATTTCTAAGGATGTTGTTAAGTTTGATTATACCATTGTGAGCCATTTTTTGCATCAACATTGTTAACTTTAAAAACAATTGACTTTTGATTATACCACTGTGGATGGCCTTATGTATAGTTTTTGTAACAAATTTATCTTGAACAAACTTTTAACAATGAATGAAAGCTCGATCTCATGTAGCTTGGTTCGTTTATTAGTGCTAGTAGAGATAAGACTGAATGAATAGAAAAAAAGATTTGATTGAAGGAATAAATCGAAAACGTACATTTTATCAAGAATTACGGAGTACTCATGAGAATCCATATTAACGTAGGCGAACAGCATTTTGGCATGAATTTAGGTCTACCCATAGAGAAATTTTTCTGTGCCGGATGGGTATATCCCACGTGGTACTCGCTCGGCACATCTGGGCCGTTCAATACACTTTTAGATGGCTCGGATTGAAACTGTCTCTATCATCTCACCCCAACACTTTCTCTCTTTTTTTTGTCTCTTCAAATCTGAACCGTCCAAAAACGCAATCTGAGCAGACATCATGTGGTACCCAACACTGAAAAATTTTCCCTACCCATAACCCACGCAAACAGGTGTATTCCGTAATAAAAAGAAAGAAGAAGGTGTATTCCCTTTATTTTTCCATTTTATTTATTTTTAGCTCACTTTCTAACATAAGTTTATTGGTAGGTTGAACATCACACATAGGGAAAAGTTGGCCGTCGCTAAGACTAATAACGAACCAAGTTGCCTATATTTGAGTTCTTGATTGTTCGCCGAAAGCTTGTTTGAGATTGGTTTACAATATAACCATCGATCACATGCACGAATATATTTTTTGGAACTTGTTAAACTTTTAAATTAAACTTGATCCAAGCTATACGTATTACTCATCTTGTTAAGGTTATAGTAAAACAAGGACGACATTTAACAAATTCAAACTACTCGAGAGCGACTCGTGCTCGACTCGATTAAAGCTAGTTTGTAATCGGCTCGCCTCGTGAGCAAGCCACGCTTGAACATATCTTTAAAAACTCCTTAGATTTTTAAACCAAATTTTAATAATCCATTGCTCGGCTTGTTTTGCTTTGCTTTTTATCAGTCCTAAGACCTTGTTCGGTTAAGGGTTTTGAATTTTAGATTCTAATCATTATCCTATTTCTCTTCAATTATTACTTTCATTTTTCTCTATATCGATCTCTCTCCAATCATTACCCATATTTTCGATCATTACTTTATTTCTCTCTACACGGGTCTAAGCATCGCTAGTCTGAAGCTCACTTGAGAGCATATCCAATGGTGCATTATATTTTGTGTTATTTTAGCACATTAGCGGTAGCGGCAAGCGTCGGCTGCATACATCATTTAATAATTGATCATTGAATTACACCTACTTGATGAATGAGGATAGAAAATAGAAAATCGAAGAGCCATTGAACGTGAAAAAGCACCAAAACCAAGTACATCATATTCCTAAGGGTGAGTATCGTGTCATCTCGTGTCTGTGTGTTTGGTTATGAAATGGTTCATGGACTGAGCGCGGGCGTGCCAAGACTTGTCGCGTCTAACGTAAAAACTGGATGCCCTTTTCTGACTTCGTAACCGTGAAGGCGAGTGTGCTGCGAACCTAGCTAAGAGCTGGATTGTAACAGAGGTTCATGATTTTGCCACAACGAATTGGACTTAGCAATTTCCTAACCATGTAGGAAAGAAGTAATTAATAACATAAAAAGAAATAACTTTATTAACCGTGTAATAAAGTTTGCGTACAACGGGAAAGATAAAAAAAATCCGAATTACTTGATGAAGTAATTGAGTTGGTACAGGAAAAGTAAAATAGGTGCTTCACTGGGAAGACTTTGATTTAAGCGCTGAGCTTTTGAGGTGTTGAATCCTTTTTTAGTCTTGCAAACTAGTATTTATAGGCAAAAACTGCACCAGTCCAGATCTGAATCAGGTTTCTCGCCTCCACCATGAGTTGACAAGTGTCCCATGTTTGCTCCATGTGCTGCCAAGTGTTCGACTTTTTTTTTGAGGGAGGGTAAGAGGGTAATTTCACCTACCAAACTCACCTAGGCAATTGCTGACTAGAGAGAGGTAGAGTGAACCCTTTAAACACACACACAAACCCAAACTCCCAAGTGTTCGACTTTAACTTCTGACATACTTGGCGGTTTATGGTAGATACTCCCTTATTTTGTAGCAAAAAATCAGTCAATTAAAAGTCTCCCACTCAAGATTTCGTGGAAATGGCAGATAATGGACATTCAAAAAACTTCCAAAGCAACATCAAGATGCCAAGTGTCCCCATTACCCATTTCCTATACTCAACTGCTTCCCACGAATTATTAGAGGAATTTGACTTCCATGTGTTTTTGGCTTGATATTAATACAAGTAGGAAAATTATTCGGTGCATTTCGCTCTTTTTGGATTTTATTTAATTGGGCCTTGCTCTGAATCACAAAATTAATGTGACCCATTAATTTTTATCCCAAGAAAGTCATAAATGTCGGCCCAATTTAATTAAGATCTAATTAAGCGGCCCTCCCAGTGCTAATCTAAGGTTTGGTGCCAAAAATGGGTGTAAACACCGTGTCAGAATTCTCTCAATTCTAACCCGACCTATTTAGCTTTTCGTGTTATCATGTAATTTCATAAATTTCCACCCCGTGTCATGTCTTGTCGTGTCATCTCGTATTTGTGTCAGAATTTTCTCAACTCTAACCAGACTAGTTTAGCTTGTCGTGTTATCGTGTCGTGTCATATTCGTATTTCGGGTTAAAAATGGCTAACCTTAATCCTCTAACTTTCTGTCGGATTCATGTCGGATCGAAAATTCCCACCCCTTTGATACTCCCATGTGGTGTATGTTTACCAAAGTGACAGGCCATTGTTAGTCTGCAATTCTACACCACACGAAAATTCCATCCACGTACGGAACATGAGAACCACATATGATTCATCGAGAAGAAAAAATCATTTGCGCAATTGTCCCGAGTTCTGTTGCTGATAATGATGCAAGGAGGCGTGTTAAAAAAGAATAATGCGTAACAAAGACAATCAAGAATAAATTTAAATTAGAGGTATTCTTTATTCGAATACACAATTATGAGAAAACTCTCAATTTTTTATTAATCAATCATCCACAATTGATTTGTCCTAAGGCTTACAACCTTATTTATAATAGAAGGAACCATACATACTACTCTTTCTGTCCCAAAATATTTGGGTTTTTTAAGGGGATTCCAACCATTTAAGGAACACAATGATTACAAATTAAAAGGGAATAAATTTTCTAAAATACCCCTATTTGGGGAAATTAGTGGTGCAAAAAAATTCATCCAAATTTGAGGCTCAAAATCAAAAGCAAAAAGCTTTCTAGAAGGCTCTGAAAAAGCAGGACTTTTTCCCTTATCATCAAAGTCAATTCCCAATCTTACGCAGATGTTCACCTAAATTATTGGCGGTAAATTCAACATTTCAAATTTTAACCCTTTCAAACTCTTCCTATAAAATGGTAACTATCCTTTCCTGTTGATTGTGACTTGGAGAGAAAGGGCAAAATAGGAAATGAACCAAATGATACCCATTGAAAAGTCAAAATGGACAAAAATATTGGGACAACAAAAGATGGAATCATAGACCAAGAAAATGGGACGGAGGGAGTAGGAAATAAAAATAAGAAAACAATTTGAAATTAGAAACTAACAATTCTCTAGAGAATTAGGAAACTAATTACTCTAAGATACTTATTTTCCTAATTTGAATATTCCTAGCAAAATATTAAAATCGAATATACTAGTTTTTTAAATAAAGTATTATTTCAAAATAATAATTGAAAAATCCTAGCTCGCCTAGGAATATAAATTTATTGTGTTTCTATCTCTTCTATCAATTAATCCACAGATTACTATATCAACCGAATCAAGAAACAGAAAGCAATAAATGATGAACAATACCGAACACAAGATATACGTGGAAAACCCCTTAAAAAGGGTAAAAACCACGGGAGGAAATCAAACACTATAAACCATTGTACGGTTACAAACAAACCTATACTTACAACCTAGAATCGCTCTCGGTTGACCAAGGTTGATTGCCGAATCACTCGTTCACCGCACCCAGTGTTTAACCGCCGCTGCCTTGAATCCACAAGTCCTCCGAGATACTTCCAGAATCCACCGGAAGAAACGATTCACTCAATAGAATCAAAGTTTGAAAAGAACTCTTGGAATTGTTCTGAAAGCTCGATGATCAACGGATCATGTGATTATTCCAAGAGACAAGCCACAATCTCCCTTAAGTATTTTTCTGATTTGGAGCAAGAGAGAGGCGGCACAAATATGTTCGATCATCTATAAATCCCAAATGAGCCGCATATATATAGATGGATGAAATCTATCAAGTTGCTTGAGCACTGGTTAAAGCTTTTCTGGAGTTGCTCGAGCACTGTTTCTGACAATCGTTTCCATAATTCTGCACCCTTGATTTCTTGATCCCCTTTCCTTATTGAATTGATATATGCACGAAATTCTCTTGATTCCTTCCATTCCCATATTGCCATACACACGTGATTTCACCATCCCATATTGCCTTGACAATCTTTCCTTTTCCTGATATTGATTATATTCCACGCAAGTTTCCTAAACAGTCTCTATCACACTCAATCACATAATATTTTTGATTTCCTTCCACTTCCTAAACAGACACTCTAATAAATAAATAAATTACAACGTGATAAATGGAGATACAAATCAATGTGTTTTTGTCATGGGATTTGCCAAATAAAAACGTGACCTTACAATCTCCCCCTTTGGCACTTCCATGACAAAACATACATAACAATCTATCTCTTAACAAATTGATCACGATTTGTGAAGCTGCAGAAATAAACACTGAAAAGACAATCTGTTAATCAATATATTACTCCCCCTTTTTGTCATGGAATGACAAAGGTAGAACACACATAAACAAGCACCTAGATCAATAAGGATTGAAAGGAGATTAGAGGTTCAACAGATCATAACATTGATAAGCAAACTAAAGACAAACTAGTATGACCATATGCCATGATAATCATATACCAAATGAAAGTTTAGAAGGCAGAACCACAGTAGCATGTGCCAAGTACCAAATAAATAAACATCAACTGCCACACCGGGAAACTATCAACACAAAATAACTTGGGTTTCCATAGGAGACGGACACATTAATTCGAGATACGAGTGCTCAACCATGAGTCTCAATAAACGTCACTACACTTTCAAAAAAAATGAGTAAATTTGTATGCATCCCAAGCATGAATGAATCTGGAATTAAGTGCAACATGCGAAATGAGTCCATGACAATAGTGGGTGTGTGACACGTCAGAAAAATTAATACCACCATCTTCGGATACAAGATTTCTCGTGTTCCATGAGAATGGCAACCATCCTTTCTCCCACGAAGTCAAACCAGGCATGATGACACGAATGACATCCCAAGGCCTAACAAACTCCCCCTCAACGATTAAATACTCCCCCTCAACCAATGAGTATTTTGCCATATCAATTTGTATTGAATCTTCCAAACAAATACACGTGCTTTTATATTTTTACCCCACTGCCGTTTGACACGAATATTGGAAATAAGAGTACCTCATACCCAATTCCCGGTTACTAAGCGAGTGGTCCAACACAGATGCCTTCACAAAGTCTATCCATTTTGTGACACGAACGCTTAGAGAGAGAGTACCTCACCCCAATTGTCCGGTACTCAATGAACGCCCGGATAAGCAATAAGATCTCACAAATAGACTATTGACTTTCTTAATTATCTGTTTTTGTTCCTTCTTTTTTTAAACAAAACCAAGAGAACACCGTATCCAATCAAAATGCCAAAAGGTCAATCGCCGAAGAAACAAAATGAGACATTCCAATGGACACGAGAACCAACTATCCAATCTGAATAATCTCTCTAATCCTGACGTGTAAATGTGGCGATCATATAGTCATAAGGCATGATGCAACTAACATCTGAATATAGCTCATGAGTGGAGTTCAACAAGAAAGGTGCATGCAAAAAAAAACAATGTGCATTTATGTGAAGCCCATGGTTGACTACTCACACCTGAAGAAACATGCTACGTCCAACCGTAGTTATCTGTTTTTTTTAAAAAAAAAATATATGGATGTTTTTGGATTTTCTTTATAAAAACAACATAAACTACGAATAAAAATGACAAAATAAACTATTCGATTGAGAGAGAAAATAAAAACAGCATACAGTTACAAAAAATAAAAAAACAACTCAATCAATGAAGCATATCCCGACCAAATTTATCGCTAGGCATAAAACGTGAGCAATCACTATTACGATTCCACATGTGAGAGTTCCTATCCTTAAATGTCGTAGGAGCAACAAAACAATGCAAATCACACTTCTTAACCCATATGGATCTAGTCCTAACTTGAAAAGTCTTAATTTGATTGTTAGGTCTAAATGTAGGTATCGGGCTTCTCACTATCATGTTTCTATCATTACCACAGTTCGCATGATTAACCAAAGATTTATGAGCAGTGTGACGCTTGGAGACACTTTTATTGAGACTAGCATGATTATGAGTAGCATTTGGGTAGCCATGAAGTTGGAAACAATTTGGTCTAATGTGACCTCTAACTTGGCAATAATGGCATGTAGGAATGAATTTAGCAAAATTACTCTTCTTAATATCACAATCCTTTTCAAGCACGTTATTGGCAATATTTATAGTGCGGAATTTTGGTGTTACCTTTTCTGATTGCAACTCATTCGCTTTACCTCCTAGTGTTTTTGAGGGTGAAACTTCACAAAATCCAAGCCCTGTTTTGTCACTTGCCGGTCTTTGCATGCTCAGAATATCATCCAATGTCTTTGACCCTGTATTTAAATGCTCAAATAGAATATTAGCATTACCAATCTCGGCGTTTAACATATTTATTTTATCGTCCGAGGTGGTGTTTAACTCAATCAAGACCCTATTCTTTTCTTGCAACCTCTCAACCTCCTTACTCAACTTTTCTTTCTCACTAGTGACATTACTCAAAAAAACTTGCAACTCTTCCACTTGTTTTTTAGCTGTCACTAACTCCTTCTTAGAATTATTATAATTCTCAGCCATTTTCAAATTTGACTCATTAATCTTAACACTCTCCTTAAATAGCATATTGTAGGATTGTTTTAGCTCATCGAAACTAAACTCCTCATCACTTCCCTCATTCTCACTATCGTCTAAGGATTCATGATCACTAAGGTTTGACTGTAAAGAAGCCCCAAACGCCATAAAGTTCGTGTGATCAACTTGTTCTTCTTCAGAGTTGTCAGACTCACTATCGTCATCCCAAGTTATATTGGCCTTAAAATTAGTCTTCTTCTTCAATTTATTAACACATTCATGAGCTAAGTGACCATATCCTTGACACTCATAACACTTTGGCCCTAACGGTGGTCCTTTAATCCCCTTCTTTTCTTTAGCACTAGAAGACTCACTTTTTCTTTTGTTTTCAAATTTCTTATTCCCATCTCCTTTAGTCATTTTCTTTTTAAAAAATTGTTTGAAATTTTTGGTAAATATATCCATAGCTTCAAGGTCATACTCATCATCACAATCTGATTCCCTAGACTCACTTTGAGAGCTTGCAAAAGCAATCGACTTAGCCGATGGTTTAACTTTAGATTTTAGAGACTCAGGTTGTAACATATCAGCTTCATAAGTTTGGAGAATACCTACCACTTCTTCAACAGATTTTTCATTGAGTTTACGTTTGCCTTCAAGCATGGTGACCTTTGTCTTAAACCGTTCAGGCAAGGATCTCAATATTTTCTTAATCACCCTAAAAGGAGGAATAGGCTCACCGAGAGTTTCGCAACTATTGACGATAGCGATCAATTTAGAATAGAATTCATTAAAAGTTTCATCTTCTTGCATTCTAATTATCTCAAATTCAGTAGTGAGTCTCTGTAACTTAGATTGTTTAACAACATCCGTTCCCTCATGACAAGTTACTACAATATCCCACGCTTCTTTTGCAATCTCGCAATTAGCAATCTTACGATGCTCATTAACATCAACAGCACTAAATAAAATATCCAAGGCACGATTATTAGCCTGTAAAGCAGCCTTTTCTTCGCGAGACAATTCAGCAGTAAGTTTAGGGACCTGTTTTTCTTCTACTTTTTTCGTGGGATGGCTATACCCTCCGATGCAAGAATTCCAAATTTCCTCATCCACAGACCTCATGATAGCTTTTATTCTAGATTTCCAGTAGTCAAAATTTTCACTATCCAAAATAGGTGTACGACTCGACGGATGATTCATGTTATTGTTCATGTTCATTATTGCTATAGATCCGCTCTAGGAAGAAATCCAAAAATTAATGAGCGACCCGCTCTGATACCAATTGAAAAATCCTAGCTCGCCTAGGAATATAAATTTATTGTGTTTCTATCTCTTCTATCAATTAATCCACAGATTACTATATCAACCGAATCAAGAAACAGAAAGCAATAAATGATGAACAATACCGAACACAAGATATACGTGGAAAACCCCTTAAAAAGGGTAAAAACCACGGGAGGAAATCAAACACTATAAACCATTGTACGGTTACAAACAAACCTATACTTACAACCTAGAATCGCTCTCGGTTGACCAAGGTTGATTGCCGAATCACTCGTTCACCGCACCCAGTGCTTGACCGCCGCTGCCTCCACACGTCCTCCGAGATACTTCCAGAATCCACCGGAAGAAACGATTCACTCAATAGAATCAAAGTTTGAAAAGAACTCTTGGAATTGTTCTGAAAGCTCGATGATCAACGGATCATGTGATTATTCCAAGAGACAAGCCACAATCTCCCTTAAGTATTTTTCTGATTTGGAGCAAGAGAGAGGCGGCACAAATATGTTCGATCATCTATAAATCCCAAATGAGCCGCATATATATAGATGGATGAAATCTGTCAAGTTGCTTGAGCACTGGTTAAAGCTTTTCTGGAGTTGCTCGAGCACTGTTTCTGACAATCGTTTCCATAATTCTGCACCCTTGATTTCTTGATCCCCTTTCCTTATTGAATTGATATATGCACGAAATTCTCTTGATTCCTTCCATTCCCATATTGCCATACACACGTGATTTCACCATCCCATATTGCCTTGACAATCTTTCCTTTTCCTGATATTGATTATATTCCACGCAAGTTTCCTAAACAGTCTCTATCACACTCAATCACATAATATTTTTGATTTCCTTCCACTTCCTAAACAGACACTCTAATAAATAAATAAATTACAACGTGATAAATGGAGATACAAATCAATGTGTTTTTGTCATGGGATTTGCCAAATAAAAACGTGACCTTACAATAATAAATCGAAATTCTTATATTTATAAATTATTGGTCTACATTAGTTAATAATGTGCTTGATTGTGGGATATAATAGTGCCCCTCAGGTTTTGAATTACCCGATTACAAGTAAATAACCCATAAAATAAAATTAAGCACGGACAACATGTTTTTACAAACCAACGACGTCGAGATTTTATCAAAACATTAAAAAAAAAAAAAAAGGGGATCAAATTCGCTGAAATTAAAGAACCATGTAACTTATGAAAAAGAATTCAAACGCAAACGAAGTACCAATTCGTTTCCGCAGATTTATGCAGCTTGCATGGCATGCGCAACATATATATATATATATATATATATATGTATGATGAACATGTCTTAGTATATGCACACACAATGAGAGAGAGAGAGAGAGAGAGAGAGAGAGAGAGAGAGAGAGAGAGAGAGAGAGAGAGAGAGAGAGACCAAAACAAAGACAAAGCACATGAATCTAATTAATTCTTTTGAATTAAAGACTATCGTTCGTTTACGCAATAGTCGACATGCAAACGGAGGTAATCATAATCCAAGATTTGTCGTGGTTTCTGATGAATAGCTGCCAATTATGCACCACAAATTACTGGGGATATTTTTTTTTTTGGGACCAGGGTGTTGCCAACTTACACGTGCGCACATCAACCACTCCCTTCTCCAGCTTTTCAAAGGCAGGTCATTCACGTCGAGAGACAAGAAAATTTAGAAAAAAATTATTTTCTTGCGATCTAACCTCAATAACCGAGAACTCTGGTCAATTGTTTGGAAAGAAAACCCATCAATTAATCAACCGAACTAACCCTTCGAACTAGTAACTGGGGTTATTGTTGAACTACAACAATGGTGATATTTTTTTATGGTGATTGGTGAGAAACATTTTGTTCTAACACACACGTGGTACACGCGAATGATGCAAACCCTCATGGGTACACTCCCAATAATGCATGCCCTTTGTCTGCCGCTTACAGCTCAAGTGGTACGTACGCATGCATCTGTGGTTAGAAATCATGTTAAAAGTGTACAGCATTAATTAGTCCATGACTCATGGAGTTCTGGGTTGGGTTTTTGAAGGAGAAGAGACAGAATGTTAGGGGAGAGAGAAAGGTCAAAATTGCTATTCAAATAAAACGGAGACAGGGTCTACATCGAATTGATGTGTACGCAGAAAGAAGGTATATATCCTACGCGTGAAACATCCTTATTAGGAGAGAGAATATTTTGTTATTTTCTTAGGGGGTGCATGCTAGCACCCGTTAGCAGGACCGTTGTTCTAATTATGCACACATGGTACCCGCCACGTGAAATGAATAATTAATGGTGCAGCAGCCCTCATGGTACCGGATTCCTCATCTGTCAGTGGATAATACTCCATATACAAAGGATTCCTCATGAACAGTTGCTCGGGGTAAATACCGAGCAATGGTTCAGAAATGTATTTTTGCTCACCTTTTAGCTAACTGCTGCATGTCAGTTTTTGGTCATTTTGCTATGTAAAATACCTAAAAGAGGCATTTGGAGAATCTGGTGTACATGCTCTAAATATTCACCAATTATGCACCACAACAACAACAAAAATACTAGTCACTTTTTTTACTTTTTGAATGTACATAGTGTATCTCTATTCAAAAAGTATGAAGACTTTGTTAAAATATTAAAAAAATTAAATAAAGACAAAAAAAATACGCAAACTCATAAAACTTTTTTATCGCAAAAATAAATTTCAAAACTGCAAACCAAACACATTTTGTTGAACCGCAACCCGGGGATTGAAATTGAGAAAGAACCTTGCTACTGGCACAGTAGTTCTGTGCACAGATCGCGTTGTGGGGCCCACTAAGGGTCCCATAAAAAAAATCCGATCCATTAATTATGTTTAAAACATTTTCAAGGGCCTCCGAGAAAAATTAGCTCAATCCAATACCTATAAGTGCTTGATCTAATCATCTAACTTTTCATTCGGGTTTTTAGAGAATGAAAAGTTAGACGATTAGATCAAGTACTTATAGGTGTCGGATTGAGCTATTTTTAGGCGGGGCACTTGAAAAAATATTTTAAACATAATGAACGGCTCGGATTATTTGTATGGGACCCTTAGTGGGCCCCACAACACAATCTGTACACAATCTATGCACAGATCTGCTGTGCCAGTAGACTTTCTGATTGAGAAACATGTTTGTTCTGAGGCAAATGCTAACCTGTGCAATGTTGCACCTCTTATGTGGGCCCCTGCACCATAATTACCAACGTCTGCAACTGCAGTGTTCAGAAGTCTGAACTTTTAAAAGTTCAATTAGGGGTTGTTCGGCTATTAAAGCCAAAGTGGCTTTCCCGCCAAATTTTTTTTGTCCTTATTCAAATTTTTTTTGCAATTTGTGGCTTATTGTCAATTTTTTGGGGATTATTGCTTCGTTATGACGAGAAGAATCTAAAAAGTAAAAAATTTTGGTCGAAATCCAAATTTTTTTGAATAAAGACGAAAAAAGTGGCTTTCCCGCCAATTTTCGTCGAAATTAAAAAAAAAAAAAGGATTTCGACCAAAATTTTTACTTTTTAGATTCCTCTTGTCATAACGAAGCAATAATCCCACAAAAATTGACAATAAGCCACAAATTGCAAAAAAATTTTGAATAAGGATAAAAAATAAGCCACTTTGGCTTATTTATCCGAACAACACCTTACAAATTTAGCCTTTTCCTTTTTTCATCTCCAGTGCGTCTCAGCAACTCAATTTTTTACGGGAAACAAATATAAAAAACCTCTCCAGGGCAAACTCATTCCAGAAATCCAAATAAGTACTTATTTTTTAAGAAAATAATTTCAAATTTAAAAATAATTTTTTATTTTTAGGGTTCTTATAATTAAGTACTCCGTATATGTTCTTTATTTGGAACCCTATAGAGCAAAAACTTGATTATGAGAGTCCTAGAAACAAAAATTAATTATGACCCTCTAGGATAAAATGATCAGAAAAATAAGATTTTCGCACCGATTCAAATGAATTAAAAATTAAATCATTTAATTTTTTAATTATATTTTTCAAAATACTCCCTCCTTCCCTATTTAATTGTCCACTATCATTTTGCGTGTATTTTCAATGGCTTATATCTCTCAACGTATATTGCTAAAAATATGTAATTTGGATCTTGTTTGATAGATCTCAATTATTTCTATAAGATAATGATTTCAAAAACATAAAATATAATACACGTCAAGAGATATAAGCCGTTGAAAATGCACGCAAAATCATAGTGAACAATTAAATAGGGACAGAGGGAGTATAAACGACTTCGTAAGGTGGTTCTAATTGGCCATTTCGTATGGCTAGTTCTAATTGGTGGTCCCCATAGTTATAAAATTGGTAAGGTGGGTCATGGTGTTCCCTTTTCTTTTTTTTTATTATCGCTAGTCATGGAGTCCATGACTCATGGAGTTCTGGGTTGGGTTTTTGAATTATTGTTTTGAAGGAGAAGGGTACAACTGTTCAAATGGGGGCGAGAAGAGACCGAATGTTAGGGGAGAAAGGTCAAATTTGTCATTCAAATAAAAAGGAGACGGTCTACATCGAATTGATGTGTATGCAGAAAAAAGATATCCTACGCGTGAAACATCCTTTTAATATTTTATTATTTTATTAGGGGATGCATGGTAGCACCGTTAGCAGGACCGTTGTTCTAATTACGCACACATGGTACCCGCCACGTGAAATGAATAATTAATGGTGCAGCAGCCCTCATGGTACCGGAAATTGCTTTTCTCACCCCCCGACACCACACACCCCCGACCCCGCAACCTTTTCCCGGGATTACCCCGTCCTTAGGCCATCCACAGTGGTATAATCAAAAGCTAATTATTTTTAAAGTTAACAATGTTGGTGCAAAAGATAGCTCACAATGGTATAATCAAACTTAGCAACATCCTTAGAAATAATCAAATTTTGGGATTTAGATAACCAAAACTAGCAACCTTTTTCAATAATCAAAATTTGTGGACTCTACGCCACATAAGTTAACTAGTTCCAAAATTTGTATACACGCGTGTTTCAATTGATTTTTTTTTTCTCTTCTTCGCCTACTCTATATCTTTTTCACTTCACCCATAAACTATTTCTCTTTCTTTCCCTAAAAAAGTGAAGCTCATATCTCTCGATTATCTACAATTCAATCCATCATCGCCAGATTAAGGTATTTCACTATTCTTTCCCGTTTCTATTTTTTCCCTCCAAAAAATTCATAATATGAGGGAAGAAAGTTACCGATTTTTCCCCAAAATTAAGAGAGGAAATCGATATATTTTTGCCAAAAAAAATCGTAAATAGAGGGAAGTGAATGGCAGGAAACAGAGGAGGAGAGAGAATGAAATTGTAGTGGACCCTTATTTTGGTTATAGACTAGAAGTGACCATTGTAAAGCTCAACATTGTTAAGTTTAGCAACCACTTAAGTGAATAATCAAAAGCTGATGTGTCAACTTTTGGTTATCCTTTTTTTATTATACCACTGTGGATGGCCTTACCCCGGCCCTTTTAATTTCTTTATTTATTTAATTTCTTTTATTTTAATTATTTAATTTTTATAAATACACCATTTCTATATTAGAAAATATAATTCAAAAAATAAGTGCTCCAATTTTTAATTTAGTTGAATCGGGGCGAAGATCGTATTTTTTTTTTATCATTTTATTCTAAATGGTCATAATGAATTTTTTGCTCTAAGACCTTTCAACGAGCACCCAAGACTCATTATTTAGTTTCAGGACTCTCTTAGGGTGTCCAATTAAAGGCCTTAGAGTTAAAAATTTATTATGACCATTTAGGATGAAATGATCAGAAAAATAACATCTTTGCACCGGTTCAAATGGATTAAAAATTGAAACACTTATTTTTTTAATTATTTTTTTGTAATATATATATATATCGGGGCGGTTCCGGGGACAACCAAACAAACACCTAAACAAACACCCCATCTCAGCCCTCCATTTCAAGGGCTGCGATTAAATCCCAACCCATCCTTAAAAACTAATTACACGCTTCCCCCTTCTCCCATCTATCACGTCTGACAGACTTACACAGAACCGGCAGCCCCTCCACCTCCCTCCACTCCGACTCCACCTCCCTCCACTCCGACCGACGAGCTCAGACCTCGCCGCCGACGACCCTCTCTCTCCACCGACGACCCACCAACACGCCGCTGTAGACCCCCCCCTCTCTCTCTCTCTCTCTCCCTCTCTGAACTTGCCGAATCCTCTTCCATAGCTGGGCTAATCTCTTCCAAATCAATACAAGAAGCAAAAACCACAACAGAATTCAACCTTCTTGTCGAGAACCGGAAGTATCTCTTCGCTGGGCTAATCTTTCAGGTTCTCATTTGTGCTTTGAGATTAAATCAATGCACACTCTCTGATATGATGAATGGGCCAAATTAAATGACTTGCAAATATCTAATTACCGTTTCCATAAATTGTATGCATCTTCCTTCAAATGTGGAAGAGGGACCTTCTGAAGGAAAATCTGCCAACTAATTGGCTATATATGAACATGGGCCCAACTTTTTCCTTCACAGCTGCCTCTTTCGAACAGGGCCGGGCTGGATTTTTGGGCCCATGGGTGGACCCGTAGTGTAGCATTTTTTTTTTTTTTAGGGTTTAGGGTACCCTAAGGTTTAGGTTTAGGCATTTTCATAGGGATTTCAGGGTACACTTTTCTATTATAGTGTTTTAGCGAATTATGCACTTTCATAGGGTTCAAAATTAATGGGGTCGGATGACTCCATGGGGAGAAATTAAAATGCTACTACAATTATGCTATAAATCTCTATTAAATTAACGAAGATTGAACTCATTAAAGATTGTTTATGACCCAACTAGTATCCAACGGCAGAGTATTAAACAATTCATTTGTTAAAACAATACACTGCTGCACCTTTTTTCGATAACTCAATGTATTCGTGCTAGTTTATGCATACATCGACTATTTTATAGGGACTCAATTTCACCGTTCGTTGACACATAGCCTATTTAAAATTAGGGCAATGCCCTGTATAGACAAACCCATAAGAGTTGATGATACATGAGAGGTATCGAACGTGAGACCTTAAAAGAAACAATACACATCTTAATTACTTTACAAAGAAGAAAAAAGTATCATATGCCTTATAACTATGTGGCTGAAGACAATTTGTGTAATGGATCCAATTGGGTATTTTTTTTATGTTTTCCATGTTTTCATTTGCTTAGCACTACTTGGAGATATAATTTTGTGAATAATTTTGTGAATTTGACTTGCCAAGCTACTGCACAATAGCATATCGATCTCTTATCTTTTTATTGCAGGCAATTGAAGGGTGAACAATGGAGTTAGTGGGTTTAGATGATGTCGAAGTAGATGATACCGAGACTGTAGATAATATTGTGGAAGGTTTAGCAACACCAACAATTGGGATGTATTTTGAGACAATTGAAGAAGCACGGAAATACTATAAACGTTATGGTCAAGAAAATGGATTTTGGATTCGTACTCGGGCTTCAGGCAAAGGACGAAACCGGTCAAATGAAGTCACTAAGGTGCTATTTGTTTGCGGAAAAGAAGGAAAGTATGTTGCGAAAAATCAGCAGGAGGGTATCGTGGAGGTGAATGATGAGACAGTCGAAGAGGAGAAAGTGATATCAAAGAAAAGAGTTAGAAGTTGTTCAACCGTTAAATGTGGATGCGAGGCTCATATGCGGATTATGCTTGACAAATGGAATTACAAATGGAAAGTAACAGGTTTCGATGAAAGTCACAACCACCAACTAGTGACTCCATCTAAGAGGATGAAAATGAAGTCAAATCGAAACATACCCAACGCAGTTAAGGATTTGACTGAGGTATTTCATGAAGAAAATATAGGAATTTCAAAAGTTCCTTCAATTTTTGGTGGGGAGTACATTGGCTTTGATAATAGGGACTGCTATAATCACTTGAGGAATGTGAGGCATAGAGACCTAGATTGCGGGGATGCACAATCAGTTCTTGACTACTTTAAGAACAAACAAGCACATAATCCACAATTTTTTTATGCGATTCAATGTGATGAAAGTGGGAGTGCAGTTAATTTTTTTTGGGTGAATTCTCGATCTCGCATGGCATACCAATATTTTGGAGATGTGGTCACATTTGACACAACATATCGAACAAATAAATATGATATGCCTTTCGCACCATTTACGGGAGTAAACCATCACATGCAGTCGATACAGTTTGGATGTGCACTTTTACAAGACGAGACAGAGGTGACGTTTGAATGGTTGTTTCGGACATGGCTTGATGCTATGGGAGGACGTCATCCAACTTCTATCATCACTGACCAAGACTTGGGAATGAAAGGAGCTATTGCCACAGTCTTTCCCAACACCCGTCATCGTCTCTGTCTTTGGCATATTAAGAAGAAATTTGTTGAAAAGTTGTCACAAGTGTACTACAAGAGATCGAAATTCAAGAAGGATATGAAAAAATGTATTAAGGAGACATACAAGAAAGAGGACTTTGAAGGGAGATGGATGTTATTGATGAAGGAAAACGAGTTAGAAAGCAACAAATGGCTTCAAGGGTTGTTTGATATTCGTGAATCATGGGTACCCGTTTATAATCGTGGTACATTTTTTGCCGGTATGAATACTACCGGACGTAGTGAGGGCATCAACTCATTTTTTGATGGTTTTGTAACTCACACGTCAAATCTCAAAGAATTTGTGGTGAAGTATGAGAAAGCCTTGAATAGGATTGTGAAAAGGGAAAATGATGAAGATTTTGAGTCCGAACATAAGTTTCGGATTGTTAATGACCATGAATTTTTGTTGAAGCATGCGGGAAAAGTGTATACTAGAAACGTCTTCAACAAGTTCAAGGAATCATGGAGTAAAGTCTTTCACTACAAAGTTGAAAATGTGAGAAATGGCAATGGTTTTCAATCTTTCGTAGTAAAGTCAAAAGATGATGAACTTGAAAAGTTTGAGGTGACATTGGATTCGCAAACCTACGAGGGTAAGTGTGAATGCCAACAATTTGAGTTTGTTGGGATATTGTGTCCGCACATTTTGAAAGTGTTTGTCCGACTAGACATTGATGAAATACCGGAACATTTTATTCTTCCACGATGGAGGCAAAAGGCCAACAAATTTAGGATAATTGATTCCCAAGGATTGGTGCATGACGACGGCAAAGAAGAATCTGAGGCATTAAGACTTAGCCATATGTGCCAAGAAGCTACAAAATTGGCTTGTTTGGCCGCCCCATCAAATGAGGCATACACAATTTTCATTAAAGGTATGAATGATTTATTCGAGAAGATCCAAGAAGTTTCTAAGGTGTCTCCAATTGAAATTTGTGCTAACAAAGATAATGAGAAATCTATTGAGCCGTCGCCGTCTCAAATATTGCTTTTGGATCCGAACATCTCGCAATGCAAGGGTAGGAAAAAGGATGTCAAGGGCAAAGCTGCTACTACACAGTCCGAAAGATTGAAAAGTGGTATTGAGATGTCATTGAATAAGAAGAAAAGAAAGTGTCACATGTGCTTTCAATTTGGACATGATAAGAGAACTTGTCCTTCTAATCCAATGCGTAAAACTAACATAGGTAACTCAATTACTAATTTTATTTTTCTTATTGACATAGATGTTCTTAAATTACTAATCTTATTTTTTTTAATTGTCATTTTTATTCAGTAGACTTGGAAGAGGAAGCGGAAGGCTCAGATAGTGACCAAGAGGAAGGCTCAGATTGCTCCGAATGATTTTGGAGTATTTTGGCATGTTGACTTTGTTTCGTAATGTAGTGTAGTAATTGTGCTTTCAGTTTAGAATTGAATGTAATGCGATGGACTAGTTTTTCGGTTAATTGTAAGAAAGTTCTTTTTATGGACCACGTTTTTGGATGAAATTGAATGTAAGATATATGGAACAGTTTTTTATGGATCAATTTTTATGGATCGGTTTGGTTTTAATTTTATGGCAATGCATTCATGAAAAATTTTGGCAGAGTTTCCCTTGTTTTTGGTCCTAGCCCGACGTCTCGCGTCTCAGTCAGTATAATAAGAACAACAGGAATAGCATCAAGTTATGCATAAGCCCACACCGGGCATTTCTCATAAGTGGTTAATCACCTTTCACAACAAAAACCATAAAATCCATTGCCAAGTTATCAAGCAGCCATGTCTCGACCATTCAATCTGCACATGCTATGGTATAACAACCGAAAAACATTGATCAAAAAAGGATTTCCAGATTGCCCAGATTTTCCGAAGAACAATACTTGAGTGGAACAACCATTAAGTGTCAACTAAGATTGCCCACTACTATAAGCTTGTCAAATTAAGGCTACAACATAACATACGGATTCTTGTTTCAAATTAAGGCTACAAAATACAGCCAACAAAAAATATAGCTCTATCCAGATTACAACAAAAAAAAAAATCCCAAAACAATAGACAGTCCTCTTTGGTTACTGCATCTTCAAACTGCCTCTTTGCTCTCTTTTTTAACCCGAATAGCCTCTTTGCTTGCTGCAGTAACTTCACCTTCTCTTTACTTTTTCTTGGTCGTCGTCGTGATCTTTGCTGCAATGCCACACCCCATCTTCACCTTCTCTAGTTGCTGGAGATAGCCTGATTCATGGATGAAGTTCTTAACTATAGTGCAAGCATAACCCAGACCAAAAGAAGCTTCTATCCATTGTATTTGAATGACACCAGATTTGAGTCACAAACATCAAGTTTTTCCATATTCCACTTGTCTTGTATCTCCAAGTGCTTGGCAGCTCTAGTAAACTGAAAATTGACAAATGGACAAGTATCAAAGAGATGGAAGTGCAAAGGTAGTACGGCCACAGTAATTAAAAGAGGAGTATTTTACAAATGGAGCAAGGACATAATATTGCAGGCCGAACACAATTAAGAGCAAGAAACTCATGGTGTATACAGTGTGGTTAAGTAGGTAACTAGAATCACAAACTGCAATCAACAGGAAAAAAGAAAGGGCTTTGTCATAAGTGGAAATTATCTTGTGAACCAGAAATTCACACGATTCGAGGGATGTCAATGGGTCAATGTGGTGTTTGAGCTCCTTTGTTAGCTCATACCCTTGGTGTAGCTCATTGATTAGAGTCTCTTGCTCCCACCCCCTGATTATTTCCATTTGGAAGTTGCAAGAAAAAGAAAAAAGAACTGGTTTTGTTGAGTAGTAGGGGCTGAAATTATTTGACCAGTTCAGATAATGCAAACATGAGATTCTACCATCAAAGACAATACTTAGGCCCATTCATTTTAGAATCTATCCATCCAAAAATAATTTAAATAGCACTTTTGATTTTCCAAATATCCCATTCCCAATTCACCACGCCATTCCAAAGATGGATTTTGCAGCCCACGTGAAACAAGTTCAACTAGCATATATCAACTTCGAACCCTAATTTACGCAATCAAATTGAACGCAAAAAATCTGCAATTTCCCCAAATTTTGAAACCCTAATTTTTGGGGGTTTGAAGATGGAGAATCTAGGGCAAATTAAGAATGGAATCATCCACCAATTTAGGTGCATGACCTTTTCATTAGTTGGCTGGCTTCGTTCATTCTAGTGAACCAAACACTACCTAAACATTGCAGAAACAAACATGAATCTCAAAGCACAAATGAGAACCTGAAAAATTAGCCCAGCGAAGAGATACTTCCGGTTCTCGACAAGAAGGTTGAATTCTGTTGTGGTTTTTGCTTCTTGTATTGATTTGGAAGAGATTAGCCCAGCTATGGAAGAGGATTCGACAAGTTCAAAGAGAGAGAGAGAGAGGGGGGGTCTGCAACGGCGTGGTGGTGGGTCGTCGGTGGAGAGAGAGGGTTGTCGGCGGCGAGGTCTGAGCTCGTCGGTCGGAGTGGAGGGAGGTGGAGTCGGAGTGGACGGAGGTGGAGGGGTTGCCGGTTCTGTATAAGTCTGTCAGACGTGAGAGATGGGAGAAGGGGGAAGCGTGTAATTAGTTTTTAAGGTTGGGTTGGGATTTAATCTCAGCCCTTGAAATGGAGGGCTGAGATGGGGTGTTTGTTTAGGTGTTTGTTTGGTTGTCTCTGGAACCGCCCCGTATATATATAGGGAAAAAAAAGAAAAAAGAAAAACAGTCGGATTCATTAGAAAAACAAGTGTACTCGTTAAACAGCCGGATTCAAACGGATTAATTTTTAACTATATTTTTTAATATATAAACGGTGTAAAAAAATAAGTGTTTCAATTTTCAATCCGTTTGAACCGGTACAAAGATGTTATTTTTCTGATTATTTCATCATAAATGGTCGTAGTAAATTTTTGGCACTAAGGCCTTTCAACGAGCACCCTAAGACTCCTTATTTAGTTTTAGAGCTCTCTTAGGGTGCCCATTGAAAGGCCTTAGAGCCAAAAATTTATTACGACCATTTAGGATGAAATGATCGGAAAAGTAATAGCTTTGCACCGGTTCAAACGAATTAAAAATTGGAACACTTATTTTTTTAACTATATTTTTTAATCTATAAAGGAAAAAAAAAAAAGGAAAAAAAAACAGACTTATCATTTCAGCTATATATTTCAACAGACTTTAATCATACCTAATATATATATATATATAGACTTTTTAGGAAAGTCTTAACTATTTCTTACTGTATATTGTGTTGTCATTTTCAAAGGAAAGACTTACCATTTCATCATTTCTAAAATCTACTAGCTTTTAATCATCCTAGATTTTAGAAACATTTATTAGAATTTGTATTTTTATGTATTTTCATGTTTTGACAATATGTACTCAATTATAATAAAATGAAATTATGTTTAAATTTATTATTGTTGATTAGAAGTTATTTTTATTATTCATTGTTAAGATAAATTAATTAACTCATTAAAAATAATATAAATTTATTAAGTATAAAATCAATTTTAATTGAAAGTAGAATTTCAGTTAACACAAAAAAAAAAAGAGAGAAAAGGGAAAACGGGAAAGGAAACAAATAAAAAAAAGAATTGAAAATTAGAAAAAAAAAGAATAAAAAAAGGAAAAAAAAAAGATTAAAACTGAAAGGGGTAGGGGAGATGGGGTTAAAACAGGAAAAGGAGGGGATGGGGTCGGGGGTTGTGTCAGGGGGGGGGGGGAGGGGGGGGGGGAAGCACCTCTCCATGGTACCGTACGTCCTCCATTAATGCATGCCCTTGAGTTGTCTCTCTTGCATGCTTTGCTCAAAGAGAATGGAGGGCTCGGACTCATTATTGATCAGTAAGAATCTGAGCCGTCCACCTTTTTTTTTATGGACATTTTCATGTATTCCTATGTCATATATCCTACCAAGTCTCGTACAATAATACTAGGGATACGCAAATGTGTACGACACTTGGCACACACAACAATCAAGAGACCCCTCCCTCACAGTGCACCGTTGTGTGTGTGGGTCCCTTGGTTGTTACGAGTGTGTGTGCAATTGTTTGTGTAATATTATGTGTGTCTTTAGCAAAGAGTCAGCATAAGCTCCACAAGACATCGGACTTGGGCAACTTCCACCATGGTGCAACCAGTTTATATTTTTTTTGTAAACCCAGCAAAAAATATATATATATTTGTATGAACTCAAGAAAAATTGACCAACCCCCCACTATGTGGCAAAAAAAAAAGAAGTTATAAACATAGCAGAAATAAAGTTCTAAATTAAACGAAGAAAGCCCCTTCCAATTAAAGCTAACAAAGAGAAACGGGAAACCCTTCCTTTGAAAATTTAATACTCCTAAGTCCTATCTATCATTCTAGTAACACTTCTTCACTTACCGAATTCAATGAATACCAAACAGGTTATTTTCTCTGTTTAAGAAGTTTTAATTAATGTTTTTGAACTTTATAAAGCGATCTTTGGTTTTTTGTTTAACGAAAAATTCAAAAATGTCAGTGAAGAGCAATTAAAGGAGCATTGCACTAAGCTAGAAAGTTTTTTTGGAACCCAATGAACAAGGTGATATTTATGGGAATGAGTTATTCCAAGAATTTAGTTATTTGAAAATAATATTGTCGAGAGAAGTGACAAATATTTTATCGACTAACACCCATGATTTTATAAATCCTTGTTGGGAAGATGGTGGTTTCGTATAAAATGGGTTGCTTATCGAATTTCATTGACTATATTATATACATTACAGTTGCTTCAGTACAACTCAAATTTATGGGATGGAATTCCTCAAGCTAGCTAGCTAGCTTCATAGTAACAGCTAGCAATGCTACATGCATAGGGAATTAAAATGAGCGCATACAAACAAGTCAAGAAAATCAAGGAAAATTATTCAATACTCCCGGAGTACCACGTGGCATGTTCTACGTGGAGTAGCGTTAACAAAAAAGAGAGTGACAAAATTATTTCCCAATAAGAAACCCAAAAACACATTTTAAAAGTTGTAACACTCGCCGGAACCAAGTAACTTAAGGGGAGAGAGAGGAGAAATTTTTCGGTGCAGGGTGGGTACACCTCATGTGGTACTCGTTCGGCACATCCGGACCATCTAATACACTTTTGGACAGCTCAGATTGAAACGCTCTCTCTCCTCTCACCCCAGCACTCTCTCTCTCTCCAAATCTGAGCCGTCCAAAAACGTAATGGACGATTCAAATGCACCGAGCGGACACCACGTGATACCCACCCGGTTCTGAAATTTTTGTGGTGGTTTCTTCCTCTGACGAATTCTTTGTTTGCGGTACACCAATTAGTTGTTGGTGTCCCTTTCAATGTTGATGTACGATTTGCGGACAACCGCAGATTAATTCAAGACGTACGGATTCTAGATCTTCCAAAAAATCCTAGTACTCCAGTAAATATTCGAGTCCTGCTATCAGTACCGATAGAATCCCACCGAAATCGTACCGACGGCCGATTCGAGCCCCTTTTTTTCGTGTATACACGAAAAAGGGGTGCTTGATTCAACCACCCTTCACTCATCGGATGCCGTTAATTTCCACATGGACCTGCTCGTTTTTTTTTATAGAATTTTTGGACGGCTTGGATCGGCCATCCGGTGGCCGGAGACGGCCGTCCGAGGCCGTCGGTACAATTTCGGTGGGGATCCTATCGGTACTGATAGGATTTCCGGTAAATATTCACCAATTATGCACCACAAAAAAAAAAAAAAACTCGTACGGATTCTGGATCTTCCCAAAAATCCTCAGTCCTGCTACGAGTAGGGACAATTTGCAGGGATCCGTGCAGAGATAATCGCGTTTGGTCCCATTTCGGGTTCCAAAAAAATCTAGAAAAATATCCATAAATTTTTGAATATTATTTTATAGGGTCCTGTAAAAAATCAGCTCCTACGGATATCAGTAAATATTACTTTTGGATTCGTAGGGGCAAACTGAGCAGTTCGCCCCTACGAATCCCAAAGCAATACTTATCGATATCCGCAAGAGCTGATTTTTTACAGGGCCCCATAAAATAATATTCAAAAATTTATGGATATTTTTCTCAATTTTTTTGGGACCCGAAATGGGACCAAACGCGATTATCTCTGCACGGATTCCTGTAAATTGTCCCTGCTCTTAGTATTTTTGAAAAAACCTAGTACTCCAGTAAACATTCACCAATTATGCACCACAAAATTTGTTTGGTTCTCCTCTAAAAAATAATCTCTTCAAAAAATTTAACTGTTTCAACATCCGTATTTTTTCATCTTTTGTGATTTTGTGTCAAATTTTTTTACTTTTTGAATGTGCATAGCGTATCTCTATTCAATAAGTAAAATTTTTGGGAAATGCTAGTTAATGACCACTGGGCAGCCCATGTGCACGAGTCCCGTGGCTGAATTGACAGCTTTTTGTTTCAATGTCAAATTTTCTGGACACTCAAATTTTTTTTTTTTGATACGCTTCTGGACACTAATTTGAAACGCATTTAAGATGTGAAAGCCAAATGACAAAAATAACCCCTGCCTTTACCAAATTCTTTTATCCCTTGGTCAAATGCTAATTTTTCTTTCTATTTTTGGAAAATGGCAATCATTTTGGTACAATTTAAAATGGAATAATGGACTTTCAATTTGGAACGGAGGGAGTAAGAATCTTAGCGGAACAGGACCTAATTAATCTAGTTTGGCAACAAAAAAAAAATTTGCTATGGACCCAAAAAATGACACGTGTCATAAAATAGCTTTGATCGTACAATTGTGGGGCAATGACCCAAGCGGAGAGAAAAGAATGTGAAAAATGCAGAAGGGGTAATTTTTGTAATTTGGTTTTCACATCTTAAATGCTTTTGTGAGGAGTGTCCCACCCACCTGACATTTAAGCAAAAGGCTGTCAAGTCGGCCACAAAACTCGATGCACATGAAATGCCCAATGGGTGGTAACTAACATTTCCCTTAATGCATGCCCTTGAGAATGGAGAGCTCGGATTCATACTCAGTAAGAATCCAAGTAGTCCAGGTTTTTTTTTCATGGACACTTTCATGTATACCTATGTCATGTATTTTACCAAGTCTCGTACAACAATGCTCGGGACATGCAAATGTGTACGACACTTTGCACACACAACAATCACGAGACCCCCTCACAGTGCACTGCACTGTTGTGTGTGTGGGTCCCTTGGTTGTTACGAGTGTGTGCACAACTATTTGTGTAAAATTATGTGTGTCTTTAGCACAGAGCCGATCCCGAGATAAGCTCCACAAGACCTTGGACTTGGGCAACCCCCGCCATGGCGCAACCAGTTTATTTATTTTTTTTGTTAACCCAGCAAAAAAAAATATTTATGAACTCAAGAAAAATTGGCCAACCCCACACTATGTGGCAAAAAAAAGTTTATAAACATAGCAGAAAAAAGTTCTAAATTAAACGAAGAAAGCCCCTTCCAAATAAAGCTAACAAAGAGAAACGGGAAACCCTCCCTTTGAAAATTTAATACTCCTACATAGTCCTATCTATCATTCTAGTACTAACACTTTCTCTCTTACGAAATTCAATGAATACAAATAGGGTTATTTTCTCTGTTTAAGTATTCATGTTGGGAAAATTTCAAAATGACACCTGAACTTTGCACCAAATGTCACAGAGACACCTGAACTTAAGTTTATTTCAATTAAACACCTGTACTAACAAAATCTCCAAATTTAGACACCTGAACTTAAGTTTATTTCAATTAAACACCTGTACTAACAAAATCCCCAAATTTAGACTCCCGCCGTTATTCTCTGTCCCAAAAATTGCCAAAAATTGCTAACATAGCATCTCCAACCCATTTAAGTTGTCCTATTACACATATTTCCAACAATGTACGATGCACCCACTACGTATAAGTACTTTACATTCGCTTGGGTGCATCGTCCCTTGTTGGAAATATGTGTAATAGGGCAACTTAAACGGGTTGAACTTCATAAAGCGATCTTTGGTTTTTTGTTTAACGAAAAATTCGAAAGTGTCAGTGAAAATCGAGCAACTGATCAAGAAGCATTGCACTAAACTAGAATGTTTTTTTTTGGAACGCAACCAACACGGTGATATTTATGGGAATGAGTTATTCCAAGAATTTTAGTTATTTGAAAATACTATTATCGAGAGAAGTGACAAATTAATCGACTAACACCCGTGATTTTATAAATCCTTGTTGGGAAGATGGTGGTTTCCGTATGAAATGGGTTGCTTATCGAATTTCGTTGACTATATCCATTACAATTTGTAGGTGCGGTCAAGATTATGATCGTTGACCCCAGAAGAAGTTTGACCTACCACTCACATGATGACGCGTGGAAAGATCGTGAGATTGACTTGTGGCAAGCAGCTGCCCCACAGAGAGATTTGGTGCCACGAGGCATAAGATGCGTTGACGTTGTGCAAGATGGGCCTCGCGCAGCTGAACAAGCTTGCGAGGGTATTGAGGCCCGCAAGAGTCATCGCGAGGGCAGTTGGGACCGCCAAGGTCCCGCTGGCAGGGCCGCGGTAGTCCCGCGGACGGGTGGGGTTCGCGGCAAGATGTGCCCCACGCAGCTGAACAAACTCACGGGGGTATTAAGGCCCGCGAGTGTCATTGCGAGGGCAGCAAGCCCGCCAGGGTCTCGCGGACAAGGCCGCGACAGGCCCGCGGAAGGGCAAGATCCGCGGCAATAGGGGTCCAGCGGAGGTTTTGTTCCTTGCCTATAAATACCAGTGCTGGTATTCAGATTAAGGGAGGGAGGACCTCTCCTTCAGGGACAGACAGAGAGACACACAGATTTCTAGAGAGAGAGCCATCTCCTCTAGAGAGAGAAAACAGATTTCTAGAGAGAGAGAGCCATCTCCTCTAGAGAGAGAAAACAGATTTCTAGAGAGAGAGAGCCATCTCCTCTAGAGAAAGAAGATAGATTTTTTAGAAAGAGGGAGAGACCATCTCCCCGGGAGGAAATTGGAACTACGTTTGACCTGATTCCCTGTACACCGGGATACGTAGGCAGCCCTGATGACTCGGGCACGGTCGCACGTTTATGTCTCTTCCACCCCTTCATCTAAACACTAACCATTCTTTACCTCTCCAGCACATTTTATTCTCATGAATATTTTGGGCTCTATTTTGAACCCCGAGGAGATGGGTCCAGATTTTGACCGCTCCTACACAATTGATGCTACGGTGTCCACCCGCTATTTGGGGACACCGTAAAAAATGGCATAACTGACCATTACAAGTATAACAACGACCAGTGATGTGTATAACCAAAACCTTACAAAGGCATGACTCCCAAAATCCCCAGAATTTTTGGGGATTTTGGGAGTTATGCCTTTGTAAGGTTTTAGTTATACACATCACTGGTTTTGGTTATATCATTAATGGTCAGTTATGCCATTTTTTACGGTGTCCCCAAACGGCGGGTGGACACCGTAGCATTTCCCTTCAATATAATATATACAACTCAAATTTATGGGATGGAATTCCTCAAGCTAGCTAGCTAGCTTCATAACAGCTAGCAATATATGCTACTACATGCATAGGTAATTAAATGAACGCATACAAACAAGTCAAGAAAATTAGGGAAAATTATTCAATACTCCCCGAGTACCACGTGGCATGTCCTACGTGGTACTGCTTCTGGCTAATAATTTATTGCTATCCACACTAAATGGGTCAATCCTTGTCCCCCAACCACCCAACAAGAGAAGAGCTAGGATTATGTGCCACCCGTAAAATTTTCCGCTACATGTTTAGTTAGAGCACCACGTGGTAGTCCGGGACTATTGAATAATTGCTCGAAAATCAAAGCGTATTCTCGTGGGTTTTGGTCCCCACTTAGCAAAATTTGAATCCGGATATCACAAATTAACTTAAATGTGAAACATTCTTCACACACTAATTGACTATTGTTACACGTTTTTTTAATTTCCCTTCTATAAATTCATGCCAGTCTTCAGATAATTGTATCAAACCACTTCCACACGAAGACCATGGATTCTCTCACTCACTTCTTCTCAATTTTGGGGCTTCTAGCTCTCTTGCTCCACTTTTACTTCAAAAAAAGAATCATACCTAAGAGTACTGAAGCAAGCAAGAGCAGGAGAGTTAGAGCCCCTGAACCATCTGGGGCATTGCCCTTGATAGGCCACCTCCACCTTCTACGGGGGAAAGCCCCCCTCGCCCGCACGCTCGGAGCCATGGCCGACAAACACGGCCCCATCCTATCAGTCCGGCTCGGTAGCCACAGAGCCCTGTTGGTCAGCAGCTGGGAGTTCGTGAAGGAGTGCTTCACCACCAACGACGCAATCTTTGCGTCTCGGCCGGTTATGGCCGTGAGCAAGTACCTTGGGTATGACCAAGCTGTGTTTGCGCTGGTGCCGTATGGACCATATTGGCGTGAGGTTAGGAAGATTGTCACTCTGGAACTGTTGACAAACCGCAGGCTTGAGCAGCTGAAGCACGTCCGAGAATCGGAAGTGGATTTTTGCACTATGGATCTGCACTTACTATGCACGAAGAATGGAGACTCGCCCACCCGGGTAATGCACATAGGTTCAAGTTTTTTTGTGGATACTTTAAAATCTTTCTGCCATTTCGGATAAAACAGTTGAGTAGAAGTATTTTAACCAGCTGATCTAGCTTTAGTAATTGCCAAAGTTTTGAAGTTCTGAAATTGCAAATTGTTTCCTACCCATTGGCAAACAGAGTTTTGAAGTTTTGGAATTCCACTAGTACTGACAGATAAATTTTGGAGTTGTCAATGCAGGTAACCATGAACGAGTGGTTTGAGTGCTTGACGTGCAATATAATCATGAGAATGCTGGCCCGAAAGCGATTTTCCGCCAGCACTTGCAACAACAGTGACACGGAAGAGGGCCATCTGAAAGAAGCCATCAGGAAAGCGCTGTACCTCAGTGGAATCTTTGTCGTTTCGGATGCCATTCCGTGGCTTGAGTGGGTGGATATCGGTGGCCACGTGAAAGCTATGAAGCAAACTTACAAGGAAATTGATGCAGTTCTTGGGAGATGGCTCCAAGAACATGTTCAGAAGAGCATGGAGACCAGGGATAATATTAATGGTGGTGAAGCCGATTTCATAGATGTTATGCTATCAGTCCTTGCAGAGGACACCCCGATGTTAGGCCACAAGCGGGATACCGTCATCAAGGCAACCACCATGGTATAAGTCCAATTCAGAAACCTAAATTTATATATGTGTTCAAATTAAATTTATCAGCTTAATTTCATGGTTCTCTCTTCCCTCCATATCCGTAGATATGCTAATATGCAAAGTATCAAAATGAGCACTTATGTGCCTAGAATAGACAAGGTCTAGACAAACCTGAAGTAGTGGTCCGTTTGTCGGGCGCGCAAGGTTTTAGGTGGATAAGGAAGAACGGTGGATAAGAGTTGGATATGTTATAAGAGGGATAAATTAATTAAGGAGTGGGATTAGCTCATACAACAATGCTACAACTACACACAAATACACAAACACTTCCACACTCACAATAGAGGTGGGCTCCACACACACTGAACACCTCCAATGTGTGTGTGTAAATATTTGTGTGTTTGTGTTTGGTTCTAGACTTATTGTTAACCTATATTTGGTTTGAGTAGTAGTTGATACGAGTGGATAAGAGTGGGTGGATAAACATGGATGATATAATTAAAAATTACTTAGTTGCTTTCATTAAATTATTATATTGAGAATACAAAAAAAAAAATTTTGAGGGGCAATTTGGTCTTTCTCCCCACCTGAATTAGCTTATCCTGGGGTGGGGCTCCAAGGGGATATGCTCTCCTCCCTCCCTTATCCCCATTCCTTCTCCTACCACCAAACACCGCCTTCTTTCTCTCACCCCTCCCTTCCTTATTCTCTTCCTAGACCCTAATAAACAGACCGTAGGGGAGGGGAGACCTAGCCCCCTTCCCGTACTTCACTCCTCAGGTTTGGATGTGGGCCACTCCATGGACCCACAACTTAACTCACTCCCAAGGAGCACATGCAACTTAACTCACACCCAAGGGCCCATGACCCGACTCGTTTATCGAAAAGGAAAACTAAGAGTGTGACGTAGGTAACTTCTTCAAGAGCCTTGAGCTTGAATCTACCAGACAAGATTCGGACATCATCAACCGCGCAATAAGCCGTTTACCATTTTAAACTATACTATATGTTTAGCCTGTATGATTTCTACTATTTGCCTTACTGCCTATTCACAATTCACTTAATTAACCATTCTTGCTAGATCCTAATCCTGACCGGGTCAGAAAGCACAGCAGAGACCCTGACATGGGCTCTCTCCCTACTCCTCAACAACAAACGCGTACTGAAAGCTGCACAAGACGAGCTCGACACCCAAGTAGGACGGGACAAATTGGTGCAAGAATCCGACATCAAGAACCTCAAATACCTCCAAGCCATTGTCAAGGAAACGCTCCGTCTCTACCCGCCGGGCCCCCTATCAGGACCCCGTGAGGCCATGGAAGACTGCACCGTCGGCGGCTACCACGTCCCGAAGGGAACCCGTTTGATCGTGAACCTGTGGAAGTTGCAGAGGGACCCGCGGATGTGGCTGGAGCCCGATGAGTTCAAACCGGAGAGGTTTCTGAGCGAGCGTGTTGATGTCGGGTTCAGAGGACAGCAGTTCGAGTATATTCCGTTCAGCTCGGGCAGAAGGATGTGCCCCGGTGTTACGTTTGGGTTGCAAGTGGTTCACTTGGCGCTTGCTCGTTTGATCCACGGGTTCGATCTGACGACACCGCTGGGCGATCCGGTGGACATGAGCGAGGGACTGGGCATTGCGTTGCCTAAGATACATCCGCTGGAAGTCCTGCTTAAACCGCGACTTCCTACCCGGGTCTACTATGGATGTTGAAACGTTGGAAAGAATTGTACTAGTACTTAATGTTTATAGGTATTGTCAACATGGTACCCTTTTATAATTATGAGTAGAAAAAGAAGAATAATCCATGTTTTGAGGACAAAACATAATTGGAATGTGTAATATACAAATCTTATAGTTATTGACGATCGGAGAAATTGGTTTTGGAACCCAGAACGAATACATTCTTAAGCATTTAAATGTCTAAATAATGTACCCAATGCAAAATATAATTCTTTAACACATAAAAAATAACTAAGATTAATATTAAAATTAGGAAAAAATTCTAAAAAAAAAACCAAAACAATGCGGGGGCCGTGGCCCCCATACTCCCACAACCACAAGTAGCTCCATCATTGGTTTCTTGCAAATCGTAGGATTGTGTCTCGGATTGAGCAGATGATTGTTCTTAGAACAAGATGTTTGTTTCCTTGCTCCTATTGGTTTTGTAACAATTTCAAGATTAATGAAATTTTTATCGTCTTTCTGATGAAGGAATAGGGCTCACGCTTTGCCTATAAGTTGAGGCTTCTGCTGTTGGCCGGGTTTTGTATCTCTCTTGGGTGAGAGACATGTGAGTAGCAATGTAAATTAAGCACACAGAGTGATGTGAGAGTGGAGTGTGGTGTGGTGAAAGATCGACCTCACTTGTAAATCTCGTCCATATACAGAGTGTGATTGCTCCGATTTTTCTCCGTGGAATATCCGATTTTGGGAAACCACGTAGTAATTCTTTGTGTTTGTGTCTGTGTGTTCATGCATTAACCTCACAAGTCCACATTATTGAACTGTAAGAAGAATGCATTTTGGGCTTGCGCCGGCCCCCTTCTGTACCGAGAAGAAGAAGATTTAAGAAACATGAATGAATTCCCTAAACAACTGATAGGCTAAAGTAAGGTTCTATCTTCGACTATAGATGCCTCATTCATCAACAGCAGTTTCGCCCAAACAACAATAGTTTCGCCCTACGAATCTAGAAAAAAATACTTCTCAATACCTGATGAAGCTGATTTTTTATAGAGCCCTCTAAAAAAATATTTAAAGAATTTGGTAACACGACTGCAAAATAAATGGCAAATCATTGGCATCTTTTATACATTGATTTTTGTCCAAATATGGAAGATAAGAATGTCATACATTAACATGAGTCACATGACAGACAAATCAAGGGACAGATGAGCTCGGACCACCGTCTTCAGCCTCGTTTTCAATACCTACCGTACTAGATTTGTAGTATTTTTTTTTTAATCTACAAACGGTACAAGTGTATACGTTCCCCCACCCAACAGTACTACTATTAAAAGTCCAAAGCCTGACAAACCAATAATTTTGTGAAAAATAATATTAGTTTTAAAAGCATATATAATACTAGTTTTGGTAGTTTTTTCTGACTTACAATGGCAAGTTAATATTGCTTTTGATACGTTCTAATTTTTTTTCATGCTCACCCTTCCAACCTTAAAATTCTGCGTCTATCCCCGTCAAAATACTACTACTATAATTCCTTTAGTTGGTCTTTTTTTCCAAAACTGGCCTTTCACTCTCCATTTTTATCCTCGTGCACTCATTTCTTTGTCATTCTTTCATGAAATTATTGAACTGTCCTTTTTTCTACATTCACATTTACATGCGAGTGACAATTTGAAGTACCAGATATAAGAAACAGTAATATTTTCTTTACGTCTTCTTCCCCTTTTTTTTTGTCAGACGACATACATCAACGGAAATTAGCAAGGTGTTAGTAGAGAGTAATTAGGGAAAATAGGGGGCCGGGCCCGGCATGCTGGGTAAATCTGGCACCCGAATGATGCAGAGCAAGGGTACCCATGCATTATTCCCGCGAGGGCGGGGGTAGAGCTAATTTCGGGTCCGGGTATGACTAAACCCGCCCCACTCCGTTGTCATTCATGATTTCAAGTTGGGAGTATTTTGTTGGTGTATTCGAATCTTTAAAAAAAAAAATGCAGTCCTTAACTTTTTAATTTTTGTCGATCGTATTAGTCTTACCAAAAACCATGATGATCGGAGTTTGATAGATTTAGTCAAGTATGTACATATTGTTATATAAGAAAATTTCTTGACGATTGATTCCCAATCGACATGATATGGTTAATGCCTTAATGGTCCGATGAGATTTACATTGTGAACGATTCCGATTAGTGTTCGGAAATATCCCGAAAATTGCGACAACAGACAATCTAACCCCAATTGTGTCACTTTCTAGATTTCGAATTTTCTGTTTTGTCGGATCAAAAAAAAAAAAAAAATTTCTGTTTTTTATAGGCCCAGATAAAAAGGCTAAAAAATAATTTTTGTCTAAAGGCCGAAAATGAACCCCCCATGGTTAAAGGCCCAGTGAAAAGGCTTTCTTCTTCTCCAATGGCCTCAAAAGCCCAATGCAGAAAACCACATCTTTCCATCTGCATATGAGGTGAAAACAAATGAAGTAATCCATACATTAATTTCTGTTTGACCCAAAAAAAAAAGAGGAGAAAACAAATATAATAAAAGTAACAAGGTGATAATCCATCTTAATCGCAAGAAGGTAAAGGGGAATAACTTTGAAATTCCGAAGTACCAAAAAAGAAAGAAAGAAGGGGAATAACTTTCACAAGGAAAGATAATTAAAGAATCAAACAAGTAAATTTCCTTGCATTGCTCTCCATTGCCACAAACCACCCAAACTAAATTTCCACCACTTGTGGCCCCCACTGTGACTCCCCCCCTCCACTGTCACCCAGTCTGTTACCGCCTCTATCGACTCCCTCCTCCACCATCACCCAATCATTTACTGCTGCAGTCACCGATTAAGTCGGATCACCGCGTCCTTTCACAAATCCAATAAGGAAATGACGCGAAAGTAAAGAAGTCTGGTCAGCTTTATAAAACCTAATCATGTCCCCTACTCCCAAAATCGATTAGTAAAATAAGCCTCTTTGGATATTGTTGTTAATGGACCGGATAAGCATTACCTCGTCTCCTCCCTGAGGCTATAACTCGTTTTGTGGTCCTGTCCTTTTAACATATAACCAGTAGCAGAGAATTCAAAATAGAATGGATAATCAGAAGTAACCTGACTGACAGATAACAAGTTAAACTTCAATTCTGGAAATAGCTGCACATCTTTAATTAAGTCCAATCATCAGATGCCCCAAATTTAGAGTTGCATCTCCGGTATGTGTAACGGGCAAAACACCGCCATTTCCCAACTGTAAATTACTAGTACCCTCAAAGGGTCGTAGGTTTTGAAGTTCAGTTGAGCCTCCAGTCGATCAGGTGCTTTGCGCGCGGCTCCAGTATCAATTGTCCACTAAAAAATAGGAACATCTGCGCTGAAGTAGAAGACACTAGATGTTGCGAGTCACCGTTAGCATCAGACCTCCTCCGTAACACAAAGTCTGGAGTTGGCATCTCCTCCTTGCCATGCATTGATTTTTTATCCGGATTTACCCCCGTTTACAAGCCCCCAAGTCAAGTAGATAAGTGCTAGTGCTTATAACTGAAATAACGGTCGCCTGCCTTCTAAAGTTTCAGTATTTTCCTAAGAACAAAGTGCTCTCTCTCTCTCTCTCTCTCTCTCTCTCTCTCTCTCTCTCTCTCTCACACACACACACACACACATTCATCTGCTTTCAAGATGGAAAATCATTTCCTCAGGTGGGTTGACACAGAATCCTCAACCTCAAGCCGGGTCCACCTCAAAGTTAAAAAATCAGACTTTGGGAAGGTCGCAGAATTAGCATATTCAAGAAAACGGTAGAGCCCCCCCCCCCCCTCTCTCTCTCTGTCGAAAGGATCAAGAATTATATCTGTTTTTATTTTTATTTTTATTGTTTTTGTTTGATAAATTATTTTAACAACCCATGATCCAAATTCAACCTGAGTATTGCAATATAAGTATCTCGTGATCAATCACAATTCACAAGTTGTAAAAGGAGATCTCCAGATTAAGAAGACAAATCTCTCTTAATTAAAGACGAAGTTATATATGCAGCAGTGGTGAGTTAATATTGACGGTGAATTATAATTAAAGATATTATTGTGCATGCATTTGAATTAATTACTATCAAAAATCGAACAAAACTCTCACTATCTTGTATACATCATTCATGAAGTGGGTGGATGAATGAATACACAAAAATGACCTTCGCTTGTCAAATAAATTTTTCATCAAAATAAGAGGACTATGTATGAGCAACATCTTCGTATAGAAGCATGAAGTCGTGAACTTGACAACCGTTTTTCATCAAAAGAATGCCATGGATCCTTTACTTTCATGGTTCGAAATGAATCTGGATAATTCCTTTACTTTCATGGACACTTTCATGGTTCGAATGCCATGGATCCTATCATTTATGGAGAATAACTTTTAGATGAGATGACATAGAAAAAGTTGGGGTACTCCGGTAACATATTTGTCCCACAAACTTCAAACCTTCGTAATTAATGGCTCCTCCCCTTGTGTTTTTACAATCCTTTATTTCACTTATTTGCTCACTCGGTAAGGAATCCTTCTAATAATTTTCTTCATAGCTTACAATTTGAAATTTTGGTTCCACATGATTATTCTACTTCCTATTTGCTTTTATTTTCCTTTTTTGTTTAAATTTTTATTTATTTTATTTTATCTCTTGCCCCTTCCAACTCAAAATGCTCGTTCCACTCCTAAAAGGCATCCAATGAGTATTGAGGCACCACGGCTAAAATCAGTGATGGTAAGGCCTTATTCATGAAAATACCAATTCAACTGTCCGTTAACAGGGCCCATTTAAACTACCAACTGTAGGTTAAGTAAACTGAACCAAACATATACGATAAACTTCACGAGTAGTATTACCTAAGTGCTCTACAAATCTTGCATCATACACATCATTTAACACTCGACCAGTTTTGCTAGAGGCACATACACATAGGTACATACATCGCAAACATACGCATTTTTGACCTATCTCGGGTCCCAAAAAAATTGATCTGATCTCCTCATTTTGTTCAAAATGGGTTGTCCTGGGCCCCTATAAAAAATAAACTCTTTCCGAAATCGGTAAGGCATATGCGAAACATCCAGCTTTCTTCATAATCTAGGCCTGGATTATGAAGCAAAGTTAAATGTTTTGTAAATATTTTTACTGATATTGGATTGGGTTTATTTTTTACAGAAACCCTAAACAAACCATTTTGAATTAAATGAGCGGCTTGTATCATTTTTTTAGGACCCAATATGGGTCCAAAACGCATATGTCCCGATGTATATGTACATATGTGTATGTACTCATAGACTTTTCATTCTACCAATTAAGTGCTCTTCTCCTTGTATTATTACCGGAAAAGCAAAACTAAAAAGCAGTAAAAGATGTGTTTCCTATAACACTCAACAAAAATCTGTGCTCAAAGTTGGCCCTTTTTCAATCTTTAAGCTCCCTAGTGCTATTTCATTTGATAACTGCAACTTCATTGATGTCAAGACTTTCACATCAGTAAAAATCTAGCTAAAAGATTAATTAATGGGATATGAAAGAAAGGGGCTTTGATCATATCGATCCGTCGAATGCTAATTAAAAGATTAATTAGTGCACCCCCGGATCCGGTAAAAAGGGAAACTTTGAGCTCCTTTTTTTCTTCGTAATTAGATTACCCCGTATGCACGTAATCTTACATTCCCAGGAGGTAGTGGCCGGAGGGGTATGATATTCCTCTTTCTATTCAGGAATTTGATTTTGCTCCTGAATCGAGAGATCAACAAAGGAATCCTACAGTTCACACGGCCTTATTTAAAACTCTTAGGGTATGTTTGGTTGGATGGAATCAAGATTGGAATGGAATAGTCATTCCAATGACTTACTTATTCCAATATTTGGTTCACCATTGAATAATGGAATGATGATTCCAAATGGAATCACTATTCACCTTAGTAAAAGAATTGTCATTCCATCCAAAAAAACTAAGAAATTGTTATTCCATTTCTCTGTCACACCAAAATTACTAGTGCCACTCCAACATTCACTATTGCCACACCAAAAATTACTATTGCCACTCTCCAAAAAATGCTATTGCCACTCCAAAAATTACTATCGCCACACCAAAAATTGCTATTGCCACACTATTCCATTGGAGATGAGAATGGGAATGATTATTCCATTCTCAATTCCTCCAATTCTATTCCATTCTTAATTCCATTCCTATCCACATTCCATTCCATTCAACCAAACGCACCCTTATTAGTAGTAAACTAATGCTGACTGGAAATTATGCAAGTTCTCACTTTCAAACTCTAAATGTGCATTGACACGCGTAAATTATAAGATCACCATATATACCTACTCGTTTTGAAAAGCGTCTTCTAATCTCAAACAACGGGTATGGTACTCGTGCCGCCCACCAAGTTCCTCTATACCTAAAGATTTGTACGTTGCCTTTGGGTGCTAATGGGGTGATCGATAATTAGTAGGAGTAGTAATTTTTATTTTTTTTTGAACAGCAAGGCGATAATTAGTAGTATTTTCCAAGTAATTAAAAGGTAATTAGTCAACTTTAGAATATTAGAAGGAGAAATGATAATGCCAAAACCGTTTTTGTTAGTGCTAAAACTCTAGTGCACAAAATGCTTGTACCATTTGCAATGTACAAGACTAAGGGGAAATAGAGCCTTATTAAAAACAAAAAAAAAAGAAATAATAATTCGATGATCATTACTTATTTTTCTTGGCATATATATGTTTTCCTGCTTAGATAAATCATAATATGATGACCCGCGGATGTGGCTGGAACCTGACGAGTTCAAAGCAGAGAGGTTTCTGAGCACGCGAGCGTGTTGATGTCGTGTTCAGAGGACAGCAGTTCAAGTATATTCCGTTCAGCTCGGGCAGAAGGATGTCCCCCGGTGTTACGTTTGGGTTGCAAGTGGTTCACTTGGCGCTTGCTCGTTTGATCCACGGGTTTGATTTGACGACACCGGTGGGTGATCCGATCCGATGGACATGAGCGAGGGATTGGGCATTGCGTTGCCTAATATACATCCGCTTGAAGTCCTGGTTAAACCGCGACTTCCTACCCGGGTCTACTATGGATGTTGAAACGTTGGAAAGAATCGTAGTACTGATATTTATCGGTATTGTCAACATGATACCCCTTTATTATGAGTAGAAAAAGGAAAATATATAATCCCTCGTTTTGAGGACAAGACATAATTGGCATGTGTAATATACAAATATTCTTATAGCTATCGACGAATGACGATGGGAGAGATTCTACTCCTACATATGAATTCATATGTAACTGCATTTCTAAGCATGCATATACATACTGTTGAGATCGAATTTCGCCCTACAGCTTCGTTTCAGATTTGCTGGTTTTGTGTGACTGCGCGCGTTCTCCTCTCACCTGGTTTCCGTATGAGAGGAAGGCACGATATTGATCCGCAACCCAGTTCATGCATTAACCTCCGATCCGCATTATTGAAGTACTGTAAGAAGATTAATGCATTTTGGGCTTGCGCGGCCCCTTTTCTGCACCGAGAAGAAGAGGAGAAAATTGAAACTTGAATGAATTCCCTAAAAATTGATAATTAAGCTAAAGTAAGGTTCTATTTTCTAATATAGATGTCTCATTCATCAAACCGAAAATGGTGAACTCCTCTAATTGGCCCAACGTCACAATAACGCTTGAAGTTCAGAGACTGATATATAAGTAAAACATTTTACAGAGAACGTTAAAAGCTTAAAACCTAAGAGCATCCACAGTGGTATAATCAAAACAAAAAGGTGTATAAAGTTAGCAACATTTGCTCAAAAAGAGCTCACATTGGAATAACCAAATTTAGAAACATCTTAGCAACTCATCAAATTTTGGCCCTTGGATAATCAAAACTATAAACCTTTTGTCAATAATCAAATTTAATTGTTTTCACATTTCCTCAATAAAGTATACCATCATTACACAAAAACTTTCTTTCTTCTATTTTCAACATGTTTACAACAAAAATACTTTTAAAAACAGTTTTTATTTTTTTTGAAAAAACAGTTTTTTTACACTTTTTTTTATTAAAACTGTTTTCCTCTTTTTTTTAAAACAGTTTTATTTCAAAACAGGTTTTTTATTAAAACTTTTTTTCAAAAACTGTTCTTTTGAAAGAAAAAACTTTTTCTATTCAAAAACTGTTTTTTTTTTAAATCAAAGTTTTCAAAAAACTTTTTTCTCTTTTTCTAATAACCTATTTTTATTAGTTTGAAAACTATTTAAAAAAAATTGTTTTCTATGTCACAATTTCTAGATTTTTATAAGTTAAAAAGGTGATGTGACAAGTTTTGGTTATTCAATTTTGATTGTACCACTGTGGATCTCTACATTGCTAACCTTAGCAACCCCTTAAATGGATAACCAAAAGATGATGTGGCACCTTTTGATTATCCACTTTTGATTATTCCACTGTGGATGCTCTAAGAGCATGTACACTAGCATTGGTAAAATAGCTTTTTAGCTATTTTGGAGAGGAGAAACTCAAAAAATACCCCTGCACCAGATTAGATAAAAGAATAGGTAAAATACATTTATGAATAGAACTTAGCCACTTTTACCTAAGCACTATTCACACTCCTTAATTTATTTTTTTTTATTGTTTCGATCTTTCTTTCTCTCCTCCCTTCTTGGGGAAAAAAATAATAGGGAAAAAGTGAAAAAATGTATATTTTAATTGGTGTTAGGTAAAATAGATAGTATTAGTGTAG
The DNA here is from genome assembly GCA_018127125.1 of Rhododendron griersonianum. Lineage (NCBI taxonomy): Eukaryota > Viridiplantae > Streptophyta > Magnoliopsida > Ericales > Ericaceae > Rhododendron > Rhododendron griersonianum. Next base: position 6,004,319 of record CM030800.1, on the reverse strand, counting down.
CTGTGAAAGAAAAAATTGATAGCTAAAGTAGAATTGTGAACTGTTCATAATGTAGTATACCTATGTATTGATAAACTTGCTCACCCTATGTCTTCCATAATCAACTACTCAGCCATACAAAGAAGCAATTAAATATCGCTTGTGAAACGTTCTATTTTTTTTTTTATGCTAACCCTCCCGACCTTAAAATTCTGCGTCCGTCCCCTTCAAAAAGAATACTACTGGCCTTGTTACTCAAAGGTGAGAAGAAAAGACAAAGTAAAATAAGAAATGATTTTTTCACTCTCCATTTTTATCCTCATGCACTCATTTCTTTGCCATTCTTTCATGAAATTACTGAATTATCCTTTTTTCTACATTTGCATTGACAAGCCAGGGACAATTTGATAATTTCACGTGAATAAAAAAACAGAGACAAGGATTAAAGCACAGTGTGGATAAAAAAAACTAATTTACGAAGACTCCGTAAACTAAGTTTTACAACGCCCAATCTCACGCGTTCAAAAATGTTTTGAACGATCCAAATTTTAAAAGAACTCTTCTAGGGTTCCTTGGAAGAGTTCTTTTAAAATCCGGACCATTAATTGCCGAGACGGACGGGTGAGATTGTGTGCTGCCGTAAATAACTTATTCACGGAGGAGCCGTGAATGAATTATTCTCATGTGAATATCATCTAATGTATAGATGGTGCATTTTAGAGATGCTACATACACTACATAATTACCCTATATTTTATGTGGGACCCACTACGGATCCTACAAAAATCTAGAAAAATATCCATAAATTTTAAAATATTATTTTATAGGGTTCCATAGAAAATCAGTTCCAACAAATATTGATAACAAAAGTGCTACATGTACAACGATTGTACAAAACTTTTTGCACAACCGATCTCGACCCATCCATTATTGTAAAAGACGGTCCAGATTCTTTGAAGGAATAAATAAATTATTCGCGCGAATAATTTAATTAAAATATGAACCGTCCAAACACATCTGAATGACCAAAATTTGTTGCACTACATGTGGGGCCCTCCTCGGGTCCCTGCTCCACTCCTATGCATCCAGAAAGTAACATTTACAATACAAAAAATACTCCATTTTTTTCCCTGAACGAGCATTAAAGGTGGAAAAGTACAAACTTATAGAGTAAGTAAAGTAACGAAAGAATGGATGGGCATATATACGCAGAGCCAGAGCACTCGGGAAGGAACCCTGCTGAGAATAGTTCATACTCGCGTCCCAATAATCCTACGAGACCTTTCAAGTGCCTGCTCTTTTGCGCGATCTTTACTAGTAGATCACCGCGTGTCGTCCGATTCCGAATCCGAGTTTGTTGGAAGGTAAGTGTTTTTGTATGCCTTTTTTCCGTTGCTTGCGGGACAGTTATGTAGTTTTCTGGATGTTTCTGTAGGGTTTTGATTGGTGTTTGGAGATCGGTCAGTCATGGCGGCGGCGGCAGCGCAACAGCCGGTCTCTGCTCAAGTTGTATGTATTCTTCCTTTACTGTGCTTGTGACCTTTTCATTGGATGTAGCGTGTTTTTGCTTTAAAAAGTTAAAACCGCATCTTTGTTTCTTCTTTTTTACTAGTATTGTTTTTGTTTTTGATACATTGAAAAATGTGACCAATGAGAATCTGAAAAAAAAAAAAAAAAAGTTGCTTTTTTAAGCGATGAGGCTGGGTTCTTCTGAAACTTAACTTAGGGATTATTTCTTTTTTGGATGTTTTTTTAGATTAATCAACCCTCTCGATGAGAGGAGTTTAAAAAGTATAAAATTATGTTCAAAAAGAAAAAAAATGACAAAAAAAAAGTATCAAATAGCTGTCTTTTGGACTTATTTGAATTTTTTCATCGGTCGAGACGAACATTCACCCGTCGAAAAACTAAACAAAGAGTAAAAAATACTGAAATAAGTTCCAAAGTTATAAGTTTAAAAGAACACAGGTACTGTGATTTATTGTCGAGGTTTAAGTCTAACAGCTTATGATATTTTCCTTACGAGCTTAAAACAAGTTGGAAAAAAGTTTGATTTTTAAAAAGTTCCGTTCTTGTGCTTCAACTCTGCTTTTCGAGTAATTAGCTGCAACAAATACTTGCATAGACTGCTGAACTAAGTTGATTTTTAAATATGTTTTATGTGCACCGTGTTAGGTTGGAAATGCATTTGTTCAACAATACTACCTCATACAGAACCAATCGCCGGCGCTTGTCCATCGGTTTTATCAGGACATTAGTAAGCTTGGTCATCCTGATGGTGATGGGGCTATGAGCACCACGACGACGATGCAGGTGAGCTCCCCTTGAACTAGGTAGAATCACATTCAAATTCAAGCTTTTCAGGATTGGTGGTTGTGATCCGTTTTTGCACTTCATTTGGTTGACGAGATGCCCAAAGAAACGCGTTTGGTTTTAATTCTTTGTTCCAACACGTTTCTTATTCTTGGGGATATTCACTGAGGATTCTGAAGAAAGACGATAAGGGTAGGGAAGGGAAGTAAAAAGAGGAGGAGAAAAGGACATATGCAAGAAATTTCTGATCTCTCATGTTGTTTTTCAAAATTTCGTTGATGCTTTATTACTCTATGAGCATGTTTGGTTTTTCTTTTAAGTTTGTAAGAACTGTCTTTGTCCTCCAAATTTTGTTTTCCTCTCAATTTTCCAATTCAGCCAAACAAAGACAAGTAAGATGTCTATTCTTTTTTCCTTTCCACACTGTAGTACGCCTTTTAGGTAAGGCGTACCCGAAAGAGGGAATTTTTCTATTCTAAGTCTCATCCTTGGCTGAATCTCAATTTGCAGGCCATTAAAGAGAAGATTCATTCACTTAAGTATGGTGAATTCAGGGCAGAAATTAAATCGGTTGATGCACAAGAGTCTTACAATGGGGGAGTCCATGTGCTTGTTACTGGGTATCTGTTGGGGAAGGACAACATGATTCAGAACTTCACTCGGACTTTCTTCCTTGCGCCACAAGAAAAGGGGTACTTTGTTTTGAATGACATCTTTCGATACATGGAAGTTATCAAACATGCTAATGGAAACCAGAGTTCTGGTAATGACATTGAGGCCCCTCTCACCCCAGAGCAGGGTAATGGATATGCTCCAATCTCAATGAATGCATTGATCTCTTTCTGTATCATTGATAGCGAAAAGCTTCTCTTTTTTTTTTTTTCCCTTACATTGGCAGATCTGTCTCCAGTGGTGGAGAATCATGTTTCTGAACAAACGGTGGTTCCTGCCGAGGTCAATGGGGATGTAGGACTCAATCCCTTGGAGTGAAATGTGATAAAAATAAAATAAAATCTTATAAAACTGATAGTGCAATGTTGCACTTTTAAGTTTAGGTTATAGGTAATGATATTGGTGATTGGGTATAGTAGATGTTCCTGGATCTGTTTTGGACCTTTGGTGCTGTCAATTTACAGATGCATTCAGATGGAAAATTTGTCATCCGTAACTTTCTTTTGTTGTACAGCTCCTGCACCTGTTCCTCGGAGATCTCCTGTGAACAGCCAAGCACAACAGGTGAACAATACTCAGGCATCAGCACTAGTTGCTGAGACACCAGTTTCCGGTTCCGATGCTACAGATAATGGGAATAATCAAGCGGGAGAAGGTATGCAGTCTTTCATCATTGTTGGGTTGGTGGTACTAGTCCTTTCATTTAAGTCCGTAGCTGACATGTGGTATATATTGGATGAATCTGTTTACTGAAGTCATATGCTTGCTTGTCTCTCTTGTTGACAGCTGATGGTTATACCATATATATAAAGGGTCTGCCTATGAATGCCACAGATTCTCTACTTGAAGATGAATTCAAGAAGTTTGGGACTATAAAGGCTGGCAGTGTTCAAGTTAGGAGTAACAAAAAGGTTTCTTACCGTTCTAGTCACTTCTGATTTTGTTTCTCTTAGCTACTTATGGTCTTGTATTGCTGCAGCAGGGGTTTTGTTTTGGCTTTGTGGAATTTGAGGTGGAAAGTGCTGTGCAAAAAGCAATTGAGGTACATTAGCTATTTGTATGAGATTTGTTGTTGACATTCTTGTATGATTGGATACATTATTGTATAAGAGTATATTCCCCAAGTTTACATTCAATGGACGGCTCATAAAAGGCTCCAGGGTACCTAACTTTTGGTAATTTCGCTATGACTGTGTTATACTTGGCATGTTGTGGGAATACGACATCACATTTTTCAAAGGTGGTGTACGAGTTGGGTCCTATTAGAATTTAGCTTAGATTTTTCTGAAAATTCTTTTCTTTCTGCAAACTGAATGTGATATCTAGTCCAAGTATTTTTTTTTTCTGCTCCAATCTTAGGGAAACCGGAAATTGCGTGGTACTGTTATGTGATATGGCAGTGGTGGATGTAATGTTGGGAGGTTGGTGAAAATAAAATGCCTGAATTGGTTTTAACGGTGATTGCGTTGGTTTAGAGTCACAGCTGTAAAATGACTTCCTTGTGGTCTGTGTTTCCATTAACAATGGCAATAAGCTCTATGCGTCTTGGTGGTAGTAGTGTTGAAGTAGGGTACATAGACAGACGTAGCAGCTGCTATAGTTGTGCAAAAGCGGTGGCAGCTGCGATGGTTGCTGTGCAGTGGTTTTCTGAATTTTCTCCCCCTTTAGGTTTATTTAAGCTTTTGAATTGCATTCTCAATTCGTTTGTAATTTATGTCCTGATTACTTATTGGAGAATCGTAACCTGCCGCATAGTTTCATAGATTGGGTGCTCCAAATCCTTGAAGCACAAACGCTTGAAGCAAAATACAGTTTGACTAGCCATTCTTCTTATAACTCCTCTGAAACCGAACCTGGATGTATTAGTTTCCACTTTAGTCGATCACAAAATGATATCTATGATGTGGAAGTCAAAGCAATATCCTTTCGCTTCCATGGGTTGCGCCTTAAAACGAAATTTTGTTATCAATGCCACCAGTGCAAATCAAGTGTTAAATTTCCCGCAGACATTTTTCCAAGAGTAATCTGAAAGTGATGCCTTGGTTAGGGACCTGATCTCTTTTATCATAATTTCAGGCGTTCTTTGCGTAATCTTTTGTATTTTTATGTGAAATTTGCCTTTTCTTCATGAGTTCATCACTTATTAAGCAAGATTGCTCTTTAATTGATGAGGGAAGCGTAGGCTGGTAGCTGAAGCTTTTGCATACCATGGCATCGTCACTTGGCTCTAGCCACTGTTACCCCTGTTTGATGTGTAAACTTCCCACATGCATATTAAATGCAGTATTTGATGCCTTCACAATTCTAGAAAGCTTATAGTTTGAATTAATATGGGGAATGTCTTCATCTCCTTATGGGTTAAGATTTCCTGAATCAAATACCATACATTCATGGGAGTCTAGTTAACAGTATGTGATATTATTCTCTCTACCTGACTACCTCTCAATTTTAATGTGCCTGAAGGGGTCATATCCTTTTTCACCTGCATTCACGCTTGGAGGTGAATTTTGTAGCACATTCCGATCACTGATTGCCTATGTAGCACCGACACTCCACTAGGGGTGACGTACCGGTGTCGGACACGTGTCGGACACCGACACTCACCGGACACTCGGCCGACACGTGTCCGACACTTCTCCAGAAGTGTCCTGTTATTTTGGGCAATATTTGGAGTCCGACACCTTCCAGACACTTTCGGACACTTTTGGGACACTTCAGGGACACTTTCCAGACACTTTTGACAGGCACTTTTGGGACACTTTTTGTTGCAAGGTATAGATAATAGATGTAATGACTTGGAAAACAATGTACTGTAAAGGTGAAAACAAGGCTATCTGGATATAATATTATTAACTTTTATCTTATTTGAATTTTTTGTATTCTTGATATATGTATACATATACATATACATATATATAGACGTGTCCCCAAACGTGTCGTGTCCCCCATTTTCTGAAAATTTACGTGTCGGGGTGTCGGTGTCGTGTCGTGTCCGTGTCCCGTGTCCGTGCTACATAGCTGATTGCTGACATGCGCGTCCCTTGCACCATCTTATCTTCCTGTTCGTCCAAATTTGTGTTTCACTCTGTTTCATTTTTATAATTGCGCCACACTTACCATACTAGGAGATTCATGTGTATATGTTTCCTTTGAATATATACGAAGTTGAGATGTGCCATTATCTTTGATGGTAATTTTATATGTCAGCTGCAGCCTGCATTTGGTGTGAAGTGATCAGAAATAAGATTCTTCCTTTAATTTCAGTTAGCCAAATCATCTGTTTGAGAAACAAGTATTTGTTATCTGTACTGCCTTTGTGAGGAGCCAAAGTTTATGTTGCTTTGTGGTATGAGTACTTGCACTAGCATAACACCTGCAGGGGTGGACGTGTGTATGCAATCGGGTCTGCCAATTCTTGTCCTTTCCATGGGTCCTGAGTTGATCATCCTTCACTGTGTTTTTGATGTGCAATCTATTCTAACATAGAAAGGGAGAACCCTAATCGGTGTAAATAAAATTTTAAAGATGTGTCACAAAAGTGAGTTCCAATTTTACCCTAATAGAAAATAAAATTTTACAACTAGTTGTAAAATCATTCTACCTCAACTAACCCACTCCCTGACTTGCACACCCCAGGTATTCTCACAAGTCACAACCTCTAGTTATATTGTCAAGTGTCACCTGCGAAATGTTGGTTTATTATCCTTATTTAGTCGGATTTTTGCTATCTGCCAATTTTTTGGTCCAAGTTAATCCTGTTTGTGGTTTGCACTATATTCCCTTTATCTTTCAGGCTTCTCCTGTTTCTGTTGGTGGATGCCAAGTGTATGTTGAGGAAAAGAGATCTACCAATTCTCGAGGCAAGTTGGGTTTATGTTTCTAGTTTACTCTATAGTGATAGGGAACCTCAAAAGGGCATCTTTTGCATTTTGAGAAACAAAGAGGAATTAAAAAAATCGCAGTATCTGCAACATGGGGCGAGGAACAAAATGCTGTCTAATTTCATATGAGACAGGAATATGAAATGTCCCTGTTTTTCCACTTGCTCAGTAATGGTGAAGAACTACGCGTTTTCAACTAAATTGCTTGTTGGTTTAGAGAAGGACACGTTACCTGGAATTGCTTATTGCATGGAAGCTAACGTGGAGGCAATTGAGTTACTGGTGTTAGCTGGTGGTGGAATGGGACTAGTTGGTGCTATCAACTTGGTGATTTCTAACATGAAAATTCTCTTTTATGATGCATTTTAATTTCTGTTCTTGGTCAAATCCAATCCCACTTTCTTTTCTATAACTATGGCTTTTCTTTCATTACAGGGAATAATAGGAGGCGGTTCGTAAATGGAAGGGGATCTGGATTCTGGATGGAGGGGGTAAGAGGGCGCGGAAACTATGGAGGAAGCGGTGGCAGAGGCTACAACCGTGGCGATTTCAATGGCAGGACCGAGTTTGGTAATAATAGGAGCAGTAATCGAGGTGGATTTTCAAACCGTGGAGGTGATGGATATCAGAGGGCTGATAACCACAGGGGCAGTGGTAGGTGTCAATAGAATGGCCAAGACTCTCCCACCAGAATTCCTAATTTAGATGAAGATCAATGAGGGATTGATGTAGGATTTTTTTTTTTTAAATTTAAAAGTGAAGTTGACTTAAAGTGGATAGCACATCAAGTGGGCAGATTCTTATCCTTTGGGGCAATTTTTTTTTATAGTTAGTTATTTCTTTTTGCGCCTTTCCCCCCCGGTTTTCTTTCTAATGTTGGGTGGTTTATAAGTTTATTATAGTAGAGTTCTCAATTAACTTTTGTTGTCTAGTGTTGTAGTGTCCAAAAGCCCAAGAAGACCTCTATTCATTTTCCTTTACAAGCTTGTGATTTTGAGTAAACTTTGCATCACACCAAAACATGTCCTCTAATTAATCTCTAGTATCCCACCCATCCTCTTTTGTAGTCATGGCAGCTTAAACTAATGTTTTTATCGGTATGAGCTGATGTTGAAATTTCCAGGGATTTTATAAACTTCTTCTTCTTCTTCTTCTTGTAGCTTGTGACATGGCTGATGATTCAGCAATTGTGAGAACAGATGCAGGATTAGAGTCGCGTGAATTGCAAGTCTACAAGGGTGATTCTTGTCAGCATTCATCTCCTTCAACTTCACTGGTATGTCTTAAACGAGAAACACTACATGTCCCTAAATTTCCATCCTGGGCCTTTGTTTCATGTCATTGTTTAGTAGATGCTCTATGAAGCACGGATACTCTATTTTGGCCTCCATATCATGTATCGGATACCGATACTCTCGGATATGTATCCGATTCATTTTTTTTTAAAGTATCCTATTTTTAAAATTATTTTTTGGTATCTCGATATGTTTCGGATACGTGTTGGATACACTCGGATACGTTTTGGATACGTGCGAGGGTAAATACGTTATTAGTTAAAATATATGGGTTAAAATTGTAATTAGGGCTATATTTTTCTTTTTCCCCATCAATCCACACCAAAAACACACTGATGATATCCTCTCTCTCATCTCTCATCTCTCTCGACAACCTTGTAAGTCTCTCGTCTCTCTTTCTCTCGTTGCGTGTATATGTATGTGTGTGTATATATAAATACACTTTATATATATATATATACACACAGTCAAGATCCTATGAGGGATCCCTTCCGGCCTTACTGTAAGGGACTCCCCTTTCCCGATCGAATTGCGACCATCCGAGCCGCTTAATGTGTTCAGAACGTGATTTTAAGGGTACCCGCGAGAAATCGCCCAAAAAAATGACCGGGAAGGGCTTGATCCGAGCAGTTTTTCATAAAAACACTATAAATGCATTTTATGCAAAACTGTTCGGATCAAGCCCTTCTCGGTCATTTTTTTGGGCAATTTCTCGCGAATACCCTTAAAATCACGTTCTGAACACATTGAGCGGCTCGGATCGTCACAATTCGATCGGGAAAGGGGAGTCCTTTACGGTAAGGCCGTAAGGGACCCCTCATAGGATCCTGACTGTATACACACATACATAACTATATGTAATATCTCTCTCAACATGTGAACTTGTGTAATTAAAAACTTTAATCATTAATGAAATTTTAGGAATTAAAAATTATATATATTACTCCTATATAATTTTATTTACTTTTATATTCAACATATCCCCCAACGTTTAATCTCTGTAATTTTCGAATTCAGTGATTAATGAATTTTTTGGCTGATAAAAAAAAATGTATCCCCAAACGTATCTTATCCTTCTTTTTGGAAAAATCATGTATCCGCATATCCCGTATCCGTGCTTCTTAGTAGATGCTTATACTCAATGTTTTGAAAAATTCAAAACAAAGTGAATCATATTTTCTCACGTATGTAATGGAGCAAAATCATATTTTCTTGTGCATACCAATGCTCTGGACTATCAATGAAGGAAGTATGGTAATGTGCACAGAAATTGAATTGGGTCTATAAGCCTGCCCTCTCTGATGCCATTTGGCTTTGATTTGGGGGCATGGTCGGCAGCAAAACAGGTAAAGGTGGGCCACTATTTCAGTGGTATTATGAGAGCAGCCATTTTGTGCATATTGCCAAAGGTTAAGTCTGTCTCCAATCCTCCCCCGCCCATACCCCCAATGTTGGGGACTACATGGGTTCTGTTGTTGTTGTTGTTGTTGTATGTAATGGAGCAAAATCGTGACAAGAATCGATTATAGTCTTTGTATTTTTCTAGCTTTGCTGAACCACTCATTGCAGTATTAAATTTAGTAGGAAGGAGGAGGTGGGCCAAACTATGAACTTTATGATCAGCTTGAAAAAACCATGGTGGAGGAAGATAAGTCCCTGCGAGAGGCCTTTGAAGAATCCATGAGGCGTAGGGATGCTTTAAAAGATGCCATTGACGCTGTCCGCATGGTATTTTGTTATTTTGGTTGAATCTTTTGTTCTAGTGTCTTTGCTATTTATTTATTTATGGATAAATTCCTAAGGTTTGCACCTAATACTACAATAAAGTCTATGGGGTTCTCAAAATTAGATTCCCCACTTTATTGACCCTGCGCTGAAGTTATTGATGTTGGGGGAGTTGAACTCCAGCGTCCGTGTGTGCACAGGTTCATCAGTCCGCTCACCAAAGACCCAAACCAAGAGGGAGAGTCAACAAGCCAAAAATCGCACCAAATATTCAATACACATTGTTTGGAACTCAACTAATTTTATTTTCCCAACAATGTGGGACTCTTAAGTCTTAACTTCACACATATTATTAACATTTAAGTCTAGAAACCTTTAGAGGCATACATTTGAGTGATTGTATATCGCGTGGTTTGAAGACTCTAGGATCCTTGATCCCAAACCAGTGAATAGTTTCTCCCCTCATTTTTTTTTTTTTTGATCAGCTAGTTTCTCCCCTCATTGAGAATAAATTTTTCTAACGTCAACAATTGCATTCTTTTTCTTTCAATGAAAACTGTTAAAAGATCCAGTGATGGGTAGTCTTTATGTTTTCTGATAGATTATAATTGAATATCGAGTGTATGTTTATGGGAAATTTGAACATGAACTTGAATAGATTTCAACATGCAGCTCCATATTTTGTTTGGTGAGAGACAGAATTTGCTTAGTTTATAACTTAAGAAACGGAGAAAAAAAATTGTCAGCATATCCATCAACAATCCTTTCTTTTCTTGTCTACCCATCACAGGAAACTAATTGTAAAGTCTTTGACTAACTTACAGAGAGAAAGGAAAGATTTTGAGGAAGCACTAGCAAGGAAAGCAAAAGAAGTTGAGAACATGAGTCAGCAGGTCGACAAAATCACGTCCGATCTCTACATTGCCTTGGTCGAGAGATTATCTCTACAGATCGATATTGGAAACTCCAACCAGATGGTGCAAGAGTCTGAACAGAACATGCTCTCTGCTGTGGAACAGTTGGAAAAGTATAAGATGGAACGAGACGATCTGCAGGAGCAGGCCTCCAACATGATCATGCCTCTGTCTTTCCCCCTCCACGAGATAGAACGAGCAACTAACAACTTTCACCCGTCGATGAAGATTGGGCAAGGGGGTTATGGACTTGTTTACAGAGGTTTCCTTCGTCACACTCAAGTGGCTATAAAGACTTTGATCTCTCAAAATATGCAAGGCCGCTCAGAATTTCAACAAGAGGTATGCTGGGTTTTTTAGACTAGTTGATTTTTGTTGAAAATTGTAGTTCGAATAGAAGAGCTGAATTGATTTTGTTGTCATGCAAGCAGGAGTTCGATTCTAACTAGTTATCCGTATGCTTATATGCACAAATTTATTATCCACTGATAAGGGTGTTGAGTGTACTCCTCCCTCCCCTAGATACCAGGTAATTACCGGCCTATGCCCAAGATAGCCTCAAGTTCCTTTGAGCCCAGGACATCCTCATGCTATCACATTCTCTTCCTACATGTCCATTCCACACATACTAGATAATTACCGGCCTAATCCCTAGGTAGCCTCAAGGGGCATGCGAAATGGAATATTTGCCCATTGGTCCACTACTTAGTTTCGAGCTATGTCTTTCCATACTATTGCATTTTGCAGGTATCGATATTTTGTTGCCTGCAAAATATTATGCTATTTTGTTGATGTCGTACCAGAATAGAACTGGTATGGTATATGGTTCTGGTAACGACCTTATTTGTTACGGTTTGAACCATTGTCTCAATAAAGGGCATGGAACAATTAATTGTTGGGGTGTCATTTAATGGGTTTTTGTGTCTTTGTTTATTCACTATAAACACAACAAAAAAAGGACTTGTTTTGATGCACCAAACTGTAAACAAAATTTACCATCACATTACTCAGTATATTCGACCTACATGTTTGCACGTTGTAGTCGTCTCAATTCTTCCGTAGTTATTTTTATCAAGAGGGAACCATATGAATTTGTGGCTTTTCTTCGTTTATTCAGGTCTATATTCTGAGTAAGTTGAGGCATCCAAACCTTGTCACGCTCATTGGAAGCTGCCCAGATGCTTGTACTATCATCTATGAGTATCTCCCAAATGGAAGCCTTGAAGACAGACTCAGCTGCAGAGACAACTCAACCCCCCTATCCTGGAAAACTCGAATTCGTATTGCAGCGGAGCTCTGTTCTGTTCTCATCTTCCTTCATTCTGACAGCATAGTACACGGTGATCTAAAACCTGATAATATCCTTTTAGATGCCAACTATGTGTGCAAACTCAGTGACTTCGGGAAATGTCGTGTGGTAAATCGAAACGAGGAATCTAGCAACACGACACGGTGCTACGTGAATGTCCCAAAGGGCACTTTTGGCTACATAGATCCTGATTTCGCTGAAACAGGAGAGCTTACCCAGTCATCAGATGTCTATTCGTTCGGAGTCATTTTGTTACGGTTATTGACTGGAAATAAACCAGTGGTGGGGTTGCCAGAAGAAATGCAAATGGCACTAGATGGGGGAAGATTGAAAGATATACTAGATCCTACAGTGGACTGGCCTTTTGTGCAAGCCCAGCGGCTGGCTCGCTTAGCAATGAGGTGCTGCAGGAGGAGGAATCGTAGTCGCCGGCCAGACCTTGCCTCGAAGGTGTGGAGGTTGCTTGAGCCAATGAGAGCTTCATGTGATATCACATCATTCCACGTGAGTTCTGAGGAGAGTCACCGGACTCCGCCGTATTTTATTTGTCCTATCCTTCAGGTTGGTCCATTGGTTCTCATCTCAATTTCTTAGTAGTTTGTATTGACCAATTTTTGCTAAATTCTCCCATATTCCTTTGGCAAAATAAGTGATTCTTTGTGGTCTTTATAACCAGCTTTATACTGCCAATTGTTTGCATTGATCCCCCCGCCGCCAAGCGTAGCTTAATAGTTTTAGTCTATGAAGCATTGACACACCTACCCACACAATGTTCTGATACTTTCCGGTTAGCAAATGAACTTTCCAAACGGAATTGCCTAATTTTCCTGCTGCTAATATTTCTTCGTCATTTTAGTGTATAGTATTCTACTTTGCTTTGCGATTGGGATTTGTCCACCCAATTAGGATACATGTGGAACCATATATATGATGGGTTTTCTTTTATACATTTATTTGGTTTGGGGTTGTGGAGTTCACTAGAATACAGTATGTTAGAAAGTTTCAATGATGTTGTTTGGGATTGAGATTCGAGAGTCTTGGGATGGAACCCTAAAGTGTGAGAGATGGAGACTATAGGGAAAAATAGAGACGTGAGGGTGAGAGGAATGCCAAGGTGCTTGGGGCTCAGGAGACCATGGTGGGCACGGACCCAATTACCTTTCAGCAAGGGGCTCAGGTAGCGTTGTTGGTTTGCATATTTTTCCATCTCGGAAGGCACTCTCTTTCATTCATAATGTGTTTATTATCTCTCCCTCGTGGATTTAGGAAATTTGAATCAAACCACGTAAAAATGGAGTTTTTCTGTTGTGTATAAGCATTTTTAGTTATTTTATGGGTGATTCCACTGGTAAATGTAAAAAAAGTGCCTACATTAGCTAAGCTACGAGTTCAAATTGATGTTTATTCCGAAAAATCCTCATGTAAACCAGACCTGTTGTTCTCTGGGCCAACATTGTTCATCTTGTGGTGGCTTAAACTTGCAGGACATCATGCTAGATCCACAAGTAGCTGCTGATGGCTATACTTATGAACTGGAGGCTCTGAGAGGATGGCTCGATGGGGGCCACAGTACATCGCCCATGACCAACCTCCAGCTGCCACACTGCAATGTTGTCCCGAATCACCCTCTCCGTTCTGCAATTCAGGAGTGGCAGCAACTGCAGCGGCGATGAGTAGTTTCAACTTTTGTTAGTCTGGTTTTCTTCTTGTTGATTTGTTGGATCTTCATACTTGTGCATCAGCATCATATCCAGTCCACATGTTTATACGAGAATAGGTATACTTGTTATAAGTGTATCATAAACTTTACCAAATTATGAGATTCACCGTTGGCCAGAGACAGATTTTATAACCTGTGACTACATTAATGTCCCTTATAGCCAGTAGGCGTTCCCAGTAGAGAATCAACAAATTCGCGTAATTTAAGCTGGGGTATTGGTTTTTGGTTGTAGATTGGTATGTAACACTATTGGCAGATGTTGAATTTTTCTTGGTTCATTTCATAAGTTCCAAAATAGGCCAAGGTGGCTGTATAAGGTTAGTGTTACACTTTGATCTTGAATTTGTGAAGGGAAAGGAAAGTAGAAGATAAATAAAAGTACTAGTCCGGCCACCTTAGAGCCTAACCCTCAACGAAGGACAATTTTATATGGTTGTGGTCGGTTGGTTGTGTACAATTCAGTACTCCTTATATACTGTATGTTTTTATAAAGATGCTTCTAGGCCATGTTTGATAACTTACTAGGGTTAAGTGGGTAGTAGGGATTAAGCTTGGGATTGATAATTGACTAGAGATTAGTAGTGAAGGTGTTGGTCCACTTTCTTGTTTGATTTGCACTAGACTAGCTAATGGGATTGTTTCATGTGACAACCCATCCTGTAAAATACTAGTAATAATCGTAATAACAGTTCGAACTATAATTAATTCGCAAAAGTAGTCGATCGTTTGCCCCATAGTTTCATTAAATGAATTTTAATGTACTTCAACTGCGAATTGTGTTGATCCACTAGTTGTGGATCGGGGACCTGCGGCAGCGCCCCCTGACCCGTGTTCAAAGTAGTTGCTGCGTCTTGTAAAAACGGAAAAACCGAGGCAAAGAGCTCGGATACCATTGGATAACTCTCATTTCTTTTTTCACTCTGCTTTCAAGCTTCAGCTAGCAAGAAGACTTTTTTTAAGTGGCCGATTAGGTTGAACTAACCAAGAAATACATGGGAGTGAAGGGACATTTAGCGAGTCTGACATTGGGATGGCCCTTTTGTATTCATCATAATAATATGATGCTATCTGTTTTTCACTGTTGGTTCTGGTGGACGGAGATACCTTTGGTAATTTTTCGATTGGAGTGGTAACCAGGGTATTGCATGGTCTTTTCCGTTAAGGGATCTATGTTGTGGATAATGTTGTAAACGAACCGAGCAGCTCGTGAGCTCGGCTCATTCTACAAAAGCTCGGCTCGTTAAAGGGTGGCTTGGCTCAATTAAAGAGGCTCGTTTAGTAAACGAACCGAGCTCAAGCTCTACAAAGCTCGGCTCGGCTCCTTCACAGCACTTGGTTGTGGGACATGACAAAGTGCAGAACATACTTGCCCTCAAAAGAGAAAGCAAAACAACACACACACACACAATTCTTCTTCTTTTCTCTTGGGAAATATTCAGAGAAGTGGGGAAGCAGTGTTTGGTCTTCCTAAATTCTTGGATCTGTGTTTGTGCATGTTGGGTATTGACATTCTCAACGAGGAAATACTCTGTTCTGTTTCATTTCGTCTTTGGGATGGTTTTCGTTTGTTTGTTTGTTTGATCGCGTAAGTGGTTGTTGAAGTGTACATTCTCTTTAGATGATGGGATGTTAGAGGTTAGTTGTTAGATGTTATAAATGGGAGTCGAGCACCTCCTCTATGAGCCCTCGAACTCAGAATCTCTCGCTTAAAAATAGAGAGTAATGAACCAGCTACACTTAAGGCGGATCAAAAAAAAAACCAGCTACACTTAAGAGGGAGTGTTTCCACTAACCAATAAGTTGTGGACCATAACTTTTCTGTTTTGTCATTATTCAAATTTTTTTCACATTTGTGAGTTTTGCGCTAATTTTTTATGTAATATTGGTTCGTCTCAACGAGAGGTATCAAAAAAGTTAAAATTATATTTTTGACACAAGTTTTTTTTGCAAATATCCAAGAAAAAAGTCCAAAACCTGACTTTTCGAGTTTTTCCCTGAATGTTGGAACATTCCAAAGGGAATTGATATTCATACTCCCTTTTTTGTTATTGACACTTTTTTTTTTCAGCGTTGAAACTTGAAAGTGTACGCATTTTTTTTTGTTGAAAGACAAAAAAAAAAGTGAATAACATAAAAGAGAATGTGAATATCAATTTTCTTTTTTAAAAATACATGTGTAAAAGTTAGAGAATTGATTTATACATTTCCTTTTTTACTATATACACTCCTTTTTTTTTTTGTTCTTGTTCATGTGAATTTACCTATTTACCCTTTCATAAGTTAATTTTTACATACTTTAAGTAGGGCTGCTCAAAAAATCCGGTGAACCGTGAAACCGGTCCGGACTGAACCTATCCGTACCTTTTGGATTTTGTCCATGGATTAATGGTCCGGACACGGATTGAAAAATTAGAAAACCGTGACTCGCAGTTCGGTCCACGGATTTTCATTATAAAACCGTGGATTAACCGAACCGAACCGTGAGATATTTATTTTATATAAATAATAAATATATATATAAATATATGTGTATTTATATAATTAATTGTTAGTAATGTCAAAACTTTTTTCTACCAATTTTAGTATTTTATCTCAATAATGGGATATAGTGTAGATGTACATAAAAATATAAATATATGTGGTAAATCATAATTTTTTTTATATAAGTTACGGGTAACCCTAGTTTAGTTTCACTAGTTCGTTTCTTTTCCAGTTTTCCTAATTTCCATTCCTTGTTCAAGTCGTTGTCGCACCGTTCTTACTTCTTCGCCGCCTCCTCCTCCTCTCTCTCTCTCCGTTTCTTCAAAGTACTCCCTCCGTCCCTTTTTAAGTGTCCTGCTTCGTAACTCCAACCTATTAAAAAGACATATCATTATACCTTTCACATCAACTTTTTCCTCCACTTTCCCTACTTACCCATCATCATTACACTTTTACTCACTAACTTTTCAAAATGAAATCTACTTTTAAGGACAAAATAGACAATTTACCAACTTTTACCCACTAACTTTACAAAATGGACATTTATTAAGGGATAGCTCAAAATGGAATACTGGACTGTAATAAAGGGACGGAGGGAGTAATAAGTACTTTCTGGTGATCCGTGTTAAACTTAATTCTGAATGTAACTTTCTTCCCTTTTAGTGTGAGATATAAGCTTGAACTTTATTTTTGCTAAAATCTGCGGACGAAACCGTAACCGATCCGCGAGTCACGGATTGGATTGGAACCGAACCGTAGGACTTTTGGTCCGGACACGGATTTCATTTTGTAAAAACCATGACTAGCGGTTCGGTCCTCAGATTCCTAGGAATCCGAACCGTACCGGACCGCGAGCACCCCTAACTTTAAGAGGCAATAGAGTAAATTCACACCAAATATAAAGACAAAAAAGGGAATACATATGGTAAAAAGAAAAGGGTAAAAATAAATTCCCAAAAGTTTACCAGTAGTACTACTCTAATTTTTTGCTTCTGCGATTATTGCAGTGTTCATTACTCCTTTTATACTTTCTGAACGAGCATTAAAGCTCGAAAAGTAGACAAACTTATTACCACTAGTACCGTTTGGCGTAAATGAGTGGGAAACTACTTACTGTACAATACGTACGCAGTGAGAGAGAGAGAGAGCACTTGGGAACCCTGGTTTTTGTTCGAGATGTACTCTTACTAATTATTGACAGTATCAACCAATCACAGCCGTTCAAAAGTGTTCTGGATGGTTCAAATCTTAATAAAAAATTTACGGGAAAAAATTTAACTCTTATCTGAAAGAGTTTCATTAACATTCCGACCGCACGATTGAATGGTCCAAACACAACAGCATCTCCGTAAACAAGATTTTTCTCTTTTTGTTTTTTTTAAATCCTTTGTTTATGTTTCAAAACACCCGATAAAAACAGACTGCTGATTTTGCCACTTGTTTTTTTATTAACGCCACTCATCTACAAAGTGTATTTTTGGTATAAAAATATATTTGCAGGAGAGTGACGTTAAAAAAAAATGGCAAAATCATTTCCCTAAAAACATAACACAACATCGGCAGTACAAAACCAACCAAACACTCTCGCCTCCCAATAATCCCCCACGAGAGGAGAGAGAGAGAGAGAGACCTCTCAGTTCCAAAGTACCTGCTGCTGTATATTGCTACGGAGTACTCCAATATATAGTAAATCTCACAAACCCTTTTCTCTCTCCTCCCCTTCCTTCCCTCGCGCCTCTCTCTCTCTCTCCAACAAGATCTCCACACCAGCCTCCTCTCCCCTGCCCTAGCCCTACACGCTCCCACCACCAGCAGGACACAGAGAGAGAGAGAGAGAGAGAGCAGACAAGGCAAAGCCTTTCTCTCGCTTCACTCCCTCCGCGGACCCTCTCCGATCCCGACCCAACTCTCAGGTACGCCAATCGCACTCGATCTGTGTGTTTTGCGCGATCTTTACTAGATCATCGCGTCTTGTCCGAATCCAACTTTGTTGGAAACTTAGGGCTTTTGTATGACTGGATGTTTCTGTAGGGTTTTGATTGTTGTTTGGAGATCGGTCAGTGATGGCGGCGGCGGCGCAACAACCTGTCTCTCCTCAAGTTGTATGTGTTCTTTCTTTACTGTGCTTGTGACCTTTTCATTGGATGTAGCGTGTTTGCTCTAAAAGTTATCTTCTTCTTTTTTTTGGATATATCAAAAAATGTGACAGCTGACAATCTGGAAAAAAGTTGCGTTTTAAGCGCAACTGAGTATGTTTTTGCCTTATTACGAGCTAAAAACAGCGTGAAAAAGTTCTTTGTTTTGCCAAAGATTCCGTTTTGTCTGTTTTGTTTTTTTATTCTATGCATCGACGAACGAAAATCTGTAAAGGTGGAGGTTTAAGTGCGACAGCTTATATTTTTTCCTTACCAGCTTAAAACAAATTGGAAAATTGATTTTTTTTCTTAATTTCTGCTTTTTTGGGTAAATTGCTGCAACAAATACCTCGCATAGACTGCTGAACTAAGTTGATTTTTAAGTAAGTTTTATGTGTACGATGTTAGGTTGGGAATGCGTTTGTTCAACAATACTACCACATACAGCACCAATCGCCGGCGCTTGTCCATCGGTTTTATCAGGACATTAGTAAGCTTGGTCGTCCTGATGGTGATGGAACTATGAGCACCACGACGACGATGCAGGTGAGCTTCCCTTGAACTAGGTAGAATCACATTCAAATTCAAGCTTTTCATGATTGGTTGTTGTGATCTGTTTTCCAAAGAAACATGTTTCGTTTTGATTATTTGTTCCAATACGTTTCTTATTCTTGGGGATATTCACTGAGGATCCATATGGTTATTAGAACTGGTGGAAAAAGACAAGGGTAGGGAAGCGAAGTAAAAAGAGGAGAAAAGGACATAAGGATGAATTTACTGATCTCTCATGCTGTTTTTCAAAATTTGGTTGATGCTTTATTACTCTATGACCATACTTGGTTTTTTTCCTAAGTTGTAAGAACTGTCTGTCCTCCAAATTTTCCAATTCAGCCAAACAAAGAAAAGTAAGATATCTAATCTCTTTTCCTTTCCACACTGCATTACACCATCTAGATGAGGATTACCCAACAGAGGGTATTTTGCAATTCTAAGTCTCGTACTTGGCTGAATCTCAATTCGCAGGCCATTAATGAGAAGATACTTTCACTCAACTATGGTGAATTCAGGGCGGAGATTAAATCAGTTGATGCACAAGAGTCTTACAACGGGGGAGTCCATGTGCTTGTTACTGGATATCTGTCAGGGAAGGACAACATGATTCAGAACTTCACTCAGACTTTCTTCCTTGCTCCACAAGAAAAGGGGTACTTTGTTTTGAATGACATCTTTCGATATGTGGAAGATATCAAACATGCTAATGGAAACCAGAGTTCTGGTACTGACATCGAGGCCCCTCTCACTCCGGAGCAGGGTAATGGATATGCTCCAATCCCAATGGTTGGATTGATCTCTTTCTGTGTCATTGATCGTGAAAATCTTTGTTTTTTGTTTTTGGGTTGGCAGATCCGTCTCCAGCGGAGGTGAATCATGTTTCTGAACAAACAGTGGTTCCCGCAGAGGTCCATGAGGATGAAGAACTCAATCCCTTGGACAATGGAAGTGTGTCAGTTGAGGAAGAGGAGGTTCCCGTGGCTGAGGTTGTTGATGAAGAGGTTCCGGTGGCCGAGGTTGTTGATGAACTACCTGGTGATTCTCAGGTGGTCGGTGAATCTGTCTCCAAAATTGAGGAAGTGCCGAAGAAATCTTATGCTTCTATTGTGAGTTGTCATTTACCATGTATCCTATGATTGAAATGTCTTCCTCTTTTTTAGATTTTTGGTACCTAACTAATAGTCTAATAGTGCCTTCTGATAAAAAAATAATAAGTCCAATAAAACTTACAGTGCCATGCTGCACTTTTAAGTTTGTACCTGTATGTCAGATTAGGTTATAGTTAGTGATATTGGTGATTGGGTATCGTAGATGTTCCCACTGTTTTGGACCTTTTGTGCTGTCAATTTGCAAGATGCATTCAGATGGAAAATTTGTCATCTGTAACTTTCTTTTGTTTTTCCAGGTGATGGTTATGAAGGAGAGTGCTGCGCCATTGTTTTCTCCTGCACCTGTTCCTCGGAAATCTCCCGTGAAGAGCCAAGCACCACAGGTGAACCATGCTCAGGTATCAGCAGCAATTGCTGAGACACCAGTTTCCGGTTCAGATGCTGCAGATAATGGGAGTAATCAAGAGGGAGAAGGTATGCAGTCTTTCATCATTGTTGGGTTGGTGCTACTAGTTTGGATATTATTTCAGTGCATATCTGACTTGTGGTATATACTGGATGAATCTGTTTACTGAAGTCATCTGTTTGCTTTTCACTCTTGTTGACAGCTGATGGCTATTCCATATATATAAAGGGACTGCCTATGAATGCCACAGCTCCTCTACTTGAAGATGAATTCAAGAAGTTTGGGACTATAAAGGCTGGCGGTGTTCAAGTTAGGAGTAACAAAGTATGTGCCAAGTTTTCTTACCGTTATACCCACTTCTGATTTTGTTTCTCTTTGCTACTTATGGTCTTCTATTGCTGCAGCAAGGGTTTTGTTTCGGCTTTGTGGAGTTTGAGGTGGAAAGTGCTGTGCAAAAAGCAATTGAGGTACATTAGCTATTTGTCTAAGATGTCTTCTTAGACATTCTCATATGATTGGATATATTAGTGTATCATAGTACATTCCCTAAGTTCACATTCAAGGGATGGCTCATAAAAAGCTCCAGGGTATTCAAGTTTTGGTAATTTCACTATGGCTGTTATACTTGGCAGTTGGCATGTAGTTGAATTATGAGATCACATGTTTCAAAGGTGGAGTACGAGTTGAGTCCTATTAGAAAACAATTATATTTTTTCTGCAAACTGAATTATTTTTTTGAACAGCAAAGATCGAACTGAATTTGATATCTAGTCCATGAAATCAATTTTTTTTGTATATGCAATTTATGCCTGTCCTAGTGATATTGGCATGATGGTAAATATTAATAGAGGTGATGTTTATGCCCATAGATTTCTGCTCCGCTCGTTGGGAAATAACATGGTACTGTTATGTGATATGGCAGCGGTGGATGTTATGTGTTATGCTTAAATTGGTTTTCGCAGTGATAGAGTTGGTTTACAGTCACAGCTGTAAAATGACTTTATGGTGGTCTGTGTTTCAGTTAACGATGCCAAGCACCATGTGTCTCGGTGGTGGTAGTGTTGAAGTAGGGTACTTAGAAAGACGTCACAGCTGCTATAGTTAGCAAAAGTGGTGGCACTTGCGATGGCTGCTGTGCAGTGGTTTTTCTGAAATTTTCTCCCCCTGTAGGTTTATTTAAGGTTTTTAATTGCATTCCCCGATTTGTTTGTAATTTATGTCCTGACTGCTAATTGGAGAGACCTAACGCGCATAGTTTCATAGATTGGGTGGTCCAAATCCTTGAAGCACATATGCTTGAAGCAAAATAACAGTTTTGAGTAGCCATTCTTTTCATAACTCCTCTGAACGTGAACCTGGATGTCTTAGTTTCCATTTTTGTTGTTCACAAAATGATGTCTATGACTTGGAAGTCAAAGCAATATCCTTTCGCTTCCATGGGTCACACCTTAAAACAAAATTTTGTTATAATGCCACCCGTGCAAATCAAGTGTCAAATTTTTGGCGGACATTTTTCTAAGAGTAATCCTAAAGTGATGCCTGGGTTAGGTACCTGAGCTCTTCTATCACGAGTTCGAGCGTTCTTTATGTAATCTTCTGTATTTTTATGTGAAATTTGTCTTTTCTTCATGAATTCATTGCTGATTGGGCAAGGTTGCTCTTTAATCGATGAGGGAAGGATAGCTGAAGTTTTTGCATACCATCCACTTAGCTCTAGCCACTGTTACCCCTGTATGATGGGTAAACTTCCCACATACATATTGAATGAAGTATTTGACGCCTTAACAATTCTAGAAAGCTGATTCCTTCAATTTATATGGGGAATATCTTCATCTCATGAGTTACGATTTCCTGAATTAAATACCATTCATTCATGGGAGTCTAGGGAACAGTATGTGATATTATTCTCTCTTTCTGACTACCTCTCAATTGGGATATATCCTTTTTCACCTACATTCACACTTGGAGTTGAATTCCGTGGCATTTGTAGCACATTCCGATCACTGATTGCTGACATGCACCTACATTATTGATGTCCCTTACACCATCTTATCATCCTGTTCGGCCAAATTTGTTTCACTGTTTTGTATTTGTAATGGCGCCATACTTATCATACTAGGAGATACGTTTGTATATGTTCCTTTGAATATATATGAAGTTGAGATGTTCCATTCTCTTTGATGGTAATTTTATGTCAGCTGCATTTGGTGTGAAGTGATCAGAAAATGATTCTCCCCTTTTTTTCAGTTAGCCAAATCATTTGCTTGAGCAGCAAGTATTTGTTACCTGTACTAATCCTTTGCGAGGAGCCAAAGTTTATGTTTTTTTTTTTGATAGGCAAAGAAAATATATTAGAAACTCGAAAAAGGGTACATCGAGAAGGATAGGGCAAGCATCATTGCAATCATATGCTAGCCAACAATCCAAATAGAGCCAAAGTTTATGTTGCTTTGTGATATGAGTACCAGCACTAGCATAGCACCTGCAAGGGACATGTGTGTGCAATTGAGTCCGCCAATTCTTGTCCTTTCCATAGGGCAGAGTTGATCATCCTTCACTGCGTTTGTGATGTGCAATCTATTCTAATATACACAGGGAGGATCCATGTGGACAAAATTTTGAAGATATGTCACAAAATTGAGTTCCAATATTACCCTAATAGAGAATAAAATTTTGCAACAACTTTTACTCTGATATGAATTTAGGGCAAAGTAAAATCATTCGACGTCGACTTCCCCCACTTGCACAACCTTGTATTCACACAACCTCTAGTTATATTATTAAGTGTCACCAGTGAAATGTTGCTTTTATCATATCCTTGTTTTGTAAGATTTTTGCTATCTGCCAATTGTTTGGCCCAAGTTTAATTAATCCTGTTTGTGGTTTGGATTATATTCCCTTTATCTTTCAGGCTTCTCCCGTTTCTATTGGTGGACGCCCGGCGTATGTGGAGGAAAAGAGGTCTACCAATTCTCGAGGCAAGTTGGGTTTATGTTCCTAGTTTACTCTGTAGGGATAGGGAACCTCAAAAGGGTGATTTTTCCATTTTGAGAATTGAAGAGGAATTTTAAAAATGGCGGTATGTGCAACATGGGATGAGGAACAAAATGTCTAACTAAATATTTTCCATTTGCTCAATAATGGCGAAGGACCACACGTTTTCAACTAAATTGCTTGTTGGTTTCGAAAAGGACACCATATCTGGAATTGCTTATTGTGTAGAAGCTAAAGTGGTAGTACTGGTGTTAGCTGAACTTGGTGATTTTTTACATGAGAATTCTCTTTTATGACGCGTTTTAATTTCTGTTCTTGGTCAAAATCCAATCTCCCTTTCTTATCTATAACTATGGCTGTTCTTCCATTACAGGGAATAATAGGGGCCGGTTTGTAAATGGAAGGGGATCTGGTTTCCGGAATGAGGGGGTAAGAGGGCGTGGAAACTATGGAGGAAGCGGTGGCAGAGGCTACAACCGCGGCGATTTCAATGGCAGGACCGAGTTTGGTAATAATAGGAGCAGTAATCGAGGTGGATTTTCAAACCGTGGAGGTGATGGATATCAGAGGGCTGATAACAATGGTGGCAGTGGTGGCCGTACAAACCGCGGTGGGGGGATGGGTGTCAATGGAACGGCCAAGACTCTCCCACCACGGGTGTCTGCTACTGCCTGAGGATTCCTAGTTTAGATGAAGATCATTGAGGGATTGATGTAGGATTATTTTTTTTTAATTTAAAAGATGAAGTTGACTTCAAGTGGTCGATAGCATTTGGTGGGCAGATTCTTAGAGACTTTGGGGCATTTTTTTTCCTAGTTAATTAACTCTTTTTGCACCTTTTCCCCCCGTTTTTCTTCCTAATGTTGGGTGGTTTATAGGTTTATAGTAGAGTTCTAAATTACCTTCTGTTGTGTAGTGTTGTAGTGTCCAAAAGCCCAAGAAGACCTCTATTCATTTTGCGGGCTTTGCGTATTCGGTGAATTATTTTTCGGAGCATTGTCGCTCGTGGTACCTGGAATTAACATGTTTGCCGCTATAGCTCTTGAATGTGTTCTTTTTCGTTGCATCTTCGTGTAGCTCCGGTTTGATGGAGATGATGGTTTCTTTTGATTAGATCTTGAATGTGTTCCAACACCGGGGATGTCTTTTTGCAAGTATTCTTTTTGTATTTCAGCCTCGTTTTTTTCCAGGAAAGTATTTCAGTCTTGTTTCTTCTATTTCCTCGGACCTTTGCTGTTGAGCGAACGATTCACCCAGCAATCGCTTGAATACGTACGAGCAATAATCAAGCTGGGGGACGTAAAAACTGCAGCAATCAAACTAGAATCCCTGCCTCGACAAGAATATTGTAGGTTGAGAAACTTACCATTTTAAATTTAAATTTGTAGGTTTGGCTCTCTTCGCAAGCAAAGAAATTTTTCGACCACTTGAGATTTATTCAGTCAATATTTTTAGGGCCTTGTGATTATTTTAGGGCCTTGTGATTAGTGAGGTGCACGCTAATTGGTCTATAAACTTAGTT
Source organism: Rhododendron griersonianum (assembly GCA_018127125.1). Lineage (NCBI taxonomy): Eukaryota > Viridiplantae > Streptophyta > Magnoliopsida > Ericales > Ericaceae > Rhododendron > Rhododendron griersonianum. The sequence goes on along the minus strand of CM030800.1, from coordinate 5,979,312 downwards.
ACAAAAAAAAGATTTAAGAAAAATGTTAATACCAAACTTAAAGTCTATGAAAAAATGCATCCATATAATCACTTTCATAATGGCTTCTCTAAAATCTGATTACTGAAAATAAACCGGCCTCAATGCTGAGACTTTGCGTAAAAATATTAGTGTGGAGGGTGACAGATCATAACGAATTAATTAAGCAGGTAACCAATTTGGGTAATATATTCTCATTTAAAAACAAGAAGAGAAAAAACACTTCCCTTGCTAACCGTTTTAACGGTTTTCTACTTTTCTTGCTTCTTGAAAGCTATATAGTATCTCTCATCACTTGAAACGAACAAAGCTCTCTCTCTCTCTCTCTCTCAACCATCAAGAAAAAAGCAAGAAAAAAATGTCTGGAAACAGAGACCTTGGTGCTGATGCAGGGGATTCGGCTATTCAAGATCAACAAGAAAAACCAGGGTAGGTTCCTGCCACTCATTGTACCATCATTACGCCATAAAATCATTGATTGATTGAATTTTTTTTTCCCCTTTCAAGGTAAATGATCTGGAGTCCATGTAACGCTGCAAAAACTAGAGTCAGGGTAATGCCTCAATGAAAAGGATAAGCTGTGATGCTAAATAAATAAATAAATAAATAAAAAGAATAAAGAAAAGGAAAGACTAAAATTGTGCAGAAGATACCTTTTGATTCATTGGATGAAATTCTCATGATTTCCCATAGAGAAGCTTATTCGTAGCAAAACTGTTCTTGGCTTTTCTTAGATAGAACTGATTGTTTCGTATCGATATACACGCGATGCAAATGTATCATATATTTGTGTGCGTGTGTGTGCGCGCGCGCACACGCGCAGATACGTAAATAGAAGTGGAAGAATTGTGCTTGTCGTGGGGCTCGAACACTGGCCACCACTGGGGAGACACATGAGCAAACCAACTCAACTAAGCTTGGTTTCTCTTTGTGCTTGTTCAGAATGTGTCTGGATTATTGTTTTATGGAGTGAATTCTACAGGGAGAGACTAAGGAAAAAAAAAGAAGCTAAGTTTATTTCCCTTGCTATAACTCTCCACAAATCCATGATCCAAAAACAGCTTCAGTAGATCAGTTTTCAATGTATCTCATCTTTTCTGCATTCCGCTCCGCAGTCAATTACATTATTAGCTAATGTTTTCTTCCCCAATGCAGAGAACCATCCATCGATGAAAGGGCTGATCGATTTCTTCTGTTTGAGGTTTATATGATTCAGAGAGATGAGAAAATGGGCAGGCTGTTAATTCCGAAGGAACTAGCATTAGACCATTTCCCTCCTCTAGCCAATCGCCGTAACAGTTACACGGCGCGCATAAAAATCACCACTCCTCAAGATTTCAGTTCTACTGTGACGGTGAGCTTCAATGTTACAGAAAATGCCTTTGCGATAGATAGCAAGTGGTGGCGGGAGTATGTGAATAGACGTAACGATTTGAGGTCTATGGATGTAATTGGCTTCTACAGACCTGTCCCGGCTGCACACAAATACCATTACCTGGTTGATTTTGTTAGAAGAGCAAATCAGCAGATTACGAGCATGCCTGAATTCAAGCCTCAAAATTTCCTATTTCAGCTGAACTTCACCAATACAGCAAACAAAACGAGAACGATCTTCATTCCTAGAGAAATAGAAGTACGAAATCATTTCCCGGTTATTGGAATCCGTGCTGACAATTTTGGTTTAGTGAGGTTGCATTTTACTGATGCTCGAAACAATGATTGGCCCGTAAAAATGATGGTCGCTGTTCCTACTTGTACAGCTCAGCTATACATGCTGAAATTTTCAGAGAAATTTGTGATGGAGAACAATTTGGAAGATGGGGATTTGATTAGGTTTTACATCCCTGACCGGCCTTTACACTCGCGACACTTCCTTATTGAATTTGTGAAAGGTGGTGGTGAGATGTTGGAATTGAGCCAAGTATCGGGGACTGCTGAAACGATGGTAATGGGAACCATGGAACAGATGGAGGCAGAAACAGAAAAGATAAAGGCGAGGTAACAAGTGGAAGCGACAACAGACAAGGTGATGAGGATGCCATGATTCACAGTGTGGCGTCCCCAAGGAGAAGAAAACTGGCTCGTTGAGAACGCTGTATGGCAGGAAAAGAAAGCGGTAGAAGTGGTGATTTAGCTTCCTAGGAGAAATTCAGCATTGGGGAAAAAATATGGATCAATAATATCAAAATTGGGTCAAAAGAAGTAGAATATTTTATGGTCTATTGTTCTCACCCAGAAGAAAGACAGCAAGTTTACCCAAAGGCATTTTATCATTCCAAAAAACAAGATCGAATTTCGTAAATGATTTTAAGGTCTCAAGGGCCAAATGCTGCTGCACAAAAACTACACTTCCCACTGACAATGAACTCAAATATTCTCATAAATAATGCATGCTAAAAGCCTAAAACTTGTATTAGGATTCTGTACAAGATGTAACAGCGCACAAGTAGTAAGGTGACTTTAGTCAATCTGTTCAAACAGCATAGGCTTTCCCCATCTTAGAAGAGAGAGTTTCAGACCCAGGCGCAGTGATCAAGTTGCCATTATAGGACATGTAGAAGTAGTTATAGTTTATTCTAGTTACCAAATCTGCCAAATGTGGAAAGTGCCCGACATTGAGCTTGAAAGATAGAACCTGCACAGAGAAAACAATGAAGGAAATTCACATGCCCGTGTCTATGCAATCACATATGCTTTCATGTATGTTTTCTGATGGGTCTGTACAAGACTTTTTGGCTCATGAGTTGAGTCGGTAGCGACCTCAAAGATTGAAATATCATTTTGCCATGTGGTCTCGGTTAGCTAGGAAAATGCATGTATGAAGCAGGAACATCATGGAAATGTCAAAACGAATTGGGAATGTATGAGAAGGTGATTGCTGAATATCTATAATAGGTGCTGAAACAACTTGATGAAGCAAGAGGTTTTGCAGCATTCTGGCCTATTTCGGTGCATTCCAGTATGTTTCGCTGGAAACTTTGAAAATTGTGTAATCGCCTAATACATATTGCCGTCCAGAAAAAAGAAACATAAAAGTTTCGGGCGTTTCTATGGAAAGAAATTTCGTTCTTGAGCAGCCTATATTACATGGACTCGTATACAGGTAGGGGGTCGGGTACAGGTATATGTCTCAGACAAGCCAAAATACTCATTCCTAAGTATATTATCTTTCCTATTCTAGGATATATGGTGCTTAGAAGGTGCATAGGAGTTCTATGCATTTTTCATGATAAATGTAAAAAACAAGATATGTTTTTCAAGGTGAATGTCCAAAATGCGTATCATATACCCTTATACTAATGTCAAGTGTCCGACCATACTTATGCTACTCATTTGCTAGATTCGATAGAACAAGTACTGAAAAAAAACAAGGGCGGATAAAAGATTACTCTGAGAAGAAAAGCAATGCAATCATCAAACTGTTTCTCTATCCGAGCCACTTCCATTTCACATCTAGCCTTGATGGCAGAAACTGCTCCACCACTAGTGAGTGTCTGCTGCACGGAATAGAAGTCCAGAGCTAATCCAAGAATACTGTTGATCCGGCTCGCAATCAATGCCCACTGAGAGCAAACAAGACAATTTAACAGTGGTCGGATTCATTTTACAAGAGATACACCATCCAAAGAATCAAGCTATAAACTCATGCTGCAAGTCAAAAAAGACAAAAGGAGATAGAACTAACCAGCTTATCTGGAACAACAAAGCATTGGCGCTGAATTGACAATAAGTAGGCCTCATGTACTTCTATGACTTCATCCAAAGATGCAGCGGAGGCCATACCCTCACAGAGTTCGCGCCATGCACTATGATATACCTACTTATCAAATGCAGGTCAGAGATCAAATAGAGTATGAGGCTGGTCTAATATACATTCTGCTGAAAGTTATCCACAAAAACCCAAAACAAGAAGGAAAAAAGAAATACTTGAAAAGCAAAACCCATATTCTGTGAACGCTCCATCTTCCAAGGGATGTGCCTATCATAAATATTTATGTGGGGCCACAACCAGTCTACCGTACATCAAAACCAGATGATGCAGGGGCATAATGATGCTAATCTGGAAACGAAGGGTTATCTTAATTATTTCAAAATGCCTTTTTGGTTTCTAGTCAAAGCGTCTGTCAATTTTTTAGTCAAAGTATTCAGTACATGTTTGTAATTAGCTACAGTCTAGTAAGTTGTGTCTTTGTTTTAATAGTGATCTAGGTATTTGGGAGGTCATGTTGGAAATTGTCTATACTTTATTTAGTCTTGGAAGCATAATCTTTGTAATGCCTATAAATAGGTGATCTAATGAAATGAGAAAGGGAGTTGAGTTGATTATTGAATGATTTGCGAGTGGGTCTTGCTTGGAGTGAGTGATTTCTCCTACAATCAAGCAAGTGGCTTGGTTGCGTCGAGTGACATCCGTGCTTAGTAGCGTCAAGTGGCATCCCGGGACTATCCTAACCTCACAGGTTTCGGCTTGCATCACTTGACAGATTTTAACACATTGAATTTTCCATGGAAACTAGTTTGCTTTATTGGATCAGGAAAATCTGAAATCCTAGAGCGGATGCAGCCAAAAGCAAAGATGCTAGAAACAGATTTTGGTAATATCACTCGAATGTTACTTGTTAACTGCATTAGTTACTTTTCTTAATCATTGAACGTAAATGTATTTGCTAAAAAGAGGATCCTTTAAAGACATGAGGGGCTTATTTAGCTCCTATGAAATGAAGCAAATCCAGTAAATTTTGGTGATTTTAGCTCCTATGTAATGTCTAAACACAACTTTTCTGAGCTCAGACAGCAATTGTAAATAGCAGCCATAGAACAAGACATGTATCAGGAGCTGGAAGGATCTTACTCTGTCCATCACATATTGGTGAAAAGCATCTACAAAATGTAGGAGTTTTTGCTCCACTAACCAGTGACGCTTGCGATTGATTGTAGCAGTGCCTCTACCCTGAAGAACAAAAGTAAGTTAAGCAACAGAAATCACAGTTTTGAAATACCAAACTAAAGCTGACCCTTGATTTCCACGTCACATTGTAGTGGTATATACCAGAAACAACTGACACATTTGAAGCCAAAAAGAACAGACGCACACACACATGCGCGCGCGCGCGCGAGAGAGAGAGAGAGAGACCTTCCACATCCATCTCCGAGTTTTATCAAGCACAAATTTTGCACGCTTGACCTTCAACAAGAAACTCATGACCTGCATCAAGCACGCAGCATTTACACTCAAGTGGAGATGCAATATGGGGATTTCAAATACCAATTGAAGCAAAAACAGCTACCTGGTTATATTTTTTTATTGCTTCCATATTAAAAATGAGCTCAAGTGGCCAAGAAACCTGTAACATTCACACGCATCACACGGTAAGTACTAAGATCTGAAAAGAGAGTGACCATGCATTTTAAAAAAATAAACTAAAGCATCAATAATGCACTACAGTTATAATAGGCATGAAAAGAGAGAGAGAGAGAGAGAGAGAGAGAGAGAGAGAGAGTCATGCTTAGCCAGAAAGTGGACCTTGTATGCGAAATTCAGTAAATCAAGACCATCAATTCCAAAGCTCTTCCCACGACTTTTACGGGGGGTTGAGACAAGGGTAGCTGCATTCGTCTCCTCATCAGCACTAAAACCATGATTTTTGCTGATAGACACAACTAAGGAATCTGGAGCGCTCAGTAGCATGCCATCAGCAGAATTCGCAATTGATTCCTGGTGTCAGATTAGCACGGTTCATTACTCTGATCCACACAGCAAGCAAAACGTAACAGCTCGAAAGGATAACAGCAGATGACATCATGTATATAGCCAGCAATACATTATCCCAATAAATCAAACTCAAATATTCTAAGACCACATAGCACTCTCATTGATTGCTTATGTTAGCTTTACATGTTTTTTCCCCCGTATAGTGCAATGCTGTTACACTTCAAAAACACCTGTCTTTGGCTGGAGCAATGAGGAAGTTTGAATCAGGATTGCGGGAAAAATAACTGAGAATAGTATATGTTCTGAGAACAAAGAGCAAGGACAGAAGGAAAACAACAAAGAAGAAACTTGTAAGAGAAAAAGAGGTGGTGATGTAGATTATCATGACATCAACATTCTGCAATCTGCAATTCATGACATACATAGAAGGAAAAATACTGCCCCATTGTACATCAATACATGACAATGATACATTCTGCTCAAACTGTAACCATCTCTCATTCACAAAAATAGTATCCAACTAATCGACTCCTTTTCTGAGATGAATATGAGCAGCAATTGCACTCAGGCAATCATCACTCCTCAAGTCAAAGGTAGGGGAACTAACAAGTAACACAAGATCATTCTCTTTCAAAAAATAATGGAACACTACAGAAATTTTGTAAGCACTAAGAAGAGAAATACGTATCCATGGTCTTATGTTGCAATCTGGCTCATGGTCACTGGCCCACTGTACTTTTCGTGACCTTAGTCAAACGCAAACATGCTACTGCAGACTAGGACGAAGATATGGCTCCTACAGAATAGATACAAAAAGAGGTATCAAACTAGCCTACCAAACAATCGGAGTATGGCATTCACATGAGCATTCACCTGTAATAACATGTTCAACTCAAAATCATCATCCCACGATTCTCCCTTATCCAGCTTGTCAAAAATCACAGTCAAGAAATGCTGCAGCAGATCACCTGGATGGGGAAAGTGCAATGTCAAATTTAAGAAATTGAGAATGTCAACAATCAAATATCCAAAGCACCAAAATCCAAAAATCTAGGAATTCGGAAGATACCTGATCCTAACAGGTATATAGCACGTAATACTCCCAGCTCATCCATCAGTCTCCATTCGTTAAGTAACTTTGACAAAATATTCCTGCCAACGTAGTCAACCTGAATTTGTCGAAAGAAAAACATTTTGGATTCGTAAACAGTACGTATGAAAACAGAAACTTTGGTTATGCAAAGAAAAACAACCACTTACCTGCTTCTTGATGTAGATAACAAGGCATTCCTGTAGAATAACCACAGGTAGTGGAGTAGCTTTTGGCTCAACACGTTGAATCCAGTTGAGAACTCTTGATGGAAGACTACTATTTTTCTGGAAAGGTAAGAACTCGGAAATATAAAGCTCCTCCTGCTTCATAATTTCAAGTAAGTCTTGGAATAGAAGGAACTTCAATAAACATTTTAACCAATTAAGTATCAAACTGCTCTGACAACATTAATCCAGCAGTACCTGAAGAGGAGGAAGAAGAGTAGGAAATGGAAATAATACTTCTAACATTTTTGTGTCATCCTGTGAGCGAAGATGGCCAGATTCTCCAAACTGAAAACCAGAAGCATAATTTGTTCCTTTTGCTGTACAAAAAGGTTCCCCTTTCCCACCAAAAATAGCATTTTTTAAGCCCTCATCATTAAGAGGTGGAAGATAGAAATTACTTGACAAATTCAATGCACTCCAGGCATCCTTGTTCTCATCAAGAGAATTTTGGCACACAGTGATGACTGGATTTTCAGGACAGAATGATTTTTTGAAAGAAAATTTATCCACCTCACCGGCATCAGAACTCTTGTCCTTCATATCAACCAAGAACTTATACCAAACCTTCTCTGAGCATGTTATGGCTGGCAAGTTCTCACCATTCCCTCCTTCAAGTTTCTCTATGTCCACAAAGGGTCGAATCAGAGGGGCAATTTTGGAGTTGAATGGTTCTTCTTGCAAAAAGTACTTAGAGATATGATCACCATGCCCAATAAGACCAGTTAATGATAAACAAAAGACCTCTGATAAGGTTAACCCAGTCTTGCTCTGAACATTATTGGAACTAACACTTCTGCAGTTTCCAACTTCATCATTAGCCCCTCTGTCAGACCCCCGCAAAAACATCATAGGAGCATGTTGAATTAGCTGCAACGATTTTCCAGCAGAAACAATTTCCGTTGCTATTTCCTTAATAAACAAAGGACATACTTGAACTTCTCTATTGTTCTGGTCTTTTCCTTTTATAGGGCTAGACACAGAGATGGATTCTCTTCCTGCCACTTCCTTCTTGTCATCCGTTAAAGGTATGCATGTAGGGGTACCAGAAACTTTAAGTATTTCATAACGTCTCTGTCTCAACAGATAGCTCTTCTCCCAAAAATCAGCCTCCTTGACAGAAACTGCTTTGTTAGCATAAAAGAACATCTGAGAAGAAGAAGAATATAGAGGTGGTCTGAGAACGAAAAACATTCAAATAAACAGAGAATTCTAGGAGTAGAACTGCTGACGATACTTGTTTGAGAGCAAAACGCACATTCAGGTAAAAATAGATGCTAATGATGCAGAGACATAAAATTCCTGTGCTCAGTTTAGCATGGATAAATTACCACAAAGGATTTCCGGAATCCCCCCAAAACAAAAGTGTTACTTCAATCATATCTATTAGACTGTTAACCAGCAACTCATCTAAAAGTTTAAGTTGTTAGAGAGAGTGGTAAATTTAATATTTATGCTATCAACACATCCCTTCAAGTGTAGCCAGGCTTTCCTCTGTAAGCGGGCTAAACACGTGCAAATATTTGATAAATTAGGTAGGTGGTGAGGTTCGAACACAAGATCTATTACCTGCTCTGATACCGTATTAGATTGTTAACCACCAACTCATCCAAAAGCTTAAGCTATTAGAGAGAGTGGTGACATTATTATTAATGTTATCAACAGTATCATTGGGTGGAGAAACCATGAAAGTAAGGTGCTTCAAACCCTCAAATAATGTACAAAACTTGCAATGACTACCTCTTCAAAGGGATCATCAAGTGTTCCTTCAAAAAGCCAGGAATCAAGACCCTCGATATATGGCAATAGACTTCCAACGAATATATAAAGTAGCATCCGGTATGCATCCTCCTGAAATGAGCAGATATGAACCACAATTTAACCAAAACATGCACAGAAAAGTAAGAATGATAACACATGCAGACCGGGAAGTTTCACGACCTCACCCCCTTGCACAGGACAAATTTCATTGAGCTTCTTGTAAAGATGGTCAAGAATATGAACAGAAATTTCAGTAGCTGGAACAGAAGAACCAGTCTCCAAATACACTTTAGGAATGGCTCCATGCACTATTTGCTGTAAAAAGTCTGCACCTGAGCAAAGACTAGTAAAAACCAAGTACCATCAGATGTCTCCATAACAAAGATTGACAAACCAGACAGGTTCAGGCCCTTAAATACTATACAAAATCTCAGCTGCCACAAAGAATGAAAACAAAACAAAAAGGTATACAGAAAAACAAAAAACAAAATCAGGAGATCCTTGCTACATGAAAAAGAAAATGCACAAAATGAGAAGACAAAAATATCTTCTCTCTACACCTCAACCATGGATGACTCCTTGGCCAATATTATAATTTCTCAAACGCTAAAAAAATTTACTAGCTAACTGCACAAACCTTGATAAAGAACTAGCCAAACCCAAGAGAGTTGGAGAAGTTACACCGTCGAAGTTGCTTATATTTACTTCCTCCTTCAAAGCTACATCTCGTAATCTCTGCTCCAAAAACAAGAAAGTTCCCAAAGAGAGAACAAAGATCATGCTAAAGCAATGAAAAGGGGGAATAACTGAAAATTATTAAACAATGATCCAACAATGAGCGTCAAATATATACCTTAAGCCAAGCCGAAACAGAGCATGAAAATGCCCTCAAAGTAGGTGACGGTAACCTGACAGATTTCTCCACCTTATTGACTACCACTTCTACCAGTCTTAAACATGTTGCAGCATACATGAATTGATTGAGAATGACATGTAGACTTTTCTGCGAAAGGTGAGTAACATATATCCCAGTTTTGGCAAGGTAAGTCAGTCTAACATCGTCCCAATAAAATAAAGAACTGGATAAACCTTGTAATATGTGCAGTACACCTCGCACCTGAAATAATAAAATCAAAGAATGAAACTAGAATGCGGAAGCAACATGGATACAGTAATACAAAAGTATTTTATGGCTAGATGTACTAACAAATGAGCATACCAAGTCAACTTCGCATGTTCTCAAAAAGGAGATTGGTGCTGCAAAATGTACACCATCAGAGAAGGCACCATAGATCTTGTTGATTAAACTTACAGAAGGTTTCATCTCCACCCCATGCACTGAATAAAGGAAACACAACGATATGAGAGCCAAACAAAATATGTAGCAAAGTTGAATGAGTTCCAAATGGATGATGGAGAGTATCAAAGACACCAAAAGCCAAGTTTACACACGATGGGTATGTTTCCAAGGCCTCTTTTGGTACAACAGCCTCAAGAAGCAGCAGGTGTAGTGATAAGCCCAATGCCATAAGGGTGAAAACACCCACCAAACTCTCTAGCAGGATTTTGTTTCAGTAGTAGTACCTTCTATAACCAATTAAGAAATCTACCAAGGCAAGTGTGCAAATAGATACTTGTAACACAGAAGCTAAATCTCAAAGAGTGCAAGGAGTAGAGGAATTATTGACTTTGGAAGTTTCAACCTTCGCATGCATACTATTGTGAATCTGTAATAAAGCGGGAATGTATGAACTCGAAGGCTAGTAAGATGGCAGTGATAGCACCAAATCCATAAGAAACACCGTTAATGTGCAAAACTTCCCCGGCACTAAAGTCATACTCCCAATTGGTTAAATATAGGAACTTCCAGAAAAATGATTCTCCATTGTGTGGTGCCGCTGCAGCTTCTTCCCAACCACATGCGAGAGATGTCCCTTCTTTATGCACATCCATATACATTTGAAAGACCGTGATTCAAACCCGAATTAGGCTAAGTGACAACACGGAAATTTGGTGAGAAACCACAAACCTTTCTTTTCTGTTCTTTTATCACAATCCAAAGGGCCTGTTAGGGCAGCTGTTCCCAGTTTGAGATCCACATAGGGCCCGCTTATTCGACAGAACTAATAGTAAAGGTTGATATGCAATCCCATGGCATTAATGCCCCCAGATTAATAGTACCACACCCCATAGTACTGTATATCCCACACTTTGTGAGATTACATATTCAGGGTGTTCAATGCAGGTCGTAAAATTCAACGAAACACCGGATATGCAATCCCTCGTGTATAAAATCCTATCCGAACGAACCCATCAAGTAAGAAGAAGAAAATCTAGTGTGAACCCATTAAGACAATGTTTGTTATTCCCTCCACGTAGTTCAAACTGAACCCCAACAATCGTCGAAAATCACATATAATTTCTCACAACTCTCGGGGTTGAAAGAATCGCGAGTATACCTGCCTGGGCGCAAGCAATCAATCGCCCATGCGACACTTCTCCAACAGCATATATACGTATAAACACGTGTGCAACTTTATGTACCTACTGATATGCGTACACGAATTCGAATGTATGCACATGTTACTGTGTGTGTGTGTGCGCTCAAAAAATTACCAATATCCATGGGAACAGAGGGGGTTGCGAGTGTCTACGCGCTCCAATTGAGTGGATCAGCATCTGAACCTCGACATTGTCGCATCGCCATCAAGAGGATGCAAAGATTTGAATTTTTAGAGAGAGAGAGAGAGAGAGATAAGCAGAGATGGGTGAAGTTTCTGTCTTGTGCTCAGTGAGATTTCGGGAAAGTTTGTTTACTTCTCCGTACGTCGTTTGTCCGGAGATGGTGAGAAGACGGCCGGCCGCTCTCGATCTTGCTCCTATGTCTGTGAGCAACGGCAGAAAAAGAGACCCGTATAAAGTTTGGGGAAATATCACTTTGACCCCACTGTACTTCGATCGAAACTCACTTGGATCCCCTGAATTACTGTATTTCCTTTACGATGGGCACATAGTTCTCAGTCAGGCTAACTAATTAGTAAAATCCCTTATAATTAGTATAAACTAGCAGTTATTATATTTTTTTTTATAACCAAGTGTCTGGACACTAATTAATGGGTATTTCACCAAAATTAAGTGAATGGTACTTTTTGTTGATTTTTTGATACGATCGTGTAAATTTTTGACTAATTACGTGTTTAGAATATGTTTAGCTCTAATAAGGGCTATAAAGGCTCGAACTTGAGCCTTGTCAAACAAAATTCGAATTTCCACCCCTTAACCAATCCCCACACACAACTTTACACACTCAAAAAAGGTTTACTTTTTCCTTATTTAGTAAACTTTTTTTTTTCATCATGATTTTATTATTTGTGGATTTATTTAGTCAAGACAAAGTTAGCCTGATTTCGACCTATGTTATCATTATTTGTAACCGGAAGAGGGGGTGAAGGTCGGTATCAATTTTTGGAACTAAAACGGTGTAGCATGGGGCACTGCTGCATCCAAGGAGCAGCAGGCCCCGAGCAACAAGTTAGAATTTTTTTTGGCAAACGCATTATTTTTAAGTTCTCGTTTTGCGGACGTAACAATCTTTTTTGGGACAGAGATAGTACAATTTATTTACAAGCCTTAATACCGATAAAACTGAAAAGATTATTCGAGGTCCCATTTATCAATGGCAACAGTTAGAAACTTGCCAATTCCTCAATTCAATAATCATTGTTTAATTATTCTATCACGAGTCTCACCTCTATGATTAGGAACAATACAAAAATTCAGAATTTTTGATTCTCCTCAATGTCCAGTAAGACGCAAGTAGTCAAGTACTAATTTAAATTCTGGACCCAAGTCCAAGTGTCCATAGTAGTAATACATAAACTTTGAATTATTCTCTCGAACACTTTTTTTGTCTTACCCACATATGAGCAGTTGGTTACCCACGCACAAATTAGATAAAGATTCCTAAATCAGGATGTGAAGACCTAAAGCACACAAATGAAATCAAACATGATAGTAACATATTACCTGAAGGCACGCAGAGATCGAAATTACGTACTGAGTCAAATCGAAAAACCCTAGAAATCACAAATGAGTATATGAAAAACCCTATACAACACAAACGTGCACAAGCCTACGTGCTTTTGGATGAATCGATTGATAGGAAAAAGGAAATTGTGAATTGAGCCTTTGTGCTTTAAGCATCGGGGAGGGAGGGAGGAAGGGAGGGAGAGAGAGAGAGAGATGCGTTGTATTTGGTGAGAGAGACAGTGAGGGAGAGAATAAGAGAAAGCTGTATTTTGTTGAGGCGCTACAGCCTGTTTAGAATTTGGGAAAAGAAAGGAATTAAGAAGGAATTTTTAGGAAAATCTAGGAAAACATGTATTGTGCTTAATTTTTCAGTTTATTATATATTGTCAAATTGGGTCAAGCCATGCTTGGATTAGGATGAAAGAGATCGATTGTCCTGTGATTTACTCGTTTTGTATTTGTTAGACGATTAGTTTGGTTTTGTCGAAGTTCTTTGTAATAATCCATGTTTTGTAAGTGCCGCTGAACGTTTATCAATATATTCTTCTCACTTTTAACAGAAAAAATAAATTGTCATCGACTTATAGCCTTATAATATTATTTTTTCATGCCTGGGTGTCGGAGCCAACTTGCACACGCAACTCAATTAGTTTGAGGTCCTTGAGACTAATGATCAGGTAAAACTCCCACGAGTGTTGTGCACATCCGGACCGTTGACCTCGGCGGTCCAGATTTCACGGTTCTGTATGTGTTAATTGTCACGATCAACGGTCCGGATGTGCAAAGTACCGTGCTATTGTCAAAGCTTCTTTTTTGTCGGAAGGAGCCCAAAATGTAGAGGACATGAAAACACTACATAGGAAAATGTTGTGAAATATTGATGGCAAAAAGGTCCTCTAAAATGCTTCTTTATATTGAGTTTTTGTTGTTATTAAAAAAGATTGCAAACAATTGTTTATAAAACCTTCTGTACTGAACATAAACTTTTGACGAATAATTCAATCAATTGGGTAATTTACTCAAAAGATCACTTTTCAGTATAACCGTTTTAACTGCAAGTTTCAACTAGAATTACCCTGTTCTAATTTCTTGATTCTTGAAAGCTTCACAGAAAACAAAAGCTATATATATCTCGGCAGTCATCACTCTCATGATTTCATTCCCCCAACCTGAAACGAACAAAGCCTCTCTCTCTCTCTCTCTCTAAACTACTCAACCATATTCAAGAAAGCTACTCAACCATATTCAAGAAAGAAACAAGAAAAATGTCTGAATACTTAGACTTTGGTGCTGATGCAGGGGATTTGAATGTTGAGCAACAAGAAGAAGCAGTAGCAGAGTAAGTTACTTCTACTTGTTCTTCGCCAAGAAAACTCACGATGTTAGGATTTCTTCAACTATTGATCTTTTTGGTTTGCGGGTAACCGATACATGCATTCACATTTACGCAAGTTTGTACTGATTTCCCAACTTGATGCAAAGAACCATATACCCGTGTTACGATCGGGCAGAAATTAATACAGGGTATGATGCGGGCGTTCTACTTCTACCTATCATTCTTGAATTACATCGCCACCCAAAAATAGATTCAAGGGTCTTCGTTTCTAATTAAGTGAACTTTGTAGTTGGATCATTGGAATCGTAAACTCAGCGATTAATCTTTGTTGAATGTTAATGATGTTTCGTGTATTAACTCTACAAAACCAGATACCTTCTATTTCTTTGAATAAAACTCTTATGATTGCCCAAAGAGAAGACTAGTCGTAGAACAATTTTTCTTGGGTAATCTTGGATAGAACTGATTCTTTAGTGATGCTACTTTAGGGTGTGTTTGGATTATGGATTTGTATAAAGTAATTTAAGGAGGAAAAGAATGCGAGAAAATGAAAAAAAGATGTTCAAGTAAAGATGCTGATTTCATTCTAATATCTATATTTCACGAACACCTTATCATGTGTTCCTCTCCAATGCAGAGAACATCCTGCCAATGAATGGGCTGAACGAGTATTTCTGTTTGAGGTTTATCTGATTCAGGGAGAAGACGAAATGGACGCGCTCTTAATTCCAAGGGAACTGGCATCAGAACATTTCCCCCCTCTGCTGAATCGATACACTTATGCGGAGCATATTCAAATCACCGAACCTGGAGGAGGCCCAAGTTCTGACGTCACAGTGGGGTTTCTTGGAGAGGAAAGTGCCTTCGTGATAGCAAACGATTGGTGGAAGCAGTATGTTAACCGTAACGGTTTGAGACCTTTGGATTCAATTTACTTCTCCAGACATTACCCGGCTGCACCCAACAACCATTTCGTGGTTGATGCTGTCAGAGGAGGAAATCAGCAGAATATGAACGTGCCTGAATTCAGGAACCGAAATTTACTGTTTCAGCTGAGCTTCACCCATCGGGCCAATACAACGCGGTTGCTTTCCATTCCTACAGAAGAAGCAAGACATAGTATTGGAATCCCTTCTGAAAGTGTTGGAAAAGCGAGATTGCATTTTACTGGTGCGCGAAACAATGAGTGGCCCGTAACCATCACGATCCTTGTTCCTACTCCTACCTCCGTGCATCACATGATGCCATTGTCTGACAAATTTGTGACCGAGAACAATTTGAAAGTTGGGGATTTGATTGAGTTTTACAAACCTGTCCGGCCTTTGCACACACGACACTTCCTTATCAAAGTTGCGAAAGGAGCTGGTCAGATGTATGAGCTGGGCCAAGGATCGGGGTCTGCAGCAAAAGATGGCGATGGGGATAATGATGGAGATGGAACAGGTGGAGGCGGCAACAGAAAAGGCGATGAGAAGGGAATAAGTGGACGCGACAAGCGACAAGGTGATGGTGGTAGCAGTGGGGGCCACCCCAAGAGGCAGAAAATTCGCTCGTTGAGCAAGATTTATGACGCCAAGTAGAAAGTTGCAGCAACGGTGATTTAGCTCCCTTGTAAACTCTTGAAGTAATTAGGAAGAAAGGGTAGTACTGGTATCGGCTATTGGGGACGCAACCATCTGAAAATGAATTCGATATATACATCGTTATATTGAACAGTGGTTATTGGTTTCTCTGTCAATTGTCTATATGGTATGGGCAAACTAATGGAAAGACCTAAACAAATGAACTAAGCACCAGTTAGATAAGTTAAATCAAAACAGGCATCATCGGATTTTTCATTAGGGGTTTTTTTTTTTGGCCTTGAACATGATGGAATTACTGAAGTCGGTCATAATTTTAAGCGCGGGTGAAAGATCAAGTCGAAAATGAAGTTACCAGTCGCCAATTTGAATAGGAATAAGGACTGCAAAAATAGTTCTTTGTAAAAAGCTTAGGTTAAGTTGAGTTCAAGTTTGCAAAGAATGCCAAGTCCATTAAATAGCAGTCCGACGTCTCTCTTTAGTGATCTCTTGCTTTGCATTTCAGGTAAATGAGGTAGAAGAATGTCAAGTGATTAGTGATATATGTGTGATGTAGGTTTAACATATAGCATCGGGTGATACTACTCCTGCAGTCATCAACCACCATCAAACTTGAGATTTCATCTCGGCTCTTGCAGATTTGAGCCGTCCATTGCCGAGATATCTAAAACCTTTGATTGCTAAAACGGACGGCTCGGATCGTGAGGGTCCCTGGTTCCGGTCGTCAAACTTCATTAATTACTGTGCCTAACTGTCACTGATTCAAGGCCTTATAACTGTTTGCTTGTGTTTTTAAATAAATGGATTGCTAGCTAGCTCTTTTATTCATTCTTGAACAAGTTGAATTTTGAAACAAAGGAGAGTATGTCCGCAGAAACATAAAATTCATTGTTAGGACTAGTATAGTGTAGTCATATATAATGACATGTATGATAATCGATCGGTTCGTATAGGGATATAGGGCTTGCTACTCATTGGTTTATAATTATTTGGACTTTTTAGTTTGTGTTTTTCTTTGAAGAAAAGCGTGCATGACCTGAAAATATACGATAGAAATGTGCATAGCATGCGCGCTCAAAAGAATTATACTCTCATGCACAATACTCGGGTTCAACCCTGACTAAAACTAACAACTACCAACACTTCTTGCCCTTCCGAATTTTTTTTTCAAAAAAAAAACACTCTGTACTTAAGTAGCAATTCCATTAAAAGTGAGGAACAAAATGGTGGATTATTGTTATGAACGAGCTAACTAACTAATGAAGGACCTAAAACCAAGGAACAAAGTACCAGTTAGATAAGCCAAATCAGAACAGGCATCATCAGATGGTAGGTTTCTTGATCATGAAACAGAAGTAGTGAAATTGGTCATAAGTTTTAAGAGCTGGTGAAATAATAGGTCAATGATGAAGGCCCAGTAGCCAAATTGACTGGAAACTGAGGCCTAGTTTGTTAAAAAAGTCCGGGCTTTTTTCTGTTTCGTCATTATTCAAATTTTTTCGCATTTGTTAGTTTTGCGTCAATTTTTTGTGGATTATTGGTTCGTATTGACAAGAGGAAAAGGTGGGCTAAAAGGGCTAAATTTTGGATATTTTTTTTTAAAAATGGGTAAAAGTCATAATTTTGAAATCCGAGTACATGATCCCAAAAAAGAAAAAAAACTGACTTTTTTTTTGCTACCTGAAAGGGAATGGAGGTGGCGGCCAGGCATGGCTGAAAGGGAATGGAGGTGGCGATGTAATCTTTGCCTTCGGGTTTGAATTAATGAATTGCCTGATTTCAAAAAAAAAAAATACATCGTCACATTTGGCCACCAGAGGGATACCCACTGTACTTCGATCCAAACTCACTTGGATCCCCTGAATTATTTCCTTTATGATGGGCACATAGTTCTCAGTCAAAGCGCCTGGGATTATTGAACGTAAATCTGTGCATGAGCCTATGCAAACATGTTTAAAAGCGGTGAATAGCCTGGTTCCTATAGGCCGTGATCAACGAGAACTGATAATCGGGGACCAACAAACCTGCTAACTAATAGTAAAATCCCTTATAATTATAGCAGTTATTATAATTTTTTGATAACCAAGTGTCTGGGCCAGTTTACACGCACCTTGACTAATTAAGGGATATTCCACCAAAATTAAGTGAATGGTACTTTTTGATGACTTTTTTTGATAGGATCGCGTAAATTTTTGACTAATTACGTGTTTAGAATATGTTTAGCTCTACTAAGGGCTATAAGGCCTCGAACTTGGGTCTTGTCAAACAAAATTCGAATTTCCACCACTGAACCAATCCCTTATTGGTAAACCACACACAACTTTACACACTCAAAAAAGGTTTACTTTTTCCTTATTACAGTATAAACTTTGTGTGTGTGTGTGTGTGTTTTCATCATGATTTTATTACTTGTGGAATTTATGTAGTCGAGACGAAGTTCGCCTGATTTCGACCTATGTTATCATTGTTTGTAACCAAAAGAGGGGTGAAGACAGGTATCAATTTTTGGAATTAAAACGGTGTAGCATGGGGCACTGCTGACACTGCTGCATCCAAGGGGTAGCAGGCCCCGACCAACAATTTAGAATTTTTTTTGGACAAACGCATTATTTTTAAGTTCTCATTTTGTGGGCATAATAATCTTTTTGGGACAGATATAGTAAAATTTATTTACATGCCTACTGATACCGATCAAACTAAAAAGATGATTCGAGGTCCCATTTATCAATCACAACAGTAGGAAACTTGTCAATTCCCCAATTTAACGATCATTGTTTAATTATTCTATCACGAGTCTCGTCTCTATGATTAAGAACAAACAACACAAAAATTCAGAATTTTTTATTCTCCTCAATGTCCAGTTAGACGCAAGTAATTCAAATTCTGGACCCAATCCAAGTGTCCATAGTAATACAGAAACTTTGAATTATTCTCTCGAACACTTTTTTATCTTACCCACATATGAGCAGTTGGTTACCCACACACAAATTAGATAAAGATTCCTAAATCAGGATGTGAAGACCTAAAGCCCACAAATGAAAATCAAACATGACAGTTATATATTACCTGAAGGCACGCAGAGATCGGAATTACGTACTGAATCAAATCGAAAAACCCTAGAAATCACAAACGAGTATATGAAAAACCCTATACAACACAGACGTGCACGAGCCTTCGTGCTTTGAATGAATCGATTGATAGGAAAAAGGAAATTGTGAATTGAGCCATTGTGCTTTAAGCATCGGGGAGAGAGAAAGAGAGATGCGTTGTAGTATTTTGGTGAGAGAGACAGTGAGGGAAAATCTGGGAAAAAATGTATTGTGCTTAATTTTTCAGTTTAGTTACATTGCCAAATTGTCATCGACTCATGGCCTTATAATGTTATTTTTTCATGACTGGGCGCCGGAGCCAACTTGCACTCGTAACTCAATTAGTTCGAGGTCCCTGAGATTTTTTTTTTTTGGTGAAGAAGTCATTCATTCATCATCAGCCCATCGGGCAATACAGATTTCAGAAAAAATACAGGAAAGAACCAAAGCTACCTAAACTTCGATCTCAGGCACCTACTGCCGAAGCAGGCCCGGCGATATCGCCGGTACTTAAGAACCAATCTAGGTCTAGATAACAGAGGATCAAAAAGATCCACAGCTCAAACCCTAAAAAACTAAGCACAGCTGAAATCTGAAGGCAAGCAACAACAATATCAACTATAAGCTAACTGCTCTCATGGACTAATCCACAAGGGTCGCCGGCCAGAACTGAACAAGAGCCGAAACACCTGAACTAGAGCAGTGGTGAGACTCCGAGGCAAGCCCCCGCTGGCACATCGAGCTCCGAACACACCGATCGCGATTCAAAAGCGCCGTTATGCCCACGGCGACCGAAGACCAGCCTTCTTTCAGCCGAACTGTTGCGCAGCCAAACCAACACCACTGGACCACCACCAACCCCTGATACACCACCAAACCACCATCAGCCCCAAACAGACACCAACAAACCACCATCAACGGACCATTCCTCAATAGGCGCCGGATTATTCGCCCACCACCCGCCGGATCTGGGGGAGACCCAGACCGGAAACCCACCGGATCTGGGGGAAACCCAGACCGGTAACACAACCGGACTAGCCGGGAGATCCGGATAAACCGGTAAAAAAAACAGAAAAAGAAAAAAGAAAAAACCACTCTATCCACTATACCTTTGTTATTAACTGCTCCTCCGCCGCCGCCGCATGCCGGAACTAAAACCACGCCGTCGACCGTCACTCGCCAAAACCACCACTCACCACCTGCTCCAAGTAAAACTCCCACAAGTGTTTTTGTCTTGCATTAGAATTTAAAGCGTTTCCCTCCCCTCGGGGGTGATGCTGTGAACATCCGGACCGTTGATCTCGGCAATCATTAGTCCGGATTGCACGGTGCTGTGCGTGTTGATTGCCGCAATTAACGGTCCGGATGTGCACAATACCGTGCACAGAACTGTGGTGTCACACACTACATAGGAAAATGTTGTGAAATATTGATGGTAAAAAGGTCCTCTAAAATGCTTCTTTATATTGAGTTTTTGTTGTTATTAAAAAAGATTGCAAACAATTTTTTATAAAACCTTCTGTACTGAACATAAACTTTTGACGAATTATTCAATCAATTGGGTAATTTACTCAAAAGATCACTTTTCAGTATAACCGTTTTAACTGCAAGTTTCAACTAGAATTACCCTGTTCTAATTTCTTGATTCTTGAAAGCTTCACAGAAAACAAAAGCTATATATATCTCGGCATTCATCACTCTCATGATTTCATTCCCCCAACCTGAAACGAACAAAGCCTCTCTCTCTCTCTCTCTCTCTCTCTAAACTACTCAACCATATTCAAGAAAGCTACTCAACCATATTCAAGAAAGAAACAAGAAAAATGTCTGCTGAAAACAGAGACATCGGTGCTGATGCAGGGGATTTGAATGTTCAGCAACAAGATGAAGCAGCAGCAGAGTAAGTTACTTCCACTTGTTCTTCGCCAGGAAAACTCACGATGTTAGGAATTCTTCAACTATTGATCTTTTTTGTTTGTGGGTATCCGATACATGCATTCACATTTACGCAAGTTTGAACTGATTTTCCCAAATTGATGCAAAGAACCATATACCCGAGTTACGATCGTGCAGAAATTAATACAGGGTATGATGCGGGCGTTCTACTTCTACCTATCATTCTTGAATTACATCGCCACCCAAAAATAGATTCAAGGGTCTTCGTTTCTAATTAAGTGAACTTTGTAGTTGGATCATTGGAATCGTAAACTCAGTGATTAATCTTTGTTGAATGTTAATGATGTTTCGTATATTAACTCTACAAAACCAGATACCTTCTATTTCTTTGAATAAAACTCTTGTGATTGCCCAAAGGGAAGACTAATCGTAGAACAATTTTTCTTGGGTAATCTTGGATAGAACTGATTCTTTAGTGATGCTACTTTAGGGTGTGTTTCGATTATGGATTTGTATAAAGTAATTTACGGAGGAAAAGAATGCGAGAAAACGAAAAAAAAAGATGTTCAAGTAAAGATGCTGATTTCATTCTGATATCTATATTTCACGAACACCTTATCATGTGTTCCTCTCCAATGCAGAGAACATCCTGCCAATGAAGGGGCTGAACGAGTATTTCTGTTTGAGGTTTATCTGATTCAGGGAGACGACGAAATGGACGCGCTCTTAATTCCAAGGGAACTGGCATCAGAACATTTCCCCCCTCTGCTGAATCGATACACTTATGCGGAGCGTATTCAAATCACCGAACCTGAAGAAGGCCTAAGTTCTGACGCCACAGTGGGGTTTCTTGGAGAGGAAAGTGCCTTCGTGATAGCAAACGATTGGTGGAAGGAGTATGTTAACCGAAAGGGTTTGAGACCTTTGGATGCAATTCGCTTCTACAGACAAGTCCCGGCTGCACCCAACAACCATTTCGTGGTTGATTTTGTCAGAAGAGGAAATCAGCAGAATATGATCGTGCCTGAATTCAGGACTCAAAATTTACTGTTTCAGCTGAACTTAACCAATAGGGCCAATAGAGGGCGGTTGCTTTCTATTCCTACTGAAGAAGCAAGACATCGTATTGGAATTCCTTCTGAAAGTGTTGGAAAAGCGAGATTGCATTTTACTGGTGCCCGAAACAATGAGTGGCCCGTAACCATCTCGATCCTTGTTCCTACTCCTACCACCGTGCATCACATGATGCCATTGTCTGACAAATTTGTGACCGAGAACAATTTGAAAGTTGGGGATTTGATTGAGTTTTACAAACCTGTCCAGCCTTTGCACTCACGACACTTCCTTATCAAAGTTGCGGAAGGAGCTGGTCAGATGTATGAGCTGGGCCAAGGATCGGGGTCTGCAGCAAAAGATGGCGATGGGGATAATGATGGAGATGGAACAGGTGGAGGCGGCAACAGAAAAGGCAATGAGAAGGGAATAAGTGGACGCAACAAGCGACAAGGTGATGGTGGTAGCAGTGGGGTTCGCCGCAAGGGGCAGAAAACTCGCTCGGTGAAAAAGATTTATAGCGCCAAGTAGAAAGTTGCTGCAGTGGTGATTTAGCTCCCTTGTAAACTCTTGAAGTAATTAGGAAGAAAGGGTAGTACTGGTATCGGCTATTGGGGATGGAACCATCTGAACATGAATTCGTTATATACGTACATCGTTATATTGAACAGTGGTTATTGGTTTCTCTGTCAATTGTCTATATGGTATGAATGGGCTAACTAATGGAAGGACCTAAACAAATGAATTAAGCACCAGTTAGATAAGTTAAATCAAAACAGGCATCATCAGATTTTCATTAGATTATTTTTTTTGGCCTTGAACTGATGGAATTACTGAAGTCGGTCATAATTTTAAGCGCAGGTGAAAGATCAAGTCGAAAATGAAGTTACCAGTCGCCAATTTGAATAGGTATAAGGACTGCAAAAACAGTTCTTTGTAAAAAGCTTAGGTTAAGTTGAATTCAAGTCTGCAAAGACTGTCAAGTCCATGAAATAGCAGTCCGACGTCTCTCTTTAGTGATCTCTGGCTTTGCATTTCAGGTAAATGAGGTAGAAGAATGTCAAGTGATTAGTGATTTATGTGGGGTCCCGATATATGTGTGATGTAGGTTTAACATATAGCATCGGGTGATACTACTCCTGTAGTCATCAACCACCATCGAACTTGAGATTTCATCTCGGCTCTAGCAAATCCGAGCCGTCCATTACCGAGATATCTAAAACCTTTGATTGCTAAAACGAACGGCTCCTGGTTCCGGTCGTCAAACTTCATTAGATACTGGCCTAACTGTCACTGATTCAAGGCCTTATAACTGTTTGCTTGTGTTTTTAAATAAATGGATTGCTAGCTAGCTCTTTTATTCATTCTTGAACTATGTTGAATTTTGAAACAAAGGAGAGTAGGTCTGTAGAAACATAAAATTTATTGTTAGGACAAGTATAGTGTAGTCATATATAATGACATGTATGATAATCGATCGGTTCGTATAGGCATATAGGGCTTGCTACTCATTGGTTTATAATTATTTGGACTTTTTAGTTTGTGTTTTTCTTTGAAGAATAGCGTCCATGACCTGAAAATATACGACATAAATGTGCATGACATGTGCACTCAAAAGAATTATACTCTCATGCACAATACTCGGGTTCAACCCTGACTAAAACTAACAACTACTAACACTTCTTGCCCTTCCAAATTTTTTTTTTTTTAAACTAAAAACTAACAACTACTAACACTCTGTACTTAAGTATCAATTCCATTAAAAGTGAGGAACAAAATGGTGGATTATTGTTATGAACGAGCTAACTAACTAATGAAGGACCTAAAACCAGGGAACAAAATACAAGTTAGATAAGCCAAATCAGAACAGGCATCATCAGATGGTAGGTTTCTTGATCATGAAACAAAAGTAGTGAAATTGGTCATAAGTTTTAAGAGCTGGTGAAATAATAGGTCAATGATGAAGGCCCAGTAGCCAAATTGACTGGAACTGAGAACTGAGGCCTAGTTTGTCAAAAAAGTCCGGACTTTTTTTATGTGTCGTCATTATTCAAAAAAATTCGCATTTGTTAGTTTTGCGGCAATTTTTTGTGAATTATTGGTTTGTATTGACAAGAGGAAAAGGTGGGCTAAAAGGGCTAAATTTTGGATATATTTTTTTTAAAAATGGGTAAAAGTCATAATTTTGAAATCCGAATACATGATCCCAAAAAAGAAAAAAAAACTGACATTTTTGCTACCTGAAAGGGAATGGAGGTGGCGGCCAGGCATGGCTAAAATGAGACTAATCAAACTAATTATTACCATTTCAAAAAGATTGTTTGGTTCTTAAATTAGAACTTAAAAATGACAGAATTTGGTAAAAAAAAATTCAATTTTTTAAAATAAAAGAACTCATGAATATTTAGTAACCTGTTGAAAAAACAAATTTGATCGAATTAGTTTTTGGCAAAATAATATTTTTTTTAAAGTTCTCGTTACGTCAACGGACAATCTTTTTGAGACAAAAGGAGAAGGAGTGATTATTCATCATCATGTTTTGAGTCTTAATCTACTTTTGACTGAAAAAAAATTATACTTTGCAGGTTGCAGCCAATAATATTTCCATAACAAAAGTAGCAACAACAAAAACAAGGGTGGGATTATTCGCAGCCCCGTATTTTCTCCTTTAGCCCATTAAAAATTTTCAACTACCGAAATATATTTCGACAATTAGTTACTGAAATTGAGATACATTTTCGACAGTTAGTTACCGAAATTGAGATACATTTTCAGCATCCAATTACCGAAATATTTGTTTCTTGTGCATTTCCGACATGTAGTTACCGAAATATAATCTTGTTTTCAACAGCTATTTACCGAAATGTATGTTCGGTAGTTGTTTATCGAAGGTTGAACATATTTTCGACATGTAGTTACCGAAATATAATTTTTAAAAATTTTATGGGAGAAAATACGGGGCTGCGAATAATCGCCCCAAAAAACAAATGACACAAACTTCTTCTGAATTTTTATAGAATAAACTACAATAAACCACCCTCAACTATGTCTCATTTTCACTTCCACCCTAAAATACTTATCGCCGTAAGCAAGAGATCTGAACGGGACCAAGATTTCCTAAGCGCTGGGGCCGAACTATAAAGAACAAGGTTTTGAAATTTTAAGGTTCAGGAATCTAATAGTTTTTTCGGTTTGGATTTTTAGAAAAGTTTTCTGAGTAATGAGTGTGAGAGAAAAAAAAGACAAATGAGACTAATACTTGAAGAGAAAGCTTACGAGAAACCGAGCGGGGAGAGAGGTTGGGTTTTGGAATCCTAAATGAAAATATTCTAAAACATTTAAATATCTAAATAACACTTAATACAAAATAAATATCTATATGTTCGAGCAAAATACAACTAATATTGATATTGAAATTTGAAGAGAAAAAACCCCTACACTACGCGGGGCGTTAGCCCCCATAAGCCGAAGCCTAGATCCGTCTCTGCAGGAGATGGTGCCTTAAAATAGCTCAAAATTTCTGATCATGGCACTTCGTGACTGTGGGAATCTCTCTCTCTCTCTCTCTCTCTCTCTCTCTCAGCGAATTCGTGCTACGAACTTCGAAAAACCCACAGCAAAGTTACTCACAGAGCTTCGATCGTCGCTCTAATCTCACAGCGTATAAATTAAGGCTTAGGGTTTTTTTCACGAGGCAAAATGTCATCGCGCCGCCCGCCGCTGACGGAGGCGCAAGGATGGTTGCGGCGCTGGAGAGAGCAACGGCCGAGAAGCGCTCGAAGAGAAAAAAGAGAGGAAAAAATTTAAGGGGAAAACACTCCCAGTGGAGAAGATTCAATTCCTAGGGTGTAATAGGTGAAAAAGGTTTGTGATTTTACATAACCATTCCCAGGTCCAGTGATCTGAATTATGTTAATTGCACATTACTTGTTGAGTAATGAAATTGATTGCGTGGTACAGTTTTATTTTGATTCGAGGGGTGTCCGGATGAGCTGACGCGCACCTCAACTAACCGCTCAAAAACAAGCTATCCCTACGAGACTAGAGGATTCATAAAGAATTACTTTGTTGCTTGCTTTCCATGCGAGACTCGAAAATTTATAAAAAAAAATACTTTCTTATGTTCTGACCTCAAAAATTAAATCCGATCACCACCCATCAACCAGACTAACGCTTGGGATCAATTTTGTTTTCTCTTTTGAGGAATGTGGTGGTTCCAGAAAAAGGAAAAAAAAAAATGGATACGTCGTAAAAAATGATCATTTTTATACTCTCCTTTTCCCCCCTTTTTGTTTTTTTGAAACACCCTTTTTTCACCTTTGGATGTGGGGAAACTGGAAACATGATCTAGCTAGCCGCCAAGTAGATAAGTGCTCCTACTTATAACCGTACAATCCCTTATTAGCCTGCCTTCTGTTGTCTATAGCAATCAAAATCTATTAGTATCTTTTGTAACTAAAGATACACCCCACCTCCAAACAAGATCCAAACAAGAAACCCATCTCTGATCTCTCTCATCCTTTAACTCGTCACACATTCAAGAAAGCTTTTAAAAAAAAAATGTCTGCAGGCTCAGGGCTGAAACATATAGAAGGGAGGCAGAATGACCCAGAAGATGACGATGATCTAGGAGATTTCTCTTTAGAAGGAGTTGAATTGTATTCATCTCCAACAGAGTTTACTACTGCCAAGATGGCTGAGAAGCAATCCGGAAAAGAAGAAGTAGAACCAGGGTAAGCAATCCTGACACTTGTTCTTTACCAAGAAAACTCACCATCATTAGGGTTTCATTTGATTATTATCTTGTGGGTATCTTCATACGCATGCGCGTTTGGCGTTTGTATATACAGTACGTACTGTTCTTTTTACTTGATGCAAAAAGAAATAGTAGTTGGCTATCATATAGGAATCCCTGATGTACTATGGGGGGTTTTGTTTAATGACCTCACTCCTCACCACCATTATAGAAATTCATGGGTATTGATTACTGATTTCTTGAACTTGTTATCCGATTTTTTTACGCCTATTTACTGGTTGATGTCGTTTTGTGTCGTAGAAGAGATCCAAAAGGGAAAAGAATAGCGGATTCAGACGTTCAACACAAGCAGAAACAAGAAGGAACAGGGGAGATTGTTGAAGAGATCACATTAGAAGGGTATTCTGGAAAGAAAAAACAGACAGGGTAAGTACCTGACACTAGTTCTTCACCAAGAAAACTCGTTGTGACGTTTGGGTTTATTGACTAATTCGTTTGAGATATTAATATATGGCTGCACATTTGAATGTGAATATATGTAATAATGCTGATTTTTACTTTTACATAAGAACATTAGCAGTTGGTTTGGAATTGTGATACACAAGTACAGGGCGTTTGTAGGGTTTTCCATTTCTATTTTTGAATTTTCTTGCCAACCTTACAGAGTTTCTTGGGTTTCTTCCTCTTTTAAAATGTGTGACCCTTTTCAACTAATTGGTTTGTTGAGGGTTCAAGGTTTGGATTTCATTTGTTAGGTCTGAAAATTCATGAGGTCTTTGGGGCCTACATTTGGCCTTTCCCATAAACACCTTACACGCAGGCCAATCTGGCGGTTAGAATGCCAAATTCGGTTGATACTTATATATCAGTGAGAGATAACAGTAACAACAACTAGATAGAAGCTTAATTGCTGCAACATTTTTCTTGGATTTTCTCGGAAAGGACTAATTCTATCATCTACACAGGCATGTAACAACTCATGTATATGTTGGCGTAGATAGTTAGAGGGGTGTTAGATAGTTAAAAGTGTGCTTTGATCATGTATTTGTGAAGGAATCTTGTAGAGGGAAAAGAAATGATAGGGAAACCAAAGATCAGTTTCATCCTTTTCATTTCCCTTTATAAATTCTTCCAGAAATTAGTTATCCAAACATAGGCCTATTTTCATGTGAAGAGAGAGTTTCATGGAGAGATCATGGATTTGTTTTTGATTATCTTTTTCTCAATGGAAAGATTAATACAACTTTTGAATACATCAATAGTCAAATGATTACGACTAAATGTGTTTCATCTAACTCCTATTTTGTGTCAATTAGCCTTTATTTCTTAATTCTTCCCTTTGCAGAAAATCATCCAAGACGGCTAGTGATAGTGCTGATCCATTGCTTGCTAAGCCAACCCAAATTGGTGAAAAGATGGGAATTTTTGTTTTTGAGATGAGGTTGACTCAAAGCAATGTCGAAGAGGACAGGCTTTTAATTCTAGAGGAGCCAGCATTCGAGCATTTCTATCCTATACTCAAACGTCGAAGGGCTTTATCGATGAATCTTAGACTAATTGACCCAGAAAACCTCAGTTGTCCGGTAACACTGTTATTTGATCCTGTGAAAAGCTACTTCGAGATACAAGGCGGTTGGTGGCAGTTGTTTGTTAAGAGGTATAGTTTGGAAGCTATGGATGTGATTCGCTTTTACAAACATGTCGATGTCCTACCTCCAGATGAAACTGATGTCCTGGTTAATTTTGTTAAATCAAGAAATCAGGAGACTATGAGCTCTACTCCAACCCAAGTTAGTGAAAACATGGGGATTTTCCTGTTTGAGATGAGGTTGACTCAGCGCGATTTTGAACAGGGGAGGCTTGTAATTCCATTAGATTTGATATTACCCTACTTCCCTCCTCTAGCCAATGCTGCCAACCGTCGAAACAACTACTCGAGGACCATACAAGTTACTGACCCTGAAAATACCCATTTGAACTTATTAATGAGGTTTGATGTTTCAGAAAGCGCCTTGGTGCATGAAGGTGATTTGTGGAAGGAGACTTTTCAGATGTTCAAAACGGAAGCTACTGATATGATTCGTTTCTACAGACCTGTCCTGATGGCACACCCGTACCATTTCCTTGTCGATTTTGGCAGCAGTACTCCAGAATTTAAGCCTGAGAATTTCTTGTTTCAGCTAGAATTGAAACATTATGGCATTGCGTTCAGGAGGCTTGTTGTTCCAACGGAAGAAGTGAGGAAGCATTTCCCCCATGTAACTCGGGATGAGATGATAATGCGATTTACGGATACTCAGAACAAGAGTTGGCTCATGAAAATCCTTTTCGTTAGTCATACCTACATGCTGGTACTGGAGGAGGATTTTGTGATTGACAAAAATTTGAAAGATGGGGATGTGATTAGGTTTTATAAACCCGTCCGGCCTTTACACACGCTGCACTTCCTTATTGAGTTGGTGAAAAAAGTGGCGGCTTCTACGACTAATCCGACTCAGTCGAGGAATCCCAAAAAACAAGGTGGTGGAGGTGGGAAACACAGCGGTGGCCGCAAGGCGAGGAAATTTCCTCTTGGAGATTGCTGTGTGTCATGAAGAAAAGAGATCCAGGAAAGAGCAGCAAAGAGCAAGAAATTGATTGATTGAGCTCCCTTGTAAAATTTTGAGGTGAATAGGAAGAAAGCAAGGTCCTAGTATTAGCTATGGGTAGACATATTTCTGATTTTTTGATTTCATAAATGGATTGGCATTGTGAACATTGATCACTCTGTTTCTGCAAGGTGTCTCTTTGGTGGAATATTAGTCTGAAATTGAGGAGGCAGCTTAACTAAATGATGGTTCCATTTGCCTTGAGTTTTGATATTTTTGCCTAGCCTGGTATTGGTAAAGGATATATTGTTTGAAGTTTTTAGTTTCTTTTTCAAGAATGTGATTGTTTCAACCTGAATTGTTGGGGCCAAGGAAGTGAGCTGCTAGACACAATTTGGTTCTAATTAATGGATGGACCTAAACTAAGAAACTGAGCACCAGTTGGATAAGCCAAAGCACACTAGACACAATTTGGTTCTAAGTTTGTTGACCCATGCAATTAGTAGAATGATGGATTTGATCTTTAAAAAAAAAACTTGTAAAGTCATTATGGAAGGTCTTATTGTCAAATGGTAGCGAAGAGGGATGAAACTAAGCCATCCCTT
Source organism: Rhododendron griersonianum (assembly GCA_018127125.1). Classification (NCBI taxonomy): domain Eukaryota; kingdom Viridiplantae; phylum Streptophyta; class Magnoliopsida; order Ericales; family Ericaceae; genus Rhododendron; species Rhododendron griersonianum. The sequence continues at coordinate 5,949,571 of CM030800.1, read as the reverse complement.
CAAGTTAAGTATTCATAGTACTCTTATGAACTTCAATGAGTCTCACATCAATGATCTTAATCGTTTCTATTAAAGGGCTCGTTGGCAAGATTAATTTTGCTAAAAATTAGACTCGTCCGAGATTATCAACAGAAAAAATTTAAAATTAGACTCGTTGGACAGTATTGAATTTAGGGCAGTTACTGTTTCTGAGAAGTTATAGAACAACTCTCTCTCTCTCTCTCATTTTCGAACCAAGATCAAATATACTTTTCAAAACTTGTTAAATTTTTGAGCCAAACTTGCAAAACCCACTACTCAGCTAGACTAGTATACATCCTCACCTACGTACATCATTTGTTCAAGCATCTACTCGGTCCTAGAAATGTTAGCCAATCCTCAAAGAAACATATCACAGTCCGCACCCTTTAAAACTGAACCACACAAACTGAAAACAAACTCGAAAACCGGGAAAAGGAATCAAGCAGCCATTTTTATATGCATGGTCATCACTATAGATACAGAACCCTTGACAAACCAGACCCAAAAAAAAAAAAAAATCATAGTACTATGTTGATGGTTCAAGGTTATACAAAATCAAGATTGAAACATGCACCATGCCCAACAACCCACATCACCAAATGTCACAAAGAACTCAAAAAATGGGAAATAGGAATCAAGCAGCCATTTTGTCACCATTTTATAGATACGAGTACAAAACTAGTAAAAACAAAAAACTCATGGGCTGGACTATTTACAACCACAAATTTCTTATGCGTAGCTTGTTTTAAAATTCTCGGACAAAAATACCCCTAAAATTACTACACACAACCCACTCCTCCTTCTCCTTCTCCCTTCTCTCTCCCCGTTACCACTTTAGACCACACCACCATCACCACACCAGACCACACCACACCACACCACCACAACAGCCACTCCTCCACCACCATCGGAAAAAAACCAGTTCCCATTACCACCACTTCTCTCTCCCCGTTACTGTATGGATAGCTCCTTTCAGAGCTTCGTCTCCGATAACCTCTTGACCGGAAAAAAAAAACAAATGAAAACCCAGATCCAAAAACAACGACGATGACGCCGCCGTTGCCACCACAAAAACCAGTCTCATCACGCATTAGCAAAATGGGTGATGTTAATCGTGTATTCACAAAATGCGTAATACAAAGACATTATGCATTCAGAATCTGCTTTTTTAACAAGAAAAAAAGACATGAAGCATCTTCAAGATGCATTATAAAGGGTTCGGATATTAGAATCTGAATTTTGTGAACATTTTCGGAAGTTAATTTCTGATTTTGGTAGTGATTTTCGGGATTGAGTGTCCGATTGTTATTCATCATTTTTTTTTGGCAAGTAGTGTGTTGTTGTTAATGGTGGTGACTGGTTGTAACTGGAGTTGAGGGGCAGTGATGGTAGTGACTGGAGTTGGTGATGGCGGTGGGTCGTCTAGAGTGGTGGTGGTGGTAGAGATATTTCGGGAGAGGACGTACTTGTCGAGATATTCTTGGACCGCCATTTTCTGTGTACGACTGCTAACAATCTAGCTTCGAATTTGGGCTCTGCGAATTCTGTTTTGGCGGTGCTTTTGGAGACGAAGCTTTCCCGGTGGGTTGAATTCTACCGTGGTGGTAGTGGACCACGGTGGTTATGGAGGATTTGGTGGTGGTGCAGGGGAGGGGACAATTTTGAAAGATTATGGATATTTGTTAAGTTGCATTTAAGAAATTGTTATAAGATTTGTGGGTTAGGTTTAAAACATGCTACGTAAAATGAATTTGTGGTTGCAAATAATCCGGCCCAAACTCATAATCATGTTGCACTGTGGGTGATTTTCTTTGTTTCATAACCAGGGCGTCTGGTTACGCCCAGATTACACGCATCTTGACTAATCCCGGGAGCAGTGGAAAGTCCAAAAGCTCCAAACTTCTTGTCGATCACAACACAAGCGTCGAGTAGGGTATTCCATCCTCAATCCGGCGAGTAATAAAAACAAGGAAAAAATTCAAAAAAACCCCTGAACTTTGAACTCAATGTCAAATAGACACCTGAACTTAAATAAACTTCAATTGAACACCTGAACTTTCACTCTGTTATTAATTTACCCCCTACCGTCTCAATCCCGTCTCAATCCGTGACTTGCCGTTAACGGCAAAGGCAAAGGCAAAACGGCAACGTTTTGGTGAAATAAAAAATACTTACCACCAGTTTGCAATCCTATGAAGCAGAAACGTGATTATGAGAGCTTTAGAGACAAAATTTGATTATGTCTCTTTAGAATAATATGATCAGAATAATAAAATCTTCACACCTGTTCAAACAGATTAAAAATTGAAGCACTTAATTTTTTAATCATATTTTTTAATATATAAATGGTCATAAAAAATTAAGTGCTCAAATTTTCACTCCGTTTTGAATCAGTACAAAGATATTTAAGTGCTCATAAAAAATTAAGTGCTCAAAAAATTAAGTGCTCATAATCACATTTTTGCTCCATAGGATCCTAAATAAAGAACACATACTTAATATGAGAGCCTTAGAGATAAAAATGAATTACGACACTTTAGAATAATATGATAAGAATAAAAAGATCTTTGCACCGATTCGAACGGAGTGAAAATTTGAGCACTTAATTTTTTTTAGACCGTTTATATATTAAAAAATATGGTTAAAAAATTAAGTGCTCCAATTTTTAATCCGTTTGAACGGGTGTGAAGATTTTATTATTCTGATCATATTATTCTAAAGAGACATAATCAAATTTTGTCTCTAAGGCTCTCATAATCACGTTTCTGTTTCATAGGATTGCAAACTGGTGGTAAGTATTTTTTATTTAACCAAAACGTTGCCGTTTTGCCTTTGCCGTTAACGGCAAGTCACGGATTGAGACGGCAGGGGGTAAATTAATAACGGAGTGAAAGTTCAGGTGTTCAATTGAAGTTTATTTAAGTTCAGGTGCCTATTTGACATTAAGTTCAAAGTTCAGGAGTTTTTTTGAATTTTTCCCTAAAAACAACGTCGTCGTGAAGGTCGTCGAGTATCTCGGGTCTAATTCAGCGTGGCCAATCTCAAGAATATAAGCCGAGATCCCTTCTAATTCCTCCCGATGAGAAACTTCTTCACATTTTATCAGCACCAACATTCCAATGAGTTCTATAATGTGAATGATTCAGATCATGGAAAAAACGAAACAGATTCCACAAATTTTTTTCGATTGACTGCTGAGAATATAACTTCGCATTTTTAGGGGCTTGCTATTTGCAGCCACTTATTTCCTGAACGTAGCCTGTATATACTATGGTACACACCTGTTTATAATATGGTACACAGGCTACGTTCAGGAAATAAGTGGCCGCAAATAGCAAGTCCCCATTTTTAAACCTGCGAAGTCTCTGAAAATATTAAACGACGGCGTATTGATCTCGCGGTCCTTTGGGTTCGCGCATCGGAAACGACGTCGTCATCAAGGTCGTCTGGTTCTTCTGACTCCGTGTGTGGTCGCTAAACTTATTTTGGATTTGGCTCAATGTATGTAACCTAACCCATCATTATAAACGTAAAAGCATAATTTTACTTCACGATGAGATACTTCTTCGTTTCCGAATACAATGAAATTCACTAGGTTTAGGGTTCTTGATAATTTGTACAACATGAACGATTCAGATCGTTGTTCTTCTAAAAAAGCTATTTGGCTTTTCCGCCAAATTTTTTTTGTCCTTATTCAAATTTTTTTTGCAATTTGTGGCTTATTGTCAATTTTTTGGGAATTATTGCTTCGTTATGACGAGAGGAATCTAAAAAGTAAATTTTTTTTGTCGAAATCCAATTTTTTTTGAATAAAGACGAAAAAAGTGACTTTCCTGCCAATTTTCGTCGAAATTCAAAAAAAATTTGGATTTCGACCAAAATTTTTTACTTTTTAGATTCCTCTCGTCATAACGAAGCAATAATCCCCAAAAAATTGACAATAAGTCACAAAATGCAAAAAAAATTTAAATAAAGACAAAAAGTAAGCTACTTTGGCTTATTTATCCGAACAACCCCTAAATAAACCTGATATAAGTTCAAATTTGATTACTAATGTTGAATGACTGGGTTAAACACACTTTGCAAGTTCAACTTACGAAGTATGAATAGACAAAACACGCGCCTTGAAAACGCGACCATTCTTTGGCATATAAACCCGAGTTATTCGACCTACGATTCGAAATTGACGACACGAATTGACGATATCAGGGTTTTAGGGTTTTTCGTTGGAAGCAAAATGTCACCGGGTAGACCGCCAACCGTCGCCGAAATAGGCCAGCTTGTGGCGCCGGAGAGGCTTCTCCCTACTGTGAAATTCAACACGACGGTAAAGAAGAAGCGCCAGAAGAGAAAAACAGAAAAAAGAAAAAAGCGAACTGAGTGAAAAGGTTTGGATTTTCCAATTTGTCTGCCTTTAGCACAATGACTGGATATACATATGATCCTGTATCTTATTGTCCCGGTTAGGATATACCCATTTGCAAGGATATGTACAGGATATCCTAGTATTATCCCCGTTTAATAGTAACGGTTTGTGGTTGTTTGGGAAAGATGATAAAAGCCCCCAAGTAGATAAGTGCTACTACTTATAACTGCAATAACCGTTGTTTAGCCTGCGTTCAAAAGTCTCATACTCCACTAACACCTATATAACCCAACCCACTCCAAGAACAAAGCCCCCTCTCTCTCTCTCCCTCTCCCTCTCCCTCTCTCTAGAACTACTTACAATATTCAAGAAAGCATCAAGAAAAATGTCTGACTTCAGCGGCATTGATACAAGCAGAGAAGGGAAGGAGCACATAGAAGGACATGCATCGTCTTCATCTCTATCATTGGGGAAGGACATGCATCGTCTTCAGCGTACAGGAGGGCTTGACATTTCGAATGTTGAGGAACCCGAAGAAGAATTAGAGTTGGGGTAAGCACCGGATAGTTCTTTTCCAGGAAAACTCATGGTGTTTGAGGTTTTATACATCAACGGACACTTTGATATGCATATATGCCATACCTATGTTATGTTTTTACTTGCTTGCAAAGAGCATGGGTAGTTTATGGGTGCTATCAGTGGGGTTTTTTCTTTTCAATTCTTCTGTTTTCTTGCCTCCTATACAGATTCTAGGGTTCTTAAGTTCTCAACCTTCTCTTTTTACCTGTATTCTACCATCTACGACAGTGGAACGATAGAATTCAATGACTGAGTTTGTTGCACGTTCAAGGGCTAGAGTGCATGTACTAGCCCAAGAAAATCAGGTGATTTTGCGTGGGTGGTGGTGGGTCTTTTTCCTTTTCTTGATTCTTATTTCTTCTATTTTCTTGCATCTTTGACATTGGAATGGTATAATTCCTCAGTTCATCGGTTTGTTCAATGTTCAAGGGCTAGAGTGCATGTAGCAGCTCAGGAAATCAGGTGCTTTTGTGTGCGTGGATTTACTGATTGAAATCATTGAGAATGCCCTAGAAAAGCTTTATCACAGCTACATTAATCTTGGGTTTTCTTGGAAAGAACAGATTGTTTTGTTTCATGGACATAGACAATATGTGCTACGATTGGAGTGAAACAGAAAGGAAAAAGATAATGAAGTCAAGAAGCTAAATTTGTTTGTTTGGTTTTCTGACCATTTTGCTTTCCCTTGGTAAAATCCCACATATACACAATCCCAACAGTTGGCCATGTCGAGAAAAACTAACAAATAAAGCATGAAGGATCATAGATCTCCTTTCCCAATCTTTCTTTTTTTTCAACGGAGATCGGTAGGTCTAGTGAATGTTTCATGGTTTCTGTACTCACTTAATTTTGGCCTTTGTCTGACAACAGAGGCATTGGTACAGGCAAAGAAGGGAAGGAGCCCCTAGAAGGACATGCATCGTCTTCATCTCAAACGGCGGTGAAGGACACGCGTCGTCTTCATCGTACACATAGGCTTGGCATTTTGAATGAGGAGGAATCCAAAGAAGAATTAGAGTTGGGGTAAGGACCGGATCCTAGTTCTTTTTTCCAAGAAAACTCATGGTATTTGAGGTTTTATACATCCACGGATACTTTGATAAGCATATATGCCGTACCTATGTTATGTTTTTACTTGCTTGCAAAGAGCATGTGTAGTTTATTGGTGTTATCCGTGGGGTTTTTTCTTTTCATTTCTGCGGTTTTCTTGCCTCCCATACAGATTCTAGGGTTCTCAACCTTTTGTTTTTACCTGCATTCTACCATCTTTGATTCTTTGACAGTGGAATGATAGACATCATTAATTGAGTTTGTTGCACGTTCAAGGACTTGAGTGCACCTATTAGCTCAGGAAATTCAGGTGCTTTTGTTTCATGGACATAGACGTCATTAAGAAATCCCTAGGGAAGTTTTATCACAGCTACATTAATCTTCGGTTTTCTTGGAAAGAACAGATTGTTTTGTTTCATGGACATAGACAACATGTGCTACGTTTGGAGTGAAAGAAAAAGGAAAGAAGACAATGAAGTAAAGAAGCTAAAATTATTTCTTTGTTTTCCTTTCCCTTGGTAAAATCCCTCCACATATCAATTATTCCAACACTTGGTCATGTTGAGAAAAAACAAATAAAGCTTGAAGGATCATAGATCTTCTTTGCAAATCTTTCTTTTTTCTCGATGGAGATCAGTAGATCTTGTGAATGTTTCATGGTATATATACTCACTTAATTTTGACCTTGATGTGTTTTAGGCTAAGCTGTATTGTTTTGCCAATTTCCATGGTCAATGAGCTTATTCACTATGTTCTTCTCTTATGCAGATCTAGAACTGCTATGATTTCTGGCTTACCAACCAAAGTTGGTGAAAATATGGGAAATTTTCTCTTTGAAGTGTTAGTGACTCCGCGTAATGTTTATCTAGGCAGGCTCCTAATTCCTGTGGAAGCAGCTTTGAAATATTTCCCCTCTCTAGCCAATCATCAGGAAACTTACGAGGAGAAGATAGAGATCAGACACTCAAAGCAGAGATTGGCCTATGACACTAAAATATCTTAGGTCGGAGTGTTTCTTTGTCATGGATAGCAATTGGCAGAGTTTTCTTTTGCGGAACCTGTTGGATGGTATGGATGTGATTCGTTTCTACAAACCTTTACCAGTTTGTTACAATAACTGTTACCTGGTTGAACTTGCCAAACAAAGGTATCCAAGGATCATCCATGAATTGAACCCTGAAAATTTCCTGTTTGAGTTGTCGTTGACCGATGTGGACATCTTGTGCAAAAGTCTCTTCATTCCCACAAAAGAAGTAAGGAGTCACTTTCCTGCAGTTGGAATCCCTGCTAAAACACATGACATGGCGGGGCTTTACTTTACTGATGAGCAGAACGGTGAATGGCGCATGAAAATTGTATGCTTTCGAGGTCTTTTCCAGCTTATGATGGAGGATTTCATCACTGAGCGCAATTTGGTAGAAGGGGATACAATTAGGTTTTACAAAGCTGACCAGCCTTCTTTAAACTCGCATCACTTCCTTATTGGATTTGTCAAAGGACGTGGTGATCCGATTGAATCAAGGACTGCAGCAGTAAACGATAGCACAGATCGAGGCGGCAACAGAAAGGGTGATGGCGAAGGAGGGAGTAGCAGTGGGGGCCGCACGAGGTGGAAATTTGGTTTTGGAGATTGCTGTATGGCGTTGAAAAGCAATGCAAGGACAGAGGAGTCAGGAACAAGAAAGTAGGAACAGTGGCGATTTCGACCAAGTAGGTAAGGATAGTCATTCAACGAAATTGATTCCAGATCCTCCTTGTAAATTCCTGAGGTAGACGGAAGGACTAAATGGTAGTTTCTAGTAGCTAGCAACCTCTGTAGAATATAGTGAACAGTGTTTGCCGATGATTGCCGATGGCACTCTGATTGTTGATTGTGATAACATCGAAGCATTTCTCTGTCCCTTTTGAGTTGGTAAAAACTCAATCATAATCGACGACTACTGTTTGGAGTTTTGGTTTCTTTCTTCTTTTTTTTTCTGAACTTTTTCTTTTCGGACGGACCCAGAAATTATAAGCTAATGCAATGAGTTTTGGAGGGCAAATTTGGCTCCACCCTTTTTTTTTTTTTTTTTTGGGGTTTTGGACTCCAATGTCTTTCTTTTTATTTTTTTGGTTTTGGACTCCAATGTCAAATAAATGGATGGTGCGAATGCACCGACTAAACTTATGGGAGCTATTCGAAGTTATGAGTCGATAATTTAAACGGCAAAGATCAAAACAGTATGCCGATCAAAACAATATTTCACCAGCAGTTTGATTCCTGATGTTGGGCTAGCTATTTGTTGTTTCTCTTTGTTTCTGTGTTGCTCCTTGTAGGAGCTTTGTTGAAAAATATATATATAGGGGCCGGTTCTAGAGACAATACTTTTGACAATACATTTTTTGAAACCCCGCATGGGACCTTCAAACAAATGATCGGAGCCGCTCAATGTATTTAAAACATGTTTTTAAGGGGTCCCGTAAAAAAATGATGCATTTGGATATCGGTAAGGGCTTGATCGGCTCATTTAGTTGATTCCTGTCAAATTTGACAGGATAAAATTGAATGAGCCGATCAAGCCCTTACCGATATCCAAATGATTTAATTTTTTACGGGAATCCTTAAAAATATGTTTTAAACAAATTGAACCTTTCCGATTATTCGTGTGGGGCTCCAAAAAATATATTGTCAAAAGTATTGTCTCTAGAACCGGCCCCATATATATATTTATATATTTCACCAGCTTCTTCCAATCCTTTTTTTCTTACTTCCTTGTTTAATTAGCTCTGTGATAAGGAGTTACTATTGAAGTCGGAGCCTAGGTGACATGATTTTCCGGTGAAGTTTTTTGCTCTCAATTGTCGCTTTATGCTTTGCTTTTAACTTTCAAACTCTTTTACTATTGGTGAACGTTTTTGTCTTACGCGCAATAGGTGACTTATTTGGCCTCAACAAATACAATTCCATAAATTCCTCAAAATTGAAAAGAAATGGCCTATACCTATGAATTAAAATCTTCTGTACTCAGATTTGCCAATACTCATGTTAGAATTCTAATATTTTTATGTGATTCTCAAATTCAATTTTCTCTCTCCTGTAAGGAATGGATACATACAGGATCCTGTATCCTATAATCCCGAGTGGATAAGTGCTACAACTTATAACTGCAATAACCGTTATTAGCCTGCCTTATAAAGGCTCATACTGACACCTACATATTCTCCCCCACCTCCACATAACAAAGCCCTCTCTCTCTCTCTCTCCGGTTATTCAAGAAAGCATCAAGAAAAATGTCTGAAAACAGAGGCATTGGTACACACAGAGAAGGAAAGGAGCCCTTAGAAGAACATGCATCGTCCGGCATTGGTACACCCAGAGAAGGAAAAGATGCATCGTCCGGCATTGGTACACCCAGAGAAGGAAAGGAAAGGATGCATTGGTACACCCAGAGAAGGAAAGGATGCATCGTCCTCATCTCAACTAACAGTTTCCGCACATGGAAATGGGGCTGAAATTTCGACTACGGAGGAACCCGGAAAAGAAATAGAGTTGGGGTAAGTACCTGACATAGTGACACTTGTTATTTTCCAAGAAAACTCATCGTATTTAAGGGTTTATACATCCACGCACACTTTGATATATGCCATACATAATGATATGCTTTACTTGCATGCAAATAGCATGTGTAGTTTGATGGTGTCATCAGTAGGGTTTCTCTTTTCAATCCTTCTGTTTTCTTGTAATGTGTTCTACCATCTCTGACAGTGGAATAATTAGTTGGGTTTGTTGCACGCTCAAGGGTTTGAGTTGGTGTATTGGCTCAGGAGAATCAGGTGATTTCGAGCGGGTGGTAGTGGTGGTTTTTTTTTTTTTTTCTCTCTCTTTTGGGGGTGGGGTGTTGTTCTAACATGATAAATGTCGTTAGGTCATTGGTTTGTTCAATGTTCAGGGGCTAGAGTACATATATATTAGCTCTGGAAAATCAGGTGCTTTTGTGTGCGCTGTGCGCGCGGGTGGATTCAGTGATTGAAATCATTGAGAAAACCCTAAAGAACGTTATCACAGCTACATTACCATTGGGTTTTCTTGGAAAGAACAGATTATTTTGTGCCTCTTTGGATGGAACGCAAAGGAAAGAAGACAATGAAGTAAAGAAGATAAATTCGGAGTCAGCGATTGAAGTTATTAAGAAACCCCTAGAGAAGCTACATTGTTCTTGCGTTCTCTTGGGAAGAACAGATTGTTTACATGGACAACTTGTGCTAAATAGATTTCCATGAACCCAACTGTAGTCACATCGAGAAGAGTAAATAAAGCTTGAAAGATCATAGATCTTCCTTCCGAATCTTTATTTCTCTCCATGAAGATCTGTAGACAGGAGGTCTGGTGAATATTTCATGGTTTCAGTCGTCACTTAAATTTAGCCTGGATGTGTTTTAAGCTAAGCTGTATTGTATTGTTCTGCCAATTACCATGGTCAATGGGCTCACTCGCTTTTCTTCTTCTCTTATGCAGATCTTTATTGTTTTCTGGCTCACCAACCAAAGTAGGTGACAAGATGGTATTTTTTCTCTTTGAAGTGTTGGTGACTCGGGGCGATGTTACTCGAGGCACGCTCCTAATTCCTGTGGAAGCAGCATTGCAATATTTCCCTTCTCTAGCCGATCTTCAAACTTACCAGGAGAATATACATATGCAGCATATCTCAGACACACCTCTAATCGTTTGGCTTATGTTTCTGAGCTATGATAAGTCTGAGTGTTGCTACGTTGTGGATGGCATTTGGCAGACGTTTGTTTCGTACTACCATTTGTTTGTTGGGGATGTGATTCGTTTCTACAAACCTTCCCGGGTTTGGGAAAACAACAGTTTCCTGTTTCAAATTGTCATGAGAAGATATGTAACACCCCGACTTTTAAAAATAAATAAGGCAATAAAATATATATATTCAATGCTAATAAATAAATAGTGTGACATTTAGTGGTCGCCTGCCGTTAGGAATTAGAAAGTATATTAGTTGTGACTTAACGTCTACAAAAAAAATTAGAGTATTTTTCTGCCTATATGTCAATTTTTAAGCTCTGCCGATATCGCTCCACCATGTTAAGAACATTGCGACACAGGAATAAGGCATGAATTTCCGCGAGGTGGAGAATCGTGGGTTTCAAACAAAATAATCCGGAAAAGAGTCGGTGTCTTATAGGGTGAATCGGATAAAAATCCCTTTTTTTTTTTTTTTGATAGGCAAAATTTTATTAAGAAACTTGACAAGGGGTACATCAAGTTGGGGAGAGGGGAAGAGGAATCCAACAATAATTGGATGAAAACACCTGTTGGGACAAAGCCCAAAACACCCTATGGGCCTCAAAAATGCCCAGATAAAACAATAAAGTTCAAACACAAAGCAAATCAGCCCAAAAACAAGGCTAGGCCCAAACGGGCCGAGCGAAACCCTAAAGCCCAAGAACCCAAAACTGCTCCGCACACAACGCCACACCTGCCGCCGCCGCTGCCGCCGCAACCATCCAGAAAACCACCCAACACAAAGACCAAGCCAAAAGCCTGAAATAGCCCAAACCACCCAGAAAACCAGAAAACCACCGGCCAACCACCCAGACACCACCGGACCACCAAGACCAGCACCGGAGCGAAAAAATCCACCATACGCCAGCAAAACGACCACGACGCCGAAAGCCCCCGTGCGCAGCCGGAAACCCAACAGTGGCCGCCGAGATACTGGCGATTCAGCTCCCACAAACGACCTGAGAAATCTGACCGCGGTGGTACCAATCGCCGTCGCAGCCGCCAGCCGAACGCCACCCACTGACGCCCAAAAACCGCCTCGAACCAGATCCGCATCTGACGAGAGCCGCCACCAGACGCCGCCCAACCAGATCCGCATCTGATAAAAATCCCTAATTAAAAGAATATTCTAGATTTTGGAGGATACATCTAGAATCTATTAATTAAAAGAATATTCTAGAAGATATACCTAGATTCTATTAATTATGATTGGATTTTATTAGATTTTGTTAGATATTCCTAGATTATTCTAGATAATATAAGATTAGATATGATAAGATTCTTCTAGATACACCCTAGATCTTACTAGTTTAGTATAAAAAGCCATGCTCCTATTTTCTCACCCACACTCCACACGACACACATAGCACTAGAAAAAAAGAAGAAATAAAAGAGAGAAGCGTGAGGTAAGGAAGGAGAAGGGAATTAGAGGGAAACAAGAGAAAAGAGAAAGGATTTGCAAAGAGGTGAGCATCTCTTTTCTTCTCCTCACTGCTGTCATACCAACACACACACGGCAACACGCCACATGCACAACCAGCACATAAAATAGAGAAAGAATTAATTGAGAGGGGAGGAGGAAAAGAAATTAGGTGAATTATCAAAGAATTAATTGAGAGGGGATCGAGGAGGAAAAGAAATTAGGTGAATTATCACCTCCTTTACTGCCTTACACGCGCACACACTTGTACACTTGTCTTTAATTCCTTCTTTATAAATCACAGCAAATAGAAAGTGGAAAATGGCTAATTGTACGTGATCAATTCAGTTCCTTTCGGAACAAATGGGTTCGTAAGTTTACGAAATTGATCATGTACAATTATTGGGTTAAAAATGAACCAAGCTACTCGCATAGCTTGTGGCTCGGCACAACTCGTTTTGTAATCGGATCGAACTCAAGCTTAAGCTTTAGGTTAGCTCAACACAATCTAAGATGAGTCTCATTTTGAATCAATAATTATTAGAGGTTCCCTTAGTTTGTGAGGAAAAAGTAAAGGAAACATAATTTAGAAGATTGCTCATGTACTGGAAAATTGAGGCTTTGTAGAATGATTAAATGGTTTAGCTTCAATGTTAGCATTTCTAATCGTTAATGTGTTATTCTAGGAATCGTTACACCTCGCTAGATTTTACGGTTAATTTTGAAGGCAGAAAGGTGAGTTATGAATTATCTCTGTTACATGAATTTTTGTAAAGGTTATGTTTTTAGCTTACTAAATTATGGTTATTTAACAATAAAGTTCTTTTGTAGCAAACATACCATGGAATTATGATATTTTGAACCGTTCATAGAAAAAGTATTATCGATACATCCTAACGATGTCCCTGGAATCTAGGGGATGTTAAAGATACTAGTCGGAACGGTGTTATAAGGGCAGAATGGAAAGAGGCACAACCGGGTGTCCAATTGAATTGATCAATTCATGTTATGCGCATTGGGGGTCGCTCCCTCAGTACCGGCGGTAATCGTTGGATGGTATCATATTAATATGTTATGTTATACCAGGATTGTTTTGGTTACAGCTTAAGCCATGAAAAGCTGAAGTTATGATTTTGGTTACAGCTCAAGCCATGAAAAGCTGAAGTTATGATTTTGGTTACAGTTCAAGCCATGAAAAACTGAATTTATGATTCCTGTTCTTCTTTGCTAAAAAGAATTTCATGGTAGCTCATGTAACTCTGATAATTCATAATCTCACACAAGCAGTGGCTTATGTTGGAATCTTTTCTTTTCAGGTAATCAGAATTAATAGAAGGACGGGCCAAGTATCGATACTGTTAAGCTATGGTTATGTGATAAATAAGGGAAGAGAAATATGTAGTTCATGTTTCAATAGAAAATAATTATCTAGTGACTTTTATTTTTTGAGATCGCTTCCGCAAATGTTTAGGTTTATTTCTAATTGTAAAAAGGGAGGTAGAGGCCTTTGATATGTTGAGATCAAGCCCGAGAATTTGCTGTTTCAGCTGCCGTTGACCAATGAGGGCATCCAGTGCAAAAGTCTCTTCATTCCAGCGGAAGAAGTCAACAATCATTTCCCTGCAGTTGGAATCCCTGCAGGTGAAACACATCACATGGAAATGCTTTATTTTACTGATGATCGACTCCGTCAACATTGCGTTAAGATTGTGTGCTGTCGAGGTATTTTCCAGCTTATGATGGAGGAATTCATCACTGATTTCCATTTGGGAGAAGGAGATACAATTAGGTTTTACAAAGCTGACCTGTAGCCTTCTATGAACTCACGTCACTTTCTCATTGGATTCATGAAAGGACCTGGTGATCCGACTGAATCAAGGACTACAACAATTTTTTTGGTTGCCCTAGCCCGGGGGTTGCCCATGCCCAAAGGCTTGCGGGGCTTACCCCGAGGCCGGCCCTGGACTCAAGTAAACTTCCCAACCTACGACCCTATAAAGGTAATAACAAACTAATGGTGGCAAATGGTGATATATTGCCCATTACACATATCGGAGATGCAACTATAAAATTGGGGCATCAGACGATTTTACTTTAAAACGTGCTAGTAGTTCCAGAAATTAAGAAAAATCTGTTCTCTTTGACGTGCGATTGACTCCTTGCGATGTTCACCACGGGAGGCTCTTCATTCCTCTTGAAATAGCAATAGAACATTTCCCTCCCTCACCCAGACGCCATCAAAGAACTTATGAGGAGAACATAAAAATAACCGATGCCTAAGACCGTGATTGGTTCATGACACTCAAGCACTATCCCAACGAATATGCCTTCCTGTTAAACAACGAGTGGAAGTCGTTCTCTGAAATGCATGATTTGAGACCAATGGCCATGGTTCGCTTTTACAGACCTTTTCCCTATTCATACGAGCAGCATAACCTGATTGAATATCTGCAAGAAAGGGAGCAGGTAGCCGACAAGATTAAGAGCTTTCCTAAATTCAAGCAACAGAATTTCCTGTTCTAGCTGGAAATGACTGCTATCCACATCAAGTACAGAAGGCTTATTATTCCTATTCAAGAAGTGAGAAACCATTTTAAGGTAGTTAGGATCCCTTGTGAAACTCATACAGAGGAGAGGCTTTTTTTTACGGATGCGCTGAACAAGGAGTGGTGCATGAAACTGATTTTCTATATTGAAACTTGTTGGGTCGAGACCCCGACCCCGATTCACACCTCCAAGCACAAGCACAAAAAATAAACCAAGCACTAACGAGAGATATCCGAGGAAAACTTCACTATGTATAAATCACATATACAAAGTATGAAAAACCTCACCGGGATAGCTACAATCTGGCTTCCCACTCCTCTCTCTCTCCCTCACTCCGTGGCTCTCCGACAAAGTATCTGAGCATCTCCGAGGAGCACCGCTCCCCCGACTGGGGAGCCACAAACCGGCTCACTCTCTACTCTCTCTCTCTCTCTCACGTCTGGCACACACACGGTGCACCTCTTTGTTTCTTTTTTCTTCTCTCTCACACCCTCGGCTGCTTCTTGCCAAGAGACAAAAACCCTTTTTATTAGCTTCTAAGAGAAGCTAAGATACTCATGTGCCAAATGGTGTGTAGAAACTTCCACAAAAATAATTAGCCCACAAATTAATCTTTCTGGGCCAAACACTATTGGGCTATTTTCATTGGCAAAAATCCAACAAAACCTACATGGTTGTAGAAGGTTGGGCGGAGTATGTGAAGGGATGGGCTGTGCAACATGGGGATATGTGGTTATGCTTTGTAAGTTTGAGTGCACGCAACAGTGAGGCTTCTACGTCCAAGGCGATTGGGGACTAGAGCAAGCATTGAGGGTATTGGGGAGGGGTATCAGTAATGTCGCAGACGCATTAGCTGATATTCCCTCTGTTCCTTTTTTAGAGTCCAGTATTTTATTTTGAGATGTCCCTTAATAAGTGTCCATTTTGTAAAATTAGCGGGTAAAAGTTGGTGCATTTTACATTTTGCTCCTAAAATTAGATTCCATTTTAAAAAGTTAGTAGTGAGTAAAAATGTAACAACCCGAATCCTCAAGTATCACGATGTTAAAATGACCACAACCTGTCTTTTATTACAAAAACTATATAATCAACAACTATCTCTAAAGTAAATAAACAACCACCATTTCCGCAGCAACTCAGACAAGCTCGCACCACTGGCACCTGCCGCGCTAACCAACCTGCAAGCTGGAGTCCAAAAGGACCCCAGGAGTGTGTGAGACATAATAATGTGTACAATATCAATACTAAAATAACTGCACAACAACAACCACCATGTATAACACCATCCACAAATATAACACATTCCACATAAATGGAACCATATATCCGGTCCTCCTCAATATATGACGGGTGACGTACCACCTCACTAGCCTCACCACAGCCCATTGGCCAACATGTCTTTAGTACACTTATTCGAAAACATTCAAACTCAATAGCTCATAACGAGAACGAATATGAGGGGGGAAATGGGCCATCATTTTAAAAAGGTCGATATATATTCGGGTTTATAACAAATAAAATTATTATTTTTAAATAATTGATCAATGAAAATTATGAGTGTTTTGTTCTTGTTTATTTCTCTCATGAGTCTCGGAGAAAATTCAAAACTCAGCACCATCTCATTCAATTGTCAACAAAAACACACACACCCACACACACCCACGGGTACCAAACTAGTCTAGTACCTGCCTTAATCGGAGGCTATCTCTAATACTAACAAACTCTAATAGAGATAGGCATATGGGTTACTGGGGCAATTTCGTGGATACCTAAAATAAAAAATCTAAAAAAACATCCCAAAGTTTTCGATCGAATTTCGATGAGTTTCAACTTCCTAAGTCTTCATATGTTTGATAACTTTGATAAGTATCTTTTCTGGGAGAACATGTTAGCGTGATCTTTATCCATAACACTAATTAAATCGAGTCCATTTCAAAATAGTAGAAGACGAAAGTAGTTGTTGGGTATCTAAAGTAGAGGAAAAAGAATGTTTCCCACTTTAGTACACTTAGGTGGCGCTCCGCTTTCTTTTTAAATCTTTTTTTTCAAAAAGAAGGTAATTTTAAGCCCAAATATAATGAAAATAAAAAATAATATTTTTTTTGCACCATTTAAAAGATCTCAACGAAATCTACCAAACAAGATTCATATTGGTAGAAAAATTATTTGCGTAAATACATGATTTTTGAACTTGAAATTACCTTCCTTTTCTAAAAGTTCTTTTTTTTCGAAACTGGAACGGGGCCTTATTCAAAAACATTCAAACTCAATAGCTCATAACAAGCACTTTCACCACCAAAAAGAGAGAGAGGTCATAACGAGAACGAAGATGAGGGGGAAATGGGCCGTCATTTTAAAAAGGCCGATATATATATATATATATATATAGAGTAGAAGAACAGAAAAGGGGTGAAAGCACAGATATATATATTTGGATTTATAAAAACAAATAAAATTATTATTTTTAAAGAAAATAATTGATCAATGAAAGTTATGAGTGTTCTGTTCTTGTATTATTTCTCTCATGAGTCTCGGAGAAAATTCAAAACTCAACGCCATCTCATTCAATTGTCAATTTACTCGGTAGCAATCAAATGACCCTTTTATTGGTTTGTCATATTGAAAGTCCTCTTAAACTATATATAATACTTTGTATTAGTTGAATTTATATTTAAGTCTTCATCTAGTCTCTTTTTTTTTTTTTTTCTAATTCTAACTTGTTGGTTACGCCGACTGCCACGAATCATCGCATAATGTTATCAGAATTAATTTAGGGGGCACTCCTTGATTTTTTGATATTTTTGTTCGTCTTTCTAATTTTTTGTTGGACTCGCTTTAATTTTTATGATTAATCATTCATCTCGGCGAGATGAGAAGAGTTTAGAAAGTAAAAATTATGACCAAAAGTTTTTAAAAAAAATTACCGAAGACCAAAAAAACATAAAGCAACTGGGTTTTTTTGTCGTCATAAGAACTTTTTAAAATTTCGGTCCACATTTTTATATTTTACTGATTCCCCTGGTTGAAACGAATGCTTAATCCCCGAAATCACGACAAAATGAAAAAAGAATTATGAGAAAACAATAACGATAAAAATTTCCAGAACCGAAAAATTAATTTGTGACACCCATAGTACAGCAGAGTCGCTCCTGTACGTGTTTGATGGTTTTGATTCAGTGGAACCAATCCCATTTTAAGAAGCACAAATTCATTCAGATCAAGTACTAATCTAAATCCAATCAGAGTTATTTTTCTACCCGATCTATGGTTTAACATGATCTTCAAACTGGATGTCTCAGATCATGGAAATATGAAAGTATATCAGTAGAAAACGTCCTTGCAGCCTAAGGGTTCTTAGAACTAAGATATGGTTTCGATACGCCGCCGTTTGAAGGAGTCCGCCGTATTATCAAGTGCGGCCGTTTCTATTTTTATTAAAAAAAATTCACTCAAATCATCTTCGATTACGTGCTAATCGGTAATTTATTTATGTTTTCTTTACCGAGGTTTATCTTCTTGACAAGATCTACAACTTGAACAGTTTAGATTGTAAAAATAATCGGGCATGAGTTTGCAATTTACCAATTACGTCGTTTGAATGGACTTCTCAGGTTCAAGATGAGAAGTCATATAATGCAGGACGTCGTCGTTTTTATTGAGCTCCCGCGTTTAAGATGCGAGGTCTCCTCGACGAACAACCTCGCGTCTCTGAAGTGCGAGTTCTTCATCAAACTCGGTCGGGTACTCCTCGACGAATAAAGAAAAGCTCGGAGCTCCAAGGTCTGCTTCTCTCTCCTTGCTCCTCCAATCAGACTTCTCCATTCTCTCTCCTCAACAGGTCTCTCTCTCTCTCTCTCTCCTGTTTGTTTGCTTTTTTTCATGGTTAATTTTGAAGCTTAAACATAATATGTATGGGGTTCGATCCACGCATCTGTAGGGAAGCAACTTAAACACAGTTGTAGATGAAGATGCATGGGGTTTGAAAATCTCGCCGACACTGGGTTTCGAAATCCCTCTCTTCTCCTGTTGGCGGTTCAACACGGTGGTGGTTTACTGGTGACGGCGGCGGTGGGTCCGTACGTGAATGAGGTATAAATTGGGTTTCTCATTTCACTGATTTGAAGATGGTTTTGGAATTTCATTCATAAATCTGTAAATTGGGTTTCATAGTTTGCTTGGCTGCTTCTGGCTGATTCCACTAATTTGATCAGAAATATGTGGGTTGTAATTTGTTAAAAATTTATTTCTAGTTGTTGAAATTTGGTCTGACCAGAAATCTGTTCACAGTAATGTGGGAAGAATAGAGGTAATTTGGTAATGTGGGAAGAGGGATAAGATTTAACTAGAAATCCCAGGAGAAACTTATCTGGCTTGAACAGTGTAAACAAACAACGGATATAGGCACTCTGGATCCGGGGTCCCCCTATATCCCCCTTCTCCCAAACGGGCTGTTAGGGGCTTTCTATTGATGCTTACTTAAGACTAGGATATCTTCCATCATATCAAATGGATTTCTTGATCCCAAGGGACTCGCCCGGTGGTCAAGGCCTAGACTTAGGTCTCAGGCTCAAAATGTCCCAAGTGCTATCAACTGGTGGTGTTGAAATCGTATGATACGTGATACAACTCGTACAATGAAAAAACTCGATTATACGTATCCCAATTTGAAAACCTTGCTATCAACTCAAATAAGGGCCGCTGGTGGACATTGGACAGTAGGATTGGTCGCACGGGATTAGTGGAGGTGCATGTAAGTTGACCCGGACACTTACAATATGAAGAAAAAAAAAAGCATTTCTTATAATAATAACTATGCAATGCAAGGAAAAATTACTACTACTAACTACTTCTGGAGTTCATTGTTTGGGATGAAATATCGTGATATTTGCCATTATAGTTTGTAACTACTGCTATTAGTGCTATAAGAATATTTGATCTTCGTTGAAGCAATTAAACCATTGTCCAATGTTACGTTTGGTATGATATACGGCATTGTTGTTAGTAAACACTAGCAAACACAGGTGGACAGTGATACTATGTGTCATTGGATGATATAATAGAAAACAGTGACGGAGGCTTTGCGCAATGACCGCGATGATCTTGGAGTTCATCGAGCTACTGCGTCAAGTGTTTTTGTTTCTTAGGGCCTAGGCCCTCTTATGTACCAAAAAAGAAAAGAAAAAGAAAACATATCTCGAGATTGAATGAAAACTCGAATGACTAGATTTAACTTTGAAAACTTATCCTATGAATTTTTTTATTATTGGAGATTTGAGCAAATCCCAGAAGATTGGTTTTGGATTGCCTCCGGTTCAATGTGCCTCCTTCGTTGACTTTTGGTGAATCCACGTGATACATAGGTGATTCACTTGTGATTCTCTTTTGCCTTTATAAAGCTCCTTTTCTTGTAACTCACAAGTTGTAGCATAAAAGGGGGGGGAGTTGGTTATATTGGGCGGGTTTTGTTGTTTTGGTCTCCAGTAAGCAAAAACCTTTGTAAAATTCCCCTTCAATGTTGAATTGTGTTGCCCGTGGAGTAGGCAATTGCTGACTGTTTGTATTTATTTGGGTACTTGTGTGAGTTTCTGGGCACAATAGTTCAGCTCCCTCAAGTTTTCCTGGCTCCGCCCATGGCCATGGGTATAATTTCAACAGAAAAGAGTTAACAACTCTAGAAACATTCTTTATGAGTGCAAGACGATGTGGATTGTATATGCTTGGTGTTCTTCCTTGGGTATGTAAGTCTCAGACATAACCAAGGAGGCCAGTCTCAGACATAACCAAGGAGGCCCAGTGAGCTTTTCACCTAATAAACTCATTTCATGCTGTGGCTAAATTATTTTGGTAAATTCTGTGGCAGTTATATAGAGAGTAAGATTGCTGGATGGTGTTGTGATCAAGAATTATGTTAAAACAGTCATTGAGTTTAGATCAAAGAATTGATGCAGTGAAAGAATGCAGAATTTCTCTCAATATGTTGCCTCCGAGCACAGAATTTCGGGGCTGGTTTTTCCTCATATTCGGATGTGCTTCCTTCTCGGGGTTCTTCTATGCTGCCATTATATCGAACTTTCTTCCACCATCA
This sequence comes from Rhododendron griersonianum, assembly GCA_018127125.1. NCBI lineage: Eukaryota > Viridiplantae > Streptophyta > Magnoliopsida > Ericales > Ericaceae > Rhododendron > Rhododendron griersonianum. Next base: position 5,928,720 of record CM030800.1, on the reverse strand, counting down.
GATAATGCTCTCATATCTGCCGTACAAAATGACAGGTAACCTTTTGGTGTATCAGAGTAAGTAAGTTCCATGGCAGTGACTCCATCTCTTGTGAATATCACTGAAGTATTGACAATTTGAAGTCCTGTTTTAGGCCTCCACAGGATGGTCTTTGGTTTACAACTTCTCTAATAAATTGACGTCAGTTGCTTACTGCTAAGTATTCTTGACCTACTGATATAGCTGTGTATAGTTTTGTCTCTAGATATCATCAGTCACTCTACCTGTCTGTGGTATGATTAGTGTGCATTTGCGTTCGAAAGAATTGTAGAAGTGTTTTGATTTGTAACTATTATTGCTTTCTTGCACATTTTTTTCTTTGGAAGTATAAGTTGAATCTTTTTGGATATATCCTTTAGAATATTTGGATGAACAAGCATACTGAGTGAAAGAACACGTGTATTTGTCCCTCTGCCTCTTTGCTTCAGGAAACGGTTGTGAATTTTAGCCCAGGTGAGCATTGTTAAAGTGGATTACAATGTGTGGAACAAAATGTTATTGAGGGCTATATTCTTTGAAGGGGGTTGGGACAAAGGTAGTAGGGGGGCATTAGTTGTTATTTTACGTGACATCAATGCCTTATAGTGTCTGATGGTGAAGGGGAATCCTATTTCTTGTCAGTCCCATTTACATGACATTGCCTTAGATTTTACTCCCATTGTGTAATAATTGTTTCTCTCTCTCTCTCTCTCAGAGTATGGATGTCTTATTGCTTACATTGTTATGCTCTCAAGCTGAATTTGATTTAGGAAACTATTATGGGTACCAAAGCTTATGGGGAATTTCTGTTCAATATGAACCATCTCTATGTGCATAACTGATTATAGAACGCTTGTACGAGTCATTAATAACATATACGTCTCTACCACTCTCCATGTTCGGTAGCTTATATATGTGACTATTCATATTTATTTTTTCTCCGTGTGTAAACTCATGTGCCTTTCAGTGCACATGGAGGGGACATACCTCAAGGGGATTTTCCATAGCCAGTTGCCTGGCAGATGGAAAGAGCCTTTGAATTGCAGAATAAAGATGACTTTTACGGCATCTATTTACGTTACATAGCTCAGCCTAGAAACTAGATGATCTGTTACATCATCGGTGTAAAAGGAAAATAGTTTGCAGAAGATATACAGAATGTGACGTGTAATTTACTCCCTTATGTTCAGTTTAAATGTGATATGTGGATGGTATTGTGGTAGGTGGGGCTCGGTTTGGGTTAGGTGGACCTAGGTTCAAGTCACGTAGCTTTGAATGCATCAGTACACACACTTTACCCAATTTTCATTATTTCTAGGAATAACATATTGGAATCCATTGTTCTTGTTGATATTTGCCTGATTTTTGTTATGTTTTACAACAGGTATTACTGCTTCTTGGTGCCCTTGACAATTCCTATTCTCGTTGTGGCCGTATATTTTCATTGGTTGAGCATGGAATTTTTTAAGCATGCGTGATTTTTTCTTCGGTAGTCGAAGGCGGATATTTTGTAAACTGACTTCATAGACGGAAATCATCTATTTATCTTGTACAATTGATTTTATCTTCCGTAAAATCAGGTATTACTGATTTTATCTTCGGTAGTCAAAGGTGATATGTTGGATCTTGTTCATTGGGACATGCAGTTTGTACTCCTTTCTGTCTTGCTCTAATTCATGCATATATGGATTTACAAACCCTTCAAGTTGCTTCCAGTGATTTGAGGCAAATGCATTGATAAGCTTCCTGCTTTCTCTTCATTTATCCCAAGCCATGTGATTTGTCGAAGTCCCTGTAATCTTTGGCACCTACTCAGTATGCACAAAGAATGTTATGACTGGATTACTATCTGATCTTCTGAAATAATTTGTCAAGTACAAATGGAAGTAGTATTTCAAATTGTTGGACGTAAAAACCATGTCAAGCTTTTTTGTGTTGCTACCGTGATTGTGGAGTTTCATTTTTAATTTCATTGTATTAGTTTATGTGCTCATTTGAAAGAGGATGTCCCTGTTGTTTTTTGTGCCTTAGGAAGACTAGTTGTGTAGGTAAATTATCGTCAAAAGCTACCGTCCTTTCTTGCTTACCATTTGTAACACTGCCTTTGGAAGTAAATACAGTTCGATATTATATTCCTTCCTCGAGCAGAGTTGAGTGAAACTCAGTTAAGTGATAAGGTAAGAGCAAGTCCACCTTTGTGCCAAATGTTCTGCCAAAGTCATAATTTGACGTCAAGAATGGCATAATCCTCTCCGCCCTTGTGCCAAATTATGACAATGCCATTCTTGGTGCCAAAAATTGGCAATTGCCAAACTTGCCACATCACTTTCAAAGTGTGGGAGAGGTGGTTGCAAAAGGGGGAGAAAGATGGTTATGCCTAAATGACATTGCACCTGTGGAGCAATCTTGTTATTTTTGACAGAATGGCACTGTAGTCGCCCAAAAATGGCTTTGGCAATGCCATTTTGGCTTCAATGATTGGACTTGCTCTAAGGTACTTCATTTTCTTCAGCCAGAAGGAACATCTTTTGTTTCTTTTTCATTTTGTTGATGAAGCAAGAGGGAGGCATCATTTTGACAATTAGATTTCCTTGGAAACGTAAGAGGTCTGATATTGTTTTGGAGTTTGTGGTTGTTTGGGAAAAATGATCAAGCCCCGAAGTAGGTAAGTGCTACTACTTATAACTGAAATAACCGTTTTCGCCTGCCGTCTTAATACTCATACGAACACCTATCACCTATAAAAAGTCAGAACAAAGCCATCTCTCTCTCTCTCTCTCAGTTGCATATTCAAGAAGGCATCGAGAAAAATGTCTGACAACAGAAGAAGCATAGGTACATGTTGAGAAGGGAACGAGTCCTTAGAAGGACATGTATCATCTTCATCTCAAACGGTGGTTGATACTGGCACACAAATACCTGAAGAAGAATTGGTATTGGGGTAAGTGCCCGATACTAGTTCTTCACCAAGAAAACTGATGACATCTAAGAACATGTTTAGTTTCTTATGCATTTATGCAATACATACTGATATGTTTGTGCTTGCCAGCAAAGAACATGTTTAGTTTCTTGGTATTAATCCGTGCGTGTTTTTCTTTTCAGTTCTTTCCATTTTCTTGCCTCCCAAACAGATGAAGTAAAGACGCTAGATTTTGTTCTTTGATTCCCTGACCAATATCCTTTTCCATGATATTCCAATATCCTTTTCCATGATAATATCCCTCCACTTATCGTTGATTCCAGCATTGTCTTAACTCTTAACCATGCCGAGAAAAGGAAAATTAAGATTGAAAGATCATAGACCTTTCCCAATCCCCCTTCTTTTATGTTTCTTTTTGTCTCAATGAAGATGAGGTGGTCTAGTGAATGTTTGATGATTTCTGTACCCTATTAAGCTAAGCTCTAGTGTTTTGCCGATTTCCATTGTCAATGCACTTACTTACTTTTGTTTCCCCATGCAGATCTGCTATCAGTAGAAGGCCTGTGGTTTCTGGCACCCATACCAAAGTTGGTGAAAAGATGGGAATTTTTCTGTTTGAAGTGCTTATAACTCCTGGTGATGCTTAGCTAAACAAGCTTCTAATTCCTGTGGAAGCAGCTTTGAAATGTTTCCCTCCTCCAGCCTATTGTCAGGAAACTTACAAGAAGAAGATACAGATTTCCGACCCTCAAAACTTTGATTGGCCTATGACTCTGGTATGATCCTTCGGATCCTGGAAAACAAGTGGCAGATATTTGCTATCTGGAACAATGTGAAAACTTTGGATAAGATTTGCTGCTACAAACCAGTCCCATGTTCAGACGACAACCATTACCTGGTTGAAACTTTCAAAAGAAGACATCCAAATACTATCCATGAATTCAAGTTTGAAAATTTCATGTTTCAGTTGACATTGACCGATATGGACATGCGGTACAAAGGCTCATCATCTTCGCTGAGGATGTATTCAAACATTTCTCTGCAGTTGGAATCCCTGCTGGAACACATGACGTTGAGAGGCTGTATTTTACTGATGATCTAAAATAAAAATCGGATACTATCGTGGTTTTTACCACCTTATGCTGGCTTATTTTTTCACGAAGCACAATTTGGGAAAAGGAGATATGATTAGCTTTTATAGACCTGTACATCCTTTACACTGTTGCATTTGTGAAACGAGGTGGTAATCGGACTCAATCCGAGACTGTAGCAACAGATGATACCATGGATGGAGGCGGTGACGAACAGGGTGATGGTGGAGGAGGACGGACAGATAGAGGCAACAACAGACAGGGCGATGGTGGAGGAAGGAGTCACAGTGGCAGCCGCAAGTGGCAGAAAGTTGGTTTTGAATGTTGCTGTTTCGCAACGAAAAGCAACGAGTAGTCTTGAACAAGGAAGTTGCAGCAGTGGTGATTCATGGTCAAGGGAATGAATGGTAGCACCATTGTATATTCTAAGGAAGACAGGAAAATTCAAGTATTAAGTCTGCAGAAATATTCATCCAATTGCTGACACCAATGAAATGAGAAACTCTTTGATTTACCATTCCTTCTACTAGTTGTCTCGATGGCGTATTGTTTGTCATTTTTGCGGTGAAAACTTACGGATGCTGAGCTACCTTGAATTATGCAAAGTCCTAAACAAGGAACAGTAGCTAGATTTTAGGTTTGCTGATCAATGATCATGTTACTGATGTGAAGTCTTGGCATCAATGAATGAAATAGCACTAGGGAGCTAAAAGATTGAAAAAGGGCCAACTTTGAGCTCAAAATTTTCTTGAGTGTTAAGAGGACTAGGTACTTTGCGACGTGCAAGGCACGTGTGCCATGCCCGTTGAATTGATCGGTTTTAAATTTTCTTGGGATATAGCTGTATGTAAGTAGGTTATATTTATGCTTGCAAAAGGCCTATCCACATTGGGTTACATAAGTTTGTTACATTAACATAAGTAGTTCCTTGACTATTTGGAAAGGGGCTAGTAGTGAAGTAGATTACAAAAGGGCTAGCACTAAAGTAGATTTTGTGTTCCTTGGACACAGCAAAAGTGTATGGCTTGCAAGCTAGCACTGTAAATACTGTTGGGGAAAACATATCACAAATTTTTATTTTTTATATTCTTTTGGTACGGAAGAAGAGAACACATCACAAGTTAGTGGGATAAGTAATGCCACATCATATCTTTAACAAAAAGGATATATGTCACTGAAACACTCTGAGAATCTAACCCCATCCCACACCTGGATACCAGAAAGACAAGGGGTAAAATTAGCAAGAACATATCAAGGCAAAAGTAGGCCATGGGTATAAAGACAAAAAAAACAGGATTCCAAATTTTATGCTTATTTACACTGATAGAATGCTGGATGTAGTGAAATGTGCAGAGCACCAACAATGCAGATGGTCCAAGAATGAAAGATGCCAAAAGCCACTTGTATGATGGTGCTATGTAAAAAGAACTGTAAATGAGCTAGTAACGAATTAGAAGAAAGAAAAAATGGGATATTCATTTGGCATTTATCTATCAGTTGTATCTTAGGCAAGGACCATTGCTAATTTACGTTTACTTATAGGAAAAAAGTCTGTCTTGGACCGTCATCATGGCCAAGTGACCTCCAAGAATGACTCCAGTAGTAAAAATCTCTGCCAGCTTCCAGCTCTCTGGCTGTGGAGATGGTTTCACCCTATCCTTGGATATTGTCATAATGGTACCTGAAGTGCCCAGTAGGGAGAAGGCATGTAGAACCTCAAGCATAAAAGCAGCAGCATGTTACTCAACGAGGAGAAATTGATAACAACTATGCAGTTATCGACGTGTTTTATGGGTGAGAAAATATGCATGTATCCATGTGTATAGTTTTATGTACGTGACAACTGGAGAAGGGATTTCATGTTCAAAATATAACAGAGTACAAACCATAATTGAGGATGGCAATAATCAGCACCATGAAGGGTGGAAAATCAAACTGCCATATGAGTGCAACATAAAACCAAGCTGCCAAAACAGAGATTAAAAGGAAGTGTGTAAGAGGAAACCAGTGATCCAGGACAGACAATCCTATCAAATAATTCATAGCTATAATAGTAAAGGTACAAATAACACAATCAAAAGATATTTTTCAGTGGTCGTCCTAATTCCACACACTTACCACTATACGGATTGTAATGGAAACAACATATATCTGCACATTGAACACCCAATGTATAAATCAAACCGGTTGTGTAAGTAGCATACAGAAGTCATAAAAGGCCATGTTGTTTCTTATGGCCCACAGAACATTGTTTGTGTGGGTGCATTGTACAGTGGATGACATGGAAGCAAAAGGGTTGATAGTCTGGTTATATGATGAGGTTATTCCCATCCTTGCTAGTTTGGTAGTGGAATAAAACTTAGAAAGGATGTGATGCCGGCACGTAGTTGGAACATTTTTATGAGTTCTTCAAGAAAAACTCTTGAGAAATTCACCAAATAAGTGAGCTATATAGTGTTACTTCAACCAATGCAATGGAAACGAAAATAGAGTCCCTCCAGTATTAATTTAAGAAGCGACATCATTTAAAGTAATTGCGGTCATGTTTTAAGGAACTGTAAACGACAGGTCCCTTTTCTTTCATTTGCTTACTTCCCCATATGCTTACACAAGTTGTTTGGATTCACATTTTCAAAAGGTAGAACCAATCAACTGGAAATAAGTAGAGCCAAAAGTTTCAAGGCCAGTAATTAAATGAATCTGGTTGTGAACGTATCCATCCGACCCAAACGTGAAGGATCCAAATCTGCTGTTCTCAAATAAAATTTCAGGATCACTAACTGATCCAAGATGCAAACAAACTCACATTCTTGTTGGGTTACAGCACAATCCATTAATTTGGAACACACTCAACACAGAACGAGTAATGAATTCAGAGAAGAACTCCCTTACCTAGGCATGCATACAGTTGCAAAGATGGGGACAAGGAAGGAAATGATACCTCAATAGTCGTAGCTCATCATGGAACACAAACACCGACCTTGTATTCGATGACAAAACTCGAAGTTAACAATAAAAGCCAATGCTTTTACTTGATTGATAAACAAACTGTAAACAGAAAAATAAACCATAAATAATCACATCACATAAAAACCACACGAAAAGCATCATAACACTTTTTTTTAATTGAGCAAGAGTCCGTGAGATTATTAATCTTGACATGCAAAAATCACGTGTTTGTTGATTTTCAGATTCCAATTTATCGCACAAATACTCCATTACTTCTCATAAATTTTCCTGCACAATTAACATCCACGAATCGAAATCTACACTTAAGTAGGAAATCGAACTTTAACAAACAATCCATTCCTTCAGTAGGGAAATTTCAGCTGATTTAAAGTAAACCAAAATCAATCAGAAGGAAAATTTACATAGCTAAAGTTCTGAACCAAATTGTAAAACCGAAATCATCTAAAAAAGAACTTACCAGAAACCGTAGACCTAAAAGTGTATATTTGAAACAGAATCAGCTCTGTGCTAAACATCTGCCAAAAAATAAAAATGCAAAGCAATCAAAGAATCAGCGTGAGAGAAAGACAGAGAGAGAGAGAGAGGGAGATGATTCGAGATCAGTGAGAGATAAGGAGAACCTATGCAAGAGAGAGAGCGACTTACTCACCGGCATGGCAACGGCTGTGTTTGTGGCCGGAGATATGGAGTCTGGACTGCGCAGGTATACAGTCGCGTGCAGCGATCTGGTGAGAGAGATAGAGAAAAAGAGAGGAGGAGACGGGGAAGGTCCGAGAAGCAGCTACGTGCAGTGGTGCAATGTAGTGGCGGTGGGTCGGAGGAAGAGAGAATCTCGAAAGAGAGGGGAAATTTCTCCAGAGGGAGGGTCTGAGGAAGACAGAGGGAGAGTGAGGGAAAGTAGGGAAGGACGTGGAAGGTCCTGATGCCCCATCGCGCCACGTAGAAGAAGGTAAAATGGCAATTATGCCCAACTTACCAAGAGCAAAAATGCTAGCACAAGAGGGGCAAATTGGTCCAAATTGGACAAAATTGGCTAGCGATTATAATTGCCAAAGTGGTTCTTCTTTAAGAGAGGTAGGAAACACATCTTTTACTGCTTTTTCGTATTGCTTTTCCGGCAATAATACAAGGAGAAAGAGCACTTGGTGGAAACCATGTCAGAGTGTTAAATGATGAGTATGATGCAGAATTAGTAGAGCACTAAGGTAATACTACTCGTGAAGTTATCGTATATGTTCAGTTGGTCGCTTAAATGGGCCCGTTAACAGACGGTTTACGTTAACAGACGGTTTACAATCACTGGCTCAATACTCATTGGATGCCTTTTAGGGACGGAACGAGGATTTTGAGTTGGAAGGGACAAGAAATAAAAAAAATTATTAAATTTTTTTTAAAAAAAAAAGGAAAATAAAGCAAATAGGAAGTAGAATAATCATTTGGAACCAAAATTTCAAATTGTAAGCTATGAAGAAAATTATTAAGAAGGATTCCTCACTAAATGAGCAAATAAGTGAAATAAAGGATTGTAAAAACACAAAGGGAGGAGTCATTTGGAAGGTTTGAAAGTACAGAAAAGTTAATCCTCTTTACATTCTAAAAAGTGACATAATTAGAGTACAAATAATCTTTTTTACGGATGTTTCCGTGAAAAAGGGTATTGCGGAGTACCATTGCGCACATCTAGAGTGTATTGGACAGTTCGAATTTTGATGAAAATTTTCCGAGAAAGAATTTTATTAAAATCCGGACCGTCTAAAGTCAAAACGAACGGCCAAGATCACACGCTTCTGTAATTGTCTTATTCACGGCTCCTCCGTGAATAAGGCTATCTCATTAGAGTAAACTGCAAACTTGTCTATTGTTGCAATTTTAGGATCATTTCTGAACAAAAAACACTGATCGGAACCGTTCACATTGTAAACCTGATCGAGAACATTGACCTCATTATGTCGGTGGAGATTCGGCAAAGTCACCTCGCACATTGGATCTGCACCTTTTTATCTCATTTGGTCTCAAGCAAAATTTTAAAAAAAAAATTATAAATCCACGGCCAAACACACACACACACACACTCTCTCTCTCTCTCTCTCTCTCTCTCTCATGTACACTCTGGCGAATTCAACAGCATGCGAAGTTGGAAATCCCAATTGCGAAATTAGGGTTTAAGGGAATCGCAATGCCTGCTGTGGAATTCAACATGGCGGCGAAGAAGTGGCTCCTTTTAAACGCCAGGGGCAACAAAAGAGGGAAGAAAAGCAAATTGATGAATCCCAGGAGAACATTGAAAAGAAGAATCTTCATGGGGATTCACAATGGTGAAGAGGTAACAAGGCTGAAGATTCAAATTCACCTCATGTTAGTTTGCTTATCAATTTTTTTCCTGGGAATTGTTTAATTTGTTTTTGGAGTGTGGGATTAGGGGAAATTAATAAATCCCAAAACCACCTAATAATTTTCACTTGATCATGTGTCGCAATTACAAGAAACCGTTGTATGATCCCACAGAAATGTGCGGTGGAAAAGAGATGGAACACCACTTGGTGGTGTTCCAAGAACACTCAATAATTACTCCATCATCAAGCACCAAGTAGATAAGTGCTAGAGCTTATAACTGCAATAACCGTCCACAGCCTGCCTTCTAAACTCTCATATATATAGTCACCCCACCTCCAAAGAATCTCTCTCTCTCTCTCTCTCTCTCTCTCACTACTTCGCATATTGAAGAAAGCATCAAGGAAAAATGTCTGACAATAGAAGCATTGGTACAGGCAGAGAAGGGGAGGAGCCCTTAGAAGGACATGCATCGTCTTCATCTCCAACGGGGATTGTTACAGATACAGAAAGACCTGACATTTCAAATGTGGAGGAACCGGAAGAAGAATCAGAAACGGAAGAAGAATCAGAACCAGAGTAAGAACCGAAAACTAGTTCTTCACCAAGAAAACTGATGATATCTAAGTGTATTTTTAGTTCGATATGCATATAGAGGTAGTACATACTGAGATGTTTCTAATTGCATGCAAAGAACTTGTTTAGATTCTTGGTGTTAATCTGTGCGTGTTTTTCTCTTCAATTCTTGCCATTTTCTTGCCTCCCAAACAGATATTCTAGAAAGAAGATAATGAAGTAAAGACGCTAGATTTTGTTCTTTGCTTCCCCAACCAATTTCCTTTTCCTTGATAATATCCCTCCACTTGTCGTTTACTGTCTTAGTCATGCCAAGAAAAGAGAAATCAAGATTGATATTATGAATCTTCTTTCCGAATACCCCTTCTTTTTTCTTTCTGTGTTTCTCGATTATGATTTGTTTGGTCTAGTGAATGTTCAATGATTTCGTTACCCACTCAGGCTAAGCTGCATTGTTTTTTTTTCCAATTGCCATGGTCAATGAGCTTACTCACTTTTATTCTTTCCTATGCGGATCTGCTATCAGTTGGTGGCCTATGTTTCCTGGCCCCGCAAACCAAGTTCTGGGAAAGATGGGAATTTTTCTCTTTGAAGTGCTTCTGTTTCCTCGTGATGTTGAACAAGACAGGCTCCTAATTCCTGTGGAAGCAGCTTTGGAATATTTCACGCCTCTAGCCAATCGCCAGGAAACTTACAAGTTGAAGATAGAGATTACCGACCATCAAAAATCCCATTGGCATATGACTGTGACATATGAACCTTCGGAGTGTTCCTTCGTTGTGGAAAACAAGTGGAAGAGGTTTGTTGCCTGGAATCGTTTGGAAATTATGGATGTGCTTCGCTTCTACAAAACTGTCCCGATTTCATATGACTTCCACTACCTGGTTGAACTTGTGAAAAGAAGATCTCCACTGATTATCCCTGAATTCAAGCTTGAAAATTTCATGTTTCAGCTGCCATTGACCGATAGGGACATCCGGTTCCAAAGGCTCTTCATTACCGCTGAAGATGTACACAAACATTGGCCTAAAGTTGGAGTCCCTGCTGATACCCATTACTTTGAGAGGCTGTATTTTTCTGATGATCTAAATGCTGCCTTATGGGGCATAAAAATCGCCTACGAAATTGATAGTTACCGCCTTATGCTGGCTGATTATTTCACCAAGCACAATTTGGAAAAAGGAGATATGATTCGCTTTTATAGACCTGTACATCCTTTACACTCGCGTCACTTCCTTATTGAATATGAGAAAGGAGTTGGTAATCAGACTCAATCCGAGATTGTAGCAACAGATGATACCATGGACAGAGGCGGTGACGGACAGGGTGATGGTGTACGAGGAGGAACAGATAGAGGCAGCAACAGAGATGGTAATCCGACTCAATCCGAGACTGCAACAACAGATGATACCATGGACAGAGGCAGTGACGGACAAGGTGATGCTGGAGGAAGGACTCATAGTAGGGGCCGCAAGTGGTGGAAATTTGGTTGCTGTATGGCAATGAAAAGCAATGCAAGGACGGAGGAGTCTTGAACAAGGAGGTTGCAGCAGTGGTGATTCACGGTGAAGGAAATATCAGTCATGAAAGGTAGTTAATGGGTAGCTCCATTGTATATTCAAGTCAGTAGGAAGACAGGAAAATTCAAGTATTAGGTCTGCAGAAATATTCATCCAATTGCTGACACAATTGAAATGTGAATCTCTTTGATTACCAGTCCTTTTACAAGTTGTCTCGATGGTGTATTGCTTGTCATTTTTGCGTTGAAAACTAACGGTTACGGATGCTGAGCCACCTTGAATTATGCATAGTCCTAAACAAGGAACAGTAGCTAGATTTTAGGTTTGTTGATCATGAAACTGCTGTTAAGTCTTGCATCAATGAAGTTGCAGTTATCAAATGAATCAAATAGCACTAGGGAGCTGAAAAAGATAGAAAAAGGGACAACTGTGGATTTATTATACAAGAGCTGAAGTTTTCCTGCAGTGTTATAGAAAACGGATAACTATCACTGATTCTGTGCCTTATACAAGCGCTTGTGTTGGCGACGAACCGTTTTCAAAGAAGCTTTAATCAAAATCACGAAGTTTGTTTGAACTTGGTTTGAAAGCTTATCGAGCTTAAAAAGAAGTTGCTTTGGCCCCATTCTCCCTCAAGTTTTTATGTGGATTTTTTTTGGTATTTTTTGCTTTTCATTACTTTTTTGCTAGTTTTTCATTGTAATCTTTAAGATTAATTATTTGTCTTGACGAGAAGAAAAAAAAAATGTAAATATCATGATATGGTCAATGGTTTTCTGCATTGGGCTTTTGAGGCCTTTGGAGAAGAAAGCTTTTTTACTGGGCCTTTAACCATGGAGGTTCATTTTGGCCTTTAGACAAAAATTATTTTTTAGTCTTTCTATCCGAGCCTATAAACAAAACAGAGAAGGGAAAATGACGGCCAATGGCGTATTTTGATAATTAATACCAGCCAATAACATTTTCAGCATTAACAAATGTTCTTAGCTTGTCCTTGGCGGGTATTAATTATCAAAACACGTCCTGGGCCGTCATTTTCCCAACAGAAAATTCGAAAATCTAAACACAGTTGGGGTTAAATTGTCTGTTGTGGCAATTTTCGGGTTATTTCCGAACACAAAAACTAATCGGAATCATTCACAAAGTAAATCTCATCGGACCATTGACCATATCATGTCGATTGGGAATCAGTCGTCAGGCATTTTTCTTATATAAAACAATATGTACACAATGGACTAAATCTTTCTAATTCCGATCATCATGATTTTTGGAAGGACTAATACGATCAACAAGATTTAAAAAGTGAAGGACTGCGATCATTTTTTTGAAGAGAAAACACCCACAAATAGTCCAAACTTGAAATTAGAAATGGCAACAGGACGGGGTGGGTTTTGCCATACCCGATTCAAAAATTTAGCCCTGCCCCCGACCCCGCTCAGATAAGCTAGTTATTGAATCGAATTTCATCGGAGAGCCAGAAGGAAAAAAATCATAACTTGGAGTTATATAAAGCTTACAATGGATGATGTTTCTGTTGCATCCTGCCAATTTGGCAAAATTCTACATGGCATAATTGCTACTTAGGCCGTTTGAATTAATTAGTATAGAAATGGAACACAACGGTTCAGAGCTCTTTTGTTTTTCTTTTGAGATGGTGTTTACCAATTTTTCCCTCGATCGAATTCGATAGAGATTTCGGGAGACAATGTCAACAACAAAAAATAAGGGCGAATGCAGCTTGTCTCCAAAGACGGACCTGTGGTTCCATGCCGTATTTCAAGACTTCACCAGAAGAAAAATGGCAGTCGAGTCAAATGTGAAATTAAGAAATAAATTGAAGACAAATGGAAGAGACTTCCATTAATCTTCAACGATCAATCTATCGACACGAGCGATACATCGAATATTTTAAATTAGTCTTGGAATATGAATCATACTCGTAATTCTAACCCGAAGTGGGTTAGTAAGACAAAAAATTAAGAACAAAGTTAAGACATGGGGAGTTCTACAATGAGGCCTAAAAAGGCTATTTATAGGAAAACAAAGATGTGCAGGAAATAACTTCCTAACTTCCCACTACTCTTCATTCTTCTAATTTGCTTCCAAGTGTCCAAATAACTTCCCTTCAACTTCAAAGTGTGTAGGAGCATGCCAAGTGTCCTGCACTTAATTAAACATACAAACAAATAAAAGAAATAAAAATTAGTTATATTATTAATACGAAATAATAAAATAGGAAGCATTCTCATAATTGTCGTCTTTCGCTCGATCACCGACAGGCGGTGAAATATGGTGTAAACAGATGTTCAATGTTCATGTCCAAAAACAGTTCAGTCTAGTACTTTACCACCTGAGATTGTGTTTTGAAATGGTGAATTATACATAAGCAAAAAATACAATGAAAAAGATAAATCCTTTTTTTTTTTTTTGCAACAGCGATATACATCAGCGGGGTTAGTGGGGGTGTTAGAGTTAGCACGGGGAGACCAGAAGCTATCCATAGCCCTGGCCCCCTAAAGGGCCTGTCCCCTGTGGGGCTCGAACCCAAGACCTTCCACAAAGGGGAGGCAATGACTTACCAGGTGCACTAAGCAGTGGTTGTCAAAAGATAATTATCCTTGCAAATTTTTAATTTATCCTTTTCTACTACTATCTGCATGAGAGTTTCTCTACTGTCATCTTAACAGACGGACGGTTATATGACCCATTACCACACTATATAATCTCTCTCTCTCTCTCTCTCTCTCTCTCTCTCTCAAGCACTCAGAAGTACTCAACGTATTCAAGAAAGGGTCAAGAAAATGATGCCAGAGGGAAAACGTAAACCACCCAATGCTCAACAGAGTACTCCAACTGACCAAAACAGGTAACTGCTAGCATGTTCTTCACCAAGAAGCGAATTTTCAGATCATCGTTTCAGGAACTAGCCTTCTTGAAATTTCGTGCGTGTTCGTGAACTTAGCGTGGATATACGCGCATGTATAGGCATATGTATATATAACAACGCATAAAGCCGCGTTAATTGGTTGCATGCCGAAGAGAAAGAAACAGAACTTTGTAACATTGTACATTGAAAACTACTGATTTCATTCCAGTTCTTTCCCTTTTCTCGACAACCAAACAGAGCGCCTTGCCTTTTTACTCTCACTTCTTGATAAGAAGTTCATGTGCAGATTTGTTGGGTTCATCCCAAGAAGAATCGTGGTTTCTTTCTTGTAGCAGTTTTATGATATTTGTTATGGACTTTTGAAATCGAATTTAATATAATTTTCTGTATTTGCAGAAAAATTCAATCTCCAACTAGGACTCGGGAAACTTTTCTCTTTGAGCAGCAGTTAGACTCCAACGATGTGGAACGCCGACAAATCCGAATCCCCTGGGAAAAGGCAGAAAAGCATTTCCCTCCTCACACAGGATTGAACTTTTCGCATGAAGTTCTAGTTTCGGACACTCGAAACGAAAGCTGGACTATGAGAATCTCAGATCATCGTTTGAAGAGACAGTATGGGATTGAAGTGGGGTGGCCGAAGTTCGCTACCAAATACAATTTGGAAGCCATGGATGTGGTCAGATTCTACAGACCTCTCAACCCGAACCCGTCACAGAAATACCACTACCTCATCGAGTGCAGAAAATCGACAGAGGGAAACACTAGGAGAAATGAGAAGAAGGCCGAGGGCATCGTTATTGGAAAGCAAAAGCAAACAGAAGTAGTTCATCAGAAGGAACCGGGTAAAACCGATATGAAATTCAATGGATATGCCTTGAAGTTTCTATTTCAAAAGGAACTGACGCGTGCCGATGTTACTCAAAAGTTTCTCAGGATTCCTATCGAAGAAGCGGAAAAGCATTTCCCTCCTCTGGTGAAGAAGCCTGACGGGAGTCACAAGGAGGAGGGGATTATGGTTTGCGACCCTCGAGGTTGGTGGAGGTGGATGAAAATCAGATTCTCAGGATTTTTGGTAGGATACGTGATTGCCGGCGAAGATTGGAGTGAGTATGTGTCCAAGCACGAGTTGCACCAAAAAGACGTGATCCGATTCTTCAAAGTAGTTAAACATGTTCCTGCAGGAGATAAGCATTACTACGTTGATTATCTGAGAGCAAAGGAGGCAGTGGAGACTAATGTGAGTCCATCAGGAAAAGGTGGCGGCAGCAAGAAGCGCGGTGGTGGTGAAGGGATAGGAGGTGGCGGCAGTGGCGTTGGTGATGGAGGGGGGAATGGGAAAACTCCTATCGGTAGCCAGATTTGGAAAAGGAAAGCCAGGAACTCATCTGGTTAGGAAGCATTTGATGACTAGCTAGGTTATTGGTAGATGAAATTCACATATTTTCGGATGAAAATCAGTACTAATTAATTTCAAATTACAAAATTTGAGGTTTGGAAAAGATGTTCAAATCTGAGTGAGTGGGGAAAGACGTAGCTATGTCATTTTTCCTGACGAGTGGAATCTAGTTAGCAACAAGGCTTTTATGCCAAAGTTGACGTAAACAAAGGTGTATGTAGATGTTGCGTTTCAGTGAACAGTGAAACGCAGCATCATTCCTAATTTAGACGTAGATATTTCATTTTATTGTGGATGTTGTGTTTCATCTATTTTGAGACCAGGAACAACTTCTTTTATAGCCAAAAGCCTCTCTACAAATTTTGTCTTCCCTTATTCAGTAAGCAATTGGAAATAATAATGTTGGAGAAACATAGTTTCATCAGTATGACTAAAGCCCTTCTTCTTCTTTTTTATAATTCGAGCGTCGGCTCGCGCACCTTGACTAAACTTGAGGGCCCAATCCCACCGTCTACTTGCGGGGTGCCGAATTAAAGCCGGAGCAAAGCTCAGTATAATTAAACTAAGGTTGTCTCCTTAATCAAGAGAATCGTCTATTAAATCATGCAAGAGATTTGATTAACGGGGAACGAGTACTTAATTCGCAACAGCTTAAATGGCTTATTTAATTGGTCACCAGCATTTATTTATTTGGTTACACAAGAGGGCCTAGGCCCTAAGAAACAAAAACATTCGACACAATAGCGCAATATACTCCATACCTTCACGGTCATTGCTCAGAACATCCAACACCTCTACTGAGGCTTAATCAACACCTCTACCGGGCCTTAATCAAACACTTGCTCACTTCGGTCAATTTATACTGCCTTACCATGTGTGTAATCCGATAGCATATACAGTTACATCACTGAACCCAACAGAAAACTGCCCAGAAGCTATAACCTTGCAACTGTCTATATATAATAACTAACCACTTCCCTCTCTCTCTCTCTCTCATAACTAACCACTTCCCTCTCTCTCTCTCTCTCTCTCTCTCTCTCTCTCTCTCTCAGTCTCTGAGAGTATTCAAGCAAGATCAAGAAAATGGCAGATTACAAGAAGCATACAGGAAAGATCAAGAAAATGGCAGAAAGTAGCGCCGCTGACTCCGGTCGAAGTGACAAAGGAAAGGGAACAATGAAGGTACCAGATGGCGAGAAAGGAAAAGAAACTGGTTCGCCATTGAAGAAGCAAAAACAACATGGGTAGTAATCACATTTTCAATCTTCTACTCTGTTTTCGCTTTTTCGTACTGCTACTCTGTTTTTGCGCTATAGTTGGACTATCGTGCTCTACTCTGTTTCTACTCTGTTTCTACTCTGTTTTCGCTTCTTCTACTCTGTTTTTGTGAATATAATGGTGGGACGGGAGCCCACTTTCCACACACACACACACACAGACTATAGTTGCACTATCGTGCTCTTCTCTGCTAATCTGAAACCCTAATTCCTTTTCTGGTTGATCCCTTTTATCAGTTCAAGATTATTCTCCGGGGGGTCAGTATTGTTTCAAGATTCTTAATTTCTTTATTATCTTGATCATCAGTTTTGCTGTCTGTTTCTGTTTCCATGTATTTTTTACTGCATCTGATAGATTGAACACTGAATCACGTTACAGCTAGCTTATCGAGCGATGTTTTCGTCTAGTCCAGGCCTCAAACACGTTTTTTTTTTTTTTGATAAGCAATTTTTATATCACCAAAAACGCAACCAAACTACAAAATCACCGGGGCATTCCCCTGAACAAGCAAACAACTAAAGAACCACCTATTACAAGAAAAGGGACACACTATTTACACAAAAAAAACAAACACCTATCCACAATTATTGATTCTAAAATCCTAGAATCCAGAAGCCAGTCATCACAAAGATCCCTATTACAAGCTGAAAACTGAATGGAGGACAGAGAGCTAAGTTTAGCTCGAATAGCATCAAGA
This sequence comes from Rhododendron griersonianum, assembly GCA_018127125.1. Lineage (NCBI taxonomy): Eukaryota > Viridiplantae > Streptophyta > Magnoliopsida > Ericales > Ericaceae > Rhododendron > Rhododendron griersonianum. The sequence continues at coordinate 5,911,033 of CM030800.1, read as the reverse complement.
ATAGCTGTCGTTACTCCTTCCAAATCGGAACTAATGGGCGATTAATCGTCGGCTCCGATTTTTGTCTAGTCCGACTAATTGCTATGCGCCGATTAATCGCCGATTACTAGGCCTCAAAACTCGAAGGTGGCCGACCACCTAACTAGCGCGTAGCGATTTTTAGAACATTGTATGTAGTCTTATTATCCTTCACAATACTTGTAAATGCATTTTACGTTTCCACTGCAAATTTCGTTATGATGGCTAGGATTCTTTTGTAATCCAACTGATCGATTCTTGCGTGTAAGCCACCGTGCTTCTGAAATTTAAATTCGCAACCGAAGATACTTAGCCAACTGAAATGTCATACGGAAATGGCGTACAAACATATGAAAGAGTTAATAACAATTGGCTGAGTTAGTTTTTCGAGTTCGTATACATGAAAGCACAACCACGAGAACGGGTGCTTGTGATGCTCAGAGGCTGTATAGAAAGATCGTATACAGAAACTTGCGTTTCGCATTTCAGCTAAGGTGTATTGTCTTCCCTGATTCCAACCGTAAATAGTCCATCCATGCTTGGTCCAGTTATGGGATAGAATTTCTTTTGTCTTTCTTTTGTTCTCTCTTTAGGGACTCTCTTGTTTTATCTTCAGTAATCATTTTATCTTTGTTGCTGATCAATAAATAAATAAGGTTTATATCTTCCATTTGCCATGACAGATTGTTGCATGTTTATCATTGGTTATTTGCAGAAAATCGTCCAAGAGTGACAACAATGAGCTGGTACAAAGCAGAGCAGGTGGTAGTTACAAAGAGGGTCATCATCCATCTCCCACTGAGTCGATCAAAACTGGGAGTATTATGGCTGGATTTGACGACGAAAACTTTATGTTTGAGGTGGCATTGTCTCCTAGCAATTTCGTAAACGGTCTGCTCACCATTCCTTGGAGAACTGCGAAAAAACATTTCCTGTTGGATCATACGACAGGAACTTGTCAGGAAATCGAAGTAGAATTTTCTGACAAGCACAATAACAAATACACTATGAAACTCTCTACCCCTCCGCTGCCTGGGGCTCAGTTGATGATAACTGGATGGAGACAGATCTTTGGTCCAAAAGGAGATCCAGATCTAGTTGGCTTCTACAAACCTGTCAACCCTGTGCATGACAAGCATTACCATATTGATTGCACAAAGGGAAGCTGTGTCTTTCTGAAAAAGTTGAAACATACTGATAAGCTGCTCAGTATTCCTAAAGAAGTCGCAGAAAAACTTTTCCCTCCTCTGGAAGACGGTCGGGAAATCAGTCTGGATTGTTCTGATGCCCAAAACTGGTCTTTGTCGATGAGCTACAAAAACTGTCAAGGTAGGTTTAAAATCACCAGCAACTGGAGAAATTTTATTGTAGATCACAATTTGAAAGCCGATGACGTGGTTGTGTTTTCCAGAGTTTACCCCCAGCAGCCTAATAATAACCGGTACTTGATTCGATTTGAGAAAACAAAAGAGGCCACTTCCGGGACAGATGCGACTCAATCAGCTACGTCAAGAAAAGATGACGGTGATCGCAACAAGGAGGACAAGAGTATCAGTGTTGCGGGAAATAACCACTCAAATTCAAAGCCAGTCTCTGAAACAAGAGGTTCAAGTGTTATGATCTTTGGCCAGGACATTTCAAAGCCAAAGCCAATGTGAGCAAGTTGAAAATGTTTTGTTTCAGTAAGCCTTGATCATAATTCATAACACAGTGGTTGTCTAGTACTACTACTTTTGATTGATGGAATACTACATAAATCGTTTTGTCCAAAGGTTGAAATCGATCATATTGCTAACGATAGATATATTTACATCAGATTAATCAGCAGGTGGTATGTGAATCATGATATAGTATAGAAAGATCCTGATATACATAAACTTGCATCTCGTATTTCGGCAAAGGTGTATAGTCATTTCTGATTCCAACTGTTAAGTTTGGGAAGTGCTTGGTCCAGTTATGAGATAAAATTCTTTTGTAATCTATTTAGGGACTTTCTCTTGCTTTATCTAATCGTTTTTTCTTTGTTGCTGATCAACCAAAAAAAAAGGGTGTGTATCTTGCATTTTCCATGACAAATTGTTGAATATTGGTCATTTGGTATTTGCAGAAAATCGTTTGAGAGTAACAATGAGCTGGTACAAAGCACAGCAGGTGCTAGTTACAAGGAGGTTCATCATTCTGAGTCAATCAAAACTGGGAAGATTATGGATGAATTTGAGGACAGTAATTTTCTATTTGAGGTGGCATTGTCTCCTAGAAATTACATAAACGGCACCCTCATCATTCCTTGGAGAACTGCAAAAAAGCATTTCCTGGTTGATCATAGTACAGGAACTTGTCAGGAAATCGAGCTAGAATTTTCTGACAAAGACCGTAACAAATACACTCTGAAAATCTCTATCCCTCCACAGCCTGGCGCTCAGTTGGTAATAACTGGATGGAGACAGTTCTTTGGTCCAAATGGAGATCCGGATCTCATTGGCTTCTACAAGCCCGTCCACCATTTGCATGACACAAATTACCTTATTGATTGGACAAAGGGAAGCTATACCTTTCTGAAAAAGTTAGATCCTAGTGACGCTAATAGTACGCTCCTTATTTCTAAAGAAGCTGCAGAAAAAGTTTTTCCTCGTCTGGAAGACAGTGTGCTGATCGATTGTTTTGATGCCCAAAACCAGTCTTGGACGATGAAATACCAAAGAACCAGTTTTGGTCAGTTTACAATTACCGGCGGCTGGGGAATGTTTCTTAGAAAACACAATTTGAAAGCCAATGATGCAGTTATGTTTTCCAGAGTTGACCCCCAACAGCTGCCTGATAGTAAGCGGTACTCTATTCGATTTGAGAAAGCAGAAAAGGCCACTTCCAGAGCTGACAGGACTCAATCAGCTACAGCAAGCAAAGACGATGATGATAGAAATAATGGAGGAAGCAACGACAAGGACAAGGGTATCAGTGTTGCTGGAAATAGCAATTCAAAGCCAATCACTGAAACAAGCGGTTTAAAGGTTATGATCTTTGGCGTGGACATTTCAAAGCCAATCACTGAAACAAGCAGTTCAAAGGTTATGATCTTTGGCGTGGACATTTCAAAGCCAAAGCCAATGTGAGCAAGTTGGAGATGCTATATTTTACTAAGCTTTGATCATGATTCATGACTCAGTTGCGGTCTCATTTTTTGCCCCTAGGCAAGGCGGCATTGTTGGTTTACTTCATAGTACATATTACTTTAGGTTGATGGACTACTACATAAATCTTTTTGATCAAAAGTTGAATCGTTCATATTGCAGATGATAGAAATATACTCATCAGATTAATCAACAGGTGCTCGTTATAGTATGAGCTTTTGCTCAGACCTTAGTCCCTACATGCATGATTTTCATCATCCGAGAGCTCAATGACTTTTTTTTTTGGTTGCTCAATGGATTATGGTTGCCTTATCATACTCAGCTTCAATTTATTATTGTAATTTTGTTTGTACAAGTTACAAATATGCTTGATTCAGAGGCATATCAAGAGGCCAACTAAGCAAGAAGCCAAGAACAACTTTTGGCTTTTATAGACAACTGCCCAGAAGCAATGGACTCGTACCTTTCTCCATTGAAGCTAATCAAATCCATTGGCTCCAAACTGTGCCGATCAACAAACTCATTCCATCCTTGTGTGATGGCATAGGGATTTTTGGGGCCATCGCGCCTATTCTAGTGTCATTTGTCAATCGTTTCTTCTGTCGTCAAAAGACTTGTAAATTCAGCTGAGAAGTACCTCTAGAATTCTCTACCAACAGAGGGAATTTTTCTCTTGCTACTTCTTGTGGTGTGTAAAGCCCTCGTATAATCATCTTCCAATAACGGCTTCTCAAAGAGAAATATTCGCGGCTGCTTGAAACAGCATGTCTGCAAAATTAAACTCCATTTTGTAAGTAACAGAAAAGAGTCCGCCAAGAGTTCATTTTGAAGGGGGGGAAAAATCCCATTTCACCATATAATATGACAATTAACCAACTTTTGGTCTTCTTGATTAATGATTAAAGCATAAGTGACATATCTTATGTTGCAGTAATCTAATGGCACGGTGTATTCTCCTGATGCATATATATGTATCATTTTTTCCTTTTTGCGGTAAAATCGCCGACCTATGATCCTAACTACCCAAAACGGAAGTTGTATGAATCTAGCTAACTGTGAGAAGAAATAATGGAGTTTAGGGTTTCCGAAGCAAAATCTTGCCCGTTGGATACAACGATTATCCAATATTTCGGAATTCCAGGAGAAAGGTCTATTTTTGGACAGTGGGATTGGTATCTTAGGATTAATTAGTTGAGGGTGTGGGATAAGCTGGCTCCGACACACAGTTATCAAAAGAAAAGCAAAAAGAGATATTAGGGTTCTTGGGGTTTTCCGAAACAAAAATGTAGTCCAGGAGAAGACGACGGAGCCGAGGAGGAAGAAAGCAAACAAAAGCAATCAACTTGAGTGCAAGAGAAAACCATGAACTTGATTAATAACGTTACTATACTCGTGGGATTTTATTTGATTCTTGCCTTAAATAACTTTCCTATTATGCACTATATATTAGGAAAAACATTTATGCTCCTATCAATACTCCAAAAAGATTATATAAAGACATTGACTCTAAACCCTTTGAGGTCCACCTGATTTCAGAAGAAAGGAAAAAAAATAAAAAATTCAAGGTCTACCTCTACATGTATACTCTGTTCATCAGCAGGTCATTGCTTCAACTCTCCAACCCCCTATTATGCTTCATTGATTGATCTGTTCTTTTTGTTAGTATTTCTCTGAGGATTTGGTTTGATTCATGTTCGGATGCGGTGATTTGATGCGAATTGTTGTTATTCACTGGAGAAGAAGAGGGCGATTTTTGACTCATTCTAGGGTTTGGTAATTTCGTGAACTTGTTGAATCTCGTCTTTTTCTTTCTTATTACTCCCTTCGTCCCCACGAAAAATGTCAGTTCTTCACCATTCACATGTTTCAAACAACTATCTAACCTTTGTTATATATATATATATATATATATATATATATATATTTTGCATGCAATACGTATCTTGTTATCTCACTTAGTTTATTAAACAAAGTTCTTAAGATCGAAAAACATATTTTACATAACAATATTTACACAATCGAAAGTGGTGAAAATGGGCATTCTTTTTGGGACGGAGAGAGTATTACGCATGTCTCTCTATAGTCTATGCTAGCATGTTTGCTTGCATGCAAGGAAGATGAACCGAAGTTGGCTTCCGATACGCTCGCGTGTCCCGAGTGTGTCCAACACGTTGTGGGTTTCTGTTCTACTATATTCTGAACTTACATGATCCATTGTTGTCGTTGATGAATGAACTCAACAAAGCCAATTACTGATTGAGGGGATAATTTCTGGCCATACCATGGAGAAGACCAATTTATGTGGTATTCCATATTTCTACATTCGTTGAGTAAATCTTGAAAGATAACCTGCAGAGTTTGCTTGCTTTTCTTGGTCTCCTTGGATCAGTTGAGGTGCGCATAAGCTGCTTGGACACCTGCAGAGTTTGCGTGTGTGTGTGCATAACTACATATAACTAATCGACAGATAAGATGTATTTTTTGTGCCAATTGCCATGATCAGACTGAACTTATCAATGGTTTTGTTCCCCCATTTAAATTTGCAGAGACTCAACTATGAGGGGTGGCATGGAGAAGCTAAAAGGAACAGAAGATGATTCTACTGATAAACCAGATAGCCCTTTGTTTTATATGCCGACAACCCACGATCTGTTGCTTGCCAAACCAACCACTGTTCCTTCCTTCACTAGGAAAATTTTCCTATTCGAGCTGCGATTGACACCCGACAACATTGGACAGGCCAGGCTCTTCATTCCTGTGGAGATAACCATGGACAATGATTTTCCCCCTCCACCACCCAAACACGGTCCAAATACTTGGGAGAAGAAGATAACTATTTCCGACGCCCAAGGCCGCGTTTGGCCCATGACAATGAGGTACATTCGCGAGGAATGCGCGTTCCTGATTGACAGCGAGTGGTGGCTAAGTTTTGCCTTGTCCAATGATTTGAAAACTAAGGATGTGATTCGCTTCTACAGACCTTTCGGCGCTACCGGTGGTGGTAATGGCTCACAAAACAACCATTACCTGATTGAAAAACATGTCAGACTGAGGGATCAAGAGGAAGGTGTTGGCGAGAATTTTCCTGCTACATTCATGAGAGAAAAGTTTGAGTTCCAGTGGCTAGTGAGCGAATACAATCTCAATTTTGGATCGATGATCCTTGATGAAGAAATAGTAAGAAGGCATTTTCGTGCGGTTAGGATCCCCACTCGTTCCGGGGAGACTCCGCGTCATGTGGAGAGGCTGTACTTTACTGACGCTCAAAACAGGGAGTGGTGCATGAAAATCACGTACCATGCATCAGGAACCTACATGATTGACTGGGGGGAATACGTGAAGGAGCACAACGTGGAAGCCGGGGATGTGATAAGGTTCTACCGACCGCCTTTCCAGCGAGTCCAGCCTTTAACCTCGCGACACTTCCTTATTGAACATCTCAAGAGATTTGGTGAGAGCAATGGAACTTTATTGCTAACCACACCGACACCAACCCAAGTTTTCCAGTTCAAGTTGAGGAAATTACTCTTTCAGATGCGGTTGACACCTAGCGAAGTTGATTACCAGGGGAGGCTCTCAATTCCAGTGGAAATAGCATTGGACTATTTTCAAAGGTTTCTTCCAAGAATAGATAGGAAAGAACAAGAAGAGACGGTGATTAAGATAACTACCGATACTTGCAATTGGTGGTGGTCCACGAAAATCAAGTATGATCCTGAAGAATGTGTCTTTGTGATAGAGGACTGGCAGACGTTTGCTGATCAGAACAACTTGAGAGCTAAAGATGTGATTCGCTTCCACAAACCTTTCCCCCGGGCAGACGATGACTGTTTCCTGATTGAACCTGTATTTAGAAGAATTGAGGAGGAGAGTTTGGAGTTCAAGCGGGAAAATCTTCTTTTCCAGAAACAATTGACCCTATCTGAAGTTGGATGTGACAGGCCACGTCTAAGTCTTTCTGAGGAACAAGTGAGACAGCATTTCCCAGCAGTTGGGATTCCTGCTGAAACTCATGAGCTGGAGAGACTTTATTTTACTGATGCAAAAAACATGGAGTGGTGCTGCAAAATCCGGTGCTTTTTCGGAACCTACTTTCTCGAAAATGGTTGGGAGGGATTTGTGAAGGAGTACAAGGTGGAAACTGGGGATTTGATTAGCTTCTACAAACCCGTCCTGCCTTTGGACTCGCGACACTTTCTTATTCAACATGCTAAGGAGATAGATGAGGCCGGCGGGAGTTATAATCTGACTCATCAATCGGTTACTACTGCAGAAGCCGATGATAGCACAAGAGGTTCAAGAATTGAAGGCATTGGAGAGGATCATAATCGAGGAGGAGAGAATCAACAAGACGATAGTTCAAGACACAGGAGTGATAGTGACGGCAGTCGCAAAAGGGGTAAGAAGAAATCTGGTGGTGGTAGATATTATTGTTGTTTTAGGGCATGAGAGTATGGTGTGATTGTTGATCAAGGAAAAACAGGAAAAGGTAGTCATTAAAAAAATTCCTGAATTGAATCGAAAGCCAACTCCAAAAAGAGAGTGGCTGATTCAGTAGCATGGGCTGCAATAAGGGCTCGATGTATTTACTTCAGCAGAAGGAAATTTACAAACATTAGCTTTACGGCCATTCATAGATCTTGCGATTGCAAACTCTGTATATACATGAAGCACATCCGTGAATTTGAAATTGACACTGAAATGTGATATGAACACCTAGAGTTGACATCCAGGAGAGTTTCAGTTCCATCAACTTTTGCACCTGTTTGGATGATAATATCAGTGAGTAGTTGTGCTGACTGGATTGAATATCTCCTTCATTCTCAGTTTTCTTTTCGCGCCATTTCTCTCCCCGCAAATCCATGAGCCAAATGTAGCGTTAAATTAATCTTAACCAACAATAGGATTTCAGTCCTTGATGTCAAAACTTATGCATCTTCTTGTCATGCATGGTGAATGTTCTTGTGGTAATCAGATCGTTTCATTGAATTTGGTAGTTTCAACTTTTGCAGACATCAAAGATACCCCGCACAGGTTTAAGTCTCTATCTACGACAAGATCCTTTCTTCCTTATTCCTGCTATCAAAGAGAAGCTTTTTCAATTTTTTGATGAACAGAAAACTTCCCTCTCTTTGAGGTGGAATTCTATATTAAGCGATAAAATACAAAAACAGCACAGTCCCCATTGTTGGAAGAGCTGCAGAAAAATAGTTCATTGCCTGATCATAATACAGGAACTCTTAGGAAGGTCAAGCTGCTGTTTTTCGAGAAAGATATGAGGCCACCTCATCAATCCAACAAACGAGAAAGCAACTTTGACAAACCAAAACATTGATACTTTGGTATATTTAGTCTGTAAAGAGCTCATACATGATATCCAGGTCATTCACATTGGAGAAACAACCCCAGTAGTGACCCTTAACCATTTTCTGGTGTGCGTGGTGGTGAAATAAGGATGGATGGTGGTGGAATGCTGGCGAGGTGGTTGTGGTGATAGTATGTGAAATGATGGGGGTGGTGGTGAAGGTGCAGTGGTGAGGTGATTATAGTCGAGCTAGTGGCGACAGTACCGGTGGGGTTAAGCAGTTATGGTGGTGCTGGTGGTTTGGTAGTCATAGTAGTCAAGTGATATTGTTGGTGGAGTGGATACCAAAATTTGGCTTCGTAAATGTATAAGCCTTGTCTAAGGCATACGTCTTGGGCAAATCCCGATGATTAAGTAGTGTTTGTGTGCTTTGATGAAGTGTCAAACGTCTTATGAACTCTCTAAGAAATGAACGAATACCTTAGAACTAAGAATACGAGTACCGAAAGGAACTTAGAATGAGTGGGAGGGCGCAAAAATATGTTTTAGTCTTAGTGGCTCTGACAATCCCTGTATAGGTCTACTTTCGACCAACTTTTCATAAACCAATAGCTATTATTGTTATGGTTCGGTCACACCATATTTTATTAATTTGAATACTCTCTTTATCGATATAAAGTAGGTTTTATTCCGGTTTAAAGTTAGTGTGATTCAAGGATTTTCCCATAATAATTTATTTTTCGACCTATTGAGGGTAAAATTGCCATATAGTTTGATTTATAAATAACCTTGGAGCCAAAATAAATGGGTTAGAAAGTAGGGTAGTCAAGCTTTCCAACGGTTCAAACTACATGCAAATTGGAGCTCGGGAGTGTCCGTGGCAAGACCGCAAATTTTGGTCGGTTCTGAAATTTCAAGAATGCATCTGGGGAGCAATGAAGTGCGCCTGAGAAGTCCATAATTGGTCAAATTTTGTGGGTTTGTTCCGGACTCCGATTTTTGTAAGGTTTGAACCGTTAAAAAGCTTGTTGAATCTACTTTATTACCCAAGTAGTTTGGATTTAAATTATTTGTACATCAAAAAGTATGACCAATTTACCCTCAGTATATTAGAAAATAAATAATTTAGGTAAAACGCTCGCATTTTCCTCATTTTAAATCGGATAAAGTCTTATTATATATCGATAAATAGGATTTTCAAAGCACAAAAAGATGGGGTAATCCAACCATAAAAACAATAAAGTTTTACTTATAAAAAATGGATAGTAAGCAAACCACTACAAAGATCATCGGAGTACTATCGACATGGTCATCGTAACACAAACCCTCCACCACTACCACTTCACCACCTCTACTACCACACTTCCGCTTTGCTTCCACGATTGGCACAGCTACTAAACCATACCACCTCTGCCTTCATATAACCACTATCACCAACACCACAATTTCAACGCGACGACTATCAGACCTCCACATGCGGTGGAATTCTGTATTAAGCAATAAAATACAAAAACAGCACAGTCCCCATTGTTTGAAGAGCTGCAGAAAAATAGTTCATTGCCTGATCATAATACAGGAACTCTTAGGAATGTCAAGCTGCTGTTTTTTAGAGAAAGAGCCAACTTCAACAATCCAACAAACGAGAAAGCAACAGAAATATAGCTACTTTAAAAACGCCCTTCCTGACGAAACCCATTGATCTATTGATTCCAAACTCTGCGAAACATCTATTATACATGTTTAGTGTCTCAGCTCTACCTACCATGATGCCAGGCCAAAGTCCCCATAGCAGCTTTGACAAACCAAAACATTGATACTTCGGTAATTTACTATGTAACGTGCTAATACATGATATCCCCAGATCATTCACATCGGAGAAACAACCTCAGTAGTGACCCCAAACCATTTTCTGGTGTGCGTGGTGGTGAAATAACGATGGATGGTGGTGGAATGCTGGCAAGGTGGTTGTGGTGATAGTATGTGAAATGATGGGGGTGGTGGTGAAGGTGCAGTGGTGAGGTGAGGTTAAGCGGTTATGGTGGTGCTGGTGGTTTGGTATTCATAGTAGTCAAAGTGATATTGTTGGTGGTGTGGATACCAAAATTTGGCTTCATAAATGTATAAGCCTTGTCTTAGGCGTACGTCTTTGGCGAATCCCGATGATTAATTAGTTTTTGTGTGCTTTGATGAAGTGTCAAACTTCCTATGAACTCTCTAGAAATCTTAAGAAATGAACGAATACCTTAGAACTAAGAATACGAGTACCAAAAGGAACTTAGAATGAGTGGGAGGGCGCAAAAACATGTTTTACCCTTAGTGGCTCCGACGATCCTTGAATTGGTCTACTTTCGACTAACTTTTCATAAACCAATAGTTATTATTTTTATGGTTCGGTCCCACCATATTTTATTAATTTGAATACTCTCTTTATCGATATAAAGTAGGTTTTGATCCAGTTTAAAGTTAGTGTGATTCAAGAATTTTCCCATAATAATTTATTTTTCGACCTATTGAGGGTAAAATCGTCATATAGTTTGATTTATGAATAATTTTGGAGTCAAAATAAATTGGTTAGAAAGTAGGATAGACAAGCTTTCCAACGGTTCAACCCACATGCAAATTGGAGTTCGGGAGTGTCCGTGACAAGACCGCAAATTTTGGTGAGTTTTGAAATTTTGAGAATGCGTCTGGGGCGCAATGAAGTGCGCCTGAGGCGCATGGAATTGCGTCTGGGACGCATTAGACGTCCACAATTGGTCAAACTTTGCGGGTTTGTTTCGGAAACTCCCGGACTCCGATTTTTGTAAGGTTTGAACCGTTAAAAAGCTTGTTGAATCTACTTTATTACCCAGGTAGTTTTGATTTAAAATTATTTGTACATCAAAAGGTATGACCAATTTACCCTCAGTATATCAAAAAAAAAAAATTTAGGTTAAACGCTCGCATCTTCCTCATTTTAAATCGGGCAAAGACTTATTATATATCGATAAATAGGACTTTCAAAGCACTAAAAGATGGTGTAATCTAAACCACTACAAAGATCATCGGAGTACTACCACTTTCCACTACTAACACTGTCATCGTAACAAAACCCCTACACCACTACCACTTCACCACCTACACCACCACTTCACCACCTCTACCACCACACTTCCACTCTGCTACCACCATTGGCACCACCACTAAACCCTACCACCTCCGCCTTCATTTAACCACTACCACCAACACCACAACTTCAACGCCACGACTATCAGACCTCCGCATGCAACACCTTCACGAATCACGACGACCCCTTTCGTCTCTTATGGACATTTGCCGACCCGTTATCCAGACCACTACAATTCATGTTTAGCATCAAGTGGATTTTTAAAAAAAAAAACTGACTCAATGAACATAACTGACTCAACAAACATAACTGCTGAGAAAGCTACAGGTCCAACCGTCAACTATATATAACAAAACGACCACTTCCCAACTCTCTCTCTCTCTCTCTCTCTCTCTCTCTCTCTCTCTCAGCCAGCGAAGTACTCACTTCTCTCAATACTCAAGAAACACTCAAGAAAATGCCTAAAGGCAGAGACCTTGACACTGGTCTAATAGAGAAAGAAGGGAACTTGATGAAGAACTCAGATTCCGAAGAAGAAGAAGAGAACGAAGACAATGTCACTTCGCTCGCATTCGACATTTGGCGTTCTTCTCCGGGAAAAGAAGAACAAAATCAAATCTCTACTAACCCATCAGAGGTTGCTGCCCCCAATACAGAGTTCCAGCCCCTTCGAGAAGAATTCAATTTCGGTCTGCCATCGGAGCCACGACTCATTGAATTCTTCCCCTCATCAGAATCCCTTCGAGAAGAATTCGATTTCGGTCCGCCATTGGAGCCACGACTCATTGAATTCTTTCCCTCATCAGAATCAAACTCCAGGTGAAAAAACTTTCCCTTTTCTTCTCTTTGAAACTGGTACTACTTCATTAGATTTCTTCTTCTTTCAAGAATGACATATCTTGAGTTCTTTCTTTGTTCTTGAGTTCTTTCTTTGTTCAATCCACATAAGGCGCACACTGCTCTGTTCTTGCGCTGTTCTTCGATATCTCGTTTTGGCTTCGATTGGGGGTTTCCATTTACCGAAGACCCTCGATGACATCCCGTTCAATAAGCAGCGCCATTGGACCGAATGACTGCGGGACACCATTGAATCAGATGGATATTCTGTCTTTTTTTCAAACAGGCATTTCAAGAATAGAGATTTTTTTCTAATAAAACTGAGCAACAGAGATGCTCCAACTCTGTGGAGTTCATTCTTCATCAGTTATACAGAGACAAGAATTTGTGGGTTAGTTGAATGTAGTTTACACAAACCACAAGGCTTTTATTTGACTGCCCCTCTTACGGTTTTTTCGCGTTCCTGATGAAGATGCAATTTAGCCTTCCCTGTGCTACGATGAGACAGAATTATTACAGGCTTAATTTCTCACATTCTGTGGACAAATATCATCTTACAGGGATGATAACAAGGGGGATGATATACCTTCAGCTCGCGACATAAGGGATGAATTCGTGAGGGCAACTTTTCTCTTTGAAGAGCAATTATGTCCTAGCAATATCGAGAACAACATGCTCACCGTTACTTCTGGAACTGCCAAAAGGCATTTCTCGGCCAATTCGGGAACCGAAAATGAGGTCAACCTACTACTGACCGACAGTCGCAGCACCGATTGGCATATGAAACTCCTAATCCCTCAAGATTCTAGTACAGAGTGGGTTATAACTGGATGGAAAGACTTTTTTGCTGCTCAAAACTCAGAAGATTTTAACTTGATTAGCTTCTACATACCTTCCTGTCCTGATCATAACAAGCACTACCTCATTGACTCGCGTAAAATAAGGAGGTATGAGAGGTAAGATTCTTCTGTAGGATTTTTTTCTTGTTCTGTCTTTTTGTTTTCTCAAGTGTTTCTTTGAGTTCTGATATTCCTGCTTTAAAATTCATTTCCGTGATGCGATTAGCATGCAAATGGAGAAGCAGAGAAGACTGCAAAACCAACCGGAAGTGAGCAAACGAGATCTCATCTTGTCAAATTGTTCTGTAAATTCAACTTTCTATAAATAATCCCTATCGAAATATCTTGCGTAGTAGCTGGTTTTCTTTGGCGTTATCTGATATTGTTTGCAAATATCTTCAGTTGAGGATTGATGCTCAAGGGGGGTATATGAATACTATGTTGAAGAGAGCCTGTCAAACACTTGGTGTTCCAAACAATATGGCTTCTGAAAGAAAAGGCCATAAGGGCAGAGGTACTAATAGCGGAAAGAGCCCCGTAATTCGCTCAGACGATGCTTTCATAGGCAGTAGCTACGAGGGGAATGAAACTGCTGCTGGTCACAGTCCAGTAAACTCTTCCTTTCGCAAGCACTTGACTATGTCTGATGTTCGCTGCGGTTCTCTCTATCTTCCTGTCGAAGTCTCAAAACAGCATTTCCCTAGTCCAAAGCCACCCGAAAAGGGTAACGAGGAGGAGACGATTCTTAACGTTCTTGACCATCAAAACAAGACTTGGGTGATGACATTCAAACGATATCCAAAAAGTTGCATGATTGGCGGCAACTGGGGAGAATTTGTTAGAAAAAATCGTTTGAAAGCTGAGGATGAGATCATCTTTTCCAAAGTTGAGCACCCCCAGCCTTCAGACGGGAATCACTACTTAATTCGATTCAAGAAAAACAGCAACGCAACGGCCAGTGGAAGCGAGGCAAAGAAGGACTAGGGTCTCTCATTTCTGCTGCCGGATTTTAGGCGACGAAACTGAAGTGGAACAAATCTTTTAAGAGATAATCAGTATTGAGTATGAGATTATAATTTGAACACTTCGCTGCACTGAGACAGTATTTTGAGATTGTGAAGTTTGTTCATGCAGAGACATTCATTGGTCAATAAAAGTACTATGGTTTGAGTTCCTTTTACTCTTGTACGCTCTTTTTTCTGTCCTTATTCATGTAAAATAACGAGAAAGTACCCTTCATTAGCAAACTATCCGTACTTCTTAATTTGCTTCTTACACGTCAAGGGCAATTTCGTTATTGCATGTGAATAACGACAAGAAAACGAGGAGTTCTTAAGGAGGAGATGGAATTTCTAGTTTCCGATTGAGTACTATCAGCAAATGAGTTTTGCTCATGATCAGAATGAAACAATCTCCGCCTCGCCTGCGTGATTTTTAGCAACTGACCGGAGTGGTTTCGTTGTAGCTAGCCAATGAGTTGCGAGCAAAGGACTGGATTCGAGTCTACAGCTAGAGTTGTGCAAATTGCGGGTCACAATCACCACTATTTGTGAGTTGGCGGCAATGTCTAGATCGATTACTTTTAGTGATATCATAGTGTACGATTTTTTTTATTTTGTGAACGGCATAGTATAGTACTGAACTAGCCCCAGTTGGTTTATTATGACTCAAGTTTGAGATTTTATGAACATGCACTTGAGAGATTCTATGATTGGTTTGAGTTTTTAAATCAATTTGGAGTATTTAGCAAAAACCCATGTCTTCCCTTGGAATAATGGGAAGTACGATGTCTTGGGGTATAATTTCAATTTCAAGCCCATAAAAAGAATGTTGAAATTATAAAATTGCCTAAAAAGTGAATTAAGGAAAAAAATTAAGAAGAAGACAATTCTATGATTTTAAGTGTCGGGGGATTAAAGAGGATGCAGAAAATATTTTTTTATACTTTCCTTTTTCTCTTCGCGATTGTTTATCGGGCGTGACCCCTCGGCACTTTGACAGACAAAGTCTTTTTGACAGACAAACCTTCAGTCCTAAACAAAGGTAAGCTTTCCAGAGATGCCATTGATAAGTGAGGACCAAAATTTCTGATGGGTGACAAAATGACCAGCCCTTTTACGATAAAAGCAAATTTGGTTTGGATCTCTTTAGAGAGGAAACAAGGGGGAAATGATAGGGGTGAGCATGAACCGGATTGGTCCGGTATTGTGGTAAACCACTAACCAAACCAACTCTTACGGATCAAAGATTTTGAGAACCGAATCAATCCACAAAATGCATAGGACTGAACCAATATCTAAACCGTTAGACTACGGTTCGGTTCCGATTTTGAACCACTGTTTAATTGAATTTGAGATAATTTGATTACAAAGCATTTGAAGAAACGAAGATCCACATAAAAGTTTGAAATGAAACTTGATTTTGACACTAAAGCAAATTTGGTTTGGATCTCTTTAGAGAGGAAACAAGGGGAAAATGGTGCTTCATGAGGCTTTCCATCAAATAATCCCAGCATGTCAAGGCAGTTTCTATCATGCCTAAAAGCAGATTACTAGCAACAACACCAGAAGCACCACAAGTAAAACAGGATGATGAATTGGCTCCTCGTGTAATGACTAATCAGAAATTACTTTACATATACTTGCTTTTCTTCCACGAAAACCGCAAATATTATGCTATGCAAACTTAACTAACATAAGGCTAGTTTTTCATTTTTCCTTGTCAAATACAAGACACAAGTTAAGGACTAAATCTATATCAAATTTACCCTTTCCTGCCATGCCTGGTCACACTGTGCAGCCACCCGATCCCTTTGATTGCCTTGGAGATCTTCACAAGACTAGGCTTCCTCATCCCAAAATTCATCCTCCCTGATGAGAACTTGAGAGCTTGTAAACAACACAACTGGCCATCGGCGTCCTCTTCCTCAGAATCCTCCTCCTCGTAAACGCTTTTCTTCTTGTTGTTGTTCTTCTTCTTGGTGTTATTGCCTTTTGGCTTGGCCTTGTTGCTCGAATCCATTTCATACGTCTCCCAGAGTGAATCCATACCTTCACCACCCCCCATGTTGTGCCGCTCCTCAAAAAGCTTGCACGCCAACGTCCTCTTCCACTCTTTCTCTTTCCTCATCGACCCATAGCTCCCGAGACCTGACTCAAATGCTTGCGAACTTGGGCTCTCCAATAGCTTATCCGCAGTGTACTCTCCACCACTATTAGTACTGATTTTAACTGTGTCATCCCTAAGTTTATCGCTCGTTGCCTCAGATTCGCTTCTCACAAAAGACACTTCTTTTTTCACTTCATCGGATTTGATGCCTAATAACTCAACTTTCTTCTCTTCTTCATTCGAAGTCATGTTTTCGAACTCCTCCAATCCTTTGAAGAACCCTTCAATTCTCTTCTCTTCCCAAGCAATTTCAACTGTTTTCTCTTCTAAATTTTCTTCTGTTCTCAACTCCGGAACTCCATCTGAATTTTCTAGTGCACACAGAGCTGGCGTGTCAAATATAATTTTGTAAGCTTCAAACTCCTCAAAGAGAGGAAACTCCCTGTCTTCATTTTCTGTAGCTGACCATAATCTCTCTCTGACTGTATAATACGTTGAGAGAAGGAAGCCCGCTTGGGATTCGGAAACTTCGACTGGAGAGAGGGTGAGGAAACCAAGTAGGAGGAGGGCAGTGGTGATGAACAGAGGAGAGAGAAAAGAGAGGAGCTTGAGAAGGTATGGTGAGAAGAAGATGAAGTAAGCGAAATAGAGAGGGTGTGAGAGAATGAAAGAGAAAAATAGGACCAAGTCAGAGAGTAGGAGAGTAGAGAATTGGGTAGCAGTCTTCTTCGGGGTGCTTGACAAGCACAGCTCCGTCATTTTCTCCCTCTGGTATACGAGAGAGAGAGAGATGGAGAGAGGAATTGAAAAATGGAAGATGGTGATGGTGACGGTGATGGAATGGGGAAGACAAACTGGTCTTCTTGATGGTTTTTAGAAAATGGGAAAGAGGGGGGTGATTTTGTGCAATTGAAAGCGGCGTGACTAAAGGGATTGAAATTGTGTGTGTGTGTGTGTGTGAGAGAGAGAGAGAGAGAGAGTAACTAACAATGTCAAAAAAGAGCACTTTCCTTTAGAAACTTTTCCTCCTCTCTAACCACCAGATTTATTGCCTTTTGCTGTTCATAATTACCGTTAAGGGAGGATTTACAACGGAAGGTAGAAGTGTAATTGACCTGGCAAGCAGCACATGGTGTACCTGGAGATAGGACACTACTTTCAAAGCTCTCTTTCAAGGCATCTATTTCTTATCTAACCCCATTTATTAAACATGACCCACTAGGTTTTCTGCTTAATGGACCTGATATTAAACGAGTAAATAGTGGAGCAAATAGTGGACCTCATTAACATGTTCACAGCACCACTTACTTGCCTAGACAAGGCAGTATAAATTTCTTTCTTTTTTTGAACTGGACAAGGCAATATAAATAGCATATGAGATGCAAATAAAAAACAGATTTGACTAATCAGGTGTCCACAGGGCTTCATACCAACAAGATCAGAACATGTGTTCTCAAACCATGTGTCGGTAAATCATACTAGTAGTATAAGCTGCTCTTGACATTGGACTAATGGAATTTGAAAATGAGTTGAGGTTACTTCCCACTTCAAATTTCTCCAGCTTGTATACTGTTATCCACAATTGATTTGAAACAATCCTGATTTGCCAAATTCTTCCTCACTCAGTTTTCCCAACCCTCCAGCCTTTCAGTTTTCCTGAATTCAACTCTCCATCCAATTTACATGGTCTGTCCAATACATATTGGAACCATTGATGCAAATCACATCATTACCGTAACTGAATCAAACATACGGGGGGCTAGTTTAGAATAAAGGTTACGGGCGGGTGAGAAATGCTATTAGGACACAGGAGGTAATCGAGGGGCTTGGACCTTTCGTAGGTTCTAGTCTTTGTAAAAGATGGGTTTTCACATTCACATGGGGAAGTACTCATGCCCACTCAAGTGCATGCTTTTCTATGCTATGCACCTTATCCCCACAAGAGGGACCATATGTTTGTTGTTGCCTTTTCAATCACAGAAATTTCCCCATCGGATCCTTTCTTTAGTTTCTTAGGCTCAGGCCACAAAGTGAGCTTCAGACACGGCTGGATTATCATATATTCATGCACCATGGGACCCAGGGCCATTGACTATATATCACTTGTCTATATAACAGCTTATTGACCACACCCATCTGTCCCTAACCTTCTCTTTCACAGGAATGCACCTTTTTTCCTTTGGACATTAATAATTAAAGTGTTCCCACCACAATTGATAAGGGTCTGATAAAGTTGAATAGGGCACACAAAAAATGGCTCAGAAAAAGAATCAGAAGCTAGTACCAAACACAAAAAGAAAAGAGGAAGAAAAGGAAGTCTACAATCCAAAGACCAAGCATATATCGTACAGAAGCAGAAAATCATCACAACAGAAACATTCAATTGGGCAAAACCAGGCTAGGGATGGCAATTTGGACCGAACCGATAACCGAAATTTTTCCCGAACCATAACCAAAATTTTCCCCGCGGATATAGATATGGTTGAGGCGTTAGATAACCGAACGGGTATCGGTTCAGTTATGGTTCATCTGCTACCCCTTTGTATATATAACACAAATACTCTCTCTCTCTCTCTCTCGGCATTGGATCTCAAAACCAGGGCGAAAGAGATGCGACCACTTCTCACTACGAACGCTGAGCTCTTTGCCAATCGTGCTCAGGCCAACCTCAAGCTCAACAACTTCACTGGTATCTATTCCTCTCAATTTCACCGATCGATTTCCTCCATCTTCTTCGATCTTCGTTCCTCCATCTTCTCCAATGGACTGAGGCCGTTCTCTCTCTCTCACTTATATTTCCTCCATCTTCGCCATTCGATTGTTTTCACTTATATTGCTGTGAAGTTTTCATTTTTTGAAGAAATATTGCTGTGATTTCTACTACTGTGAATGACTGAATGTTGGTTTTTTTTTTCCTCTTTTTTGGATCCGGTTTGGTTACCCGTTCGGTTCGGGGATTACCCGAAAACCGAATGGTTCGGTTGTGGTTCCTTTTCCCCCACCCCGTTCGGTTATCAGGGCGGATATGGGTGGTAAATTGGTTTCGGGGATCGGGGACAGAAATCCCAATATCCGCCCCGAATGCCATCCCTAAACCAGGCCAGGCTTGCAACCACAAAGACAAATCAAATCTGCAACATCTTCCAAGTGCTGTTTACTGTAAATTCAAATCAAATCTTCATGAAAGGATCAACTCCTTAAAGCAAATTGTGTTTCAAACATGACTTGCCAACATTATATAGGAAGAACATCATACAAAGCTCAAACACAAGTCTCATCAGTAGCCAAATTCCCTTCAAAATAGGTGCTTAAGATTGTTCATTCTAGCAATTAAAAGATCCTACCCCGTGCCACAAGAAGCTTGAGCATGGAGCTATCATTCGTTCATAACAGGCTTATTTTCACTAGCTTTTGGCCTCTGTTCCTTTGGTTTCTGCTCCTCATTTTTCCTAGATTTTCAACCATTAGAATCAAATGTCAGAAGTGAATTAAAATCCAATAACTACACAATTTGGTTTTTCTTTTTTGCTAAGCAATTATCAATGCTTTTTATCATTAGAAATGAGTGCATAAAAGTGGTGGTTAGCCTTGGTCAACGTTGCAGAGAAATTCAATCCAAGATGAAGAAAGAATCACCATCAAATATCAATGCATGAATTTGGAGGTGGATGTTATCAATTTTCCAAACTAACCTCCAGCATCATTTGCCACCAAAAACTAGTATACTGGGTCCGGGAGGCGGGAGCAGTAAATTGGGTTCAAGCCTAACAAGCAGGCATCAAGTGCACAAAGTGGTTGTCTTCTTTTTCGAACCTCAACCAAAAGGTTAGTAGACTAAATTTTGCCACCTCACATTACATGACAAAATAGGTAAATAAACTCCACCTAACAAGAAGTTTGTAACTATATTCGTAGCAATCTGCAGCCCTCACTTTGCTAGCAACAAGCAGAAGAAAAGGAAAAAAAAAAACAAGGTAATTTACCGGTGAAAACGGCTTGCCTTATCATGCTAAACCACATAGACATCAGGAATTCGGGATGAAGATGACAATGCTAAGAATTTGCAACAGGAGAAAAGTACATTAGAGTCAGACCCATTCAAGGTTTTCGCACCTTAGCTTCAGAATTTCAATAACCAATTCATCAATCCAGTCTTTCTAACCACCAACTTACTACTTTTTTTGCATTGCACTGCCTAAATCAGTTGGATAAATTCATTCCTCTCTACTCCGAGACTGAGATTATTATCAAATATCAAGCATAAAATGCAGACCCCCGGCTAAGAAATCCCATGATTGCAAATTTCCCATTACACAATCATACAAAACCATAAGAAAAGCATGAAATCGAAGCTGACTTCCGCATCGACACAATCACAACCAGCCAGTATCAAAAACCAAAAAGATCAAATCTTTTTTCCAAACTATGGATTTCACAATCACAAATCCTAGCAACAAAACGGAAGGAACGGGAATATATACAGGTCCACACAAACTAACCCAAGAAGGCTATACTAATTGATACAAACCCAAACCCAAACCCAAACACCAACACACAAACACAATACATATATATACATATTTTGTATGGATATATACACAAAGAGAAGGCATCAAAAAATTACGCAGAAAGAGAGCGAGTGAGAGGGAATCGAATACCTCTTGTCAGAAGAACCTCCCTTCTGGCTGAGGAAGGACCTGAAGAGGGGTGAATTCACGTCGTAGATCATTTTGCGCCTTTGATTTCGAACGGAAACAGTCACAACGCTTCTTTCAGTTGGAAGAAACCCCCAAATTTCGTAAACCCTAATCCTTGCCTTTGCCAACGCAGTTCGTTTCCAGGCCCTTGTATTTTATGCTGTGGATGGAAGTGGGCGAGGCCGTCGAGCAGCCCAATTGCCGTTTATTTTTTAGCCCACAAGCCCAACATCTCATGATGGGCTTCCTACCCAGCCCACGATCGCAATTGCCTGAGGTCCTGAAATTGCGATTTCCTGATGGGCTTCCCTACCCAGCCCACAACAATATCTTCTTCTTCTTCTTTCTTTTTGTTTTGTTTTTTTTTTTCAATCGTCATACATCAGCGGGGGTTAGTGGGGTTAGGGGAGAGATGACATACCAACTGTACTGGGCAGTGGTTGTCTTTTCTTTTTGTTGAGTTGGACAAGAATGTCAAAAACTTCTCTCTCCTCGGGAAAAATGACGGCCCAGGACATGTTTTGATAATTAATACCTACCCGCCAAGGACATTTTTTCAGTATTAACAAATGTTCTCAGCATGTCCTTGACGGGTAGGTATTAATTATCAAAACACGTTCTTGGCCGTCATTTTCCCAAACTTCTCCTTCAGTACAGAGTTTCTATAAATTTGGATACAACGGTTATGTGTGAGATGAGTGTAATGTATATGTAGGTCTCATTCTATGTGAGAGAAACATTTAGCTCTGAAATAGGTTAAACGCACCAAATATAAGTCGTCCCTTGTCCATGCATGGAAATTTATTTTGCATAATATGAATGGAGATTCGAATGGATAACTTTTCATGAAGAAATCGTAGTCACTGCTCAAACTTAAACAAAATTTGAGGGCTTGATCCTAGTGCGATAAAGTGTGGGTTCAAACTCTTATTCATTAGAAATTGATCCCTTATGTAGTTCTTCCATCCCTATTTTTTAGTCTCCGTTAACATTTTTTGTTGTTTCAAAAGTATCGTCCCACTTTCAAACCAAATTAGAGTTATAGGTAATGAAAGTTCTATTTTACCCGTCCACTTTTAAATCAATAGTACCCAAAAAAAAAAATCAAAAAAAAAGGGTAGAATAAAAAAAATGTGGTGATTAAACATGCAATGATGCGGAGCCAAAAAAAAATCCAATAATTATGTTCGTTATATAGTTGAAATTTTCAAAAGGGACTAAAAAAAAAAAGGGACAAAAGAAGTAAATTGTAGTGGGGTTCAAGTCTTATATAAAATTTTCGGCAAGAAGTACATGAAAAAATGAAAAATAACTTTTGCGCTCCATTTCTTTAAAAATGTACTTTTATATTTACTTTTAGTGTGCTTCAAAAATTATGTTTTGTTTAAAATGCATTTATGAAGAAATAGAGTCCAAAATCATATTACTGTATTCGTAAAGAAGGGGAAAAAAACAAAACAAAACAAAACTGTTGCCACACGTGCCAAATTCTGTGACTTTACGCGTGCTGGTGTTTCCTGGTTGACAGTTGATGAGGTTTCATTTTTTCTGGGAACTCATCAACATTTTTTTTTAACAGTAAAAAGGGTGGGATTCAAGGGGTTATGAGCATAGAAACCCCTGGACATGAGCATAAGGGTGCCCAACCCGCTGAGAAATGTTTGGTTTGAGCCTTAGCTACTGTCCGTTAAGACGAGTCCGTCCATCATCACAACACCACCCAGCAGCTAGGTACTTGATGGACAAAGAGCTCTCCACGCAAATCCCGCCGTTGGCGGGACGCCGGGACTGAAACCTGGATGGATATATCGTATACGGGAGGGAGGATCAATTAAGCCCACCCACCCTTACCATCTAATCCACCACCTTCGGTGATGACTTTTCAACATCTTGATCTCGAACTTTACTTTATTCCCCAATTGGTATTATATAGGGGAAGGGAAAAAAAGGATTTTGATTTTCATGCTCCACTTTTTACTGATGGTGCTCCACTTTCTTCATGAAGTTGAAGTTGTAACTTCATAAACCTATCAGTAAAAAGTGGAGCGCCATCAGTAAAAAGTGGAGCAACTTCATGAACAAAGTGGAGCGCCATCAGTAAAAAATGGAGCGCGAAAATCAGTTTCTTAAAAATAAAAATAAAAAACAAACTTTATATCCCAATAAAACCTCGTCCACTACATACATGGAAACTGTTAAACCACGGGTCAACACCGTTGCAAAAACTAGCAGAAGATATACCTTTCTGGTATAATGATTGAAGTATCCATTCATATACAGCAGTAACCCATTTTATCATTCAATAATTCTGCGTACCCACCTAACTTACTCTGAAATTACTTCGAAAAAGAAAAATTAATTGAATTTGGACTATTAATTTTCCTCTTCGGGATAAGTTTTCTGGATATGTAACATTGCTCTTAAAACCTTACTTTCCAATACAAAAACACACACACACAAAAAAAAACTTTTTTAAACCACTCGTGCAATAGTAGCTCTTTAATTTACTCAGGTGCGAAACTTCGCTGGTGTGTTATCACTTCTTGTACGACAAGTGTATATGGGATTTCGTCCTAACTTCAATTGAGTTATCTGATAGTGTGCAATGGTGTCTCAAAAATAAGTCAAAGTGCGTGTGAACTAATTTCGATCAACACCCTAGAGAGATATTCACAAATAAATAGACTTCCTTTATTTTTTTTTATCGTATTAATGTGCTTTCCAGAATTTGTGTCGGGCACTCACCAGAAGGTCCAGAACCATTAAAATTGCACTGGGATAATGCATTAGATTAGTTCAAATTTCATGCCACCCAGAAGTACTGCAGGTCAAATGCAGATATGGATAAAGATTTGCCGGCGGTAGACATTAATTGCATGTGTTTAAGAACAAGTTGGGCTAGAATTTTGTTTAATTTGCGAAATGTAATTTAAAAACAACTTATTAAAAATATAAACAAGCTCGTTACAACCATAATTCACAACCTGTTATATATGTTTTTTGAATATGGAACGCTATATATATTCGAATTCATCTTTTATTGGAAGCTTATTGAAGATCGATCAACTTATTATGTCAAATGATGAACATGCCAAACCTTGGGGGGTTGGAAATAGTATACCTTATGGGCCTGTTTTTTTTACCAGATACGAGAATTGAATTGGACTTACAAAGGGTGATTGAAATTGATGAAGCGTGAGGGTAGAATAGGCAGAAATATAACCGTAACACTATTTTAAAAATGCATATTGTCAAGTGCTGCTAATAAAGAACAAAATGGAGCGACAACTAAGTGGTAGGTGTCCTATACTTCATGCATCAGGTGAGGATTCAAACCCCACCAGCCCCATCCCTTTCGTCTAAATAAATTAAGTACCGATCATTTTGTCTTGTTTAATTTATATATATATGGTTTTATTTTGGAGTACTGTCCTGCACAATGTTCACTTGAGAAATCAAACCATAGAGTGTGAGTTTTTCAAAATCATCGTGGATGAATAGTACTTTGGGAAGAATTATTTTAAAGCTTACAGTGCATTAAATTGTTATATGTTATTTTTAAATGTTGAAGTATCAAAATAAACAATAAAATGAAAGCTAGTGAGAAAGTAATACCAATAGAATTTAATAGAGCATAGTTTGTCTTACGTACCCAATCATATAAGAATAGTTCCTCTAATCCGATATATCAATAGTGCATTTTTTGGGGCCACGGAAATTTGTCAAATAGTTAATTCTAAATTTTTAATACAGTATTAATTAATTAAGTTGCGCGTAAGTAGAAGACATATTACCGACACAATCAAAATTTGTGTAGCTCCAAACACAAGTGTGCCTAGAATCGTCCGACGATGTGTTATGCCCAACATCTATCGATCGTACGAGATCCACATGCATTAGATAATTTCAAACACATCAGCGTAAATCTGCATACTCGTTCATCGATCTATGCTTGGAGTACGTAGTAATTCTGTGCATAAACGGACTCGGACACCCTCTTACGGGAGAGAAAAAACAAATAGTCGTGAGTTAAGGCTTGGGGAATGGATATGGGGATGGTAGGCCGTCCATCCAATCACGCCATCGTCGGTGCTATATGTGTATTTCTCTTTCACTATCTCACTCCTTCATTCATTGGTCTTGCTCCCTCAGGCTTTGCTAGTCACCAACCAACTCCAGTAGCACCCCTCCTAATAATTGTCCATGACTTTTGTCTACCCTACACTACCCCTTCAATTCCCAAATTGCCCCCTATCTCACTTAGAGATCCCAATTTCAAAATGTTAAATGACTCTGTTACCCCTTCCTTCTTCTCTGTTTCCATTTTGCTGTGACTTTTTGTTTTTGGTTTTTTATTTTATTTTTACTTAAAATGGAGGTGCATGCATGGTACCACATCATGGGCACCACTATACTTGATCAGACCTCCTCGTTTACCCATTCATTTGCTTAAATTTTTGAGACATTTTGTTAATTTATAACCTCATAATTCTAATGAAATTGTCCCGTGTATGAAGCAACCCCACTAAAAAATTACTTTGCCCTCCTTTTAACACTAGAATTTTGCAAACAATAGGCCAATAAGTGTGGATAGTACTTGTTGAATGCAAAAGAAGTCACAACTGCGATACATATTTTCCAACTAGGGATACCCATTTGCAAGCTTTTGTGCATATTTTATGAATATCGAGATATTAATTTTTGTGCAAGAATGCATGTTTTGAAATATTGACCCCGCTGCCCAAGATTCTTGGCTCCGCCAACCACGTCTTTTCCGTCTACGAGTATTGCCCCGTCACTATTTGTAGGGGACTCCACTGCACCACTATTCGTCTTGCAACGGCCCTCAGTTTTCAACCACTAAACCAACCCCTCCTTGGTTTTGTTTGTTTGTACAGTGCACTGCATACAACGTACGCGTGGTTTTTCTCCTAGCTGGTTAACTATCATTGTCTTCTTAGTTTAAATTATAAACCGGGGATCTGAACTTTTTTCTTTTGTTATTGTATGCATCTTTTGACATTACGTAATTGCTACTTACCAATATGAAGTTATGAAACATCTTCTGACCAGCTCTAACTACAACACCACCTTTTGACTAAAATGAGATTTAACTCATCAACAAACCCTTGCTACCTCATGAATCTCAAATTGTTATATAAGGCCCGTCCGGTTTTTTTTAATTTATTTATTAACTTTGAGTCTTTTTTTATTTTACGTCTTAATTTAGATACAACATAAGCAAATAAGCAATGAATGCCAAACATGTCTTTAACTAAGAAACGACCCCAAGGGAGTTGGCTTTCTAGTCAACACCTGGGACTTAGAAGTTTACTCACTTCTAAGGTCTCATGTTCGAAATATCTCATGTGCTATCAACTCATTTGGAGGCCGCTCTATGTAGAGCTTTGCAATACCTTTAATGGGAATCCCTCAAGTGGACGATGAGATTGGTCTTTCAGAATTGATCGTGGTACGCGTAAGGTGACTCAAACACCTGAGTTATCAAAAGGTATAGCAAAGCCCACAAGGCCTAGAGATTTTAGTTTCTAAATTACTAACTTAAAATTAAATTGCTCACAAGCGCTAGCCAACTTAGTTAGTTACGGAGCCGCTGTAAAGAAGTAATTTACGAAGCCGTTTGATCTCAGCTGTTCGTTTTGGCATTAGACGGTCCGGATTTTAAGAAAAAGTTTTAATTCTTCTCCTGAAATTTTTTATTAAAATCTGCGTGATTCAACTCCGTAAATAACTTTTCACGGAAAGATCCGTGAAATAATTTTTCTCTTCGAAATAATTATCAGCTGATTTCATTTGCAAGACCAGCCTACGACACAACAATGATAAGAAGACATAACGTTGGACAAAATAATGGAATTCCAATAATGGCAGCGTACAAACAAGATACTCTCATCATTGAGGGCTATTTTGGTAATATGGTATTCCAAATATGGTAGTATTCCTGTTGTTTTGGGAAATATTCAGAAGGGCTTTTTCGTCCTTTGAAAAACCTAGCTAAAGTACATAGAAGCTTACGTTCCTCTTCTCTTATTCAACCAACCATCCTCTCTCTCTCTCTCTCTCTCCGCCATTATCTCCACCACCTTCCTCTCTCTCCAACAGGGCACAATGAGAGGAGAGAAATAAAACCAAAAGGTGGTAGATGCATGAGCAACAACCTCTCTCTCTCTCCACCCTCGCCACCCTAGCCTCCTAATCCACTCACTGCCCGTCGATTTCCGTCAAAACCCAGTTTGATTTTCCTGGGTTTATGCCCTCTTTCCACCACCTTTTCGTTATTACCCCTCAGGTATGAACACAAGACTCTCTTTTTCTTGTGTTTGTAATGACTTACCACTTTGCTTGGTTAGCTCAAGATTCTCTGAGTTTCGTGTGCCGCGTTGGTCTCGACTGAGTCAAGTTGACTCTGAGTTTCTTGTTTTTGGGGCATTCTTCTTTTTGTGGGTTTGAACTCTTCTCGGCCGTATGGGTTTCTCTTGATTTTTTGTGGTATCGTTTTCTTGAAGTGGGTATTGGGCTTTGTGCTTTCTAGTTGGGGTTTTATTCTTCCCCTTCCCCTCAAAGGTGGTAGGTTGGCGAGGGTTGACTTTTATCGTAGGAGAGAGGATAGAAATTCTTTGGAATGGAGGGCTTAGGTCTGTTTATATTAGAGTATGTCTTAAGCGGTTGATTATCACCTCCAAACTAGCTTATGAGCCCGGCATCTTCCCTACGCACTTTCGATTGATTTTAAGTTGGATGCTTCAAAATTATAAGAGCTGGCCTTCAAAGATTTTTGGCAAACTCTATAAATCAATTATCTTTTGTTTGTTTAATAAGTATGATGATCCCTACGTTGTGGATCTTTTGTTTACCTCTACACACTGCGGGGAGTGTTACAGATTGTCCCACATAATAACCGCCGCGCGTGTTAGTATATGAACAGCCTCACCATTTTTTAGTTAGATGCTTCGACAGTTCACTTCGAAGCCTTGGATTTGGGGTTTCTTTAGTACTGAAGTTGCATACCCACCACCTTGTAATGAGCTTCTTCTTTTCGGGTACAACAAAGAAGGGGGTGCTGCTGTTCACCTCTTTTCGGGTACAACAAAGAAGGGGTTGTTGCTGTTCACCTGATTTAGTACTCTTATCATGGTTCTTAAATGGAAATTTCCCGAAATTTGCATTGAGAGTCTTGGCATGAGGTACTTGGGGTCTTGGCACCACCTTCAAGTGTGCTACGTACCCATCTGGGGCTACTTTTATGACTTACAGAAAAGGTGGTCTTTGTTTTTGTAGTTGTTTCTATCAATGTGCATAATATTAGTTTACATATAGATATAGCTCACAAGCTGCACATATGCACTAGCTTTTATATGTTTTCAATGTACGGGAATGGTGAACTGCCTGGGCATTTGGCTGCTTTGAGTTGGAAAGTGGCCAACTGTTTTGATTGAACTTCCTGTCATCATCTGATGATAGTAGCTAGCAGACGGTAACAGCCCAAGGGTGTTAGAGGCTTTAATTCAAACATCACTAATGAGGCCTATTTCTTTAGTTGTTTCACAATTGGGGGGGTTTTAGAAAGAACAGAAGTTTCGATGGGCTAACAGCATAATGGTTGAGCCACCTCTAATGATAAAACTTTATTAGCGGAGATTTGCTGAAAAATTCATAAGTAGACAGGCTGTTACTGAGAAGGTCCTTTGGCCGTTAATGGCCTTCATTCAGGCAATGACACCCCACATTGTGAGATTCTGGTTTAGCAAATTGGGGTCATGCTACTTACTGTATTGCTTGGTTAAAGAATGTCAGTCCTTGTATGTTCAATCTCTTTGTCGTGTCTCACACTCCGATGTAGTGTAAAGTGAGAAATGGCCAGGATTTTCTTCAGGCTTAGTGTTCTATATACACCCTTTACCGTTTATTATCCTGTTGTTGTGTCGGACGTCTGAATATGTTATCTTGTTTGTTGTCCCTTTTATACCATTTTCATGTTATTACCTGACAGGACTAGAAAGTCTGGAAATTCTGTATGACTGTTATTTCGAATACTAAATACCAAATGTTTCTAGTAGTTAGTCTGTCTCTGGAAATTGCCTTAGAATGTATGTCTGTTATTGTTGTACTTATTTGCATAATAGCCTAAGGGCTTCAGCGAAATGACCTTGCAGTTTTAGGAATAGCAGGTTCAACCATGGTGAGCATACGAAGGCGCAGACTCTTGAAACTTTGCTCTGGTAGGTCAAAGTTGAATTCGCTATAGTTAGAGATAAAGTACCTCATTTGACAAGCATGAGACGGTTACTTACCATTTTGAGAGACCATGAATGGTTTTTTTGTTACGATGTATTGCATTCTAACTTCTTTGCTGTGGCTTTATTTGTCCATCCACTTGATGAACCGATCCTCATAATAAATGAAGAAGTTAGTGAAAGAGTCTGTGCTGCATTAAATCTTCTGATATTGTGCTGAAGCAAACCTGATTCACCTATCTTGTAGGGCGAAGTTCGTTCTTGTCACCACTTCCCAGGTTTTTTGACAACGGAAATACTCCTGAACATCCTGTCCAGAGCACCAGAGCAGTCAGTATTCATCCTATGCCTTCGGTTGAAGCTGAGCAAACTAAGGAGGTTAGCATGAGTTCGTATAGTTCTGTTTAGTCTGTTACTGAGCTTTGTTCTTTTCCCTTTATTATTGCAGAAATTTGATCATTCTAGTAATTGACAATAATCATAAGCAATACCGTGGTTTTGTGAAGTTTTCAGCCAAAATTCTTCTTGGTCTGCTACTAAACTATAGATTTAAGTGAAATGTGAATTGTCAAGTAATGTTGGGCATCTCATGAGAATCAAATTTTGTCTACTAAATTTTCCGATGACATAGTAGCTAACAAATTGAGGGTGTAACAGTAAGATGCTAGTAATGTTACTGTAACTACTAACGAATTGAAGACCATGTACATTTGCAGGAGAAAGGAGGGATGGACTTATTTGAGTTCTGTAGGCAGTTAAACTGATCTATATGTTTTGTCTTTGCCACTTTGGATTTGCGGTAGTGGATAAGGCCTTCTTTGAACTGAAATGAGGGTGCCCATTCATGTGCTTTTGCCGTTTTACTCCAGCATATGCTTGTCTTATACAACAGTTAACTAGCTGTTGAGAACTAAACTAGGGAATTATATTTTTGTTATCATGGAGGAGCTCCATGACTGCTCTTCGAGAAGCATGATTAAGGGTACCTTGTAGTGGTGAAAGTCTTGCACTGCTTATGACTAGTGTGTTTGTCAATGGGTTAGCCATGCCCTTCTAATTCTTGCTTTTAGTTTTCTTTTCACATACATTTCATCACCATTTATCAAAGCAATTATTAGTTATTGAGAGTAGAGTTTGAGTTGTTGCATAATTTACCTTTGCTCTATCAAAGTGCGGGATAGTCGACGACAAAGAGTTAAAATTGTAAAGATCTTTTGTAGTCTTTGCATCTCACTGTAAGTAATTCGTTCCAATGACTTTCCTATCATGAAGTTTTGTAGTGGTTGGATGACACAATTTCTAGTTTCCTAAATCATCATAGTTTGCTCTCAATATTCTGCCCATGCTGATGAACTGTGTCATATCACTGCGACTCTGAGATACAGAAATGGCACACTAGATAGATTGTTTATCATCCCGAAGCATGACCAACTATTTGTGTCCATTACCCTGTACCTCACGCTTATATACATATTCTCTTTACTGATTCCCAGGAAACCATTTCAAAAGTATTTCCTGGGTCATCAAATGCGTCTGGTTCTTGTGAATCAAAGGAGCAGCATAATCAACAATATCCAGGTTTTTTCGTTTGTGTGCATGTGTATTGGTGTCTCACTCAGCAATACCGTTTATCTTTAAGCTAATGCGTTAAGTTTTTTCGTGTGTGTGTGTGTTAGTGCCAGAAGTCAAGCGCAGAAAGCGACACCGGAGAAAGCATTTTGAAAACCAAGAACCATGTTTGATGAGAGGTGTCTATTTTAAGAATTTGAAATGGCAGGCAGCAATAAAAGTGGACAAGAAACAAATCCACTTGGGGACAGTCGGGTCTCAAGAAGAAGCTGCTCGTTTGTACGACAGGTATCAAAACCAATTTACCTTCATTGATACACCATATCAAGGCCACCCAGGAAAGAAAAGGATACGAAGAATCCTTGTCATATTTCTCAATGGTTAAGGACTAGACGCTAGAGTGTCTCCAGATCATTCATAGCAAAGAAAGATATACTATGACGCTTCTCCATTCAATGGAGAAAAAGTGGCGTGTAATCCATGTCTTTCAAGTAGCCGAATTACTTGCTAGGTGATTGTTTTCAGTTTTCGCTGTCTTGATTCTAACAGTCATAATGGTGGAACGAATCCTTTCATTTATAGGTGCAGGCACCTTACTGGCCTCATTATTCCTGTTTCCTCTTGTATTTGATATAATGTTTCATGGGGTTTCTCTTTTTTTCCGACATGAGTAAGGCGCCTTGTAATATGCCCAAATTGTAGCTTTTGTGTTGTTTATATAGAGCTATTTGCGATGGACATGGCACAAATGTTAGAATAACTGATTAGTACGTTTTTCTGATATTTGCAGGGCTGCTTTTATGTGTGGGAGGGAACCTAACTTTGAGCTCTCAGAGGAGGAGAAGCAAGAACTTAGGAAATTCAAGTGGGACGACTTCTTAGCGGTGACTCGTTCCGCTATTACAAACAAAAGTAAACTTACCAACTCTCAATACTTCTTTGATCCACTTGTTTTTCCCATCTTCTGGTCTTAAATAAGTTTCTATAATGGTATCTTCAGGACACCGGAGAAGAAGTGGGGCAGGCTTGCAAAGAAAGACCGAGCCTTCAGCGCAGAATAGCGAATGGGAAGGTGATGAAGGTGTGAACGGCTTCTCGGCTTCGGAAGACTTAGAGCCAGACACATCTTGAACTTTTTTGTTCAGGGCCACAACTGAGAACTTGTGATCTCGCAATTCAGCCACTTATCTGATTGTACCATTTTTTATTGCTTTGTCTTGAATTTGGAGTATAAAGGCCCCTATTAGGGCAGAATGTAATGGACTTCATATATGTTGGTAGCAGATTTTGTCTTTAATTCAATAAGAATTCACTATTTAACTGCCATTGATTAAACGTTGCGAAACTATTGCTTTGAGTTTCCTTTTTTTTTCCCCCCTTGGGTAAAATGCTTTCCAAAATGGAATCAACTCAAACAATGCCAAGTTGCTAACACAAAATAATATATATCCACGGAGTCATTTACAAGCTGAATCAAACAACAAAGCCATCGACATTTCACAACGATTCTCGCTTCCTGATAAATCACAATAATCTACATGTAAAATATTGATGGTTCCCAAAAATAAAATGAACTAGCTAAATCAAATTAACACATCGCAACCCACAATAACAAATTGGAGAAGACGGATAGTAACCGATCTATCTCTTTGTTCAGAGGAAGCACAGATTTGAGTAGAAAAACCACAGAAATGAGGCACTGAGAGGACAACAACAAGACACGTTTCCAACATATTTGAATGCCAAAAACAGTCCCAACTCAAATTTATGTCCACGGAGTCATTTACAAGCGCACATTTCACATCGATTCTCACTTCCTGATAAATCATAAGTTAGACGATTGTAGAGGCTGCAAGTTCTCACGAAAGCAGCGAGACAAGAGAGACGAACTCTAGAGTCACCCGGCCCTTGGACCTTGTATTGATCACAAAATGTTCAGGGTATTTCCTCAACAACATAAGCAGACCATACCATGGTTTTCCCTTAGATTCTGGACCAGGGTAGTCCTCGGATGTGAGATATCTCCTTACACGACTGTGATGCCAAACAGTGCTGTAATGCTCCACCAACTGCACAAACAAGAATAAGAAGAGCTCCTGTTAATTACAGTTCTCAAAGGTATAAGAAACTTAAGTATAAGAAAAGGAATGGGCTAAGTAGAAAAGAACCAACAGCAAGAGGAATGCAGGGTGATTAGCATGAATATGAGGAACTTGAAACATGTGCTGAAAACCTGAGGTAACCTCTAACGGACGATATGGTGGATTCATTTAAAATGCAATGCAAAATAGCCTAATTAGTTTCCTCAGCAAGAGAGGGTAAAAGAGGGAATTTCCAAGGACATTCAACAAAAGCCCTAAAAGTCTGAACAATTGCACGAAGAGACGGCTCTTGACGAAGCGTCTATGATTTGTCCAAGGGGACCATAAACCCTATATCATATATGACCTGACAAGGTGAGTGAGTCTTCTTTACGAGCCGAGTACTAGGCAATCAACATGGAGAAGCTAGCAACCGTCCTCTTTTACTGGTTCAGCGGTGGACAGAACAAAGAAAAGTAAGGACACTGCACCACTCCTCCCAAACTAACTTTAAGTCAGAGGTTGGATGCCTTGAGTGAACATGTAACACACAAAATGTTTACAGAGGGATGAGGAAAAGAGGGACATTAGGTTATGTAATGTATACATGTTATCATCCCAGAACGTTTCGTTGTATGCTACGGCTCTGAAGGTGATTATCCTAGCTCTGCTTGACCAGAAAAGTTAATGCAGTTTCCAATTTCTAAAAGTTAAATGCAGGTTAACATGCCACTATTAAAACATGCAAAATGAGACAAATAGGGGAGATCCTCAGGCATCACCAGTGAAAATTTTGGATGAGCCCATCAACAAGCTTATCTTTTACCAGTCTTTTCCAAAAGATACAGTTAACGATAAGCTGATCCTGTAACAAACTGTAGCCTATGCACGACCAGATTTAATGAAGACTAAACTTATTCAATAAAAGTTGCACCTATTCACAAAAATAAACAGAGGATACGGATGGTATTGAAATTTAAAGTCAAAACACAAGAAGGGTAAAGGTATTTCAATATCTCCATTTTGGAGAATTGAATCTCCAAAATGTCACATGGGTCTCCAACTTTGGAGACTCAAATTCTAAGTCTCCATTTTGGAGAATCAAAATAGAGATGGGTTGGATTGCATTCATTATTCACAATACTCAATTTTGGAGATGCTCTAGTGTGCCATAGGACCAACTCTAAGTTGTTACTACTTACTACGCATTTGATGAAACTCAACTTCCAAGTGAGACCACAGACAGCAAAACCCAAGTGCGCAACGAGGAAAAAAGCAATTAAGACTTACCTCCGTATGAAGTTTCTCCATAGGCATCCATTCTCCAGGGCCACAAAGATCAGAAAGTACAGTAGCTACAGATGATACAACATCCTTCTCTTCCAACTGAAGAAGCTGCTGATTATCGGCATCTCTGTCAACTCTGGATCTTGCCTCAGCTTTCTTGTCTGCAGGTAATGCGGACAATATTGTTATGATACAGCACATCATGAGGAATTGCAATGAAAACCTGTCTCTTCCCCTTAATTTGGTCTTTCTTTCCACTCTCTCAAGATTTGCAACAGTACAATCATTAGGAATTGTGATGAAATCTCTCTCAAAGCACAAAAATGATGCCAGAAGAATATTTCCCAACTCAACCTCTCATTGAAATTTCAAGTGAAATAACTAAGCAAACAACTAACAATACAAACTACAGCCCTTTATGCAAGTTTTTTCCGCTTTAATTGCTTCTTTGAAGTAACAACATACAACTACAGCAACAATTGCAGCCCATGGTGGAAGTTCAACAAGATCATTGTCCTAAGTTCCTAATGCCTAAGGATTGGGTTCTGTTGCCTCTGGTTATTAGATGTTCTATGGCTTATGCACTTTCCATACATAGATGATACCAGTTCTGATCCTTTAACAGTGAAAATTAATTACTCCACCAAAACTGTGTGACTGGAAACACTTGATTAATCAGCACATGATTTTGATCACACCATAACACTTGATTGCCTTCTACATCTCAGTCATATGGCATCTATACAATACTACAATAATACAACTATCATACCTAAGTCCATATAAATATGTTCACAATTGCATATAACAATCTGTTTTTGAGATTTACAACAACCAAGTCTGCTCCCTCTTTATCTTTCTCCTCCAAACTTTCTAATTTATGATGGGCAAGACCAAGTCTTCACGGGGCTTACACTTTAAAAAACAGGCACGCGAGACCGGCAGCTCATTAGAGAAAGGCCCAATTAAAAGTAGTTGTGCTAAAAGAGTCAAACTCCACTTGTTCGAAAACCTAAACATAAAGAAACCCACTAGGTTATTGCTTCATCGCCAAATAAATAGATCCCTATCCAAAGACAAAACATTCCAAAGGAAAAAGATTCAACCAACTCAAATTCATAGTACAGAGGGCACTTCCCTAAACAGGCTATGCGACCATAATTTGGCTAGCATTATGTTAGGTCCCAGGTTTCATATGAATGCTGGCCCGAGTCACCCGACAAACA
The DNA here is from genome assembly GCA_018127125.1 of Rhododendron griersonianum. Classification (NCBI taxonomy): domain Eukaryota; kingdom Viridiplantae; phylum Streptophyta; class Magnoliopsida; order Ericales; family Ericaceae; genus Rhododendron; species Rhododendron griersonianum. Next base: position 5,875,577 of record CM030800.1, on the reverse strand, counting down.
CAGCTTCACTTTAACCAGCATTTATATTTAATGCCCGGTAACTATAACTGTCTGACAAGCAAAACATAATGCAAAGTCCCGAACTGAGATAGGTGTTTGCTGTGTAATGAAGGCAGTCTCTTCCCTCCAAAAAGTACACATGGCATGATTAAGTGAAATTCTGAAATCACATGCCATGCATGATGCATCCAACCAACATGAAAGCAGATACACTAAGGAAATCTCAAGGCCAAGGGATTTCTCAATCTGCAAAACACCCTTAACAAAAAAACTAACAACTGGATTAATCCAAGCCACGGCCTACATGGAAATAAGTGTTCCAGTAAACGGTTTGAGCATGATGAACACAACAACAATGGGAAAGAACTACTCGACAAATCCCGCAAAAAAAAAAAACGAAAAATATTAAGACTGAAAAAACCATGTCAACAGATAGGTAGTCATGGTCTAGCATAGAATGCCACTACAAATGCAAATGAAATGATCAACTGAATCAAGACAAATTCAAATAGCACGATAAAAAAATGCTGAACAACCAAACGCTATTGGGATAACTATTCAATGGGAAACTGGACCCCAATTCAATTCAGTGGGAACAGGGTTTCAAATTGTGGTATTGGGAAACGTAACAGTATGGTTGATAAGGCCGTATATCAGTCGGAGGTCTGAAATCCCATTAGGCCCGACACCATAGGTAACGGCCTTTATTTAAAATCCGGAGTTGGATCTTTCATTCAAATTCCCTACATCCATTCTAGCACTCTAAAAATTTAAACCAATGTTAATAAAATCTACTCACCGAATTGCCCAACGTGTAGCTGTACATAAATGCAGTACCTTTGTGAGTTCAACCCCTATATAGAGAGGATGTTGATACTCTTGTCGATCAATTGGGTGTCAGGGTTAGAGTAATGTAGCTTCTTCTAAAAATGTGAAAAACAAACAATCCCTATTCAATTCAGTGGGATCTTTCATTCAAATTCCCTACATTCATTCTAGCAATCACTAAAATTCTATCAACTCTTAGAAGCAAACCAATGTCATAAATCTACTCACCGAATTGCGCCGAAACCACCCCCTTCCCACCCGACCCCACCGCCGAACCGCCGTACCCATACATCTCACCCCCATCCCCTCCTCTCCTAGCCTTCTTATATGCCGTCGCGGCAACCAAACCCTCGTCACCACGACCCTCCTCATCATCATCTTCAAAATACTCCCCACCACCACCCAAAACTCTAGCCCTCCCGCCCTTCTTCCCAACCCTCCCGGACGGCGGCGGCAGCGAGTAGGGCGGCGGGTAATTCAGCGCATGGCGGGGCCCGATCGGCCCACCGAGGATGCTGCGCACGGGGAGGAGGAAGTAGAACTCCTTGTCGCCGATCTGGAGCAGGTCTTGGGAGTCGAGCTTGACCGGAGGTGTGCCGGGGAGGTGGAGCACCCCCTCGACGAAGCAGCCGTTCTTGCCGAGGATCTCGAGGTTGAAGCGCCGGCGCGTGAAGTCGTAGAAGATGCGCGCGTGGTGGCGGGAGATGTTCATGCCGCCGCCGAGGGAGGATAGGTCGACGTCCACCGTGGACTTCTTGCTGTTGCGGCCGAGCACGATCGAGTAGGTCTGCATGTAGTACTCGAAGTCCTCGCCCTGGAGCTTCGCGAAGCCCGCCTCGACGTCGCCGCCGCCGCCGCCGCTGCTTCCCATCGCATGTGGATTTAGATGAGAGAGAGGGGAGAATCGCCGGAGGAGGGAAAGGTGTGTTTGGTAACGGGCTGTGACTTTCCCTTGTCGGATTGGGTTATTCCATTTCCCGGTTCTTGGTTATGTCTTCTGGGTAACATTTTTTGTCTTATCAGATAGAAAAATACGGAGTAATTAATTTTGTGTTTATTTTCATTTAGCAAAGAGTAACTTGCTAATGGAAAAAAACTAGGGAAAATTGCAGTGGGAAGAGGGGCAAAAAATGCCCAAGTCATGGACCAGTTTTTCGGAATTCAAAATCCATGGGAAGGAGAAAAGTAATTCCAAAGACATGGAATTCAAAATAGACCTGGACAAAAATACCCCCTTCTCTTACACGACGTCATTCGCTCTATTCCCTCCCAAAACGTGAAATCCTCCCACCCCAAATCACTCTGAAACCCTATCGCTGAAACCCCTCTCTCTCTCTCTCTCTCTCTCTCTCTCTCTCCATCTCGTTGCTCCCTCTCTCTTCCTCTCTTTCTTGCCAACCGACGACCAGAGCAGCCCTCTTCATTGATCAGGTTTCAGAATTCAATGGGTTTGAACTTGGGGTAATTTCCAGCACGGATTTCTTGAAAGTAAAGAGCTAATTCCTCGAGTTCCATCCTCGTCCAGGGTAAGAGTTCTTGACCTACACAACTTCAATTTTATCTCATTAACACGTACTTATTATTATTTGTTCCAGTGCTTTATTGTTGTTTTTGCCACATTCTTCAATTTTATCTAGGTTTGAACTTCCGAAATCCCCTGGGTTGGAGATATTTTCTACTGTTTCTTGCCGTCTGTAACAGATATTTTGTATACGATGATTAGTTGTTTTGCTTTTTCTGGGTTACAGGGTTAGTATGTCATGCAGAGGTTTGTTCTGACAAATTTTGCGGATTAGCAATTTTTCACGGATTTGTAATTTTTCTGTTTGATTTCGTTGTGGAGATTGATATAGGGGGCCCATTGATATATAGAACATAGAACTTCGATTTTCAGTTTCCCATCTCTTTTCCGTATGCCATTCGTGGTGCATGTGTTTGTTAGGATTTTGTGGTAATTTTTTTTGATGTCTGTGTATTATGTGTTGAGACCAGTGGCACTAAAACACAATTAGTCACATGATTAGGAACAAGAACACATATTTTGCCGTGGGTATATTGGTATTATATAGGGCTATGAATACAATTTTGGGATGGCCAAAACAGTTGGGAGTTAATGCATATAATTAATGTAATTTTTTTTTTAAGAAAAAGGAGTCATGATTAAACATCCCAAATAGAGAATAAAATCCTTGGTTTACCCAACAGAAAGCAACTGCGTTCAACTAAGACAATCCAAACAGAAACACATGGCTCCAAAAAAACTTACGAAGATCACCGATCAAGCACTGAACTCGATCAGGCAGGCAGCATAATCAATCCATTCTCAATGCATCAATCCTGCTAGCTTTTAATACTTGATTACTATCGATTTCCTCATTTACAAGGCGGCTATGATAGGTTTGATATGTTCTGAACTCTTTTATTGGCTTAAGTTATAGTTGGATAGCGTGGATAGTATTTTTTTAGGTCATTATTAGGTATATTAGGATTTATGAAAATGTTTGCAACAATTTGGGTTTCCAATTAGGCATTGCAGTCAAATATCCTCGTGGCCTCTTATTTCCACCGAGTTAGCAGCTGATTTTTTTTCTCCCTTGATTAGAAAATGACACACAAGATTAAAAGTTGGGCTAAGAAATCCATCTCTTGCGCTGGTATGCTACAAGTTGTCCATTCCATTAGCATCCAAGTTTTTTGGAGCTTGCTCCTTGATTCCTTTCCAAAAAGGATATGTAGTGGATTCAACATGGAACTTGAGGCCGGATGCGGCTGAGATTATGCAGGTATCGGTTGTCTTTGTCCAATATTTCATGAAGTTCTTGAGCAGTAGCTACATATAGGTTTGAATCCCTCATTTTCTTATTTCACATGGAACTTGAGGCTTACTATTTTTGTGTTTTATTAAGATCATCAACAGATAGTGATATTTAGGGAAGGCTTAAGCATCGAAAAACTGAAATTCTCAGAGTTCCATATGGAGTTAATTCTTTAGTCCTATTTTGCCATGCAAAAAAAAAAAAGAGCTCCCATGGTGCCCTTCCATTGATAGGCGGAACCAGAGTAATGATTCAAAATCCCCATGCTTCTGAAAAGACAGGTTTTATTGATTGATTCAAAACCTAAATCTGCATGATCTTGTAATTTTAGTGCTCATTTGGTTGCCTTATGTGCTAAATTGGGAATATGATTGTTGTTTAGGTACTTCAATTGGCTTCTGTGATGGTTATGTATGAGACTATATGAGACACTTTCAATTAGTTGACCAAAACAACTTGTAATTATTGGATTGTGAATGTTGTTTAGGGGTTAAACCCTTTTTAGTTAGTCATTACCAATGTTGCAAACTAAAGGGTTTCTAGGCTTTTTAAACATCCCATGTAGTCCATAAAGTGGTATCGCTGCATATATATGTGGAGTTGATGAGTCCATATAGCAATTAAGGGGCTTTAGGGTTGTAGATGATGTCAGATGTTCCCTCAGTGTCGAAGTCTTGCGTGACATACATTATCGTTACTCTTTTTATTTTCACTTCTGTTTTTCTTAGAATTATTTTTAAGACAATTGTCAATTTCCTTCAAAGTTCAATCTTAGTGATATGTAAATATATGCATATATCTATTTGTTTTATTGTGGTTCTTTGAACTGCCATTGAATTTTGATATCATTTCTTCTGCGACAATAAGGCTCTGGATAAAGTAGAGTATGTTGATGAGTTGATTTTTCAAATGCAGGCATCGAAGGAATCGGAACTGTGCATGCTGTTAAATTAATCACAAAATTTGGTAGGTTGAGATGGTACTGTCTGCTATTTGGTTGAATACCTGCATGTGTTGTAAGATCAGTTTGAGCTGGAAAATGAGTATGGAAAGTTCTGATTCCTTGTCTCCCTATCAGACACTTTAGCGCATCAGCTCTGTTAAATTCTGCACACTGTTAGAATAACATTTTGGTTTGGGTTTAGTATTAACATGGGGACAAAAGAGGTACAAGGATTACATGAAGAAATACTAAAACTGGGAAAGAACATACTCTATTTGTATATGGTGTCTTATAATTGTATACTGTATAATGCTTATAAAGGTACAAACTTTGCCAGCAGTAACTAAAACTAAGTATTACTCTGATCTAGAATCCCATAATGGTTTGGCAAATCTCACTCCAACTCAACCTTTATGTTTGGAGACTTGTAGCAATTGTGTATAATAGGGACCCATATTACTTAGACAGTACAAACCAGAACATCCTATACCAAGAGATTGGTGTACTCGTGTTACTCAACTCTTTGAACTTGACAAACCTTCATTGCATATTTTGTTGTTTTGTCTATTCCACCCTTGGACATCTGTTGTCTTCATAATGCGTAATCAGGCGTAATCACGTACAATCCAAAGCAAGAAAGAACTACTTTCTGATATCAAATCTATCTAGCCATAGAGATTTCTTTCACCGGTCTCATGGATCATTCCGTAGACCAATATAAACTAGGTCTTTGGACCACTGCTAAATGCTATCTCCCAATGGTCCAGTATTTGTGTACTGTAAATTATATTTTGAGTTAATGAATATGTATGCTGTGGATAATGGGCACCACATATGAACTTAGTGTTCCGTTGCATAATCCAGTTTAATGGAGTTTGAGAGGTTTTAATAATGACACAACCTTCAAAACTATGATGGCCACTTTGCCCCTTGCGGTAGACAGATTCTCAAACTTTTATAAACCAAGGTCCAAGAGACTCATGAACTCTACTCTTCTAACTCTGGTCGACAAACTTGAAATGAAATCTACTTGTCATGTCCTCACCTTATTGTTTTTTGACATGTCTTTTTATTAGTTTTTCGGCTTTGCCCAACCACCCTTGATATGGATGAAGGAATACACTATTAACTTGGTACAAGCTAAACCAAAGATGACGTTCTTTCAGATATCAGTTACCCACCTGCAAGATTTCTCCTCAGTCATCCTAATATTTACTTATGTCTGTAACACCTGTTCCGAGCATTCACGTGCATCGCATATGACATTTAACTTTATGTTGCATAGGTCATGCTATTTGATTCATGTGTTGTGTTATCATCTGCATATCATTCATTAATTGTCTAGCAATACATGATTTAATTTGAGGGTTTACTTAAGTTAATTAGAAAAGATTGGACTTGGTAGTTGGAATGAAGGGTAAAAGATGAGTTATGGCCCATTTAAACCCATACACCCAACCTCATGGGATAATTTTTTTCCTAATTAACCTTCTACGTTATTCTCATTGTTTCCACCGCCTCACTGCTATTGTAAAATCACACACACAGAGAGAGAGAGAGAGAGAGAGAGAGAGAGAGAGAGAGAGAGAAGTGGTGAAGAGAAGAAGGAGAAAATTAGGAAAAATTTTGTAGGCTTTGAATTGAAGATTAGACTTGGTAATTCATTCTTCTTATTCTTGAATATCATGTTTCTTCTTAAATACCATGCTTTCATTGTAGAATTCATGCTCTAGATGTTGATTTAGGTTGAACTTGGGTTTGGGTTGAAATCTTAAAGAAGCTCAAGAACCCTAATTGAACCTCTTGAATTTCATGTTTAGAACTTGTTTTGATGCATGAATTTGATGTTATTGAAGTAGCTCTTTAATATATCTGAGTTTGAGCATGATTAGTAAGGTTTTGATGTGAGTTTGAAGTATTTTGGAAGGGTTTAAGAGTTGAAAATTGAAGGAAGAACAAGACGTAATTTTCTGGAAAATCTGCAGAATTGGGAAACCTTGAATCTGACCTGATTTTGAGGATTTTTTTGAGGCAGTTCCTAAACTTCAAAAACTATGGGATTTTTATTGAGACTTCCTCTATGAGTCTTCTATCTACAGTAAAAATTTCAGGATCTAGTTCAAAGTATTGAGCACTATAGAAAATTTTAATCTAGCATCACTCAAATTCGGAATTGAGCAGTCTGCGCCGACACAAGTTGGAAAAACAGTCATATCTCCTAGCTCGAGACTCGAAAACACATTCCGCTTGCTTTGCTGAAAACTAGACACATAGAGCTTTCTAACGATGCAAACCGTACGCTGTGGTTATGCCTGAGCAATAACAGATTTGCTGTTAAAGTTGATCCAAAATCTGTCTCTGCACCAGTTTTAGTATTATGTTAAATTATAATCGCGAGACCGTAGTAAGGTTACCCGAACTCCGTTTTTGATGCATGACCTGTCGATTCGAAGAGGAAGAAGTTAACTTTTCAACGGTTTAAGTGAAATTCTTAGAATTCACGATTACGTATTGGATATGGTCAGAACCGTACACGTTGGCCATGGACTAAGCCTTATTCTTGGAAATTCTTGTATCAAATCTCATTGAATCATCTTTGGAGCATTGAAGCACATCATCCATCATTTTTATTGCATTGGTCTCATTCATTATCATATTAGGGATGGAGATTAAAAAGAAGATCATAGGCTAGACTTATTGATGCATTTTACTTGCATTTTAACATGAGTTGGAGTACGAATTATACTAAGTGTAGTGTCATTCATATTCTAGGATCGGGGGACGAGTCTCCACCTCAAGGTTGAGAAGGAGGCTTTTCGCTTTTGTCTTTTGGATCTCTAAGGTGAGTGTTGTTTCATTTAAGTGGCTAGCTAAAAATAAACTTATACTTTTTCTGCAAATATTGCAAATTTTTTACGGTTGTGGATATGGATCAAGATGCTTGAAACATGTTTTTTTTATAATTTCAATAGCATGTCATAGCTGTATTGTTCTTTGGATTTGCTTTTTTCTTGATGTACACAAGAAGGGTATAAATTATCTGTTTGCTGTACACAAACAAGGTCTAAATTGTTGAAAGTATCCTGTTCACAGGGTCACGGTACCGTCATAACTCCTGGTTGCGAAGAAAGCAACCTTATGGCTTCTTGAAATATTGTTGCTTACTTAATTGTTTGTGAAGAATAGTACGTTTCTTGCTAAATATGATTAGAAGTATTATTTGATCCATGTTTGCTCGTGTAAACTGTTTTATGCTTTCCGCTTGAATGAAGCAGTAACACTCACAATCCTTTCAGGTATCCAAAATAGAGTTTTGGTCCACTACTGGTCTGACAGGCTGTAGGAGTGGAGATGAGGGACGACTTGGTGTCCTTTTGGCGTAGTACCTATTATGATATAAATTTTTGGAAAGTTGTTGTACCTTATGTGGATGTGAACTCTTCTTGTATAGTTCTCTTGTAAACGTTATTTTGGAAGCCAGGTGTAATCTTTTTGGTCGACTTTGTCCTGCGTTTATGGAATGAATGTTATTAAGGTTGATATCTAGCTTTCTTTGAGACAGTTTTTGCTAATCCTCTTAAAGCGGGTCGTTACAATGTCTGTCTCATAGGTCAATGTCTGGCCATTTCTAAGGTGTATACTTTTTTTTTTCCGGGTTAAATTTATTGTGTATACTGGATCTAGAAAATTTCTACATTGAACTATCATCACCTATGTTATCAATATTTATGGACCGAGCTAGGACCTATGTTCATAACTTACATGAATCCCTTTCTTATTCTGATGACTATTTTCAGAACGTCAAGTAAAATGAGGCTTAATTAGGTTGAGTTATGAATGATAGTAGTTGCTTTGAACAGTTCTGTTGCTCACATTTGCAACTATATCCCTTGAGCTATAATTCAGAATATTGGAGCTCCATCCTATCTTAATTCCCTCACTTCCGTTGACTACTAACATTGGTATCATCGGCATGTACCTTTAGAAAATGGCAAATGAATATACAACATGCCAAACAACTTCATCGTAATATAAATTGTTTACTACTACTCAAAAAACATACCAAGTACGTTCAATAGATTGTCCATCTTCATTCAAGTAGTCAAAGAAGGATGTCATCATCCTTGGGGAACAGGAATCTCGTAAAAAAAGATGTGGAGTGTATACGTACGTACGTACCACTTGTAATCGAAGGTATTGACCGCTGAAGATCTGCCATTGAAAACAATATAAGCTCCTTGTTGACAAAGTCACTATACTTAATGAGCTTCTCCTTCTGATCAAGGTAAGTACCAGGCTGCAACGACAAAAACAAATAAAGTGTTGTCCCCATTAGAAAACACAACTTTTGCAAACCAAAAGAGAACTTACAAATTTGAGGAATACATTACATAACTTCAAACCTCAAAGTGTCGGAGCCAATTCTTTCTTGCTTCAATTTTCTTCTTGCTGAAGGCAAGCTCAATTGCTTCCCCATCTTGTTCATCTTCCCAGATGATGTCTTTCCTGTGGCTTTCAAGATCATGGAAGTATTCCTGTGGCTTTCAAGATCATTGGTAGTTATGGCCTACGTGGCCAACAAACCGTTAGCTAACCTATCTTCACTAGCCCCCCTTGGCGTGTATATGGTGTAACTTATTTTCATAGAGAGAGCAATTTAATTTCCACAAAGGGCAACTTTATTTCATAGAAGGAGCAACATATGTGGATTCACAAAGCAACTATCTCCAGCAACAAAACATAGAGTTCTTGCATAGATCCAACAACAATACTACCACAATTTATAATTACTAGAATGAAATAAAATACAATTACTCCTATTCGTCATCGGAATACTTAGATACTTCGGGGTCGGATATACTAAATTATATAAATGATTTTCCTAACTTTATGTAGGATCAGCCACAGATGAGACGTTATCGAGACATGCAATTTTCCAATTTCATCAAATGGCGCCGTATTTTTGTTGATTGGGGAAACTAGAAGTTGAAGGCACGCGTCTGAACAAACATTTAGTTATGACAATAAATGGATTTGCCATTTCATGGGTTCCATCCAAGGTGCAACCACGTAATATTGAAGGTTTTGGTGTTACTCAAAACACCAAGAAAGTTTGATATGGCCTGTCACTGCTATAATTGAATTTAAATAATTTAAATAAATACTCCGACCCGAGTTTAAGGCATTGGTGTTACTTAAATCCACATACCACTTTATTCCCATAATTTAATTAAAGAGCCAAAACAAATCAAGTTTACTTCTATAACCAACATTACCAACCAAACGGAAGGCCCAATGGGATAGCCTTCAAAATCAACTACAAAACCACCTGATTAACACATACAACCAAAGCTACGAAAACCAATCACTAGAACAAAGAAAGAGTCTGCTTTTGAGTACCATGGTTAGAACATGACCATTACACTTTTAGTCTCAACTATAGTTAGAGAGAGAGAGAGGGGCTAATTACCATACAAAAAAATTCAACAACCAATAGTTCAATTTAAAAGGGTCTAGTACAAGGAAGTTGACACAATTAGCAAATGGCATCCCCACCGTGCGATTGCACCCTGGTACGCCAATAGTAGGATACCGATCTTCAGCCGAACCAACCTATGCTGCCTGGAACACAATTACAAAATTGTTATTTCGTCAGAATTAGAAATTTGCATTACTTACATAACAGAAATTTGATTGAATATAGAGAGAATAACCCCAAAAACCACCCAACTGGGCCTTTGAGCAAAGATTACCAATGAACATGAAGGATGTAACCAAACATGCTTTCCAGTCAATGCGACCTCACATCCAAGTTGATCATAACCGGAATACATAGCCACATTCTCTGAAAGTGAAGAGAGACAAGTTTGTTGCTCAAAAGACACCTGTGCATTCCAATGCTAGTAACTTGGAATAATAAGATTAAGCTCATGCCGAAGACAAGTTTCCAATCAACAGACAATGTCTTGCCATCTCCGCATGGATTTGGCATTTCCAACACCACGTATTATTGAGGCACACCTTCCCATTCCTTATAAACATAGAGCAAAGTCAAAAGGTCACCATTGGGATGGCAAAATTGCACCTTATAGTAATCAAATTTAAGCTTATCTTCCTCATTACCCATTCTGCAAAATATGCTACTGGCATTTGGCATTATGGCAGCCAGAACAAGACCCTCTTTACCCAAGCGGTGCTCGAAGCATTGAAGAATTAATTTTCCCAACCAAGGTTCAATGCCCAATCTTACCAATTTCAGCCCATTCGTTGTTAAATTCAAAATATCATTCTTTAATAAAAACATGTCACACCCTGTTCCGAAATAGCACCTCATCAGCCTATCCCGATACGACACGCAACAACAACCCAACGACAACCAACTACTAGCAATTCCAAGAATAACTAAAAACTGAAGTTCAACAGCCACATTTTATTTACATCTCAAAATAACTGTCATTTACAAATTACAGCGGAAGTCTGTCAAGAAATAAATAAATAAAAATAAACTATACATAACCAACTATTATCAAAAAAAAAAAAACTAAACTAGGCAAAAATCATCCACGGGCCAGGAGACAAAGACTCCAACCGGCCTCAACCACGCACTCCTCGAGCGAGTCACAAAAACACGCAAAAACGCGACCTGTAGTGGACACCGACCTATACCTGCAAAACTGGAACCCAAAACGAGTCCCAGGAGTGTATATGAGACATGGATGCTAATCAATGAAAACATTAAATCTAGCATCACAAATAAATATGCATTAAGCAAATTATCGACACGAAGTCTTTAGTTCGACACAAAGTCATTAAATCCGACACGAAGTCATTAACTTGGCATAAAGCCAAAGAATTCGACACGAAGTCAGGAGCACGACACTAAGTCCGGCTGTTGGTCGTTGTTGTCTATCAACACAAAGTCACAGTTCAATATCACAAATTCAATCCAATTGAAGAACATCTATGAATCGAACACTCACCTCGGTCTCCAACAAAAAGGAAAACCAACACAAGCTCACTCCCTACGTGGAGTCGCGGTACTTGTCGTTGCTTCCGAACCTAACATTCATCATACGTAACCACACATGTGAGTATTAATATGGGAATACTCATAAGAACGAATTTTAGCAACTACTTGCTTATACTCCTTAACAAAATATAACAATAGAAGCACTAACTTCAACCAAGTCTAGCAACTGTTTTTCAGTTCTCAACAATATGAACTCGAGTTCCAATTCACACACAGCCTATTCCAGGCAAACATGACCAGTTTCAGCCATTTAAATTCAATTACAGCACCCTAAGGGGTGTTTTATGCCTCTAAAACATATTTTCAGCATTCACTAGCAATTTCCTGCACTTAAACACATATTTCCTGCACATAACGCATATTTCCTGCACAGCACATATTTCCTGCACTTATCAATGGTTTTTCAGCAGTTATATAAGCGATTTCGGCATCCAAATGTCAATTTCCAGCAACCAAAACTCAGGTTCAGCACCTATAAACCCAGTTCCAGCACCTAAGTAATTGTTTTCAGCATACAAACTACTTTGAGCTACTAATTTGAGCACATACAAGCGGTTTCCGTAGTAAAATTCCTGCAGAAACTCAAGTAATAGTAACCTAATCATCAAATTCAAGTTCGAACATTTAATTTTTCCACTTCCAATCTCAAATGACTGTTCCAGAACGAAAGAATGCAAGCAATGGTCAACTAGGGCACCAAAAACCCTCCTGATATAAAACCAACAGACCCAATTCAAGAACATGAAAATTACCTAGTTTTTTTTCAAGTATAAGAGACATCAAGAGAAAGAGAATAGCTTACTGATTTTGGCTTAACTCCCTTGCTCCTCTCTTCACTCTATACGTCTCCCTCTCTCTCTCTCTAAACGTAGAAGAGAAGTCTCTGCCTTTGGGTTTCTTTTTTTTTTATTCCAATAAATATGTATAACATATACACACATGCACTTCAGGTGAAGCCCACGTCCACACACAGCACATCTTTCTTTTTTTTGTAAACTAAGACCCTATAGTTCTAGGAAAACACATTAAAGGTCCACATAAAAATAAAACCCACTTTCCATTCTCTTTTTACTAGTTTTTTTTTTTAAGTGTTATAAGGATAACTGACTCACACACATGCAATTAAAATATTTGCTCTACACACCCATAAGTTATAAAATGAACTCTTAAGCACCTTAAGTTAATAGGATGTTACAAAACAGCTCTAACTGGATAAGATTTCTAATGGCCATGTCAATAGCTATTGCATTAAGAGCATCAATAAAATCTAAACTCTGTACCCATCAGTTGTGCCCAAAGCAAGAATCCTTAAAACTACCACACCAAGATGAACCCAAGTGATTTATTGGGTTCCTAATGAGGTGGCATCAATTGAAAATCACTCTCGGAATAAAGTCTATAACACCTTCCCGGTTCAGTTCTCCCAGCACGACCATTTACCTTTTTGATTTGCAGAGCTCAAACTAATCCAGCAAACCTTGAGGACATTCATACCAGAGCCAAGTTCAAACCTAATCTCTTTCACCATAAAAGGTAACGCAACTACAGAGGGAAATTTGAACTTTTCACAATTCCATTCTACTTCCATCTGAGATTTGAACTTTTTCACAACCCCATTCTACTTTTCAAATAAGGTCCAACTTTGTTCGAAAAAGTAAGCGTACGATACGATTAGGATACGAGCATATTTTTTCTTAGGAGACACGCTCCATTTCAATTATCCAACTGGAAATCCCAACAACGTCTTACCCAATCAAGGAATGGACTAAACTAGGATATGAACAAACAAATCTTATCAAGCAAAGAAACTTGACAATTCAAAGGCTTTAATAGTTAAAATGGCTATAATAGAAACTTATTAACAAAAGAAACTGCTACAACCAATCTAGGGCAAACATTCTTACATAGAGAGCAACAACAGTTCTTACAAGGAGAAAAACCAGGTCACTTAAAGAGCAACTATTTTGTTTTCAAGAAAAACAAACTTACGTGACTCGAAGAACCACATTTCATACAGACCAACACACCCTTGTAAAGGGAAAACCATTCAGTGAGCTAAAATATAGGTCACTGTCCTTAACAGTCTAGGGCATACATTCTTACAAAGAGAGCAACAACAGTTCATAAAAGGAGCAACATTTGGTGACTTAGAGAGCAACGTTTGTATTTTCAGAAAAAAACAAGTTACACGACTTGAAGGAGAACCACATTTCACACACACAAGGGTAAAGGGACAGCCATTGAGTGAGTTAAAACATGGGTGACTGCCCTTAACAGTCAAGGGCATACTATCTTACAAAGAGAGCAACAACAGTTCATAAAAGGAGCAACATTTTGTGACTTAGAGAGCAACGTTTGTATTTTCAGACAAAAACAAGTTACACGACTTGAAGGAGAACCACATTTCATACACACCAACACACACAAGGGTGAAGGGACAGCCATTGAGTGAGTTAAAGCATGGGTGACTGCCCTTAACAGTCCAGGGCATACTATCTTACAAATAGAGCATTAAAATTTCATAAAAGGAGCAACATTAGGTGACTTAGAGAGCAACATTTGTATTTTAATAAAAAAAAAAAACAAGTTACACGACTTGAAGGAAAACCACATTTCATACACACCAACACACACAAGGGTGAAGGGACAGCTATTGAGTGAGTTAAAACATGGGTGACTTCCCTTAACAGTCAAGGGCATACTATCTTACAAAAAGAGCAACAACAGTTCATAAAAGGAGCAACATTTGATGACTTAAAGAGCAACGTTTGTATTTTCAGAAAAAACAAGTTACACGACTTGAGGGAGAACCACATTTCATAGACACCAACACACACAAGGGTGAAGGGACAGCCATTGAGTGCGTTAAAACATGGGTGACTGCCCTTAACAGTTAAGGGCATACTATCTTACAAACAGAGCAACAACAGTTCATAAAAGGAGCAACATTTGGTGACTAGAGAGCAACGTTTGTATTTTCAGACAAAAACAAGTTACACGACTTGAAAGAGAACCACATTTCATACACGCAAACACACACAAAGGTAAAGGGACAGCCATTGAGTGAGTTAAAACATGGGTGACTGCCCTTAACAGTCAAGGGTATACTATCTTACAAAGAGAGTAACAACAGTTCATAAAAGGAGCAACATTTGGTGACTTAGAGAGCAACGTTTGTATTTTCAGAAAAAATCAACTTACACGACTTGAAGGAGAATCACATTTCATACACACCAACACACACAAGGGTGAAGGGACAGCCATTGAGTGAGTTAAAGCATGGGTGACTGCCCTTAACAGTCCAGGGCATACTATCTTACAAAGAGAGCATTAAAATTTCATAAAAGGAGCAACATTAGGTGACTTAGAGAGCAACATTTGTATTTTCAGAAAAAAACAAGTTACACGACTTGAAAGAAAATCACATTTCATACACACCAACACACACAAGGGTGAAGGGCCAGCCATTGAGTGAGTTAAAGCATGGGTGACTGCCCTTAACAGTCAAGGGCATACTATCTTACAAAGAGAGCAACAACAGTTCATAAAAGGAGTAACATTTGGTGACTTAGAGAGCAACGTTTGTATTTTCAGAAAAAAAATAAGTTACACGACTTGAAGAAGAATCACATTTCATACACACCAACACACACAAGGGTGAAGGGACAGCCATTGAGTGAGTTAAACCATGGATGACTGCCCTTAACAGTCCAGGGCATACTATCTTACAAAGAAAGCAACAAAAGTTCATAAAAGGAGCAACATTGGGGGACTTAAAGAGCAACGATTGTATTTTCTGGAAAAAAACACCAGCAACCAAAAACATCACTCACCCCTTTTTTTTCAACAAGTCACCTCCACATGATCCAATATCCCTTCTCAAGACACAATATGGATAGTAGAGCTTAACAAGAAAAGGCTATCATGCAAGAGGCTCAAATGGGCTCACAAGGGATAAGTGTATGAAAGAAAGAAACGAACTGGCTCAAAGTATCAAAGGCGGCCTATAATCCTTTCCCAAGGGCAACACATCCATGCAAATTTTCAAACCCAAGAGATAAATAAACATCACATTAAGTTCCCAATACTTGACAACAAAGAGAATGAGATCAACTACGAATATGTTCTTCTGTGACAAATTAGAGTTTATGTGACACCCACTCCAAGAAAAGGTAAGGCTCTAAACTCACATGGGCATAAGTCTCCACTAAACAAGCCATTAAGAACAGTCAGTATGCAACTCAAAAAGCGACCAAAGCCCACATAAACGTGAAGTGCAAAAGTGCTAAGAATAAGTGCCATGACGAATTTCTTGCGACAAGCTAGCAAAAAGAACTACAATACCATAGAGATATCCAAGCAAGTTACACGACTTGAAGGAAAACCACATTTCATACACACCAACACACACAAGGGTGAAGGGACAGCCATTGAGTGAGTTAAAACATGGGTGGCTGCCCTTAACAGTCCAGGGCATACTATCTTACAAAGAGAGCAATAACAGTTCATAAAAGGAGTAACATTTGGTGACTTAAAGAGCAACGTTTGTATTTTCAGAAAAAAAACAAGTTACACGTCTTGAAGGAGAACCACATTTCATACACACCAACACACACAAGGGTGAAGGGACAGCCATTGAGTAAGTTAAAACATGTGTGACAGCCAATAACAGTCCAGGGCATACTATCTTACAAAGAGAGCAACGAAAGTTAATACAAGAAGCAACATTAGGTGACTTAAAAAGCAACCTTCGTATTTTCAGGAAAAAACAAGTTACATAACTTGAAGAATAACCACATTTCATACACACCAACACACACAAGGGTAAAGGGACAACCATTGAGTGAGTACAAACATGGGTGACTGCCCTTAACAGTCTAGGGCATACTTTCTTACATAGAGAGCAACAAAAATTCATACAAGGTGTAACATTAGGTGACTTAAAGAGCAACTATTATATTTTCAGGAAGAGTTTTTTTCGAAAACATCCCTCAAACTATCAAAAACGTTTACTCTGTCCTCCAACTATTGAATCCATGTCTATGTTGTCCTCTCTAACTTCTATTAACTTTTAAACGAAAAGCACCCATGCGAGCAGCACATTCCACACCTTAAGGGGCAGAAATTTCATTCCACATCAATCCACCAATCTGGTGCCAGACTGAAATGGGTTTCCTACAATCGCGGTATATATACAGACATACAATCGAGAGATAAAACAGAGTACAACACCAAGAGTACACCACCAGCCTCCATCCCTTGACCTATCTCCCTCCCTGTGACTTCCCTCCCTTCCTGTGACCTCCCTCCATCTCCAGCCATGCATTCCTCATCCTCATCCTCTTCAAACACTCTAAATGAGTACCCTATTGATCATTTCATGGTTGACAAGACTGTAACTGTTGGAAATCTAAAGTATCTACCATGAAGTTGTGTCCATGTTTGAAGTGCTCAAAAACTTAAGCTATGACTGTGTCCTAAGTTGTGTCTGTGTCCAAAATTTGTGTCTAAAAATGCAAATAAACGATTTCACCACTGCCTTCTGCATTTGTTTGCGTAATGAAATGATTTCACCACTCCAAATTTGGTAACAGAGCTGCATCTAAACTGGTGGAGGAAAGTGCATCCATCAAAGTACAACAAAGTGCAGCAATCATTACAAACCAATGCTGAAACTGAAAGTGCATAACACAAAACTTAAACTGAAAGTACAGATTCAATGCCAAATACAGATTCAGCAGCTATAAAACTAAAGTAGGTTCAACTACTTCATATTCAACTGTCATGACCTACAAAAAAACAGACCACATTCTGGTTTTGCTATTACTTACAAATTTCTGGATTTGTGTGTGTAAGAATGGTGTGGATTCAACTGTCATTAGCTACAAAAATCGTTCAGTGCAGCCAACTCCTCTCCTTAAGCCTTCATCGATCAAAATTCTGAATTTGAGTGTGTAACAATGGTGTGGACTATGGAGTGATGAGTAGGCTATGTATACAAAGTATGAGAGACAGAGAGAAGGGGGAGGGTTTTGTGCATGGAATTCTGGATTGATGTGGAATGGCATTTTTGCCCTTTCACTTGTGGGGAATTAGCGCATGTGCTGCTCACATGTGTGTTTTCCGTTTAAAAGTTAAAAGAAGTTAGAGAAGAGGACAACATAGACTTGGAGGACTAAGTAACCGTCTTTGATAGTTTGATGACGAAGTAAACAAATGGTGTATAGTTTGAGGGAGGGATGTTTCCAAATAATACTCTTACAGTAAAAAAAAACATGTTACATAACTTCAAGAAGAACCACATTTCATATATACGAAGCAACACACAAGGGTAAAGGGACAGCCATTCAGTAAGTTAAAACATGGGTGACTGCCCTTAACAGCCTAGGGCATACTTTCTTACATAGAGAGCAACAACAGTTCTTACAAGGAGTAACATTAGATGACTTAAAGAGCAACTGCTATATTTTTTGGAAAAACAAACTTCCATTGCAATGGCGACAATGGGGGTACAGAATGGTGGATCAAATGTTGGTATTAACATAGTACATTTTTCTCCTAGGGGGAACTAATGGGCAAGTCTCAATATTGCCCCTTCTATTCCTCACTCATACAATGTGAAAAACCAAATTGCTTATAAACAAATTCACATGGATGGAATGAGAGAAGAGAAAAGAGAGAAAACTGCAAACAAATTGAAACACCCAACCCAAAAAATTCCTTACCAGATGCGTACGATTTTCTGTTTGGTCAAGGACAAGATCTTGCTTCTTCTTCCGTGGAATGGTAAGAGTACTGTACCATTGAGAGAGAGATGAAGTCAGAGAGGAAGAAGAGGTGAAGGAGAAGAGGTCGAGAGGAGGAAAGAAGCAGAACAAACCCTACCTCTTGTTGTTCGCTTCCAGTCGGACGTCCTGTTCAGAGCCGTGTGGGAATTGGAAGGAATTGAAGGGGGAACGATGGATGGGTGGGTGGGTGGGTTTGGGGTTTAGGGTTTTTTTGATAAAGGGTATAACAGTCATTTTAGGTGGCCTCTCCATGTATTGGGAATTAATCTTTCTCCTTGTCATGTTTAGATGAATTCCGAAAAAAGTGTTCCATCATTTGGGCATTAGTTGCCCCTTTACCCACTGATATGCAATTCTCCCAAAAAACTATTAGAATAGATTTTAATTAGCAAATACTTGCTTCGTTTTGTTTGTTTATTTTCAATGATCGTTTACTCTTTTTACTATTGTAATCGTATCACATAGAGGTGGCAATCCAAACCCGTATTTCTTAACCCGTCCAAATCCGCCCACTTATAACCCAACCCAATCCGCCCATATTATGTAATTGGTTGATATGGGTTGAACCCATATCAACCCATATTTATATGGGTTTAGATGGGTTGAGAGTGGGTTAAATATGGGTCAGAATTAAAAATTGCCCAACACCTCTTTCTCTCTCAGCCCACACTCTCCCCCGTCTTTCTCTGGTACACATTTGGCGTCGAGATTAGAAGAGAGAGTAAATAAACCCAAGTGTAGAGAGAGAGAGATAGACAACCAGATCAAATTCAATCCTACTCCTTCATTTCAACTCCTCCCTCTCTCTCTCTCCCTCCTTTATGAACTCCCGTTTTTTTGCTAGAAAAATGTCCCAGTGATATAAGTACACCAAATTCTCTCTCTCTCTCTCTCTAAGAATCTCTCCATTCCAGTGAGATAAGTACACCAATTTTTTTTGACTTTTTTTTTTAAAGTGATTTTTTCAAAAATATATAAGTAAAGGACAAAAAATTTTACTTTTCCATTTGCCACCTCTAAAATTCATCCACACAAATTCTCTCTCTCTCTCTCCAATCCCTTGAGCTCCTATGAGCGACAAGTATTTTACGATTTTTGATTCGCTCCAATCAGAAAAGTACGGAGTAAAAAATTTTGACTTTTACCCAAATATTTTTGAAAACATCCAAGATAAAGCCCAAAAAACCGGTTGTTGGGATTTATCTTGAATATTACAAAAAATATTAGGGTAAAAGTAAAAAAAAAATTTACTTTTTCGATTCTCTCGTTGAGACGAACTAATAGGAATAAAAAGTTTGTCTCAAAACAAACAAATACAAAAAATTGAGTTTTAATCATAAAATTTTACTTTTCTGAATTCCCTTATTGAGACAAATCACCCGCGGGGGGAAGGGAGAAAAACGAAAACAAAAAACAAAACCAAAACCGAAAAGAAAAAAAAAAAAAGAGGAGAGGAAAACGGGTCGGGTCGGGCGGGTTTGGGTTTGGCTTGACCCATATTTGACCCGACCCGTTCAACCCGTTTACTTTTTGACCCATATTCGACCCGCCCACATTTGACCCACGACCCGTTTCAACCCGCCCAAATCCGCCCGGACCCGCCCGTTTGCCACCTCTAGTATCACAATATAGAATAAGAGGCTACATACACTACTATTCATCCACTATATCATCCATTACATTTTTTGCAGAGCTCATCCCGAGTCCCAAAAAAATACAGAAAAATGTTTATAAATTTTAGAATAATATTTTATGTAGCCTTGTAAAAAAATCAGCTCCAACGGATATCGGTAAGTATTATTTCTTGATTTGTAGGGGCGAAACTGTTCAACTGCACAGTTTCGTCCCTACGAATCAAGAAATAATACACTTGATTATTTTGCAAAAAAATACACTTGTAAGGGAGTGACGTTAACAAAAAAATGAGCGGCAAAATCAGCCGCCAAAATCTATCTCAAGATGACTTTTGAAAGATTTTTAGTACCCAAAAAAAAAAAAGTTCGCACACATTTCAATTGTTTTTGGACTTAAAATGAAGGTAGAGGTCTACTTCAGGCCCAATAAGCCCAAAAAACCCAACTTAACAATCCAATTTCTGACCCAAAAGTTGAATCTCGCGGTCACAACACCAAAGTTTACGGTCACAACGCAAAAGTTTGCGGTCATCTGCGTCTTACTTTATATAACCGCAACAAACGTATACTGCTAGTAGTAATCACGCTTTTGACGTAGTTATAATAATACTCCTAATTAAAAAAAGGCGGAAATCATTACTTGGCCCAGCACCCAGCTACCGTCAAATATATTCAAATTTTGTCCTTATCACAAACCCTAGATCCTTTTTTCCAGTTCCAGTTCAAGAATTCCATACCCTTTTCTTCCCTAATTGTTCGAACTTCAGGAAGATCTTCATCCCTGGATTGGCAAAAGGTACGTCTAATGGTCACAATTCCTCTCTCTCTTTCTCTCTCTCGACACACACACAGATATACAGATAGATAGATACTACGTGCGCTGTGGCACAGTAAGATTGCTTGGTCGATAATTTCACAAGGAGCACAAATCTCCAGTATTATTTCATGTTGCTAAGAGATTCGTGTCGTTTGATTACGATCAGGGCATGAAGCGTATTGTGAAGATAATGACATTGTTAGTGGCAACATCTGCCTTTTGGATTGGTCTGTTGCAAACATCTATGGTTCCACGCACCTATACTTGGTTGGTGAGCTCCTTTCTCTAGTTGTTGTAAAATTACTAGGTACTATATTTGTGTCTTTCAGCTTATGTTCTTTAACTTTGCGGTGTTTACTTCCTTTTTCCAGCTACCTTTGTACTTCGCCTTGTCGCTAGGATGTTACGGCCTATTAATGGTTGGAGTTGGGCTGATGCAGTTTCGAACTTGCCCGCAAGAAGCTGTTCTGTTGCAGCAGGTATCTTACTTGACCTTTTTGTTCATCCCAGAAAGCATTGTTTCAGCTTTCTCGACATGCAAGGGATACTGGTGAACAATTTTTACTTACGGTCGCAGAGGTGAAAGATGAAGAGAGATGCAATTACTTAGGTTGTTTGACTGACTTGTTTTTGTTCATGCCCATCCCTTAAGTCTTGAAGCCTTGGTTCCCTATCAAAGCGGTGAAAGATAGGAAAATTGTCGGAGTTCGAAAAATTTGAGCATGCCAATGTGCCTTTAAAATAGGTGTATTGTTTTTTTAAAATAGATGTCTGGTTTGAAATGCTCGAATTTGGGAGCTTTCTATCTGATATTTTGGATGTGAAAAGAGTCAGTATGATCCAGCCCTTTTGTTTTAAGCTTTCATGAACTTTTGTTACTGGTTCATATATCGAAACTTACTGCGCTTTGCACTTTCATTTAGAAATTTTCCTGATTCAGAAATTTTCTACGCGGACATAGGGTATGGAACTCCCGTTTGGACAAATTTGATGGAACGCTCAATGAGGAAGTCTAGTTTGTGACTTCCTTAAGTTCCTTTTGTCAAAGGGTCTGGCTTGCCTTAAAATCTGATAGGTGGGTAAACTTAATAGTAGTTCTTTTGACTACTTTGACTGGAATGGCTCAAAGTACACTTCTTTATATGCCATCCAATCCCCAAGAAATGTTGTTAAATAGATATCTATTATACCCTATTTCCACGACCCAAGGTTTTTATCTTGACAAAGCAAATGCAAATCAATTGGGATGTTAAACCCCAATTCATCATCTAAAACCTGTTAATGTGCGATTTTCGGCTTACCTGAATTGTTTTGTGCCTTCCTTCCTTTGTATATTGTAATGTCTTTAGAGGGTTATTGACAGAAATTTGGTCATCGCAATGGTGGTTTTTCTTTATTGCTGGGGTCAAGTCTTCTGCACGTTCACCGTTATAATTGGATCAAGAATATAGTGGATTCTTGTTTTCTATTGATCAATTAAGATTCCATGTCTTCCTCATGATTTATAAAATCATTATCTAGTAAGGTTCTTTGTGCAGGACATTGTAGAGGCCAAGGGATTCCTGGAGCAAAGAGGAGTTCATATCAGCTCTTATTGATCCAATCAGCAAAGTGCCTTGCCAGGAAAGGGCCAACTACGCAAAGAGATATTTTAAGGCCACCCGGTATGCATGAGTATTTCATGTGGATAGACATCAGGAAATGCTCTCAATTTGGCAAATAATCTTGCTCCAATTTTTTGTTATCGGCATTGAATATACCCTTCCTAACTGTTTTGTCTTTTCATGTAAATTGAGTTTGATATTAGGCAGCAAAGGTTATATACTTTGTATATGGAGTTCGACTTTATTGCATAGCGTTAACGTAAAAAGGGATACAAACATATACGGTTTTGGATTTTTTTTATACAGATTACATAGAGGAGCAAACCTGCCACAACCCTGTACTGGGCCACAAACCGGCTTGAATGTTATTTATGTATGTAAGCACCCAAACCAAACACCCCCCTGTGGTTCCAAGATCATGGATATCCGTGGCCACCCATACCATCAACTTTAGGAGCAACTATGTCTTGGTTTTCTACGGATCAAAAAAAGATGTCTTGGTTTTCTCCTTTAGCTGTATCTTTAGGCCCGACTTCAGCTTTGTTGATACTCGTCCACCACCAAGGAAAGTTTGGAAATTATGGAAACCACAAAGTTTGTGGATTGTAGACCCCTTCTTCTTTTCTCTGGCGATGAACGCCACGAGGAAGATAGAAAGGACAACTAGTGCCTTAGTGAATCTCTCCATTGGAAACTTTTCACTAGTATGTATCTTTCGTTTTTTTTGGGTATGGAGAAGAGGGGTTGAAGCCTACCTGTTTTATAGCACGGGATGGGAGATTGAAAGCTTCTTCTCTTAACAACTATGGGACTCTTATTAGTGGGTCCATGCATATAGGCCACATGGTTATAGGAAATATAAGCAAGTTAGTTCCTAGTGGCTTTTCATCTTTAATTCCTATTGGCCCATAGTTTTTGTATTTGGATTTTCTCTTAGGTTGCTCTGATTGCCAGAGATGGAAAGATTGCCGTAGCACAATTTATTGATGGTCCATGAATTTAATGGGTCAACATTTTTCTTGCTTCAAAGCAAAGCATTTTCGTTTCAGTACTATGATCTGGTGGCTTACATTTGCAAAATTTAAACCGTTAGGTTAGGATGCTAAGTGGGTGGAGTTAGAAGGTTACCTAAATGCTACTATGTCAAGATAAAGATTTACCCACTTAGGTGGTAATGCTGTTTTTGTATCTTGGATTTGTGGAGGGAAGGGAAAAACATGTGAAAACATAATGAAGTGAGAGATTGAAAGTTTTTCATTGCCGACGCGAGCACAAATGTTGTTTTTTTATCAATGTTCTTTAGAGCATCCACGCTAGAACAAAGATGTAGCTCACTGTGACCACAAGATCTTGGCTATTTACAAGTTAATATTGGGTGTAACAGTGGTACCAGCTGGCTGTATAACTAACCAATGAGAAATCTCGCCTATCGATAGTGGGGGCTACATTGTTAGGTTACTGGTAGACAAAGGATGTCTATGTAATCCAGTTGCGCTTTTAGGCGCGGACAGCACATAGGGGGATTAGTTAGTAGTGAATCCTATAATGGTATGGTGAAGATAACATGACACCTAACCTAAGGTTGAATAATTCTAGCATCCCGATCTCCCTTCACAATGGTGGACAAGGTTAATCCTTTCTATTGATGTTTTTTGTGCAGTATAATTTGGCTTATGAGGAAATAAGAAGTTTAGCTGTTATGTTTAACATCAAAGGTAAGTCATATGAGTGATCGAAGCTATAGAAGACAAGGGTTCATTATAAACCACTTTTTTTTTTTTCATTGGTTTAAAATAACTTCATTTAACTGGGATAAGACTTGTAAGACTATTGCTGATATTTTCCCGTAACCACCTTATTCGATAAATGGTGTTAGACAGTTAGAGTGTGTATCGGATCACATTTTGATAGCTAAATTTTCTTTTTCTCTGTTAAAGCTAAAATAATGCTGAGAGGTTATCTGTCATTTAGAATTCTATGTTCTGACTTTCTTTAGCCAGTGAGTTATTGCATGCCTTGATTGCAACAGATGGCTGAACTGACTAGTTCCTTTGTCTTCTTTGACTATGATTGGGAAATGGGTGCAACCCAAAGACTTTGATGTATGTTGTACAATCTAAAGGAAATGATGTTAAGGTAAAATGATTTTTGCCATTTTCCATGACCCAAAATTTTGTTATTTTAGAAAATAAAGGTATTTCCATTGCAATGTGAACGCCTCATCCATCATCAGAACCTGTTAATATAGGATTTGGGGCTTAAGGCTTTGGATTATTCCTTCCCCTCTTATCATACGGCAATATTTTTAGAGGGTTACTCTTAGGCATTTGGTCAATGCGGCGGTTGTTTTGCTGTTTCATGGGGGTGAACTCATATTATTCTGCTTGTTCACCTGTCTGAATTGGATAATGTTTGGTCTAAAAGATAGTGGATGCTTCTTCGTTATCCAATAAATAAAGATTTTATTAGTTCTTGCGCATGCTTTATAAATTCACTGCTAGGAAGGTTTATTTTGTGGGACATTGTCGGGGCCAAGTAATTCTTGGACCAAAGAGGGGTTGATGTGGGTTCTGATGGAACTGATCATCAGGATTCCTTTGTGAATGCCAGGAAAGGGTCCAACTTCGCAAGAAAATCTTTTAAAAGTCACCCGTTTGGTGTTGGTGTTTCGGGTTGACAGATATCAGGAAGCATCTCAATTAGGCAAAATATTTTCCAGAATTTTGGTGTATTGAGATGAATATGTGCAAGCTCTTCAGCTAGAGAGACTAACACAATTTTAGCAGTAAAGTTTGTTTTCTTTGTCTGGATTTCACTTTTGTTGCAGAGAATTAAATAAAAAGGTAAACACAAACATTTCTGGGATACGTTTTATTGCATAGTAGATAGCAGTTAGACCCAAGGTTGACAGAGTTCATGGAGGGAGCAAACCTGCTGCAACCCCTGTAGAGGGTCACAAGCCGGCATGAACGTTATTTATGTATATAAGCACCCTAACGAAACACCCATAGGGTTGCATGATCACTAGTCATGGTCTCATGGATATCCATGCCCCGCCATACCATCAATTTTGGGAAGATATCCATGGCCAGCCATACCACCAATCTTGGGAACTTCCATGTTAGTGGTTTCTCCTTTACCCTTATCTTCAGGTCTGATTTCAGTTTTGCTGCTACCCGGCCACCACCAGTGGAAGTGTGGAAACCAGAAAGCTTGGGGGTTGTAGACCTCCTCTCCTTCGGTTGATACCATACCATCAACTTCAGGAAGATATCCGTGGCCAGCCGTACCATCAACCTGGGGAACTTCTATGTTTCTGGTATCTCCTTTAGCTATATCTTTAGGCCCACTTTCAGCTTTGTTGATACTTGCCCACCACCAGGGGATGTGTGGAAACCAGAAAGCTTGGGGATTGTAGACCTCCCCTCCTTTGGTGGAGAAATCTCTTCCTCCTTCTGCACCAGAGAGAAACGCCACGAGGAAGATGGAGAGGACAAATAGTACCGTTTTAGTAACACCCGCCATTCTTAAACTTCTTTCTCTTGTGTATCTTTCTTTCTGTCTTTTGCGATGGAGAGAAGGTGCTGATACCTCCCCAATTTATAGTGCAAGCTGAGATTGAGAACTTTCACACTTACCAACTATGGGACTCTCATCAAATGAGTTAATGCATATAGGTTATAAGGTTATAGAAAGTAGTTGTAGGTCAGTTCCCATAGGTTTTCAAATTTAATTTGTGTTGGCCCAAGATTCTTGTATTGGTATTTCTTTTAGGTTGCTCTGATTGCTAGAGATGGTAAATTTGCAGTGACATTTGTAGTTGATGGTCCCATGAATTTAATGGGTCAACATTTTGCTTGCTTCAAAGCAAACTATTACCATCTTCATAGCATAATGATATAATCCGATGTCTTAAATTTTTGAAAATGTGAATAGTTAGATAAGGTTGCTGAGCAGGTGGGGTTAGATAAACCTACTAAGGCCGTGTTTGGATCTCGGAGTTGCAAAGGGAAATGAAAAGAAAGAATAGTCACAGTCCCAATGCAATATGTGTTCATAGAAGCTCGCACTCATTTACCCATTAATCTGATGAGTTATGACTATCCTTGGATAGGGAAATGAAAAGAAAGAATAATCACAGTCCCAATGCAATAGGTGTTCATAGAAGCTCACACTCATTTACCCATTAATCTGATGAGTTATGACTATCCTTGGATCATTTTATTAACAGGAGGGTCTCGTAGTTCTTTTTGTAGCCTGGAGAGTTTGTGAAGATTATCAAGTCCTTAGTTTCCAAATGGCGCTGATTACAAACTTTTTCACCTGTTGGGAATCTTATAGGCTGGTTTTGTTGGCCAATATTTGAATTCCATCTGGCAATTCTCTATTTTTGACCTTGGTAGCATCTTCTTCTTATAAGTTTGTTTAGGAGTCATTAGACGAGAGAAACAAGTTCTGCATCTTTTTAATTAACCAATATGTCACAGAGCGTATAATCAAATAAATAAAAAAAATTTCTTGACAAAATTCAAGATCCAAACATGATACATGTTTATGAATTCTAGTATTGCAAACATGTTTACAACTGGGTCCGTTCTCAACATTATAGCCAAGAGGTGTGTTTGGTTGGTCTAGAGATGCTAATAAATCTTTATGTCAAGGGCTTGGTTTCCCAAGATCAACAGCAATCTTGTTTCTAACCATCCCATGGAATGAAATTTGTGTGCGTCATTTGTGGCTCAAAATTCTAATGCATAAATCTGTACCACCCTAGATTTGTCTTGGGATTGCATAACTAGAGCAGAATTGATTGGTGGTGGTTTTGTGGGACTTGGATTTGTGTTGGGCGTGCTTCCAATTTTCAAAGACCCACGTTGCATAAGCTTTTTTCTAGTCAATTAAATCACTCAAGAAGAGCAAAGAAGCTATAAAACAAGCTGGTTCATACGATGGACCGCCTATCAAGAAAAAACAAGGGAAAAACACCAGATTCCACTCAAACAGAAACAAAACCGTCTTAAGGAACCATCCTAAGCTCTAAGCAGCATCGCCAATGGGAAAACTAAGACATAAACCTATAAAACACCCATTATCATTGAGCTTTACAAATTTAAGTAGATATGTTCCGGGACATGCAGATCTTCTACCGTCAAGTCCTGATTTTGGTGTTTAACAAATGTGGTTTGGGGGAACACAAATGCAAACATTTACAGCGTTTGAACTCCTTTCAACAGAAAGTCTACTGGTACAGACAAAAAATCTGTACCAGTGGATACAAACCCTTTTTTGGGCTCATTTTGGGTCTCAAAAAAATGATCGGAGTCGCTCATTTTGTTTAAAATACTTTGCTTATGGTCCCTACAAAAAATAAGCTCAATCCGGTATCGGTAAGAGCATTTACAAAACATCCAAACTTTGCTCTAGAATTTAGGCGGGACAAAGTTGGACATTTTGTAAGTGTCTTAACCGATATCGGATTGAGCTTATTTTTCATAGGGACCATAAGCAAAGTATTTTAAACAAAATGAGCGACTCCGATCATTTTTTTGAGATCCAAAATGTACCCAAAAAAGGGTTTGTACCCACTGGTACAGATTTTTTGTCTGTGCCAGTAGCACCATTCTCCTTTCAAAGAGTTCCTCTACGGATCCAATTCCTAAGCATCATACTTCCAGGATCTTGCTAGAGTGGTTTCATTCAAAAAATAAGCGTCTGTGGGATTCCTTAGCCTGAGTGCAGAAGGCACAAGAAGTATCAGAAACGGCACTCCACTCCCTCAATGTATACCTAGTTGCCAATACTTCTTGAAGTAAAGCCACTGAGTGGAAGGGCATTTTGTGTTGATCAAACCTGATTCCACCAGGATACTCTTACCTGTACCTGCCCAATAGCGTGCCAAGCTAACCTTGCAGAGTATTTGTACTCCTTGGCAATTTAGAGGAACCTTCATGCATATTATCTGCAAACTTGGCTTCAGGTTACCTTCCTTACTTAATTCCCTTCCATACGGAAGCTTACTAACATGATGTGTTCATGATTCGTTCTTTGTTGAAGATAAAATAATGCTAGAGATTCTCTCTCAATTAGAAATCTAGGTTGTGACTTTTTGCTTGCCTTGAATTGCAATAGATGGTTGAACTGAGTAGTTCCTTGGACTGTAATTGGGAAATGGGTGCAGCCCAAAGAGTTTGATATATGGTGTACAATCTTAAGGAAATGATTTTAAGTTAAAATGATTTTTGCTATTGTCCACAACCCAAAATTTTGTTATTTTAGAAAATAAAGGTATTTCCATTGGGATGTGAACGCCTCATTCATCATCAGAACCTTTTAATATAGGATTTGGGGCTTGAGGCTTTGGATTATTCCTTCCTCTCTTATCATACTGCAAAACTCTTAGAGGGTTACTCTCAGGCATTTGGTCATTGCAACAGTTGTTTTGCTGTTTTATGGGGGTGAACTCATATTATTCTGCTTGTTCACCTTAATGCCTGGCTGATTTGGATAATGTTTGGTCTAAAAGATAGTGGATGCTTCTTCTTCTTTTTTTTCCAATAAATCAAAATTTTGTAATTTCTTGCACTGCTTTATAAGTTCGCAGCTGGTAAGGTTTATTTTGTAGGATATTGACAAGGCCAAGGAATTCTTGGAGCAAAGAGGGATTGATGTGGGTTCTGATGGAACTGATCATAAAAATTCCTTTTTGTATGCCACAAAAGGTTCAACTTCGCAAGAATTTTTTGAAAGGTGACCGGTTTTGTATCAGTATTTCATGCTGACAGATATCAGGAAGCATTTTGAAGTAGGCAAAATATTTTCCCGGAATTTTTTGTGTATTGATCTGAATATGTCCATGTCGTTATATTTGTGATGGACTGTGCAAGTTCTTCAGCTAGAACACTACCACTGCATTTTTTTCAGTAAAGGTGTTTTTCTTTGCCTGGATGTCACTTATTGCAGAGAACTAACACAAAAACGTAGGCACAAACATTTCTGGGGTACATTTTATTGCATAGATGATAGCACTATAGCAGTAACACACAAGATTGACAGAGTTCATGGATTGAGACCCGCTGCAACCCCTGTAGAGGGTCGCAAGTTGGCATTAGCGTTATTTATGTATATAAGCACCCTAACCAAACACCTGTTGGGTTGCATGATTACTAGTCATGGATACCCATGGCCAGCCATACCACCAATCTTGGGAACTTCCATGTTAGTGGTTTCTCCTTTACCCTTATCTTCAGGTCTGATTTCAGTTTTGCTGCTACCCGGCCACCACCAGTGGAATTGTGGAAACCAGAAAGCTTGGGGGTTGTAGACCTCCTCTCCTTCGGTTGACACCATACCATCAACTTCAGGAAGATATCCGTGGCCAGCCGTACCATCAACCTGGGGAACTTCTATGTTTCTGGCATCTCCTTTAGCTATATCTTTGGGTCCACTTTCAGCTTTGTTGATACTTGCCCACCACCAGGGGATGTGTGGAAACCAGAAAGCTTGGGGATTGTAGACCTCCCCTCCTCTGGTGGAGAAATCTCTTCCTCCTTCTGCACCAGAGAGAAACGCCACGAGGAAGATGGCGAGGACAACTAGTACTGTTTTAGGAACACCCGCCATTGTTAAACTTCTTTCTCTTGTGTATCTTCTTCCTCTCTTTTGCGATGGAGAGAAGGTGCTGATACACGCAATTTATAGTGCAAGCTGAGGGATTGAGAACTTCTTCTCTTACCCACTAGGGGACTCTTGTCAAATGAGTTAATGCATACAGGTTATGCGGTTATAGAAAGTAGCAGTAGGTCTGTTCCTATATGGTTTTCATATTTAATTTGCATTGGCCCAAAATTCTTCTATTGGTATTTCTTTTAGGTTGTTCTGATAGCCAGAGATGGTAAATTTGCAGTGACATTGGCAGTTGCTGGTCCTACAGATTTAATGGGTCAGCATTTTGCTTGCTTCCAAGCCAAAGCATTGCCATCTTAATGCTATGAACTGATGTCTTGAATTTGTGAGGATTTACTTTGTGAGATGAAAGTTGCTGAGCAGTTGGAGTAAGATAAGTTTGTGAAGATAAACCCACTAAGGCCATGTTTGGATCTCAGATTTGCATATGGAAATGAAAATTTGAAAGAAAATAAATCTCATCTTGGCACAGCCCTTTAGTTTTCTCAGTGCAAGATGTGTTTACAGAATTAGCTCTTGATTAGATAAGTTTGCTAAGATAAAACCACTGAGGCTGCATTTGGATCTTAAAGTTGCATTTGGAAATGAAGCTGGACAGAAAAAATGACAATTTCTTTGCAATGTGTTTATATTATCTTACATTTAGTTAGTATTTTGTTTGATAAGTCTTCTTCTTGCATAATGCGTTGTTGGTTTGCGGTGTATTACTCCATTGCTTTTGAAATCGATGTTATCTGGGTATTGAATTAAGGTGTTTGTCAGAGGCAATTTATAATTAAATGAAATTATTTTCTTTTTCCTAGACAAATGCACATCCAAGCACGGTGCACGTTTTAGATCGGAACTCTTGACCTCTTTTCTCCTAGCATCTACACTTCTGACGCCCTCCTCCTGGCACGACCTCGTTTAGTTGCAAGGAAAGGAAAATAAAGGATGGTAATGTCTGACTTTCCTTTACTTCACTTCTCTAAAATTTAATTCCCAAGAACAATATTTCATGCACCAATTTATTGACAAGCGAAGAGAGCCAAAGACCTCTTGACTTGTGAACATAGCCCAAGGTTTGGGGTTCGAACAAGCCACCCCCTCCCCCAAACCTTCATAGTTCTTGGTGCACCAATAAAATAAAAAGAGTCGAGGGAAATTTAGCGATTTAAGGTTGAGTTAGCCCCAATATTATTCACAACAATGCTAGGTAAAATTGCTAGTGAAAAGTGTAATTATTCTATTTTACCTAGTCACTTTTTGAACTTCCACTCCAACAATGCTAGGTATATTCTTCCTCCTCTTTATAAGTATAAAAAAATATGTTATTTATGATTAAAGTGAGAAGAGAGAACTTGAATAAAGTAGGAGAGAGAGTATGTATTTTTGTAAAAAAATACAATAATTATGTGCTTACCTAGTGAATAGTGTATTTGTTGAGTTACTGTGGCCCAAGGTAAAATATCTACGGTTTTTTGGCGGAAGCTCTGCAGCATCATTTTTATGTTTTGCAAGCTAAAGTACCTAAAAGGGAGAAACCCTATATACCTAGGCTTAAAAAATCCAATCAATTATAAAATAATTACGTATTATGATAAAAATAAATAGTACAAATATGGTTCCGGCCAGTTTTTTTACAATTAACTGATAGGTAATACACTTATTTTCTTAAACTATTTTGACTACGTTGTATCTTCTTTATATGAAATCAAATCGTACTGCATCTAAGATTAGCTGAAACGTAAAAGATTTGAATTAAAGATTAAAAAAAAAGAAAGTAAAAACCACTTTTTTGCAATTATGGAGGGAAAAAGGTCTAATGAGAACATGCATGCTTTAATTATTGGTGAAAGTACACAAAGACCCCCTCGACTATCACTTTTTTCCACAGAGACTCCTTAACATTTAAAATCGCCCATACCCCATCAACTATAACCGTTAACTAATCAGCACCCTTCTGTCAAAAAAACCGTTAAGATGAAGGGGTCACCGTGGACAATTTTTATAAATGAGAGGGTCAGTGTGGGCGATTTTTTAGACTTAGAATTGTCATTTCTCCTCATTCCGTTAACAGAGTTAGCTAATATTTCAGTTCACATAGTTGAGGGGGTCTGTATGGGCGATTTTAAACGTTAGGGGGTCTTCGTGGTAAAAAGGCATAGTTGAGGGGTCTCCATGGACTTAACAACCAAACTGATGTACTAAAAACAAATCGTGTGGTTGTAATTAGTTAATTGAAAATAAGAGGAACCATATCTTGTGTATTTATTTTTATTATGATATGTACTAATTATTTTGGCATTAATTTGATTGTTTGTTTTTTTACGTCCTGGACCCCAAAAAACTCAAGGACGGTCCTGCCTTCTTGAGTCTCAAATCCTGCCTAAAGGCCAATATATAAATTCCAATTATGGTCCTAAAGCGAAAAATTGAGCTAACACAACCTTAAATTGCTAAAATTCCATGTTCTCTTTTTATCTTCTTGGTGCAACAAGAACTACTATCGAAAATATCTTAAGGTTTGGGAGAGAGGGTGGCTAGTTCGAACCCAACCACAAGAACAAGTCAACATGTCTTTGGCCCAACGACATTAGGAGTGCAAGGAGAAAAGGAATGCACTTAGGTGTCAGAAAAAAGAAAGTCATGATGAGTTCAATTACTCTTCCAACGTATTAATGTAATTATCTAAGAGAGATGCTACATACACTACCATCCATCCACTACATCATCCACTACATTTTTTGTGGGGCTCACTCTGGGTCCCAAAAAAATACAGAAAAATGTCCATAAATTTTAGAATAATATTTTATGTGGCCCTGTAAAAAATCAGCTCTAACGGATATCGGTAAGTATTATTTCTTGATTCGTAGGGGCGAAACTGCTCAATTGCACAGTTTCGCCCCTACGAATCAAGAAATAATACTTACCAATATTTGTTGGAACTGATTTTTTACAGGGCCCTATAATATATTATTTTAAAATTTATGAACATTTTTCTGTATTTTTTTGGATGTAGTGTACTTAGACTTAGTGATTATCTAACTACATTGCTTTTCGACGATTAAAAAACTATTGATCTTTGATCAAATACTAACGTGTTTATGATTTATTTTAACTTATAAAATTATTTTTAAAAAAATCTGTCACATAAGACTCATACTAAAAATGAATAATACAAATAACTTTTTAATAGGTTCAAAATAATAAAAATAAATTACAAATCGAGACTAATGAAATAGTCGTAAAAAATGTTGAGGCATCATGTGACGACCGGTTTCAGTTATCTCACTCTCATACTATATGCAAATATAGATTCATTCAGAGTCAGACCCCAAATAAACTACTCCGTAGTAAAAATAAAGTATTAAAAAAAGGAGAAGTGATACACCCACCGAACCCACCCCCACCGCACGGCCACCGCACGCCCGCCGGGCCCACTCCGGCCACCGGACGGAAAATCCGAACCGTCCAAAAATTCTAAAAAAAAAACCGAGTGGGCCTACGCGAGAATCAAAGGCATCCGACGTGTGTAGGTGCTCGAACCAATCTTCCATTTTTAACGGATCGGATCATCTGATTTTGGAATTCCGGATCAAGCACCTACACACGTCGGATGCCGTTGATTTTCGCGTAGGCCCACTCGGTTTTTTTTATAGAATTTTTGGACGGTTCGGATTTTCCGTCCGGTGGCCGGAGTGGGCCCGGCAGGCGTGCGGTGGGCGTGCGGTGGGGGTGGGTTCGGTGGGTGTATCATTTCTGTAAAAAAAGGGGCACTCGAATAATTACTACTGTCACTTACCGGAAAAGAAAGAATATTTTATATCCCTCCTGGGCACGCGGTCTCCTCACTCGTCTCATGTAATCTCTCTCTCTCTCTCTCTCTCTCTCTCTCTCTCCTTCGTTCGAGCAGACAGTCCATGTGTATGTAGCATTGTAATCTCTCTGCATCCACCATTTTTACTCCTTATTATACATTCACGATTCCTATTTCCCTACCATTAACGGAGAGAGAGGGAGAGGAGAGGAGAGAATGCAGCACAAGCTGGGGCTCCGGATCTGAAACCTTTCACGAAGTCAAAACGAAAGAATGGGGGTATTGGGCGAATCCTGGTGCTTCTGCAGCGGCGGAGGCAAGTCCGAGAGGATCAAAGCCGCCATTTTCTCCGGCAAAGGCCAGGCCATGGCGAGAATCGCCGGCGTCGGCGCCGGAGGGATTTCCAGCACTGGATTTTTAATCCACCGGAACCTGCTGCTGACGTCGCACGTCAACCTCCCGTCGGTGGCCGCCGCCGAGGCCGTGGAGATCCGCCTGCAGAACGGCGTCGCCGCCAGCCTTTATCCGCACAGGTTAGGGTTTCGACCATAACGCTTTGATTACTTGCTTTACATACGAATGCGTGTATATGTGTGGACGCATGTTAGTTTTCTTCTTGATTTTTGTTAGTATATATTACTGTTTGATTAGTTGATGTGTATTGGTTGATTTATTTATCTTTGTTATTTATAGAGCGTCAATTTTAATTACACAAATGAGGACAAGATGGACGTACTTAACAACACGATGACCTATTTTTGGACTATCGGTTGATGCAAAAGAGAAGTTACTCTCTCGATCTGATTTTGTAGTCATTATCTCTTCGCTGCAGAATTAAACATTAACCGAGAATTTTACAGCCTGTCGTTGCCATTTAAATTGATATCCAATGCAGTTAGATCTGCCTAAACTATAACCGAATATTGAACCAAAGCAATGTAACTAGGTGTGAGCCCCGTAACTCCAAATTCACATGGATGGCCACATGAGGAGCATTTGGGTGGTGTTGGGGGTTGCCGAGGTTTTTGTAGGAGGGTTCCGTCTTCGGGTCACTTCCTATTTGATATTTTCGGGTCTCACTCTGTTTCAGCGCATGAAGATTATATAATTTCTAATTTATAGGTCTTAGTGCCTGAATATCAAGCAATAGCACAATTTTGACTCAACCTATAAAATTCAGCCAAATCCGGGGAGAATTCCAAAAATTATAATAGGCGAGGCAAGATTGGAGTGGCATGTTGATTGTTCTTCTGTCATTTTTCCCCTGATCATTTTCAGGATTCACATCCCACTACACATTATTGTGTCCAATTCATTGCTTGACTCGAGAAGTTGGACATATGTTATAGTACCATATTCCAGTGCGACACGTTAAAGAGGAATGTGATGACTTGCGTGAGTAACAAGCTCTACTTTTAGTATCGTCATAAAATGTTGTTTCAGGAAATTTTTTCTTTGTGGTTTCGCACTGCAGTGGGGATATGGGAGATTGTGAACAACGATAGGATCAACCTGTTGTAATATATTTGTGTTTTTCATTTCTCCACTAAATTGTCTCACAATTTTCCTGCGTTGACACCTTCGAGTGACCATGTAGTCTTGCTAATTCAGCTATTGTTAATGGATATATTGTTTGCCGTTGTTTTGAGGGTTGGGTCAGTAATTAATTTCTTATTATGATGCTATAGGAGCGCCTTACGAAAAGTTCCTACTGAATGGGGGTTATATTATTTGCAGTATATTTTAGATGAGTCAGTGATGAAAAGAAGGTTTGTCTTTGTCAATTTCCGTCGTTAGCATGTAAAACAATCAAGGCTTATGAGTTATTTCTTTGTCCGTAATTTATGCTAGTTGATTCCATTCAATGCAATCTGTGTTGCCGAGGACATATAGCTATATGTATTTTTACTCAATTTACCTTTGATTACTATTGACATGGTTTCTTGAAATATTCCTGAAAGTCCATCATATTTATTGTAGCACTAAGCTACGTAGTTTTTCGGCTGAAAAAAAACAAAATGGAACGTCTCAATGCCAACTTTTTTAGATCTGTAGTGAATAGAATTCAATTCTTAAATCTGTTGAATGATGCAGAGATATTGAGTATTTTTAGTAGTGAAGTTATCCCTTTCAGCCTTTCATGGAACCTGACATCCTCGGGGAATGCTGATAAATGAAATGTGAAAAAAAAATTAGTCATCTGCCGCAAGGTTGACCTTAATTTTAGGCAGAATGGGTGATGTGGTTGTATTTTCCCACCATTCATTGCAATTAGCTGGTACTTGTGTTCTAAATAATTTTCTCATTTCTTTCATCTTGATTGCAGGTTTTTCGTCACCAGTTCTGTTCTTGATCTTACAGTAGTAGGCGTGGATGCCAAGGATGCAGACTCAAATGCTCAGGGGCAGCAACCCCACTACTTGAAAACCTGCTCTAAACCAAATCTTGAACTAGGTAGTGCAGTTTATCTTTTGGGCTACACGGAAAAAAACGAATTGACAGTTGGTGAAGGAAAAGTCGTTATAGCCACTGATAATCTCATAAAGCTGTCCACTGACTCTGTAACTTGGAGCCCTGGTTCCGCTGGCTTTGATGTGCAAGGCAATCTTTCATTTATGGTCTGTGATCCCATGAAGCTAGCAACATCTCCACACACAAAATCTTCTTCGACTTCATCATCTTCATCTTCATCTGTGAAGAAGGATCTTCCTATGCAATTTGGTATACCCATTCCCATCATCTGTGATTGGTTAACCCAGCATTGGGAGGGTAACCTTGATGAACTCAACAAACCTAAGTTGCCACTCGTCAGGTTGATGTCGGCTGGCCGGAAGAGCGATTCCTTCACAATGAAGAGGGTCTTCAAGTCAACAGATCCTGAAAACAATGGAACACCATCGCCATCCATTGCAATGTTGAAAACAAACGATAAGCCGGGACCGAGCTGCTCTGCTGCGGCAAACACATTTGACGATGAAACCCTAACTGCTGATCCACGTGCTGCAAGCCATGTGCAGGGGATTCCAAAACCACAAATTTATGAATCACGAAAATTGACCTCTGTCCCGACAAGGAAGAAGGAAAATAGCCAAATCCAACTCTTAGATATTAGTTTTCCTCCGAAGGTTACCAAAACTCCAGTGTTGCCGCAACCTGCCAAGAGGCTGCTTGCCCCTTACTCTGACGAAAATACCCTCAAGGAAGTTCCTCTGCAGCAGCCATTGAGAGAAGAAAGATTTAGTGACAAAAGACAGATAGGTCCAATGGCGGACGCTGACATGGCCTCAACAGGTTCTGTAAACGGGGGCCATAGTGAGGTCCTGTCCAGTTCATCCCCAATAGAGGTGTCGGAGATGCAGAATGGGTATTATAGCAGTGAGGGAGAAACTACAATGTATTCAGCAGAAACAGCTGAAAGTCGTAATTATACGAGTCCAAGGGAGGGAAAGTTTCAGCAAGTAGGGAGGAGTCAGAGCTGTGTGAGTTACAACAGATGGGGAGCTGTTCAAAGAAATCCTGTGGTTCGAAAGGAGGTGCTAGAAACACAAAGGAGTTTTATGCAAGGAAGAAAGATATATTCGCAAGGGGCGACTTCTCAGAGAAGTAATGACTTTTTCGGCCCAACCGTCTCCTCCATCATGAAAAAACGGAACAATTCAGAGCAGCCAAAGCTGCCAAACAGGCCCCGGCCTAGTGTGGTTCATTCATCTCCGAGATGGATGTTCTAACTACAGGGACACCGTCAGTTTTTACATTTTGGTTGAACGCGGACTCATATAGTTCCTATTTGCCCATACTGTATCTAATTTATTGCGATTATATGTGCAGAACAATGCCAAAGATATATAAAAATTCCACAAGGTGGTTGTTTATGATCAGATTAAATGCTCCTTCTCCTTCTTCTTCCCACAACTTGTTCTGCTCTTTTTCTTAGTGGTCTGAACTTGACATTTCTCTCAATTGCTGGATTCCAGATTCCAGCGATCTGTTGTCCATCCCGGAAAGAAACTGACAACGTGCCCAAAACTTGGGAGGTAGAAGCGTCTACGATCTACAATCAAGGTGAGTTTTCAGCAAAACACCTTATAGTTGCCGTCTGGTAGTAACATAGTAGAGAGAGTGAAAAGGGGCATAAACTGTAGGCCACGTACTTCCAAGATCACGAAGAACGTGGCCCTTAGAAAATTGAATTATTCCATTTGGCCGGATGCAACAGTCTCACACTCCATGATTTTCACAGCTTGATTCATTTCCTATAGTTTTGTTTGGCTAATAGCTGCATTTTTGTTTAACATTTCCCCGTACTACAAGATGGAATGAAAGATGGTATTATACCCAGACCTGATAGGAAACCAAAAGGAGAATTACGAATTTTGAACCTAAAAAAACCCAGTCCCACCGGATGTGAGAAACCGAGACATTGCTTTCTGGTCTTTTTATATTTTTGCTTCATGGGCTTAGCTTTCTACCTTTAAAGTCCAGGACTCCAGGCCCAAAAGTTGGCCTTGACCCCTACGCTGTTCTTATGGATTTGGCTGATTCGAAAAGTTATTTAGTGGTCCAGGAGGACCGGGATACCGGATACATCAACTTTGGTTTCAATAACTTTTGAGGAGTTGAGTTTTGTTCACCCCGATAAACATTACCTTTCTTCCTATTGGTTGGAATGATGTAGATATCACCACAAAGTGATGTCATATTTACTAAAAAGTGTATTGCAGGGGTAAACATGACATCACTTGTGGTGGGATCCATACAATTTCAACCAATAAAAATTAAAATGGAAGGTAATGTTCACTCTCTTTTAAGAAAGGTGAACAAAATTGCACTCACTTTTGAGAGAGTTGAGTTTTGTTCACCCTCCCCTTAAGAGGGTGAACATTAACCTCTTTTTTATTGATTGAAATGATGTGGATCCCACCACAAAGTGATGTCATGTTTACCAAAAAGTGTATTACATGGTAAACATGACATCATTGTGGTAGGATCCATATCATTTCAACCAATAAGAATGAGGGTAGTGAACAAAATTGCACATGGGTCCTCATGAACAAAATTGCACTCGGGTCCCCATATTATCATGATCCACCTATGTGACCGAATACCCTGTGTTTCACACCTTTTTTATTTTATACAACATTAATGCATTTTGAAATGGTATTAAACGATATCCGATTAATGTAATTTTTGTCATGGTTGTTGGTCTCGACAAGTTCTAAAAAGTAAACGATTTTGATCATTATTGTGAGCTCAAAAAAGGCCGAACCGGACGGGTCTAGAGGTAACCCATACTGGAGGGGATCTGACTCCAAAGCCGACATGATGCCATCACGTCTTCTTATGGAGTCCTATATTGCATATACGAACGGACAGCAATGGGGAAATTGCTACTTCACTTTCGTATAGGTGAGATCGGTCGGTTCAAAAAAACGAACGGGGGAGGTTGGTTTGTGATACTACGCGTTTGGGAGCTGCATAATCATCCATTCTAGATTTTTTGTGATTGGCGTGAAACAAGGCTCCGTTTGTTTGGACGTAAAATATTTTACCTATTTTTCGGTTTTTGATTGTGTAAAAAATGAGAAAAACACTTTACATGTAAAACATTTTCCATCAATTGGATAAAAATGATTTACCCTTAAATCTTCCGTAAGTTATTTTCCGAAATGAACCTGTCGTCTTCTCCTGCAATTCTCACTGCTCAGTTTCCTCGATCGTCAGTCTTGACTCACGTTCAATTCCAATAATCTCATATCTCTCCACCGTTTAAGCCCCCTCCCCTCTCTCTACACTATTTTGTTGATTTCTGAAAATATTTTCAAGTGCCAACCAAACACCAGAAAATAAAAGTTTGTAATTTATTTTCTGAAAAAATATTTTACATGGAAAATAGCAAAAAATTTCCCTGTTCTTTTTTTTAATACCTATTAACTCGGTTGTCTAAACTAGCATCCGCGCAACTTCGCTAATCTCGGGAGACCTAATCTCACTGCCAATTGCGGAGAACCTAATTAAAATTAGAGCAAAGCTTTGTATGAGTTGACCCCAAAAGAGTTTATGGCACTTTAGAGGTTTCGAATTTGAAATCTTAGTTGGGACCAAACCCCCAAGTCCAGGTCTTCACCACCGGGGAGCAGATCCCGTCCAGTCCAGTTTTGGACCCTTTGTGGGCCCTTCCCGGGCCCACAACAACTATCGGAGCCGTTCACTTTTTTGAGCTCACCGAGAACGTTAGGTAAGTTAAAAATCAAGTCGATCCGATACCATCTGATATGATTTCAAAATGCATTAAGTTTGTTAAAAAAAAAAAACAAGTGTGCAACACTGGATTACAACCCAACACAATTATACGACGCTTATTGCATTTCGAAAATCATATCAAATGATATCGGATCAACGTGATTTTCGACGGGAAAATGACGGCCCAGGACATGTTTTGATAATTAATACCCGCCAAGGACATGCTGAGAACATTTGTTAATGCTGAAAATGTCTTTGGCGGGTATTAATTATCAAAACACGTCCTTGGCCGTCATTTTCCATTTTCGACGTGCTTAATGTTCTCGGCGAGCTCTAAAAAGTGAACGGGCTCCGATCGTTTCCTGGGCCCAAAATTGGATCGGACTGGACCTTAGGATACTGGACGGGATCTGCTTCCTAGTTCCTCACCACCTACCCAACCCACCTTGGTGGCAATTATTATTACGATCGACAAAATGTATCCTACAAGTCAATAAAAAGGAAAGAAAGAAAGGAAAGGTTGGACACCAATTCCAAATATGTTTGCTGTGCCATTAATGGATGGCTCTTTTGTCTTTAGCATCAACCAACAGATCGATGAAGGAATTAATTAGGGCTAGAGATGGCAATGTGGCAGATCGGGGTCAGATTTAGCATCCCCTAAACCCGCCCCATTCTTTATCGGATCGGAGTGGGAGCAAAGGAAATCGGGAAGGTGCCGGGGTTGGAGAATAATCGGGTCTCTATTCACCGTAAGAATTTGATTACTTTTGTTCTTTTTAAAGTGTTTTGACAAGAAAACAAGATATTGATAATTGATGAGTTAAAAACAATAGAAATAAAGAAAACAAAGACATAAACTAATGTTCTATTAATTGGTATATTGCTCTTATTATACGAAAACAATGAAATTTATTTAGACATATACGTACAAAAATATAAATACCTAAATTTGGATTCGGATCGGGTTAAAACAGGGCGAAGGAAGCAAATACCATCCCCGCCCCATTTGCTTATCAGATCAGGACGGGGACAGGTCGGAGGTAAATTACCAATAGCCCCTAAAAATAGCCCCCACACCTAATAACACAGCTTGTGTCCCCCTTCCTTCGCAGACTGATCTGGAAGGTAAAACAGACTAAAATGATGCCATCCCCAGGAGCAGCTTAGTAGTACAGTAGTTATTAGTATTATATTACTAGGGGTGGGGCCGTAATACTAGTATTTTTCATTTTTGTTAGGCCATGGCCCAAGCCTAACCATTTTCCTAGCTGAAGTTTAGGTCAGATATACAAATTCAATCATTGTGGATTAGGTGAATGTGCGCAAATACTTTTGTTTTTCGCAATATAGTAGTATTTCACAGTATAAAAATTGAAATTTTTTATGCACAAAAACTTAGAAAAATATCTAGGCATAAAAGCAAATGCGACATGTATAGTGGTCCGAACACCTTTTTTTTTACTAAGATTGTGACAGCGTGATAAAAAAGAATGAAAAAAAGAAAAACCAAATCACTCTTTTTCTTACCAAATCTCTTCCAACTTTTTGGTAACGCTAGTAATTACCATGTTCTCTACTATAATATATCACTTGATTAAAAAACAAATCACTACGCATCCCCTCTTTCTCTCTCATTCTTCGTTCAACTTGATCAAACATCGATAACTATACGAACAAAACATATCGGTGCTAAGAAGAATGAGAAATGTAAAGTTTCAAATTATATGTCGTCTGTTCTTTTTTTTTTCTTGTACAAATGTGTTTTACTCGGCGAGTTCTAAAAAATCAATACAATTCCAATTATCAGTGTGAGCCAGAGAGAAGAGTCTACAATGACCCAAATTTGAAAAAATGTTAAAAGATCCATGAAAGTGTTGGACGGCTCAAATTCACATAACTGTGAATCCGAACCGTCCATTTCCATTTAGGTTTCGTACGCACTTCCATGGATAATATTCATGTAGTAGTATAGTAGCGTATCAAGCCCCCCAAATTTGGACCGGACTGGAATCTTAGGAAAACTGGGCGTGAACTTTCGGTCCATAAATAAAAATTTGGTTTTATTGTCCACAACCAGTGTGGAGTTGAAAGAGACGAGGCGATTATCCCTAGATTTCTGTTGCTATAAAATGGCGTGAGAAAGTAGATCTAACAGATACTACTACTACTTGGTGAGAGAGAGAGAGAGAGAGAGAGAGAATACACATTACACGCTTCAACTGTAACTACACGTGGTGAGAGAGAGAGAGAGAGAGAGAGAGGATGTTGAAGGTTCCCTCGTGTTCTCCGGCATGCAATGCCGCTTCGATTCGAGAAAGAGCCCTAGACAATCAATGCGGCCGCCTCTTGCCTACTTCTCTTCCGATTCGCAAACGAAACGCCGTCGTGTGCGCTTCTTCTTCTTCTTCTTCGTTGCCTTCGTCGGACAATGCTCCGGTTCTGACCGCGGAGCCCAACGGGTGGGCGGGCGGATCGGGACGGAGCTGGGCCGACCGGCTTAGGATGGGGAGCTTGACGGCGGACGGGCTTTCGTATAAGGAGAAGTTCATAGTGAGGTGTTACGAGGTTGGGATGAACAAAACTGCCACCGTCGAAACCATTGCTAATCTTTTGCAGGTAATTAATTTCACCACCCACCTCTTTCTGTATCTGTAGTTATTACTACCTACGTCCCGGAAAGATTTGCCCTATCCGCAAAATGATAACTTAAAAAATAATGCGTCTCTGTCGGGGAAATTTAAACTTTTTGCCGCTAGTTACTAAATATGAATGAGTTTTTTTCATAAAAATGTATTTTTTAATGTGCTGCTGTTTTTGTTTGCTTTGATTTGTTTGATTTTATGTCCTCTCTGTCTCTTTCAATTGATTGCTTTGTGGGAGAAGAGTAATGTCTGTTTTCCGTTTACTCAATTGCATATGCAATTGATTTGAATTATGTGAATGTTTATTCTCAATCAAAGTATTACGATTTTTATCCGTTTGCAAGTGGTCCTTTGATTCTCTTGCTCTTTCTTTCCTCTCTTACAGTGGAGAATTCCTTCTTTAATTTCTTCCTAATCAAAAGATTGATTTTCCCGTCTTTTGCATGTGGACCATGGTGGTTGTGTTAAATTTGCTCTCTCTTTCTTTCCTATTTTTCAACCGAGATTTCCTTCTTCAATTTTCTCATCATCCAATGTTTAATGTCGGTAGTCATATTGCATGTTGTGATTTTTACATTTAGGCAGTGTTTGGTTGACCGAAATGAAAGGGTGGAATGGATTGTGCATTCCGTGGAGGCGTAGACTGACTGCCCTGCCCATCCCAATGTTTGATTCGCTGAAAAAACGACAAAATGTGGCTTACAAATGAAATCTAGCATTCACCGATTTAGGTGAATGGTCATTCCATTGGGAGGTCAAGGGATTACTATTAGTCGCTGAGCTGAGGCTAGCTCTAAATTCATTCCTAGGTTTCAATACTACATATGACTGAAGCTGGTAAAGGCCAGCCGCCTACATGCCCGATGGGATCAAGTCAATACGTAGTTCTTTTGCTTCGGCAGACAAATTACTGATTTTAGGTCTTTGAGTTCAGTTCAGTTCAGTAATCTATTGGTTTCCAGAATTATTCAATCAAACCAAACATTGGGTTATGTGTTCCCCTTGAAATGATGTTCTCCAGTTTGTGATGTAGGAGGTAGGAGGAAATCATGCTCAGAGCGTAGGATTTTCAACAGATGGCTTCGCTACAACCCCTACCATGAGAAAATTGCATCTCATATGGGTGACTGCTCGCATGCACATCGAAGTTTACCAATACCCAGCTTGGTGAAACTTTTTGATCCCTCCAAAGTCCGATAACTATGTCAATTTTGTTCATATATGTCCAGTTTCGATTTATCTTTTCCTCTTTTGCGGTACAGGGGTGATGCGGTAGAAATAGAAACTTGGTGCCAAAGCGAAGGGCGTATTGGGACTAGACGTGATTGGATTCTCAAGGACTATGCTACTGGTGTAGTCATTGGGAGGGCTACAAGGTGACCACACAGCTACTTTTCTCTTCTTCTGGTCCCTTTTCAAATCTAATTAGTTCATTAATTTTAACAACTTACATGTGGCCAGAAGT
This sequence comes from Rhododendron griersonianum, assembly GCA_018127125.1. NCBI lineage: Eukaryota > Viridiplantae > Streptophyta > Magnoliopsida > Ericales > Ericaceae > Rhododendron > Rhododendron griersonianum. The sequence continues at coordinate 5,831,285 of CM030800.1, read as the reverse complement.
TCTAGTGATGCTATTATCAAGCGTGGTTTAACAATGTTGAGTACTTGTATCCCCGTAAATGTTTGTACATTTCTACTAGGGAAACACAGACGTCATTTGAGGTTGGAGTCATCCTGTTGTAAACCACTGTTTATTACTCATAGCAGTTATGGGAACCTCACTATAATGTGAGAAGGACAAATTGCATTACATTTTTATCATTTGTTTTAGGCGTATCAGTTTTCTTTCCCTTTTTCTTTTTGATTTTGGAAACTTGAAGGTGGTGTTTCTTTTCTTTCAAGTCTTGTGGGATGTAAACGTACTGCCTTTTACGATCCAAATGCAATAGCCTGAAACTCCTTCCTCTCATGCTTGCTTTCCAGATCAAAATCAAGTGGTTTTGTTCTAGATAGCCAATTCTCTCTCTCTCCTGGCAATGAATGTTTTTCCATGTGGCTGCACCAAACTGTACCTGTTTGCACTTGACCATGGCAATTTCAAGAATTTTGCTTGTTTAAGTAATTGAGAGTTTGGTAGAGTGGTGCTTTACATGTTTCAAATCTACTACTCACATTTGAGATTGTATACTCTTCCGTCCTTATCTTGTGTGCAAGTTAAAATTCAACAATATACAACTCTGAAGTGCAGCAAGTGGGTGATGATGAACGAAGATACCAGACGGCTCCAAAAAGTACCAGATGACGTTCGAGAAGAATATATAGTTCACTTTCCAAAAGAACCTAGGTAAGATTCTTTTGTTTCCCCCTTCAAGTGAACATGAACACATCCTTGCCTTTATGCTTTCAGGATTTTTGTAGTCCGAAGATGATGGCATATCCTCACATCAGTGAAAAGATCCAATTTTTAATATTCTCCTTACGGAACTTTCTTATTGGGTCAGCCATCTGGAAAGTGTAGAAGCTAAGTATAGGAATAGTGGAATACATGAATCACTGTCATTCTTCAGCTTAGCAAATAAACTGTTCACCCACCTATTGGTCACGTATGGGTAGGACTTCAAGGAAGAAATTTGTGTGACATTTATTAAATTAAATGAGTTCGGTGCAATCACGAAAGTATCTTTCACCTAAGTTGCACGGATCCCCATTTTGGGGGAAGTACCCGTGTCGACACGACACAACATGGATGCGGGATCCAGACCGGATTCTCCCCAAAAAAAATATTGTGAGACGGCTTCAAAATTTTGATAATATTGGAAATCATTTTTGTGAGACAGCTTCAAAATTTTGTTACACCAATTGGTGTTCTCCCTTTATTTTGATAAAAAATTAAAAATGTGTTCCTTTGCGTGAATTAGAACAAATTGGCTGGCGAGTAATTTGATGCATTACGTGTGCCACAACTTCTAGTTCATATTATAGTAGAAGTAGTTGTACAATTTTGTTTCTATTTTGATAATATTGGAAATCATTTTTGTGAGACAGCTTCAAAATTTTGTTCACACCAATTGGTGTTCTTCTCCTTTTATTTATTTGAATGATCAAACCTTAACCTGTCCAAACCTCAGGCCTTCTTCACTTCTCCTTTTAATCAATGCTTTTTCTTGATTGTGTTTTCCTTTATCATTCATTTGGCAATGGCATCTAGGCTTGCATTTCCCGAGGAAAACAATGGAAGCCTGAAGAAAATATCAAAACTGGAAGATCCTGCTCAGTATTCTCGTCTAGGACTGGTGGTATGTCCATTGTCCATTTCCTATGTCTAAAGTTTTGGCTAAGTACTTCTTTAGAGCTCTCAAAAGTGTTTTTGTATTTGCAGCCTAGAAGAGTTGATCTGGACATGAACCAGCATGTAAACAATGTCACCTATATTGGATGGGTGCTGGAGGTAGGAATGAATGAGTATCCCCCCATTGTCATCATAGAAGTCATTTTTACATCCAAACACTAGTTCTTAATATTTCTAGTCAGACATTTAATGCATCTTTTGTCAAAAAGTCATCAGCCAGCTTAAACTGTTAAACATCCAGTCCAGCCTTGATAATTGATGGCCTTGAATTGAGGAGGCATTGAGTCCATGGATAGCGGCTGGTGCCACCATCAGTAACTTGAATTTCCTTGTTTACATGGAATGGAGCACCGTGACCTTGATAGGACTTTTTCCCTCACTTGAATTGAGGAGGCATTGGGTCCATGGATAGCGGCTGGTGCCACCATCAGTAACTTGAATTTCCTTGTTTTTACATGGAATGGAGCACCGTGACCTTGATAGGACTTTTTCCGTCACTTTTTCCACCTGTTTTTAGTGTTTTGCTATTTCACCAAAGAAGAGTAAGAGTCCAATTTAGTGGAATTAAAAGGGAACCCGAAAATCAACAAACGAATAGGAAAACAACACTACCAAGACTTGTTGATTATAATTTTCTAATGCTTCTCATGCCAGGTTTGGGGCTGGGGAATGTCTAACAAGAGGTGTCCGAGATCATGTAATATTATTATGTAATGTCCTCCAAACATTGCAATGCATGCGACCCTGGCATAGCTGTCTTGATATCTGCATAAATGTCTTGTTAGCCATCAATTAGTTCACAGTTCGTAACCATATGTGCCCACTTCATTGGCCACCGTTATGAAGTCTTGTTGTACCATGAGCCATTTTAGAACCATTTTATTTTATTTTTGAGTAGGCAATTTTTGAATGTTGGTTAGAAAGTGTTTAAGGAAAGGTGGGGCACTGACTGCAATTTGCGCTTCTTTGCATTAATAGCCTAACATATCACAAATTTTCCTTCTTTTCCCCTTTTTATTTTTTATTGACAGAGTGTGCCTCAAGAAATCATGGACACTCATGAACTGCAAACAATCACCCTGGATTACAGACAGGAATGTCAGCATGACGATGTGGTTGATTCTCTTACAAGTCCGGAAATAGTTGGAGATACTCCACTTTCAGAGCTTCATAGAAGGACTGGATCTGCTGCAGAAGCAGCTAAAAACAGAACTCAATTCTTACATTTGTTGAGATTGTCTCTCAACGGGCTTGAAATAAACAGGGGCCGCACAGAGTGGAGAAAGAAACTGGCAAGATAAGCTAATCATTCGGTTTATCTTTCATCGTCTCTCTTTCTCAAGTCATAGGGCTAATTTATCATCTTCCCATGTCTAGGTTGTTTGTGTTTTGTTCTTGTTTCTTTTACGCGTTTTTTATTTTTCTTTTCAAAATGCTTCTAGTTTTCCATCTTTTTGGGGGGGCCCTTTCCTCACAAGGGATTTTGCTTCAGTGTTTTTGTATTTGCATTTAGATTAACTTGGGACAACTTCAAATTTTCGAATAAAAGATCAAAGTTGAGCAACTAAGAAGCTCAGTTAAGAACGTGGAAACTATCACTAACCCTATTGATCCAAAATTCTCTGATTATGGATTAAGGTCCAATATCATTGATGAAAGATGGAAATCTCCCAAAATTATTACTACTTTATACTTGAGAAAAAAAAAAAACCTCCCGTGGAATTCTCTTCGCCTCAATATTCATAAGCTCTTTTCAATCTAAACCCATATGGTTGTGTTTAGATTGTGAAACTGACAATGAAAATGAGAAGATCCACATAATTTTATTCGAAAGATTGAGCATGTATAACTACTAGCTTTGTTTCTTCTTTGACATCTTGTTCCTTGCGGCAAAGTGAAGTTCCATTTGATACACAGGAGAGAGAGAGAGAGAGAGAGAGATGTGCTAATTACATAAATTAGTTGCACGTTCACCATTCTTTCACAATTCCATATCACCAAAATGAATTTCAACTCTACCATTTAACTCGTTCCATCTATCAGATCATAAGAACGAAATACCATACGGAATACAGAGGTTTTCGTCGATCCCCGACTTCTAATCTAATCTCTGAAAGACCATATATGTAAGCTAACGTTGCTTTTAAGTGAAGAAAAAAAAATACTACAATTATTGAACAACAATTTAAATAGAACAACAATTTAAATAGAACCATCCGATACATATAAGCCAAGCCAATCACTGACCAAGAGTATTGGTTCCTAATGGAAACCAAAGGCCTACAGCAATTTACAGTCTGTAATCTCATTGTGATCCCAGAGAAGATGAAATTCGGGGAACAGACAACGGACCAAACCAATGTTTCATTTCAATTCCTTTCAGGAATGTTGGAAAACAGCCTGTACGCTCCTTCCTTTTTTGGACACCAGAAAACACCAAGAGCCTGAGAAAAGCAAAATAAACTTCGAACATGAGCCAAAAGTAAGAAAGAAAACAGAACTCGCAACTACCATGGTTCGTTCACAAAGCACATGAAGCATGTAAATGCATAATCAAAAGCATGACATAAGCTTGCAACAAAGTCTAGAGGGCATACATATAGTTCCACACAGCAAGATTGAAATGAATCAAATTTGGAGCAAAAGAAACCTCTAGTACAACCCCAGTAATTCGCATAATAATAAGGTTAGTTCCTTGCCCTAAATAATGGCTCTGGCCTCTGAGGGCAATAGCACTGCCCAAAGTCTCAATCCTCACTAACGCTCACAAAAACCTCCACCAAGGTTTGCATATTGCTCGCAAATACACTTTCAAGTAGTATCGTGAAACCATTCCAAGGAAATCTTTAAATTCCCAGTGGACAATTAAATGTTTAGAAATTCTCTAATCAGATCAAAATAAGATGAAAATTGAACTTTTCCCACTTCCCGCCCCAGGTAAAAATCATCAGCCAATTCTACCGCGGAAGAAAATGATCAATGCATACCCACAAAAAGGGAAAAGAAATCAACAGCATACCTAGTTCAATTGGTTGTAGGAAGGTAGACCCTGTGGATATCTCTAGCGGTGACTTTTCTTCGACAAGTAGGGCACTTACCCTGAACAGTTATTGCGGCCTTAATGCACGACTTACAGAATATATGACCACACTTCGTTGTCATCTCCTCAACCAATGGTCCCATGCATATTGGACAGCTAAAAGTGGGCTCCTTCGGCGGCTTCGGGGGTGATGGTTCAGCAATCTGAACGTTCTCTCTCTGCCACAATTTTGGCATAGAAAGATTAGTTTTAATAAGAACTAGAACAATCATAACCATCCATGTGCATGGGTAACCCCAACAAACAGCTTTATCGGATAACTATATATCTATCGAAGGGGGAAAAAAACTGTATCTACACAACACCATAAAAAAGTATAAAATGCCAAGAAGAAAAAGAACAATCATGTCATATGCAGCACTAATTGAATCCCTTGATTAAGATATAGATAGGCTGACAATTAGCCATGAGCTATACATTGAGGTAGAAGCATCAAGTGCCATCGTAGGTCTTTATCATGAGCAATGGGCCATCACACAAAGTGGTGGAGCCACCCTTACCCTAGTGGGAGCAGCTGCCCCACTCAAATTTCTTGCCCATTCATCTTAGTCTGTTTCCAAATTACATATATCTGCTCTGGCCAATCTCTTTCCACCAATGGACCTTGTCATTGATATTGTTTGTCCTATACTCTTTTACTGTCTACCATGTGTTCGTGATATATCGTTAAAGAGACTTGAGTGTTTTCGAATTCATGTTTTTCCATTTTGGAGATGTTTGTGCAAGATGCCAGGAAACAAGTATTCAATATGTCTAATTATGTGGAACCTATAAAAATATTTCATGACTAAAGAAACTATAAGGCAATAGATTTATGTGGTAGTTATATCTTCACGTATAGAGCTAAGATAAGTGATGCCAAGTTCGAAATGTTATATGCACAGGCATAAAACATTTTTTGGAAGTGTCTTTTGTTAAGTCAATGTATATGTGTTAGTTCAATTCAATATAAAGGAGGTGAAACTTTAACTAACTATCACCCTTCGTCACTGTCACAGTGGAACTGGTCTAGTATAACATACTTGGTGCCTAGTGGAGAGTAGGCAAACACTATTGAGCCCTGGTGAACTGAAATTCCAAAACATTGACTTATAAGTTCAATCATTGGGTATCAGTCATTCATTTTCATGTCCAACAGGCCCCGCCCGGAGCATGCATCTTGTTGGGACTTCCCAAATTTCTTCTTCTACGCCCTAATGAGTGATCAAGTATTCTCATCTGCTAGGTAACCTACAATCATAATCAAGTCGAGGAGCTGAAACTATATGCAACAAAAGGAAATCTCAGTTATTACCATAGGTTTGCTACTCCCCTCCAAATTTATGTAAAGGTCACAATTTATGATTGCTTGGTTTGCAGGAACTCTCCTCCGCTTGTTGCGACTACTGGGAGCAGCCCTATCCGCCCCTCCATCTGCAATGGTCAACCAAACTCAGTATGAAATTAGAAGAGGAAAAGAAGAAACAAAACCTTTTCCAATTATGGAAGTATATAACACAAAGTCAGCTAATTACGTCAAACAAATAGCTGATAAATATCACTTGTACAGTTTACTGCAAATACCATAAGACATACAATATCACCGCTAAGATATATAAACTAACAAGTAATAAAAATGGGTTACATAACAGGCTGGCCTCTCTAGAGTACCCGCATTAACTCGATCTGTTGCAAATGGCAGATCATAGATACAAGTTCACAATGGGCTAAGGTGGTTTGGTATAGCAAAAATATCCCTAAGTGGTCCTTTATCTTGTGGTTGGCTGTTCAACAAAAGTTGAACACTAGGGATAGACTACTGAATTGGGGAATGATTGTGGAAGGAGACAGCACTTTTTGTACCAATGGCCAGGAATCTCACCATCACCTCTTCTTTCAGTGTCCTTTATCTCTCTCTGTGTGGGATAGAATGTGGAGAAGGTCTTCAAATGACCAAATCCCCTCTACCTTGCCTGAAGTCATTGCTTGGTATATCCAGCATGTGAAAGGAACAAGCTTCAGAAGTTTGTTGTTGAAGAATGTCTTAGCTGCTACTATGTATAATCTTTGGATGGAAAGGAACCAAAGGGTTTTCAATCAGAATGCCTCAACTCAAGACCAGATTATACTTCGGACTATTTCTTGTGTAAAAGAGTCTTTGTGTTTGAAGAGGGGAGTGGACCAGACACAACTAAATACTAAATAGAGCCCTTTGCAACAGTTGGGGACTTACAGACAGGATTTTTGGCCCTTCTCGCTAGTAGCTTTGAGATGGAGAATAGAATAGGATGTATAGATTTCCTTCTCGTTTCAGTTAGCATTAGATTTTTATTTTATTTTATGTATAGCCTTGTTTTTTACGGGGGAATGCCCCTTAGAGATTGTAGTTGGGTTTGAGCTTTATAATAGAAAGTACTTATCAAAAAAAAAAATCACAATGGAGATTAGACGCGGCTACACACACGAGAGAGAGAGAGAGAGAGAATTCACCCATAGCATTTGCTAAGTGTTGGAGCACGCCGTCTCAGGAACAAAGCCATTGCTGCAACCTAGATCTAGTTTTCGTTTGAAATTTACTCATAGGGAAAACACAAGATCCTTGCACACAAAAATGCTCTAGTTCTCTACTTTTAACCCTACAAATGGGCCACATATTTTCCCCTTATTTATTACGACCCCAAACAATATGATATTGTATATGAGATGCCCACTTCTTATATTCACTCTTGGTTTACCCCAGAATTAAGAGACTTAGGCATCCAGCTTAAAACTAACCTGAGATTTGAAGTTTTTCGTAAGGTCCATGTGCACTTATTTATTTCACTTGTACACTGCCTACCCGACTAAAATGAATGTTCTTCACCATGAGCTGCAGAAAGCATGAATAAGACCAAAAATATGCCACCAGAGAATACGGGGGAACTGGACGATATAGGCTATGCCTAACCTTACATCCGAGAGAGAGAGAGAGAGAGAGAGAGAGAGAGAGAGCAAAGACGCATTGTACTACCAGCCACAGAAACATCTCTTACCTGGATCTACATCCACTAGAACAGTGCTCTGACGACTTCTTCTAACATTGTTTTTAGCCTGATATGGGATTGGAAATAATTACAATGTAGAGTCAATAAAAGAATGAGTGAACCCATATAAAAATAGAAGCAAACTATACAATATAAGTTTTAGAGAACAGAAAAACATACTTCTGCAAAAGCCCTGGGTGAGGATATAACAACATCATCATCAAACGCTTCAACATCAATTGGTACAGGAGGCACAGATCCTCTTTGTTGGCCATTTTGCACATCGAGAGTGGCAGAATGAGCTGAAGTGCCCTCCTGACCCAAGTTATCGGCTGGTGGCACATTAAGGTCCACATCTAGTACCATCTTCCTCTTCCTCCCATTCCTCACATACCCTTGTAGAGGAGGTCCCCTTGAACCCCTAGTGCTCATGCTATTTTTATGAGTTTCTGTTAAGAGTCTCACACTCAACGAGCCTGATCATGGAAAAGGGAACTCCACCTTTAGTGGGACATACAAAATCCATTCAGGTTGCAAAATACAAATTTTCACTTATAACTTGCCTTCTTTCAAACTCTAGCTAGACCATAAAATCACAACCAACTATATCAACATAAGTAACCATCAACATAGTTTTTCCCCTTGAATGTATCCTTTCAAACACCACTTACACAAAAGGACTATGATCGTACCAAAGGAAAAAACATGTGTTATAAACTACGATCATTGACAAATGCCTTCTTCTTTAGCACTAAACCTACCATACATCAAACAAAATGCAATGAACTTTCAGGTTAAGACCAAAATATAAGTGAATAACACATATTATCCATGTTGCAAGTCCACAAGGTTTCCAATCACATAACGAATGTAACAACACTCCCGTAGTCCCGTTTATGACAATCAGAAATTCAAAAAAAAAAAACCGAGTCTAATTTAAGAAGAAGTTCCCTGATCAGTCAACAGGCGAATGAATGAGGAAACGAAAATAAAAAAATAAAAAATGTGTTTTTGAGGTGCCAATTGAACAAACACGGATAGACACACATGTTCAAAGCTGGCGATATCGACGAATGCACAACTGGAATTGGAAAGCAAACCTCTGAACTCTTTCTGACCATAAGCAAACTCCAATACTTATAGATACAAATGTTCTAACCAGCATCTAACTCTTGGCATCCAAAAAATGCTTTACAAACGATCATGAAATTGAACTTTAAGTTTGCCATTAACCAAAATAATAATAATAATCACAACAAAATCGGTAACATAATGAGAATCACAAAATTTAAAGTGCCAATGACACCTGAATACTGAACTTGTAAAAAAACGACAACTTGCAATCAGAAAACAAAACACACTCCGATCGGACAGTAGAATCGAGAAAACTAAACCAACTGATGAAAACCCTAGCCGATCAAAAAATGGACACAGAAATTACCAAAGAGGACCGAAATTAGGAGCGTACCGTTTCCCAATGTTCTCGAATCGGAGGAAGACTATGGTCCTGAAACAGAAGAGGAGGGAGAAAGATGGAGAAAGTGGAGAAGCTCAATGTGCATCCCCTCTCTCTCTCTCTCTATATCTAGGGCTTATCTAGAGAGAGAGAGAACATGGAACTATCTATGGGAAGACGTCGTTTGGTGGGGTTTTTTTCCCTGGTACGGGGAAGTAGATGGAGACGCGTGTCCTCGTGCGGTTTGCGATGCGAACACGTGGCGCCGTCCAGGTCGGTTCGGTGGGCGCGGTTTCACACGAACATAACCTGTGCGTCTGCGCTTACGTTGTTTGTTGAGCTTCCATTGATGATGGCGCTGGCTGCTACGATTGAAGCACGAAAAAGAAAAGGGTAATTTACACCGACCTCCCCCTGAGGTTTCTGACAAATGCACGGCGCTCCCAACCTTTCAACTTATTACACCGGCCTCCTTGAATGAGAGGGGATCCACTCCGTTAGTACATTAATAACAACAACAGAACCCATATAGCCCCCATTCATTAGAGATATGAGTGGGGAAAAATTGAAGACAGACCTAATTTTTAGCAATATGTACAAAGTGGCTGCTCTCAGAATACCACTGAAATAGTGGCCCCCTATACACTCCGTTAGTCTTTCGTTATATTTGTGAATTTCAAGTTACTAACCTTTAAGGAGTAATTAAATTTACTCTCCAGTGTCCAACCAATTTATTAATTCCTTGGTATGGATTCCCGAAAACCTCATAGGAGATTGGCGTAAATAACCCAAAAGAAAATGTGAACAACTGGGGAGTAATTACAGTACTACTCCCTCAGCTATTATAGAATAACACGGTTAACTTCCATTTAGTGAAAATTACAAGTTTATCCCATGGTAATAATTTCTGGTTTATCAGTTTCGTTAAATAGTCGACTTATTCATTATTTTCGTTATCGCTTGTTTATTTTTAATTAAATTAAAAACCATACTCTTGTTAACTAGGTTAGGGTTCAATCAGTGTAGGTTTATTTATTTAGTTTTCCTATAAGAAAATCACTAGTTCATGTGGGTTTGATATCGCTCTTGCACAATTATACTTCGGGTGGATTCGTGCTTGCGAGTACATTAAAATTTCCCAACTTGGGTCCAATGTGGAGGATAATTGGGGCTTACATTCTATTGATAGTGTGAATGAGAATCGAGAAAGTTAATCTTGTACTTGTTAGAAAATGGACACTGAGGTACAGACTAATTCGGATGAATTTGAACTCTTGATACACGGAACATTGATTTCCTCAATAGTGTTTTAAATAGTATGTTAGTCATACTTCAAATTCCGAAAGAAAGAAAGAAGAATTTGAAATGTAAATAGTGGTTGAAAGTTATGTAGGAACACCAAAAATGTGATACAGTATATAACCTTTTAGTTTGCTAAGATTCTCGGATTCGGAGCGGATTGGGAAATTCTGTAGTGCAAGGCCCTGCAAGGCAACCTGTCGGACGCACACAGACCATCGATCTTGACAATGAATGGTTGAGATATGATTTTTAATTATGACCGATTACCGGTCATAATTGATTTTTGATCTGAACCGTTGATTGATGAGATCGACAACTATGTGCCACCCTACATATGCACTACACGGGGTGCACTACAGCACCCTCTGATCCAAGATTCTCTCACATCATCAAATCACTTAAGTTAGGGTGTTTATCTTAACAAATGGAGTAACTAATTTTGCTTTTAAAAATTTTAATTTCACATGAGGTCATTCTTAGCAGATGAAGAATGTATTCTATCTATATCTTCTAAAAAGAGTTCTCCACTGTTTTTAAAACGTTCTTGGAATGCAGGACTCGTCTAGAGTTCCAGTATTCAGAATGATTCAAAAGTCATCGAAAATCACTCGTTTGGTCTCAACGAAGTATACAAACTTACAAATTAAGACAATATTATAGATGCTTACGAAAACAGTATATTTATTTAAGGTTAACACATTGGTAAAAAAAATATATAGCGTGAACTGACCCAAAGTATTCTACTTTCAAAAATATGTTGCCATGCGGAAGTCGATAGCACAACACGTCTATGCCACGATTGGAATCCGAGAAACAGAATATGAATCAAATGTTTTCCCATCAAAATGAAAAACCTAAAGCTCGTTACAACATCAACAAGGTAAACGCATGCCATACCGCGGATCCTCTCGCCTAAAAAATTCCTATTCCACTGTCTCGATGCACTTACAAGAATCTCGTGACACAGAAATCCCATATCATACGATCGCGAGGCTGAGAGTGCATCAGAAGAACTTGAGGACAGGCATTTTGGGTAGAGAGAATCAATGCACAAAAGCAAACTCCTCATTTCCTACCCCATGGAAAGCAGGAACACTGGGAAGAAGACAGCAAAGGAACAAGTAGGAATCAGGATTAATGTGGAAGAACAAGCATGATCGTAACAAAGACTTTTACGCTTGCCGGAAGGGGAAAAAAAAAAAGGAGATGGAAAGAAGATTGTACGTCCAACGTACTTTGGTACTGTCGTCGGTGTTTTTCTTCCGCGGAGTGCCGGAAAATGGAGTACCCCCACGACCCGGCGACTTTCCAGGCCCGTTGTACCTTTCGTCTCGCACTCGTTGGAAAATACCAGTATAATTATCAGCAGATTGAGGGTTTTTTTCATCCCAATCACCGAATTTCGGAACAGCAGCACCTCTATCTGGCTGCAAATTATACAAGAAGTTATCAATATAAACTGCAATCAGAAACTGTGACCAATACTAGAAACTATGAGCTTTTTATACGAGGAAAGGGCCGAAAGGCCTTTATTTTGAACGATGGGACTAAATTGCTAGAAAATCTGTACAGAGTGATGTGCGAGGATATGGCCTTTTTTTGAAAACTCACGTGTCCAGGCCAATATACACGCATCTCGAGTAATCCTGGGAGACTACTCCCACCGCCCACTAGGTTATGGCCTTTTGTAGACACCCATTGATATATAGTTTTACTTGCTAAAATGCCAAAGCCACCAGATCCTAATAAAGTAATAAAGTTTTCCTAGAGCTAATTTCCTGCAAGAACATCATTTTGGATTTGGATTGTGAGAAATCAGGATGGCAAACAAAACTTACAGTCTCATCGCCTTGATCAGCTGGTTTCATCCTGGATTTTCCAGCACCACCATGGCTGCTATTGTACGAGTTCTTCCCTTCCCCACCAGGAGAAGCACTGCCTTTCTCCATGACCTTTTGATGATGCGGGTGGAGCGGTGACCTGTCGATGCTATGGTCAGCAGACCCAGTACCTTGTCTCCCGGGATGACCACCAGAACCTCCACCACGGGCTCCATGTCGTTGATGTGATGACTGGTCATCAGCAGCTGGTTCGGTCCTTGTCCCAGTACTGTTGGGAAACATAGTAGGATTTGCTTGGGGGTCATTCGGGTTTATCACCTTCCCATCGCCTCTATCCTGCAAATATAGCAACATTGCAGATATTGAGAAATGATACGCTTTACTTTATTGTAGCGTATTTCATCACCATCGGAGAAATTTATAACTTCAGTAAAAGAGGTAAAACGAAGAATGATAGCGAACCACTTATTGGCAAACTATGGGAAAAATCTGATATGAATATACTGCAGGATTGACTTGGTTCAATACCATTTTTCATATACCGAGGAATACTCGTATATGAAATGGAATGGAGAGGGCATGTATGTAGTCATTGCAATCAAGAAATCATCTGCTTCGTCCCGTTCGAAGCTCTGCATCTGCTTCGTCCCGTCTCTGCTTCTGGTTCTGCTTCTGGTTTGTCCCGTCTCCGGCCATCATGGCTGGGGATCTCGTGGCTGATTTTCCGGATTTGCTTCAGTCCAACCCTCCTCGTATTAAGGTTTTGGGCTCGCCGATGTCTAGGGTTTCTCCGAGAGTTGATATTATTGAGGTACTTGAGAAGGCGTCAATTCCTATGACGGAGAGCACTATTGATGGTCCTGCTGTGACGCAGATTAAGGATCTCAATCAGGAGGTGTCTCAATTGAAATGGCTCTTGGCGGAGAAGGAGAAACTCCTGGTTTCAAAGCAACCGGCTCTTGCTTCTCCAGGCCCTCCTGTTCGTGTTTCTCCTCCTCCTAAGGGTCTTTTCGTCGGCCCTGTTAAGGAAGGGATTTCGACCCCTGGCTTAAATCCTGAACAACTCCTTAGGGTTTCGATGTGTTCTGAACAGAATGTCGCGTTTGAATTACTGGATGAGGATCTTCGGAAGGTCTTCTCTCATTTGCAATTTGGAAGCTCTGATGATACAGTGGCGCGACAAATTAAAGCCCTATCTGCGGAGAATTTGGTTCTTCGTCAGAAGGCTGAGCACAATTTCTCTAAAAAGCTAATTGAAGGTAATTCTACTATTTCTGATTCCATACCTGCTAATTTTGGGAATTCCTCGTCTCCCTGGAAGAATTTGCTTGTTCATGAGGGTAATGAGGGTGGGGGTATGGAACTTAGTTTCTTTCCTCCCTCTGAGGAAGGAGGGAAGCTTTTTGTAACTCCTCCCCCTGATGTTGGGGAGCTTGGCATTCGGAAATGGCAGTCCTGCTTAGTAGGCTATTTTTTGGACAAGAAAGTTTCATTCCTGGCTGTTAAATCCATTGTATCCAAAATTTGGGCTAAATTTGGATTTACTGACGTACTCTCGAATGAGGATGGTTTCTATTTTTTCCTTTTCAATAATGATGATGCATATAAGCGTATTCTGGATTCTGGACCATTGCATATTGGGGGTCGCTTGATGATTCTGAAGAAATGGGAACCCCAAATGTGCCTCGTTAAGGATCAATTGGCTCGAATTCCTATCTGGGTACAGTTCTATAATGTACCACTTGAATATTGGACTGCTCCTGGCCTTAGCTATGTTGCTAGTGCAGTCGGGAGACCCCTCTATGCTGATTCTGTGACTGAAAGTTGTAAACGACTTAGCTATGCCAGGGTTTGTGTTGAAATAGAGGTTGGAGATTCTCTCCCCTCTTCCTTCTGTCTTCGTCTTAGTAGTGGAAAGGAAGTTGAAATCAAGGTTCAGTATCCTTGGAAGCCCCTCCAATGTTTGGAATGTAAGGTGTTCGGTCATAGTGGGGATGGATGTCTAAAGAATATTCCGAAGGTTGTGCATGTTCCTCATCAGAATTCTCTTCCGGTTCCTCAGCAGGTTTGGGTGACTAAGAAACATAAGGGTAAGGTAGTTGATGTCCCCTACTCTGCTATATCAGATCCAAAGGTGCCTGTCCAGACTGAGTATGGTCAGCCTAGTATTCCAAGCAACAAGTTTGCTGTGTTGGTTTCCTCTGGTTTTGATTCTGATGCAGCTCTTGGTTTTGTGGAACCTCTTGAGGTGATGGATTTGGGTAATGTCTCTCTTGGAGTAGAGGATGGTCAAGCTGTTTTATCTGAGGCGCCTTGCTCTGATACTTCTTTCTCCCCTCAAGTGGCACCCGTTTCTACTGCTATTGTGGTTCATGATGTGTCTCCTCCTCAAGAAGGCTTTCTCATTGATGGGGTTAGTCTGCAAGTTTCTTCTCCTGTGGATCCACAAAAGCCTAGTTCTCTTCTTAACAATAGTCGAAACTCTGGTAGTGTTATCCCTCCAGTCAAGGAGTGTGTTCAGGATACAGCGACAGCTATTGAGCAGGTATCTCAGGATATGGGTCGAGCTGTAGCTATTCCTATGGGATTGAATGGGGGTCCTGAACCCCCTGGGGCAGAGAAGGCAACTAGGAAGAATAACAAGAAGCGATGATCAAGTTTGGTGCATGGAATATCAGAGGCTTGAATGATCCTTCGAAACAAGTGGAGGTTAGAAAACTTATTCTTGATAATAGATTATCCTTGTGTGGGATTTTGGAAACTAAGGTTAGGTCTCAAAACCTTGCTGTTACTTTGAAGAATTGTCTTCCTACAAATTGGGAGTATACTCATAATATAGGTTCTGGGTTGGTTGCTCGAGCTATCTTAACTTGGAATTCCTCTTTAGTTAAGTCAGTTTTAATCTCTAGTAGTGATCAACAGATAACTTGTAGAATTCACCATGTAAATACCTTGCATTCTTTCATTGTTACTTTGGTATATGGTTTGAATCATGCTGGGGAAAGGGCTGTTTTGTGGAATGAGCTCAGGGGGCTACATGGTTCTCTGGGCAGTGAGCCTTGGCGTCTTTTGGGTGATTTTAATGCTGTTAGGAGGGTGAATGAGAGGAGCAGTTCTGTTCATTTTGATCACATTGCTGCGGCCTCTTTTAATTCATGTATTGAAGATATCGAGATAGATGATCTTCCGGCTAAAGGCTTTTGGTTTTCTTGGTCAAATAGGAGTGGAGGTTTGGGCCAAAACAAGAGTCGAATTGATAGGGTTATGGTAAATCCTGTTTGGCAGGATATTTTCACTGAGTCTGAGGCTATTTTTTCAGCTCCAGGCATTTCTGATCATTGCCCTCTTCTAGTGTCTATTCTCCCCTACCGGCATAAAAAGAAACCTTTTAAGTTCTTCAACTTTTGGATGTTTCATCCTCTCTTTCCCAGTCTGATTCAGGAAGCCTGGAGGCAAGATAGGGGATCTCATCCTATGAAGAGACTCTCCTATAAACTTACTTTCTTGAAGGGTTTGCTTAAGAAGCTGAATTTTACATGCTATAGTCAAATTAGTACTAGGGTGGCAGATGCAAAGGCTAATTTGCTCAGAATTCAGGAAGAGGCTGCCTTGTTTTCTGTTACTGAGGATTTAATTGTACAGGAGAGACATGCAATGTTTGCTTATCGTTCCTTAAGTGCCGCTGAGGAAGCTTTTAAGAAACAAAAGTCAAGGGTTCAATGGTTGAAGTTAGGGGATAACAACACAAAAAAAATTCACAAGAAGATGGCTGCGAATAGATTAAGGAACAAGATCCTATCTATTAATGATGGAAATGGGATTCGGCTAGAAGTTCCAGCTGATGTTACAAGAGAAGTTGTTTCCTTTTATGAGAATCTTTTAGGTACTAGTTTTCCTAATCGAGTTATAGCTACTGAAGTTTTGAATGACCTTATTGTCACTAAAGTCCCTGTGGAATACCATGCTGTTCTTACTAGCCTTGCTTCTGCTCAGGAAATCAAGTCTGCTATGTTCTCTATTGGGGGTGATAAAGCACCTGGGCCGGATGGATATAATGCTGCTTTTTTTCAGAAGAATTGGGGGATAGTTGGTCCTGATGTGGTTATGGCTATTCAGTCTTTTTTTGTCACAGGTTGTATGCCTAAAAGTTGGAATACTACAGTGTTAACTTTGGTGCCTAAAGTTGCTGCCCCTACCTGTATGAAAGAGTATCGCCCTATTGCTTGCTGCAACGTGTTATACAAGTGTATTACTAAAGTTTTAGCTAATAGGATGCAAGGGATTTTGCCTCTTATAATCAACCATGGTCAGTCTGCTTTTGTTAAGGGGAGATCTATAGCTGACAACATTTTGCTCATGCAAGAACTAGTCAGGAATTATCTGTTAGAATACTAGTATATTAGTATACTAGTATTATGTGTTTAGTCCCACATTGCTTGATTACATTATGTAACGAACTATCTCTTTATATAAATAAATGATTATGTGTGAGGGTTTATTCAACACCCTACACACTTTTCCCTTCCAAACAACATGGTATCAGAGCGGGTTCTTAAACCGCCCTTGAAACCCTAAACCCTAACCTTCGGCAGCCACCCCCCAACCCTAAATCCCTCCCTAAATCTCTACCCAAACCCTAATCAAATACCGTACATACCCAGCCCTTCCCCACGCCCACCATCTTCCTTAGCCTCATCCATACCCAGCCACTGCCAACCCTCCCCAGTCACTACCCAGTCTCCGGCGCCCCTCGCCGGCCATCGCCCGTCACCGGCGACCCTCCGGCGACTCCCTCACTGACTGTTAGACCTCTGTCCGCACCTCCATCACCACATCCAGTCACCGTCGGCCGTACCCAGCCATTGCCGACCCTCGCCAGCCACTGCCCAGCCTCCGGCGACCCTCGCCGGCCATCGCCAGTCACCGGCGACCCTCCGGCGACTCACTCCTGACTCCGGCGACTGTTGTCTGACTGCTACCTACCCCTCTATGACCCCGAAAACCCCATCTGGCCCCTCCATAACCCTCGAAACCCTTGATACATCACTGACCTAGTTCTGAAAATCGTTCAACTCACTTACCCAGTACTCGCCAACCACCACTGTACTGTTTTCAGCCACCGGCGCCTCTGACTGCGCTCCAAATTCTTCGTCTGATGCAATCTGCTGCTTTGGTAATGTTCAACTTATGCTCACTGATTTGGTAAATGGTGTTTTTTCGTTGGGTTGTCATATTTGATGGTTTCTGGATCGTAGTTCTTGGATCAGCTATGTTAGTACTGAGTTTTTGGGTTGATTCCTTATGTTTCATGTGCTGTTGAGGAGGTTAGGTGCTTGGTAGTTGGTAGTAGCTGATCCTATTGGTTAAACTGTGTTGGTTTTGTTGATTGATTGTTTGGTGCAATGACTGAGTCGAAATCTGGTTCTGACGTCATTTCTAGTTCTACTAATAGTGTGGCTCGTTCTTCTCGATCTCGTGAGCGGTTGTCCATTACCTCCACCTTGTTGAATGGTCGAAATTATGCTGTTTGGGCTAAGGCTGTTGAAGTTTATTATTTGGGGGAGTCAGAATATCATTTTCTTACTGATGATCCTCCTGCGGCGACTGCCGCATCATATGGTGCTTGGGTCCCTGCGGATGCTAAGATTCGGGTTGAGTTATGAAATAGTATGGAGGACACTATTAAGAATACTCTGGTTTTCTTACCTACAACAAAGAAGGTGTGGCTGAAGGTTAAGGAGATGTTTTCTGGGGCTGATAATCTCCGTCGCACATATGATCTTCATCAACAATTCTTTTCTCTTGAGCTTGGCAGCTCATCCTTGGAGGAGTATTATGCCAAGTTTTGTGGTGTTTGTGAGGAGCTCAACACTTGTGAGCCCATTTCTTCAGATATTCAGGTTATGGAGCGCCAACGTGAGCGTTTACAGGTGGCTCGATTTCTGTTTGGGTTACCTTCTCCGGCATATGACTCTATCCGGTCTAATCTTCTGGGTGATAAAGACTTACCTTCTCTCAGTGCGGTGTTCAGTTGCGTTCGCCAAGCATCTGTTTCTGACACCAGTATTGATTTGACACCGGCTGCCCGTTCGGCTTTAGTTACCACGGTCTCTCGTGGTGGTGCTTCTTCTCGTGGTATTAACCGTCGTGAGTCAGGGGGAGGCAGTCGGGGTACTTTTGGCCGTGGATTTAGTCGTGATTTTAGTAGCGGTGGTCGAGTGTCGCCTGTTGGGGGCCGTGATTCTATTGGGGGCCGTGATTCTGGTGGTAGTCGTAGTCGTGGTCGTGGCCGTGGTCGTGGGCCTCGTTATTGCACACATTGCAATGGTACTAATCATACTGTTGAGTATTGTTGGATCCTTTATGGCCGACCATCTGCTCATCAAGCTACAGTTTCTGAGGATGATGGGTCCATGATGTCTAATTCTGTGACCAGCTCCGCCCCGCGTGTTGTTGCTATTCCAGAGGATGAGTACCATCGCCTGATTTCCCAGCCGACTTCTCACGTGCCTTCCTCCTCCACTGCTACGTTCGCTCAGAAAGGCTCCACTTTTGCTGGCCTGGCCTCTAATAACCCGTGGGTTATTGATTCTGGTGCTACGGATCATATGACAGGTCACTCCATCCACCTCTCTGACTCTCGGCCTCTTGCGAAACCTTCTCGTGTCGCCTTAGCCGATGGTTCTTCTTCTGATATTGCTGGTTTGGGTTCTGTTATTTTACATTCTTCCCTTAAATTAGACTCTGTTTTACATGTTCCTCGTTTTCCCCATAGCCTTATGTCTGTTAGTCAACTTACCAAATCTTTAAATTGTTCGGTCACATTCTTTTCTGGTTATTGTGTTTTTCAGGAATCCCAGACGGGGAAGAAGATTGGTGGCGGTGTTGAGCGTGGTGGTCTGTACTACTTTGATACTGGCGAGCTTCCTCCCTCTGTTGCCCTTCAGACTTCCATATCTCCGTATGAGTATCACTGCCGTCTTGGTCACCCATCTTTTCAGACTCTCAAACAGTTGGTTCCGTTGTGTCGAAGTCTTCAGTCTTTGTCATGTGAAGCCTGTGAGTTCAGTAAACATCGTCGTGTTTCTTTTAAACCTAGAGTAGAGAGTCGGGTGTCTCGTCCTTTTCATTTAGTTCACTCAGATATTTGGGGTCCTGTGCGTGTTGCGTCTCGTGGTGGCTTTCAGTATTTTGTTATTTTTGTGGATGACTATTCTAGGCTCACTTATGTTTATCTCATGAAAAATCGGTCGGACTTGTACTCAATTTTTAAATCTTTTTATATGGAAATAAAAACTCAGTTTGATGTTTCTCTTCGTATCTTCCGTTCTGATAATGCTGGTGAATATTTCTATAGTGTTTTGTCTAACTTTTTTAATGAGCATGGAATTATTCATCAATCTTCGTGTTCGCGCACTCCCCAACAGAATGGGGTTGCAGAACGCAAGATCCGTCATTTAACTGAGGTTGCCCGCGCCCTTTTAATCCAGATGACCGTTCCCAAATCCTATTGGGGCGACGCCATTCTTACTGCCGGATATCTTGTGAATCGTATGCCCTCTCGTGTTCTGGGAGGTCAGATTCCCTATAGTATTTTGCACCCTGGCAGTTCTTTATATTCCTTACCGCTTAAAATTTTTGGGTGCACGTGTTTTGTTCATGCCCTAGATCCTGGCCGTGATAAACTTGATCCACGCTCTATCAAGTGTGTTTTCCTAGGATACTCTCGGACTCAAAAAGGTTATAAGTGTTATTCTCCCACCCTGCGTCGCGAGTTTGTCTGTGCTGATGTTACGTTTCATGAGTCGTTACCCTATTTTCCGCCTTCATCTCATGGGGATCAGTCTGAGTATATGCGTATTTTAGTTCCTTCCGGACAGCCTCAGCCGCAGCACCCCCAAATGCAGCAGGTATATGTTCGCCGTGCCAAAACTGCACCACCACCACCTCCGCCTGCCACTGAGCCAACTCCTCCGTTGCAAGATCCGAGTCCACCTCCTCCCATTGCTCCTCCTTCTCCTCCCATTGCTCTTCGTAAAGGTATTCGCTCTTGTACTATTTCTCATCCTATTGCGAAATTTGTCTCTTATGATCATCTGTCCCCAACCCTACGTGCTTTTACTGACTCTGTTTCCTTTCTTTGTTCCTAAAACTGTTCAGGAGGCCTTGTCTATTTCTGAGTGGCGGACAGCTATGGAGGAGGAGATTTCTGCGCTCCATGATAATGGGACTTGGGAGTTGGTTCCTCTACCCTTTGGAAAGACAACTGTGGGGTGCCGCTGGGTATTCACTGTGAAATATCATCCTGATGGGTCTGTTGAGCGTTACAAAGCTCGCCTTGTTGCTAAGGGCTACACCCAGACGTATGGTGTTGACTATGCTGAGACCTTTTCCCCAGTTGCGAAACTTGGTTCTGTTCGTCTCCTTATTTCTCTTGCAGCCAATCTTGGCTGGCCTTTATTCCAATTGGATGTCAAGAATGCTTTCTTACATGGCGACCTGCTTGAAGAAGTTTATATGGAGCAACCACCTGGGTTTGTTGCTCAGGGGGAGCGTTCTCAGGTATGTCGCCTTCGTAAAGCTCTTTATGGGCTTAAACAATCTCCCAGGGCCTGGTTTGGCAAGTTCAGTGATGCGGTTTTGAAATTTGGTATGAGTCGATGTCAGTCTGATCATTCTGTTTTCTCTCTCACATCTACCCGAGGCAAAGTGTTATTAATTGTGTATGTTGATGATATTATTATTACGGGTGATGACCAGAAAGGTATTGATGCATTGAAGGCCTTTCTACAGAGCCAATTTCATACTAAAGACTTGGGTAGATTGCGATACTTTTTAGGTATCGAGGTGGCACGATCTAAAGATGGTATTAGTTTATCGCAGAGGAAATATGTGCTGGATATCTTAGATGAGACTGGATTGTTGGGGGCGAAACCTGTTGATACCCCTATGGATCCCAATGTAAAGCTATGTGTTGATCAGGGGGAGGCACTGTCTAATCCTGATCAATATCGCCGTTTGGTTGGTAAACTGAATTATCTCACTATTACACGTCCTGATATTTCATTTGCAATGAGTATTGTGAGTCAGTTTATGTCTGCTCCTCGTTTGCCACATTGGGAGGCCGTTCTCAGAATTGTCAAGTATCTCAAGTCTCATCCTGGACGTGGTCTATTTTATAGAGCTAATGGTCATTTGCGTATTGAGGCCTTCACTGATTCTGATTGGGCAGGAGGCCCATCAGACAGGAGATCAACCACTGGATATTGTGTTTTTCTTGGCGGCAATCTTGTTAATTGGAAGAGCAAGAAACAGACCGTGGTTGCCCGGTCTAGTGCAGAGGCCGAATATAGAGCCATGGCTCACACCACATGTGAGATTGTGTGGGTGCGATCTTTTCTTGAGGAGATAGGATTCAGTGTGCGATTGCCTATGAATTTGTATTGTGATAACCAAGCAGCAATTCACATTGCATCTAATCCCGTATTTCATGAGCGGACTAAGCATATCGAAGTTGATTGTCACCTGGTGCGAGAGAAGTTAACTGATGGTGTTATAGCAACTCCCTTCGTATCTACAAATGCTCAATTGGCTGACATATTCACCAAGTCATTATTTAAGCCCCGGTTGGAGATGTTATGTGACAAGCTGGGTTTGTGTGACATCTATTTCCCAGCTTGAGGGGGAGTGTTAGAATACTAGTATATTAGTATACTAGTATTATGTGTTTAGTCCCACATTGCTTGATTACATTATGTAACGAACTATCTCTTTATATAAATAAATGATTATGTGTGAGGGTTTATTCAACACCCTACACACTTTTCCCTTCCAAACAACATTATCATCGAGAGGAGGGGCCTTCACGGTGTGCCATCAAGATTGACCTTATGAAAGCCTACGATTCAGTCTCATGGGGCTTTCTATCTGAAATGATGTTTGCTATGCAATTCCCAGCCCAATTCATCAAATGGGTCATGTACTGTGTCTCAAATGCTTGGTTTTCAGTGGCTTTAAATGGGGATCTTGAAGGTTTTTTCAAAGGTGAACGAGGGTTACGGCAAGGTGATCCGATCTCACCTTATCTTTTTCTCTTAGTTATGGAAGGTTTCTACTCTATACTGCACACTAGGGCTACAACTGGCCCCTTTGTCTTCCACCCTAAGTGTCAAGAATTACAAATTCATCATCTAGCTTTTGCAGATGATTTGTTTGTCCTTTGTGGGGCTGATCAGGGATCTTTTACTACAGTCAAAGCTGCCTTGGGATGATTTCTATTCCTTTTCTGGTCTCAGTCCCAACCTTCATAAGAGTGCTGTCTTTTATTCTGGTGTGAGCACTGATCTTAAAGTGATGTTGGAAGCTATTCTCCCTATTCCCGAGGGCAGTCTTCCTGTTAAGTATTTAGGGGTGCCTCTCATCACTTCTCGCCTCTCTTATTCTGATTGTGTTCAACTCAAAGATAAAATTTTACAAAGGATTAACAACTGGTCAACGAAGTTGTTGTCCTTTGGGGGTCGATCTCAATTAATCAGTTCTGTGTTATGGAGCATGCAAGTGTATTGGTGTTCGATTTTCATCCTCCCACAAAAGTTATTGAAGGAAATTGAGGGTTTGCTCAGGGCTTTTTTGTGGACAGGTGTACATCTAAGACAGGCTGGGGCAAAAATTAAGTGGGAATGGGTCTGCACCCCAAAAGAAGAAGGTGGCTTGAAACCTTCAAGCCTCTCAAAGTCTGGAATAAAGCAACCATGATTCGGCACTTGTGGGCTTTAAGCAAGAAGTCTGACTCTTTATGGGTTAAATGGGTTCATTCATATATCATAAAAAGGAAGTGTTTTTGGCAGATGTGTTTGCCTCAAGACTCTTCTTGGACCATCAGAAAACTTTTCAAGCTTAGAGAGGTAGTGCAGCCCCTCATCAAGCATGTGATTGGAAATGGGAACACTACTTTTCTTTGGCTGGATAACTCGCATGATGTAGGACCTCTCTATAAAGTATTTGGTGAAGGCATAGTTCATAATGTGGGTAGTTCTCTTCTAGCAAAGGTCTCATCTATCATTCAAAATGGAGAGTGGTGCTGGCCTAGACAAAGAAATAGGGCCATTATGCAACTTATGAGGAGTACCCCTTCAATTCTCAGGCCTAACATAGGTGTCGCTGATTCCGTGATCTGGATTCCTACCTCAAATGGTATGTTCTCTGTTAAAACTGTTTGGGAGACTCTTAGAACTCCTCTCCCTAAAGTTCTGTGGGCTCCAGTTGTTTGGTTCAAGCATGGTATTCCTAGATGGGCTTTCATTATGTGGCTTGTTTGTTGGGGCCGACTTTCGACAAAGGATAGGCTTCTTTCTTGGGGTATGATAGTGGATCCTTTATGTGTCCTATGTTCTAATGTGCATGAGTCCCATAACCATCTTTTTTTTGCTTGTTCTTTCTCAGCATGCATTTGGGGTAAAGTTCTTCATATGTTTAGCATTTCTAGAAGACCTACTGAATGGGGGCAAGAAATTGGTTGGGCTATTCAGCACCTCAAAAAAAAAAGTCTTTTATCTGCCCTCTACAAGTTAGCAATGGCGGGTACAGTGTACTACATTTGGAAGGCGAGGAATGACATTGTTTTTTGCAACAAGCAGTACACTTCGGATGCCGTTTATGATATTATTGTTAAGGATGTTCGGGATAGAGCATCTTCTTGGCGGGATTATGGTCGTAGTACTGTTAATAGAGATTTGTGTAGAGTTTGGAATATTTCGGAACATATTTTGTAACTAGCAAGTAGTTAGGCTCTTGTTTTAGTTTGGTGCTCCTGTCTTTTTTTCCAATAGGTTGCTGGTTTTTTCCGGGGTATGCCCCTTGATTCTTGTATTTTTGTCTCTTTTGGTAATAAAATCTCTCTTTACCAAAAAAAAAAAGAAATCATCATCTTCATCGGCCTTGAGGCCATTCCATTTCGATCACAAAAGAGTGGACAAACTCATTTTTGTTCGGTCATAGGTTGGTCCAAAGAACGAGAGTCGGCTTCCTTAAGCCACTGAAGTACTACCAAACATAGAACAGAAGGTCATATTCAAGTCCTTGGTACAATTTCTGCTACTTAGAAAGAACGTTAAAAGCCCCAAAACAACAATCCGCAATGATATTCCATTTAGATTATTAGACCACGTGAAAACAACAGATTGATCAGAGCATTTTTTAACATGTAGGATTTTATTTTATTTTATTTATCGGCAAAAGATGAATTTTATTAAAAACGGGGAAGGGGAAGAGGATCTAACAAAAAGTTGGACAATACACCATAAGGGCAAAGCTCAAAACACCCAAAGGTTTACAACAGATAATACAATAAAGTTCAACCCACCACCCAAATTAAACAAAGAAGCCCAAAACCAGCCCAAGCCCGGGCTGCCCCACCCAAACCATCCCACAAAACCCTAACTACACTGGCAGCCACCCAAAGGTCTACATGTAGGATTTGCGCACGTGATTTGAGAAATAAAAAAATCCCCCCAAATCAGAAAACCAAGTTTACAAATTGCTTAATTTGTTTCAAAAGTAAAAGATTAATCAAGTATTACACCTGGTATAATTAGCAGATTGGTATGTTATTTCCAGTCAAAGTAGATTTTTTTTACATAAAATAATATCAAACGACAACCAGCATTTCCAAACATGTACACAACCCACACCAAGAACAAATAACAGACAGGGCCGGCCCTGATTTTCCAGAGGCCTAAAATTCGGGAATTTTCTGAGGCCTAAAGCGGCCGGCACGTCGAGTTTTAGCTCAGGGCGGGCTTCGAGGCAGACAACAGTACAACTACCAGCAGAATACAACAGATTGACCATAGATTCCTCGGTTCAAAACATAAAACAACAGGAAATCAGAAGGGTAAATATATTCATAGAAGGTGCATAGACTTACAGCCATTTCCCTCCACCAAGCTAATAAGAGATTTCCTCAACAGAACTCAAACTCTATGATCAAACCCACACAGAGAGCTCGTCAACAGGATTCTTCAACGTCCACACACAGAGAGAGAGAGAGAGAGAGAGAGAGAGAGAGAGAGGCGTTTATTGATCGATTATTGACTGGCGCCACCGGTCACATTTGACAATTCTTCCGCAACTCTTTCTCTAGCTGGACTCTCTCTCCTCTGGAAGTCTACTCTTTAGTCTTTTCTTTCTCTCTCTCCGTTAGAACGTCCCCCTCCAAAGGGTCTACGAGGTGATATTTTTTAGGGGAAATTATGAGGAGTGGTATGGTACAGTCCATGAAACTGCTTATGAAATGATTGGTTCAAATTATCGTGAATCTGGATTATTCATTTCTTTTTAGGAAAGGTTTCATGGACTGTGTGTCATTCATTTCTCTCCTCAACCTCACATTTTTATGGGATCCGAGATTACGTATGAGAACCCACAACAATGTGTAGTGGGGGGAAAGGATTGAGGCACTACAACGTGGCGCTCCAAGGGCACCGGAAAATCTCTCGTTTTAGGGGGGTGTTTGTTGTAGTTTCCCACTATTTTTTATTTTTCCGGTAATTTGAATAAATCCGTTGGGTGCAGTTTCTACTTTTGTTTACTCCAGCAAGAGATAAATTTTCACACGGAGGCTCCGTGAACGGATTGTTCATAGCTACGTAATCACAGCTGTTCGTTTCGGCATTGGACAGTCCAGATTTTTACAAAACTATCCACTGGAAGAGTTTAACTCTTCACGCGAATAGTTTTTTTTTTACAATTCAGACCGTCCAATACACTTTGGACGCACGCGATTTGGCTCTGTAAACGCGAATACACGAAAAGGTCCGTAAATAAGTTTTTCTGTATCAGAAGAGAACACTTGTTTCTTTATCTTTGTTCATGTATTCTATTTTTCATCTTGCTATTAGGATGATGAAGAGAATAATAAGAGGAAAATCTAAAGCATCCAATCTTTATAGACAGGGTAAATTACCCCTAATTTCTTTTTGATGTGATGTGGGTTTTAATAATTGTTTTGAGCAGGGAGGTTAGGACAAATTTGTGAGGCCTTCTACCGAACATTCCGATGATCAGGTCATTTATACTTGGTCTGACAATATAAAATACAAAAAAATTCTTTTCATCGGATGTTAGGCAATATATTTTTAAAATAAGATCACACGAAATTAGAGCTTGTTTATATCACGATAAATGAGTTGCGAATCTTCCAATCATGTATATTGAACAATATCCAATCGACGTGATTTTTTTACGAGATGATAGTCTCGACAAACTCAAAAGATGAATACGCCTTCCAGTTTGGAAAGTTGCAACTATTATGGCAGTTGCATGAAGTTGAACGGCAACGCTTACCCCCAATTTATTGGGGGGAAAAGGTTGAAGGGGGCAACCAAAAGTTCGGTTTTAATGGCTAATAGTATTAGTACGGTTAACCCGTTGGCCAAGTAAAAATGAGAAAAGTAAAGAGACACGGTCTCCAATAAATTTTTTATATCTATCTCTCTCCACATATTATTGTTCTCAAAAGTCTCTATCAAAACCCAAACCGAACCGGGCTTGTTTATCTTCTATGAAGTTACATGTTCGAGTTCCATGGAGGCCCAACATTCGACTTAATTAGTCAAAGTGTGCGCAAATTGACTGGCACTCTCCGTTATGAAGAAAATACAGGGCATGGTTTATGTTATTTGTCTTTTTTCAACAGGGACATCAGTGTGGACCCATATGAAGTCCACTCCTGTGAGCTGTAGAGCCAGCTAAGCATTGATGCATTTTAAAAATAAGACCGCACGAAATTAGAGCTTGTTTATATCACGATTATCAGTTGTGAATCTTCGGATCATGCATTGAAGAGTATCCGATCGACATGATTTTTTTTCACGATTTGATAGTCTCAGACAAATTCAAAAGATAAATACTCCTTTAGTCCAGTTTTCCAAGTTGCAACTATTATGGCGGTTGCCTGAAGTTAAACGGCAATGGTTACCCCCAATTTAGGGGAAAAAAAAGGTTGAAGGGGCAACCAAAAGTTAGGTTTTAATGGCTGATAAATACTACTACCTAGTATGATTAACTCGTTGGTCAGGTGAAAATGACATTCGAATTTTTATGGGACCACCGGAGGGTTTGCCCGATCGTTACTTCTAGAGGTCCCGTAATTAGTAGAGTTGTGCGCAAATTAACCCGCACTCTCCGCTATAAAGAAAATTACAGGGTATGGTTTATGTTACTGTCTTTTTCAACAGGGACATCAGTGTGGAGACCTACATGAAGTACACTCCTGTGAGCTGTAGAGCCAGCGAAGCATTGATGTATTTTAAAATGACGACCAAGACTCTGCCTTATTGGGATGGAATGTCCAATTCAAGCAGGAGTTAAATACTTTCTTCTATAATTCAAAGCCTATTTATGCATATGTAACCCCCTTGTTATTTATTCGGTGTCCGAGAGGCATCACGAGGCGGTGTGCTAAGTTTTTCTCTAGCATATATTATTGTGTAATCTTCACACTTAGACTCGGACCTCACAAAAACGTGTGGTTGAGCAGAGGCCTGGTGCGGCGGTGCCCAAGGAGCACTGAATAAGCTTTCTCAAACATTGTATTTGCTTCCAGATGGGTTAGATCGTGATTAAAATATACTCCTGCCGGCCTTCTTTGATGGAATGTTTGTTTTTCCCCCTCGGCGGCCCACATTGAATGGAGGGATTAAAAAGTCTAAAAAAATAAAGAAACAGATGGATTATTTTCATATTTTATGGTAATTGATTTTCATATTCTCTTTCTTTCTTTTTTTTAAAAATAATCACACCCTCTTGTTTATCCACTTTTGAGTTGTGACACGAATTTACAAAATTAACCTTTTATTTGTATACTCTTTTCGCATTTTGAAGGGCAACAGTGTAAATTCGCGTCACAACAAGACCAAAAAGAAAGTGTGACTAGTAAAAAAGGGAGTGTGAAAAACACTACCTTATTTTATTACTATGTTTGTCATCTTTTGCTTTTCTACCGTGTTGTTCAATAAAGCGATTTGTAAAGCATTGATGCATTATCACATATCATTTTATTTATGAAAACATGATGCAAAATACTTCGACTTGAGAAAAGACTGTTCTTTAGAGCATCTTCAGTGGGATGCCTAAAATTGGATAGCCAAATGGAAGGGTTTTTTATTTATTTTTAAGTAGAACCCACTTATGAATTAATAAGTGATCATTAGTCTATTGAGTGGATGGTAACCCCAATAAACCAAACCGAGTCTTATGTTTCAATTAATTGGAGTCGGCTACATAGATCCTTTTTTCTTCATTGAGCTCTATCAATGACCATTTGTTCACTCAAACTCATTAAACTCATATCTTTGCCCCAACGAACTAGTTAATTTTACCATATGAAACCCAAAATAAAAGAAAAATTTAGCAACAACAATATCATTAGAAGTAAAGCAACGGCAATGAAAATATGAAAAGGTCAACCTACTCTGTAAAAACCTCACATTTTATCCCAAAAACTCGAATCGGGGGAGCGTGTTGCGAGGCCGCCGGCGCCTCCTTGCCGGCTTCGGTCTGACGACCAGAGACGTCCACTGCGTAGAGCTCGCGTGAGTACTACAAGTGTACCAAAAATCAACCCGATCAAATATCGTTAAGTGCTTCATCGGAATACATATAACTTGAAAAAAAAAATGAATCCTAATGGATACGAAACACTGGATCAAAACCACTGAATTCATTCTTTTCGAATTATATGTGTTCCGATGAGACACTTAACGATATTTGATCGAGTTGATATTTGGTAGATCGTTGGACCGATGCTGGCAAGGCGGCACCAACGGCCGCGCAGCACGCCGCGCAGCACACCCCCGGTTCCAAAAACTCAAAAAACAGTTTTTAAATTTGAAGATTGGGCCCAAATATCCCTCCCAGCGTCAATTTTGTTTCCAGTGGAAAAAAAAAAAGTCGTTGCTTTTGTTGCAACAACATTTTGAAAACCTCACATTTTATCTCAAAAAATCAAAAAACGCCACAAAATTTAATGAGTACATAAATAGGTGGCCAAATGTATGGAGTGATAAGTTTATGGATCAATTTATGTAGTCCATTGGAATTATTTTTTGCACATTTACTAGGTAAAATTTTAGCCATTCACATATTTAGTGATTTGGTATTTTTTTTTTTACGAGTTAGCCCAAATAATGATGCTACAATCACACAAACACTTATACACATATGTGATTGTATAATTGTTGTAGCCCAAATGTTTATCCTGATTGGTCCTATGGGCTCAGTTGTAATTGTAGAGTCCATACCCAACCCCATTTGTGAGAACTTTCCGTTCACGCTAATGATTAATTTATGCACCATAATTTTTTAGTTTTGTTCTTATTCAATTTTTTTTTGCGTTTGTTAGTTTTACGCTAAAATTTTATGTGATATGGGTGAATAAGGATGAAAGGAATCGGAAAAATAAAAAAATGTGACTTTTATACAAGTATTTTGGGAAATATCCAAGAAAAGGTCCAAAAACTGACTTTTCGAGCTTTTATTTGGATATTTCGCAAAATACTCGTGTAAATGTTATACTCCAGTTTTTTACTTTTTTGGTTCCTCTCATCCTTACTCACCCATATCACATAAAAAGTTTGCCATAAAAATAACAAATGCAAAAAAAATCGAATAAAGACAAAACCAAAAAATTATTCTGCAGAAGTTAATCACTAGCGTAAACAATACGGGCTGTTCAAACGTGTTTTGGATGGCTCAAATCCGAACACCCTCTCTCCTTGTTAGCCGAACACCCTCTCTCTCTTTCATCATCTCATGTTATAACAAAAGGTGGATTCCACTAAAACTCCGTTCCGCTAACTAAAATAAGTACGGCTAAACCCAAAATAGAGAGATCTATGATCCGCAATTTTTTATTTTCATATAGTAACTGTTATGGATAATGTTATTTGCAATTGTTAGTATTTTTCTAGGAAAATGATTTTGCCACTCCTTTTTTTGTTAACGCCACTCCCTTATAAGTGTATTTTTGCACAAAAATACACTTGCAGGGGAGTGACGTTAATAAAAAAGGGAGTGACAAAATCAGTAGTCTTTTTTTAATATGTAAAGGACAGAGAATGATAAAGAGATTTATATATATTTTTATTTTGACAGCTGTTTTCTTAAATGAGAGATTCTGAGAAAATGTATATGCAAAAAGTTTCAAATGAGAACCTCCTAAAATACAGACCCTCCTTTTTTGATCGAATTTTGATAATCCAAATCGCTCAATGTGTTCAGAACGTGATTTTAAGAGTACTTGTAAAGAAATCTACAAAAAAAAAAAGACCAGGAATGGTTTGATTTGAGTAGTTTTTTATTGAACCGTTCAATAAAAAACTATTCGGATGAAGCTCCTCCTGGTCATTTTTTTACTGGTTTAAGGCGGGTGCTTTTAAAATCACGTTTTGATCACATTGAGCGGCTCGAATCATCAAAATTCAATCGGAAAATGGGAGAAATGAGGAGATCCGCATTTTAACTAAAATGAGAACGTTCTCATTTGAAAAGGACTAAATGTATATGTATCCATCTACTTATATATATTTTAGAGAATGAGAATACTGGAATGATTAGGGGTGCTAACTAGATAAGTTGAGCCAAGCTTTGGCGTGTTCATGCTTGTCTTGTTTTAAAATTTACTAGTGAGCTTGAATGGATCCTAAATGTTCGGAGTGGAGCTCCACTAGTATTTTGAGACATCGAACTAGTTGTAAGTACTAAACGAACCTTTAAAGACCAGCCGAGCTCATACATACAAGTTAAACCAGGGATAGCTCGAACTCGATTCCTCAACTATACGAGTTAAAAAATTTGTTTGAGCTTGTTAAAGCCAAACCCAGTACTATCTAATACATAGGCTTGTGCAACAGCGAGTAACACTCAAACAAAACTCTCTCAAACACAATCATCCGCCCCACTACCAAACCCGTTTATGTTCCAACACTTGGATTTAACCATTTGCTCTTCACTCTCTTGTTGTCCTTGATTCACGCCTCCGATCCTACTTTTTCTTTCACTTCCCATTTCACGTTCTCTACTTTTGACTCAGCCATATGCACTTATGCAGTACTCTATTATGTTAACAGTCAAGGATTGGCCATTGCCAAATCCCTTTTGGCCTGTAGACAGTTAGGCAAAAACCCTTCTCCATTTGCATCCCACTAATCCCAAAGGAAAAAACCCACCTTTTTTACAAACACCATTAAAAAGAACTCACAAGGTGGTCTATTAATGGCTAAACCTACAGATCTGTGGTTTTAAGTCTTCTAAACTTCGGTCTCTTCTTGAATAGTCAGACGCAATTTACTGAACTAGGTTTTTTAGCGGTTGCTGGCGGTGGGTTTTCTGCAAGATCTAATTATTGAATAGGAGATTGTGGAAAGTTCAATTATTTCTGTTCGCAGTAAAAGTTTTGGTTCTGTGGCTTCATATAAAATCCTGGTTTCTTCAGGTGCGTTCTGTAATTTTCCCAGTAAAAGTGAAATGGGTTTCTGTAGAGTGGCTTCTTTCTTTCCAGCAATGGCTAAACATTCGGATCTATGTCATTGAATCTTCATATTGGGTAGAAGAAATCTGATTTTGGAAGTGGGTTTCCGTTCTTGTTACCGATAAGACTAGGGATTGTTTACAGTTGGAAAAGTGGTGGTATACTTTTTGCTGATTTTAAGTATGATTCCTTTGTTGTTCTTGGTTGTATTTGCTGAGGGTGTGGTGGCATTCCTTCTACTGGTGAAGATTGGGCCTCTGAGAGAGCTGGTGATAAAGGGTTTGGATCAGGTGAAGGTGGGAAAGGGTCCGGCCACCGTCAAAACAATTGCTGGTACTATGTCCGTGATCCTGTTGTCAAACTTCTTTAGTATTGTCAAGATTCAGAACAAGGGTGCTAAGATTGGTACTATGACGCCCATGGATCAGGTTCTCTGGAGGACCCATTTACTGGAGGCTTCTCTCATGGGTATGATCCTAGTCTTCTTGATTATGGTGCTCTTATTTTCTTCTTTTTGTTCTTTCGAATTCGGTATTTGTTTTTGTTCACTTGTTGATTCTGTGATTGCGCTTTCTAAGTTAATGCACTGGTAGCCTGTAGTTGTAGAGCTACGTATAATTTTATGAGAGAAAGCTTCTTACTTAACTATGGCCATGTTTCAATGGTCGGACTAATAGTGTGGATGTGCAGTTCAATAGGACAAATGGACTAATGGTGGGTTAGCAAGGGGATTACTAACATCAAATTCCTTTGGTATTGTATTCCCGACGAATTATTAATCTCTCGACTAGTTGTTGCATCCTGATGCCAGAAATGCGGTCCTCGCGTATTCTTAATCTGATCTCATGTCTAATCTGGCCAATCTAAGGGGCTCTAGCGTAAGTTTGTGCTTTCAGGCAATTGTCAAAGTTAATGTCAGGGATACTATCATATGAATGGGTGCAAGTTATGGACTTCAGCCGATGGTTTGGCTTGTTCATAAGAAAGTTCAGCCTATGGTTTTGCTTGTTCATAACTTATAAGAAACTTGCTAGCTGGTAAGTAGCAGTTTTTTATCACTCGATGACGTCGTATGTTCAGTTAAAAGCCCTGTGGGGAAACATTTTTTGTTGCATTAATCAGTGTTAGGTGTGGCCTTTGTAATTAGAGGATAATGTGATTCAACATTTCTCTTGGGCAAGGATCAACTCAAAGGAAGGGGGTTCACTTAGGGCACATATCACCTCTAAAGATAAGGACTTTAGGCCATTTTTTGTTGCATTAATCAGTGTTAGGTGTGGCCTTTGTAATTAGAGGATAATGTGATTCAACATTTCTCTTGGGCGAGGATCAACTCAAAGGAAGGGGGTTCACTTAGGGCACATATCACCTCTAAAGATAAGGACTTTTGGTGGTTCCTTTGGAAGAGTATGTGATATGTAGCTTAAGGGCTTAGTAATTGTGTTTCCTTGGTGGAATCTTTAAGCTATACATATTATATCAGACAAAGGCACTCCAAGTGCTTATGTCTTAAACTTGGCTTCTGTAAGTGAGTAACTATATGACCCCCAGTTTTGCATTCTCTAGTTCTGCTATGATTCTGATGCCTAGAGTTCATGGATAGCCAAAGGTCTGCCCATCCTTATATTGGGTGTCAAAAGCTGTCTTCGGAGAATTTTACTCAACTGTTCTCGGAGCCGCGTATCAAATAATCCTCCAAGAATGTGTCAGCCTCTTCATGTACTTTGTCACATGAGCTGGAGCTTTCTGATGTTACTAGTTCTAGGTTCGCAGGTTCCATCTTCATAGTTGGAACCTCTAGATAGCCAGTTAATTTGCTGAACACAGAATGCAAGCTATTTTCCTGTGTTAGACTTAGACTTGTTTGACCTTGTCAAACAAGTGCAGTTTTATCTTCTTTTTGTTTCAAATCATTGCCATCCTGTTGCACAGCTCCAGCTAGTGTGGCCAAAAGCAACTTAAATAAACTGAAAAAAGCTGACAATTAAGCTATATTATGATTCTGGTTTATCACAATCAGCTTCTATGCCCTAGTGCCCCTCGGTATCTGTAAATCACCTTGGTTCTCAACCGTTTTGGAGCTAAACAGATTTCATATGGTTATCAGCATGCACATGAATGCTCTGTATGAAAAGATGAGTCACATTTTTTGCACTACCTTTTAGTAAGCCCTTCTATGCCCCGGTGGATGCTGAATCTTCGTTGTGCCAAATTGCCTAGTTCCATTAAGTTGTATCCAGCTGGGACCTGATGATGAGAGCGCTATGGTGTCATCTGCTGTTGGGCTCAAATTCACCGACTGTTTGAGTTGCTGCAATACTTGTTAGCCTTCTGAATTTCATTTATATCACTACTGAGTTTGAGACACCATGTTTTGGTTGAAACTGTTATCTATCCCGATGAGCATGAATCTTCGTCAATAATCTATTCAGAGTTAAATTTCTCTCCTGATGCCATAAGGTTTATTTTGCAGGGTTCTGTCTGTTTCTTGGGTTCTTAATTGACCGTATGCACCATTACCTTCGGAAATTAATGGGGATAAGAGGTACCATTGGAGCTTCAAAAGAGGAAATTGAAAGGCTCACGAAAGAAAAGATGCAGCTTAAAGAAAAGGAAGAGAAAGCTACCAATGAAAT
Organism: Rhododendron griersonianum; assembly: GCA_018127125.1. Taxonomy (NCBI): domain Eukaryota; kingdom Viridiplantae; phylum Streptophyta; class Magnoliopsida; order Ericales; family Ericaceae; genus Rhododendron; species Rhododendron griersonianum. The sequence goes on along the minus strand of CM030800.1, from coordinate 5,796,692 downwards.
GAAGCTCCTTCAGAAAGAAGTCTCATATCTGAAAGAAAATATGAACAAACTTAAGTTGGAATCTGAAGAGAAGGACAAACGGGTTGAAACAGCTGAATCTCATGTGGCTGCCCTCCAGAAACAATCTGCTGATCTGCTTCTTGAATATGACCGTCTCTTAGAAGACAACCAAAATCTTCAGACCCAAGGTTTTGGATATCGGACTTGAGTGTTTGCAAAAATGTTTCAAGTTTTGGAGAGTTAATCCCAAGGATTCTGAATCTTGATGAAATAGTTTCGATTGGGGTTGACATTGATCTAACAGCACCCAATGGCCAAGGAAATCATCATGCTTCCGCCCTTCCATCTGAGGAAGAAATTGGAGTTTTGGAGGGTGATTGCCCAATGTTGGGAATTTTGTAATATTCTCATCTAGAAATTTAGCCTGGTTTGGCTTTGTGTAATCATTTGAACCTGACTTTAGATTTCTGTTGATCTTGATTGAGGTTGTGGACTAGATTCCGACCTTTTTCTCTTTCGTGTTTCCTGTTTTCACATGCTTCACAACAGAAGTCCGTTCATCTTAGTATGCACGGATCAATTATGAATCATGGTTTTAAAGTTTAAAGAGGCAAGTCTTCGGTAATGTTGCTTGAGACGTCATCTCTTTAGTTCATAGTAACTTTTTGTCTAGACAAATGACATCTGGAGTACAAGATCACTTAGCTTTTTTATCTGTAGCTCGGAAGGCTCCACGGTGCTCCTGATGTGTTTTGGTGTTCTTGTTGTGTGCGCAGATGAAGCCATAGGTCATGTTATGAATTTTGTGAAACTTCCTGGGAAAAGATTGTCTCTTCCTCCCTCCCTGACTCCCTCAAGTAAAGAGGAAACCAGGATTACCTTTGAAAGTAATAGACGAAATACACTTCAAAAGTCAATGCCAATTCTTTTCAGAATTAGCTGAGAAACTTGAAGCATTTGAACCAGAGAATTCAAAGATGACTCTACATCAACAAAAAGCCCTGTGCGTCAATGAGTCGACATGCATGTTTCTTATATTTACTCTCTTTTCTCGCAAAAAGTTAAAAAATTCAAACCAACAAAAAAAATAGAAAGAAAGATCGGTGTAATTCAAAATAAAGTATACTGTGAACTTTAGTTTATTATGTTATTGATTGAACTTAGTTTCTTTTTCAAATAAATAAAGTATATATTTTACATTTTTTTAAAAGTGAAAAATAATGAATAAAAAAAATGAAAGATAGGGAAAATTCCATGTAGAGAGAGCTTCCTCTCTTTTTTTTCGGTGACCACATGTGTGTACAGTATTATATAGAGGGGAAAAAACCCTCAAGTATCGTAAGATGTATACTAAGATGTGGCAAAATATAGAGGAATTTTTGAAGTAAAGCAAGCTCTCTTTTTTCCCCCTCATTCATTCATTGGACTTTAGACTCTCAAATTTTTCATAAATCGGCATCCGGTCCGGTACTAATTTGAAGATTGTCCACCGGAGCGCAATTAAAATCGGAGCAAGTCCATAAAATTTAATAAAAAATGAAAATTGGGGTTAGTCTGGTTTGTTGGTGGGTTTGTTCCCACACAATTAATTAGAGTTTGATTCTTGGGATCAATATGCAAGAAAGTTATTTCTCGTGAATCCTCAGGCCTCGATGCGAATGACCTGTCTTTTGACTGGATCAAAGAGGAGTTAGTCCAGGTGTCGAAGTATGCGTACGCCAGCCTGATCACCGTCCGAAAAAACCCAAAAGAACTCCGTACCAAAGACTTCAAAGAACAAGATTATAAATTTACACACGCCGGAATAGGGGGGAAAATGTATTTTGGCCTAATCCCGGCGTGGCCTGCATTTATCTGACGTCGTCGAGGGGCAAACGGACGGTTCGGATGACGCACTACGACCACTCCTCCACCAGAGGATTTCCCATTCCATGAAATAAAAAAAGAAGAGGATTTTAAGAGGCTAGAATGGCGTGGGATCCGAAACAAGGTCTGGAACTCCAGTATCACCCCCCTTTTCTTCACAACTAAAGGTTGCGATTTTCATCGGAGATTCCGCTCGTCTTCTACATCTCTGCTGTCGATTATAGGTGGGTAAAATTGGGTACTCATTTTTTCGCTGTATTTCGATCCCCTACTCACACGATTCACTATCTACCCAACAGAAAAATAAAACAAAATCTGCAAGTCATGGATGTATCATCAATGTCCTCTTATTTCTCACCCCCTTTTCTTCATCTTTCTGGTGCAATGATTCCTAGCGCAACGTTTCCTTCACTTTGCAAACCGAAATCGCTTACCCAAATCAAGACAGATTCATTAGTTTCGTCAAATCGAATTAATTCCTCATCGTTTCGGAGGCTGCAATGCGTTTCTAATTTAAGTTGTGGTAGCAGTAGCAGCAGTAGTATTTGTAACGATATGGTTTCTTTCACAGTTGAAGATATAATAACTTCTTGTGGGTTATCCAACCAGTTTCTTGTTCTATGCAAGTCCTCAGAGAAGCCCAATGCAGTCCTAAATCTTCTGAGAAGCTGTGGTTTTTCCCGAACCCAAGTCGAAACCATAGTTTCCAAATACCCCAGGATTCTCTTCTGCAAGGCTCAGGAAAACCTCAAGCCCAAGATTGATTTCCTTCGTTCGGTTGGCTTATCCGAAACTGAATTCCTAGGTGTGGTCACCACCAGCCCTCAATTATTTACACGAAGCTTAAAGAACAACCTTGTTCCGTTAGTTGATTTTCTGGTAACTTCCTTGGGTTGTCAACATAATGCTGTTGTTGTAATAAAAAAGTACCCATTTATTCTTTCGAGCACCTTGAAATATTTGGTGCCTAATCTGTCAACATTGCAGAATCTTGGCATCCCCCCATCCCAGATTTCAAATATGTTGGCTAACACGATAGTTGGCCGTGTAATAACATGTACAAAACCATGCAGGTTTAGTGAGGTTGTGTCCACTGTAATGGAGATGGGTTTCGACCCTTTGTCATCGGCATTTAAAGCTGCTGTACGTGCATTGTTATTCTGCAATGGAACGACTTGGGAGGGGAAACTTGTGTTATACAAAACCTTGGGGTTTTCCGATGAGGATTTCCTTAAAATGTTCAAGGTAAACCCCTCTTTGATATCCAGGTCAGACAGGTTGATAAGAAGCACGGTGGAGTTCTACATCAATAAGTTTAATTGGAGCCCATCACAGTTGTCAAGGAGGGCTGAAGTACTTTGTTATAGTTTGGAGAAGAGGATCATCCCAAGGTGTTTGGTTGTGCAAATTTTGTTGTCAAGAGACAGGATTCATCACAATGTGAAGTTGTACCCAGTTTTGATCTCTAGTGAGAACGATTTCTTGCAGAGGTATGTGATTGAGTACAAGGATGAGACTCCTGAAGTGTTGGATGCGTACCAAGGTAAGATGAAATCTGCTGAATGTGATTTTTATTGGGAGGAACTGAGGAGGTTACCGTTTAAAATTATACTCTAGCTCAGAACATAAAGAGAGCAGTTGAGCTCTATGTCAGGGAAGTTTCATTGGAGCCAATCGGAGTTGTCAAAAGAGGAGCATGGGGATGAGGGGTTTGGTTTTGCAAGTTTTACTGTTAAGAAACCGGATCTAAGTTTCTGATCGTCCACGTAGAGCAATTCCTTGGTGATGTACGTGATTAAGTACACGGGTTAGATGTGAAGTGTTGCGGATGGCTACCAAGGTTGGACGAAATCTGATGAATGCAACTTTGACTCTGAGGAAATGAGTAGGAGTGCTTTTCTCTGCGCAACTTTGACTGTGAGGAAATGAGGAGGAGTGCTTTTTATCTGCCTTAAGCTTTGTGCTTTACCAATTTCATCTATGCTTATTCTGTTGTAAGTGTAGTGTACTAGCTTTGGTGCCTCAGATCGAAATACTGAAACATTTCTGTCGATTAGTGTATATCTATTCATATTTGCTTTTGGCCTGCGACTAAGTGGTGTTTTTGGCAATCGATCAGATTAGGTTGTCGATGATGTAAAATGCCTCTTGGGAAGGGTGACATGGAGCTTCGAGCCATAGTTGTATATGAGTGCTCCCTAATAGAGAATTAATTTACTTATGATTTGTTAAGAAGTTGGAATTTTAGTTTAACCTGATAGGAAAGGACTTCTCTTGTTGAATTCACCGTTCACTTAGCAGTTCCACAAGTGTATGTGACACCGAGTAGTCTGCTTCAAGAAGCAATTCTGTTGTAGTTTTATCACAGTTCAGGGTAATGAGACACCTATGAAAGTATCATCTCGAGGCACTAGCATTATGTCTGTACTTTGTCTCATCAACTTATTGTATTGATGCATTCATAACTACTTTTGGGTGCTTCAATTTGCAGTAAGTTTTTGAATTGCAGTGACTTTCAGTTAGACCTGAAATGGGGCAATAATAACCCCTACCGATGTGTAGTTTATCCTGTTAGTTTTTATCAATTTGTCGATTAGTAAAAGACTGGCTGACCTTATGCGTCTCTTTTGCTGGTGAGATTTGCTTCTGTTTTGACTAGACTTCACCTCTGAAGAAAAATGTGAAGGTTGATTTTGACTTGGTTCTCCTCCTTTTTTTTTTAGTTGGTTAAGGCATGTTCTTTGCACAACTTATGTTTGGTTGCAGGAGACGACACTAGTGTAAATTCCAGCCAAAATTGTCGGAGTTTCTCTGTTAATTGCAGTTGGTCTGCAGCGTGCAGGGTGGTGGTGGAGGAGGGTAGTGAAGGGGCGGAGGAAGAGGGAGGACATAGGGGCTCGTGGTGGTGGAGATCGGCCGGGGATGTAGCGGTGGTTGAGTCAGGTGGGTTAGAGGAGAAACGGGAGGGGAAAGGGGGTCCAGAGCCTACGCACAGAATTACACACCGTAAAAATCGATCTCCATATCAAAGGCTACCCACTCTCTGGTTGCTTTTGAGAGTTGGCTTCTTTAGCCACTTGCCTAAAAAATTCTCATCTTCCCTATCTGTTGCAGAAAGTAAAGCTTAATTTGACACAAAACAATGAGCTGAAAAATTCCGGGTTCCACCAGTGAGCTGCAAAGCTTCTCCTCTGGGTGATTCGGTGACAAAGCATCCTTCTTTTCCCCCACATTAGTGCTTATGCCTTTCCACTTGTTTATAACGCATAAGGTTCTTCTTGCCTAAGATTCCCATCAGGCATAGAAGTTTCCATTCTCCCTCTAAAAGTACCCCCAAAAAAATTGCATCTTAAAAGCACCAAAAAAATGAATCAGGAATGCAATATCGATATTGGAATCATGTAGTGATGATCAAAAAATAGATACTTAAGGAACATGTCCCTACATATAATAGACTTTTTCAAGGCTCCTCTAGGCTAAATTTTTGACACTTCTTCGGAGCGGACTTTTTTAGTTGTTTTCTCTTATTTTTTATTTGGGTCAAATTTTTATACCACATCATTTGTTTCGGTGAAGATAGCAATAAAAAATGTATAAGAATATATACCAAAGTTGTAAAAAAATTATGTGAGACGACGGGAAAGACCAAAAAGACCGTGTCAAAAAGTTCGGAAGAGGGTAACGTATACTAGAATTTTGGGTGTTTGTGACGAGAATAACTTATTCATGAAGCTCCGTGAATAAATTATTATAGAGCTCAATCTCGGCCGTCTAAAATTGTTTTGGACGATCCGAATTAAAAATAATATGTTAACGGTAATAGATTAAAATAATTTATTAACAGTAATAATAGATTATATATTTTTAATTCAAATCGTTCAAAACACTTTTGGACAGCATGACTCTTCCGTTGACGCTCCTCCGTGATATTCAAAAGAGGCGCATGGCTTCATAACGTACCAGCGCCTTCTTTTCAACTGAACGACTCCCTCCCTGTTCCAACTTCTCTTCTTTTCACCCGCCGGCGGACGCAGAGCTAACTCTCTCTCTCTCTCTCTCTCTCTCTCTCTAGGAGAAAAGAAAACCAGTAACATGGGCGATCGAGCCTCAGGAGAAGATCAGAGAGTTCCAAAGCTACCAATTCCGGGAAAGAGAAACATACTCATCACCAGCGCTCTGCCTTACGTCAACAACGTCCCTCATCTCGGAAACATCATCGGCAGTATATTCTCTCTCTCTCTCTCTCTTATTTACATCAATCAGAACTTTTGCTTTTTGCTTCCCCTGAACAAGACCCTGTTTGGTTGCCAAGAAAGAAAAGGGAAAATAACTCTGGCAGCCTTCGGATTGAGTGGTTTTGGTGAGAAAAGAAAAGAAGAAAAGGGTTGGAGTTGGGTGATCAGGCGACGAAATGGAGAGACAAGTACAAAAATTTATTTCTTGATGATGTCAAAATCTTTCGCACAATCCAAAGGGGCTGTGAAGCTGATGTCAAAATCTTAGAATTCACCAAAAACTTATTATCCATTCGATTTCAGTATACGCGATTTTCCTTAACTTAGAACTTCAAAGTCCATGTCGAAATCTGAGGAGTTGCAATTTTATTTATTTATTTACTTGGGATAGAACTGTTTATGATACTCCTTTTGCTAAGCATGCAAATGGTGTTAGTTAATTTATCAGGAACCAACTTTTTGCTTGTTAATCTGACCTTCTTTCTTTTTCTGGTGCAAGTTTGTTTCTTTCTTCCTTCCTTCCTTATGTGAACTGTTGGTTTTTCCATAATATTAGTTACTTTGTCAAAAGTCAAAACGGCAATTCTCGTTGTTTCTTTGTTATATTGTTTTTCCACTTTCAAAAATTTTCCTGTTTCGCCTCGTTGTTTTTCTTCTTTGTTCCACCTCCATATTTTGACACCACCGGTCCATATTTGGTTCTTATTGTTTGATAGTCGAAGATCAAAATTTACTTAAGTGTGATTCTCTCGTTCCTATGTTTTGGAGAATTGCTCAGTTGGTGTGTTCCTTCTTGTTTATTTACAATCATTAGTTCTTAATTTATTAGGTTGGTTTTGGTTTGACATGTTATTTTTTCAGGTGTTTTAAGTGCGGACGTATTTGCCCGGTATTGTCGCCTCCGTGGCTACAATGTCTTGTACATATGTGGGACTGATGAGTATGGTACAGCAACAGAGACAAAAGCCATGGAGGAGAAATGCACTCCTCAGCAGATTTGTGACAAGTAAGTTCCATCTACCATATAATGTCTTCTAGGAGGTTTTCGACCTTGGTCTAACTTTGGGCTTTTAGGTCGAATACCACTATATACTTTACCTTTGTTCTTCTAGTGATTGTTTTTTCTTGCATAGCAAATCTCGACCCTTTCGTGATATAACTAAATTAATCATTCTTCAATAACTCCAATGATTTGTAGATAAAACAGCATTTGTACTGTATTTGAATTCCTCATCTGGTTTTGTAGGTACCATGCAATACATAAGGAGGTCTATGATTGGTTCAATATCAGTTTTGATGAATTTGGACGAACATCAACTCCCCAGCAGACTGAAGTTTGCCAAGCGATTTTCATGAAGTTGCTAGAAAATAAGTGGCTATCTGAAAACACGATGCAACAGGTGTATATTCATTTTATGTAGGTGTTATACACGTTATGTGATGGTAAAATGTCCCTTTTATGGCTAGCTCCTCTTAAAGTAGTTGGGGTGCAATTTGCCTTTTGGATTCTAACTGTGCATTGAACCTACTCAGCTATATTGTGATGCTTGTGAGCGTTTCTTAGCTGATCGGCTTCTGGAGGGAACCTGCCCTACAGTAGACTGTAACTATGACTCTGCACGTGGGGACCAATGTGAAAAATGTGGGAAGTTGTTGAATCCAACTGAACTGAGAGATCCTAGATGCAAGGTACATAACTTGTTATCAATGTCATATCCTTATCCCCTCACGATTTCTTCAGAAATTTGATTCAACAAAGTTTATAGCTATTTTTCCCTTGTGCAGCAGGAAACTTAAAGACAGTCAGTTTCCTCCTTATATTCATTCTACTTTAAACTTGCTCTGCAGATATGTCAAGCAACTCCACGGATACGTGATACAGAACACTTGTTTCTAGAGCTCCCATTGCTTAAGGATAAGTTGGAAGAGTATATCAACAAAATGTCAGTTGTAGGATCTTGGAGTCAGAATGCCATCCAAGCAACATATGCATGGCTTAGAGAAGGACTGAAAGCCCGCTGTATAACTAGAGATCTTAAATGGGGTGTTCCTGTTCCACATGAAAAGTTTAAGGATAAGGTAGGCTAAGATTTTTCTCTTGTAAGTATTTATGTTTGTGGCATCATATACTGTTTCACATGTTCTTTGTAGGTTTTCTATGTTTGGTATGATGCGCCGATTGGATATGTGTCTATTACTTCATGCCATACCCCTGAGTGGGAGAAATGGTGGAAGAACCCTGAAAATGTGGAGCTATATCAGTTCATGGGCAAGGATAATGTTCCATTCCACACTGTAATATTTCTCTCCCCTGTATCTTGTTAATGCCTAGAAGGATTAAACCTTATACTCTTTACTGTTGTTTGTAGTTTGTTACTATGTACTGGTTTCAATGGTGATGTGTACACAGGGTCAGCATGTCTTATTGTCGGTTACTTGTTTGTTACAGAAAAGGGATTTAAGAGGAGTGACCAGTGAAAAACGACTTAAGATGAACCCTTAGGAGTTCACTTGAGGCCTAAAAAAGGTCTTTGTACCATTCTAGGCAGCAAACAGTACCTTAAAAACGGCAAATGAAACACTGTATTTGCATAGGCACCGCACTAAGAGAGTGGAAATGAAACACTGATTCGTCTTTTTTTAAAACCAATTCTTTCATTGCTTTCCGGTCACATCTCAAAGGGTCTCGCTCCCACATATGTTATTTTAGACATGCAAACGAAAATCTAATGGCCTAAAATTTGAATAGGTGTCAGTAAGGTTCAGGAAAGTGGTCTTGGACCCTTAATTCTGAATTCATATGATTGCACATCTTCGAAAGCAAATGGTCACATGGAATGATGTCTCTACACCATTAATCAAGTGCCCGGAGTAAACGTGAAGTAGTTGTGGTTGTGTCAACTAAGGAATAAGAATGCCAAAATACAATCCCCGCTCTCAGTTCTGCTTGCCGATTTGCTTGAACTAAAAAAGCGCCACAGCATAAGTGGGTGGATTGATCATTTTGTAATTTTTATTTATATTGCTCTAGTTGTGCTCAGAACAGGAATTAAGTTTCTTTCTTAATGTACCTACTCCAGGTCATGTTTCCTTCTACACTTCTTGGCACTGGAGAAAATTGGACATTGATGAAGAGCATTAGCGCGACGGAGTATTTGAATTATGAAACAGGTACATAGTAGCTATTTGAATTGCGTTAATATTACCATTCATCCAGGTCTTAAGGAAGGTTTTCTCCAGGATTTTATTTCCATTCATTACTCTCTTTTGAATCCGAAAACTTGTCGACTCAAATGAAAAGGAAAAATAAAGTTGATATTTGCTTGTCAATGCAGGAAAGTTCTCCAAGAGTAAAGGGATAGGAGTTTTTGGCAATGACGCAAAGGATACAAATATTCCAGCCGAAGTGTGGAGATATTACTTGCTAATCAACAGGCCCGAGGTGAAAATTTAACTATTACTCAGATGGCCAGTTACAGGCTCGCAGCTGTTTTCTACTTGCTAATTCTAGTGAGTTTATCTAAATTAGGTATCAGACACGTTGTTTACTTGGGTGGACTTGCAAGCGAAATTAAATTCCGAGCTGCTGAATAATTTGGGCAATTTTATAAATCGAGTCCTGAGTTTCATTGCTAAACCTCCAGGTCAGTCTCCTGCCTCTATTTAAATTACTCGTGGCAAGATGTAGTTTTGCAAGTTTGATTTTGACAATGGAATCATGTTTATGTGCTGGAATTTTCCTGTGGTACAGAACGAACTTTATGTATGTTGAGAATTGCAAGTATGATTTTATTTTTTTTTCGTTTGGCTTCAACAAAAATGGCCTTATTTGAACATCTTGAGTATGGAAGGCCGTCAGTCATGATATACTTTCGTCTTTTAATAATTTGAGACACTTAACCCCTTGAATAGAAATCATGACACTAAAGATGGCAACAATGACGATAAGGACAGTCAGTGCATGAAGTTTTAGAGATCTCAACTAGGAACTGCTTAAGCGGCTTACAGAGGACTTCAAAATGTTTACGTAGATTAGTAGCAGAGTTTTCCTATTTTTGCACGTTTAAAAGCTTAAATCCAATAGAAAGAGGCTATCCACCCAATGATCGCCGTCGTCCACTTAAGTTACGTTGTTCGATATTTCTTTGACAGTTCCTCTCTGCAGGACTAGGTTATGGATCTGTCATTCCTGATACCCCTGGAGCAGAAACACATATCCTTACAAAGACATTGTCTGAGAAAGTCAGTACATATGTGCAGCAATATGTGGAGGCTATGGAGAAGGTTTCTCTTTTAGCTGACATCCAATAGCTTAAATTTTCTGCAAAACATGTTTGAATGGAAATATTTTCTTAAATTGCTTCTGATGTATTACAGGTTAAACTAAAGCAAGGACTGAAAATAGCGATGAGCATCTCTAGCGAGGGGAACACATATCTACAAGTAAGGTGTAAGGATTCGTTAAGGTCATGTTTGGATCTTGGATTAGCAGAGGGATCCCTTTCATTATCTGTCCCTTTGTAAACTTAAGATCAAATGCAGCCTAGATTGATGCGGCTGTTCTGACATTTTTGGTCGAATTATAACTTTGCTTTGTAGGACAGTAAATTCTGGAAGCTTTACAAGGAAGATAAAGCTTCCTGCTCTATAGTGATTAGAACTGCAGCAGGGCTAGTTTCTCTACTCGCATGTTTGTTGGAACCTTTCATGCCATCGTTTTCGCTTGAGGTATGCATTAGTCCGGCACTACTCATGAATTCGGTGGAAATATGTACTTGAGTTCTGTATATTGGATGGTCTTAGTGTCTTACGACTCCTCCCAATTGTACCACCATGACGATTCTTCTGATGCCTACTAGGTGCTAAAGCAGCTTAATTTGCCTCCGGAAGCACAAGTTTCACTCTGTGATGAAAATGGGGATTACGAGAAGGCAACGAAACCTTGGGAGATGTTACCTGTTGGTCACACCATCGGTACCCCTTACCCTCTATTCAAAGAATTGGTACGCGTGACTTTATCGTTGGAATTAGCATTTCCTCCCACTCCTTGTTCTTCTCTTCCTTCTCTCTTTCCAAATGCTGAAGCTAAACTTTTATGGCTTTTGGGTTTGATGGGTGAACAGAAAGACGAAGATGTCAACTTTTTCAGGGAGAAATTTGCTGGAAGTCAAGCTGATAGGAGGAGTCATGAGGTTTAACGCGATGGAAGTGGTGATTGTTTCAGATCAATCACAAACAAAGAAGCTGAGGAAGGAAAGTAATAGCTGACATTCTTACAGCATACTAAGGATGTGTAATAATTAAGGAAAATGGTAAACAAAACAAGAATGACATTGAGTCTAAGCACTATGTAGTTTTACTTTGACATGGAAAAAAAATTAGTTTGAGCATCTGTAATGAAATCGTTCTGTATAAAATGACCACTTCCCTTTTAGTCCAATGTAATGGCCAAAATACGAGGAGGGGAGAGAGAGGGGTTTTATTTATATTTCTTTTTAAAATATTCCTGTTGTTAAATGCAATGAAGAGTATAAACTGTTTGGGATAAATTAGAATAAGCTGTTTTCATATTGTTATTTCCTTTCTTTGGTATAAGCCATGTTTGTCAAAAGCGGGCTTTTCAGACTCCAAACTGGGGTTCTTTTTCCTGAAGAGCAGAGGGGAAAAAAAAAAAGATTACTCTGTTTGGTTGGTAGATAATTGATTTGTTTCTCGATTGACTAGAGTTCGATTCTTGGAGTTAGGTTGAAAAAAAAAAAATTCCTTGTGAATCTCGTACCCTCTGAACAGACAGAGAATGGGATTAGATGAGGTGCGGATGGGATGGGTTCGATACCGGATAACAGTCGAAAAACAAGAAAAAAGGAAAAAAAAAAAAAAAAGAGTTAGATTTTCGCATCCCCAAAAGTTAGCAATTTACTGCTATTCGCAGGGAATGGTTACAGGGAATCACGCAAGGAAAAGTATGTTTGGGCGCATTCCGGGTCTTAAAAAAATCTAGAAAAATATCCATAAATTTTTGAATATTATTTTATGGGGCCCTGTAAAAAATCAACTCCAGTGGATATCGGTAAGTATTACTTTTGGATTCATAGGGGCAACTTGAGCAGTTCTCCCCTACGAATTCAAAAGTAATATGTACCCAAACGCAGCTTTCCTTGCGTGATTCCCTGCAAATCCGTCCTTGCGATTAGCATTTGTGATTTAGGATGATGCGTGGAAATCACTCCAAAAAGAATAGCACTTGGGTAGGAGTGCAGTAAATGCTACGCATGTACGGTATGTATGTCCTGCCTCCTGCGTGCCAAAACCCATCCCATCCAGATCCAAACTCATATTGAGAGAGAGAGATGGGGAGAGAGAAACACACAGCCTCCGTCTTCAACGGACTAAGATTTTAAATTTAGGGTTTCATAGGGATCTCGTTATTAACAGAAACAGTCTTGTGGTCGTTACTGTGGTTCTGCCCCATGAGGAGGTACCAACTCCGTCGCGTCCCTTCTCAATCTCTCTCTCTACATTAGTTATGAACCTACTGGTTTCTCTCTCTCTCTGAAATTGGCAGGGCTGGAGATGCATTGAGAAGGAGATATGGGAATCGGCGGCAACTAAGTGTGGGGTTTAAGGGGCTGTTTGGACGTCTGCCTGTAGCAGTGATCTTTCTACTAATATGCACTGTGTCCTTGTTCGCCTCATTGAAAGGAAATAATAGCTCCCTCAATAGGCCGCAGGTCGGTTGATCCTATTTTGTTCCATTAGAGTAGTTTTCTTGATTTTATCTGTTCAATTCCAACACTTGAATGCAATGTTCAACTTAATGTCGGAGATAAGGACCCGGGTTTTCGAACTAGGAAGGCGCGCAAGCTTGAATTTTTGTTCTAACTTAGAAGTGGCAAGCCTATATAGTTTGGTGATAACTAGCAGAAATACTAGCATAGTAACGTATGTTTTTAAATTGTTGGGGGTGGCAGTCCATCCTTGATAAGGAGTAGGAAGAGATTGGCTCTCAGTTGTTACTGGAACTGAAATGTGGAAAATTATGACCGGATTGGTGGTAGTATTCACCATAATGGTAATTACATTGCAAAATATGAGTTATTCTCAATCATTTCAGAGGAAATTCAGTCCTTTTGCTGCAAAAGAAGCTGAATTGCTTCTAAGTTCTAACAATTCTCAAGCTTGATGCGGTCGAACTTTTTAAAGCAGAACTAGTAACCAAACTCACTTATATCTCCATTGGGTATCTCTTAATCAATTGGACAAGCTGTGGGCCATCGGAATGCATTATCAGCCTTCTTCAAGAGTTTTGCAGTGTTTTGCGTTTTGTCACAAGTTGTTAAAGTGAAGCTAACCCTTTCTAAAGTTGTCTTATAGGACTTCAGAGTAGATGAATTTTGGGACATTGCTGCTTCTGGTGGGTGGAGACCATCGTCTGCTCCACGATCTAACTGGCCTTGTACGTGGTGCCAATTTTAATTTGCTATTGTCATGGCATGATCTTGTTGGATTTTCAATCTTAATCAATTTTGGCTCCCCATAGTAAAATCTATTTTGCATTTTTCATTTGTGGCAGCACCTCCAGTTAGGAGCAATGGTTTTTTACGTGTTCGTTGTAACGGTGGTCTAAATCAGCAACGTAGTGCGGTATGAATCACTGTCTCTCTGGAACAATATATGTGTAAAGCTTGAATCTTTCTTTCGCATGGGTCCTCTGTTGAGATGAAAAATAGTCTTTGCATTTGGTTGTATGCAATCACATGAGACCTTGCAGTAGCCTTGATTGTGCCATAAAAGCATAACGCGATAGGTGAATTATGATGAAGCCATGTTGGCATGTTACCTAATGCAACCAAATCCTTGCATTTGTATCTCCATGTAGTAGAAATAGTTGTTATGATTTACTGAAAGGAGGAAATGATGTAATTTATTTTGGTTGTTCCAGATATGTAATGCTGTTCTAGCTGCACGAATCATGAATGCTACCCTTGTTTTGCCGGAGTTAGATGCTAACTCCTTCTGGCATGATGACAGGTACTAATTGTGTGTGCAGTTTTATATGTTCTCTAAATTTCAACTTTTCGTTATTGGGTGATATAAAAATCTACATCTCTTTGTGATATAACCAAGGACTCCTTAGATGGTATAACACTTATAAATTTCTCCCTTAACATGTACTTGTTCTGATTGTCTTTCACACTGTTTAAAAATGACAGGAATGGTTCACATTATGATTCGAACTGTCTATTATTAGTTTCTTCAATGTATGATACATGATTACGAATAAAAAGAAAAAAGACAATTATGTTATCTAATGATACTAGATTCCATTATTGCATACAGTGGCTTCCAAGGTATCTATGACGTTGAACATTTTATCAAGTCACTGAGGTATGATGTACATATTGTGGAAAAACTTCCCGAAATTCAAAAAAATGGGAACACCAAGAAAATGAAAGCCTATCAGGTTAGACATTGTGGTTTAATATTTGTTGTGATTGAAAGATAAAACAACTTAGATGCAGCTTTCCTGGATGATTTTTAAATGTGCTGAAACGATTGTCCAGGTTAGGCCACCAAGAGATGCTCCCATTAGTTGGTACACAACAGTTGCATTTGAGAAGATGAAGGAACATGGTGCCATTTATCTGACTCCATTTTCACACCGTTTAGCTGAAGAAATAGACAATCATGAGTATCAGCGGTTGAGATGCAGAGTTAATTACCATGCCCTGAGGTTTAAGCCCCACATCATGCACTTAAGTAACTCAATTATCAATCAGCTCCGCGCCCAAGGTCACTTCATGGCAATACACCTTCGGTTTGAGATGGATATGCTTGCATTTGCTGGGTATGTTCACACCTTGACTCTATTCTCTTGCATACAAGGGTATAATAGTATTGGATAGCTTTACTAATACTTTTTCTTTTTCAATGGAAAAGTAAAATTCGGGATATTTGGACTTTCAACTTGCTTTACCTCTACAAATATAAATATTCACTCTTCCTTTGCGTCGAACATACATTTTCGTGCACAATAAATGATATCATAAAGTTAATTATTTTTCGATAGTGAATGAGGTTCTTCCATTCAGTCTGCAAAACTCACATAGTTATGTTTACACAACGATTGATCGATGTAAGACTTTGGCATGAACCAGCTATATTTGTCAAATTGCATAGGGGGAAAATGACTTTAAAATCCTGCAGCTCTTTGGGATGGGATTGACTGGTCATTTTCATTTCCTTCAACTTCAATCCTTCGGTGAATCAATGGGTTCTTTTGTCCGAAGCTGTCTTCTGACAAATGTTCATAGAATTTGTAGTCTAATGGACGGCTTGTGTATGTTACAACGTCTAATCTCTAGTTTCCAAACCATAATATGCATCACATCTTTTCGTATTTTTGGCATTTACTAGTTCATCAGTCACTTTTGTGCCTGAATGGGACTAGAGTATTTGATTATTTGTGTGTTCCTCTTGATGATTCCTGTTCAGGAATTTTATACTTTCTGAACAAATTCGGGTTCCTACTAAATTTCACAGGTGCATTGATATATTTACCCCCGAAGAGCAAGGCATATTGAAGAAGTATCGGAGAGAAAATTTTGCAGAGAAGGAGCTTGTTTATAGTGAAAGAAGAGCCATTGGGAAATGCCCATTAACTCCGGAAGAGGTATGGTTCCCATGTTCTTCCTGTTGTGTTGGTCCATTTTTCATTTTTTCTGTATGCAACCCATACATGATGAAGCTAATAAGCTAGATATCATTCTGTGCACAGGAGCTGCAGAAAATTAGATGATGCAAGTGCAAATATTTTGTAGTTTAAGTTCTATTTTCCAATGAAATTATCTTTTGTATGATCTGATATTAATTTGTAGACTAGAAGTTCTATGAATTCAATCTAAGGATCACTGCCAAGCCAAATTGTCCGGCATACAATCGATCATCATAGCTACAAATTTCCCTTTGACTCCAATGTTGAAAACTGACAACAAAGCAAGATTATAGAAGTTCAGATTCTTAGATGAAGCAAATTTGTGAAAGCATGTTGAGTTTGGATGGCTATTTCTATCATCGTACCAGCAAACTTCCATATTACTCTTTGCTTTTGTTGGGAGTTTCACAAGTTTTTGGTTGGCTAGTTTAGAGTTCTACGCATGATTCTAGTTTGTCATTGAAACTTCACAATACTGCCTCTAACAGGTTGGTCTAATCTTACGTGCCATGGGATTCGGTAATTCCACAAGAATATACCTCGCAGCAGGGGAACTATTTGGCGGAGATCGTTTCATGAAGCCATTCAGAGCACTATTCCCTCAGCTCGAAAACCACAATACAGTTCTCCCCACGCAAGAACTGACGGGGAACAAGCAAGGATTGGTGGGTTCTGCTGTCGATTATATGGTCTGTCTCCTCTCGGATATTTTCATGCCAACTTATGACGGCCCAAGCAACTTTGCCAACAACCTTATGGGCCACCGTCTCTACTACGGGTTCCGTACCACAATCCAACCAAACAGAAAAGCACTAGCTCCAATCTTCATTGACAGGGAAAACGGTAAGACTTCCGGTTTTGAGGAAGCTATCAGGCGTGTTATGTTCAACTCAGAGTTTGGCGGGCCTCACAAGAGGGTCCCGCCCAAGTCGTTCTATACAAATTCTTGGCCTGAGTGTTTCTGCCAGACCTCCCCTAAAGATCCTGCAGATCAATGCCCACCGGACAATGTCGTGGAAATACTCAATAGACAGTTGTATGGGGAGCAAAATGTGACGTCGGAATTCGTTAGCTGATCAAAATGTGACTTATCCTGATTTGGAGAGCTGACTAAAACCACTTTAAAAACTAGTTTGACCGGTAATTCCTTCGCAGAACTGGCGCAGGCAGCATCAAAATGGAGAGGTATATGTGACTAGATGTTGTTTCTTGCAGTTCTTTGTTGTGCTTTGAGTTGTACATTTTCGGGAATCGGATTTGTATATAAGAAATTTACATTGATGAACATCAAAAAAACCCCCAAAACTGGAGTGGGAATGGAATTTATGACTCAGTTATTACATGGGAAAAGAAAGCAGAGACTCTATTATCTCAACCAAGTTTTCTGCAGTGTCCTTGTGTTATCTATTTTAATTCCCAGGTAACTGAATGTTAAGCTCTTCCTTTTTTAAACCACAAGCATTAGTCGTGGATTCCAAATGAATGTGTGGTAGCGTTATGGCAAAGACGACGGTTGCAGCAATGACAACAAGCACGCAAACTTCCCAAAGATGCAACTGAGTTCAGCAAAGGGAAAAAAATACGTCTTAAATAAAACTGAACCTTTTCAAAAAATAAATAGAACTGGACCTTTTTCATTTTCCTTGTGAAGAAAATACTTCTCCTCCGTAACCGGCTAACCGCTATCAAAATCTATCTCCAAATTGTACATGCTCAACGAACGCAAATACTGGATTACCTGTCGAGAAGTTGGAATTTTTTTTCTTCAAAATAATCATGAATTCAGGAGAAAATAAGAAAAACTAGATAGGGAAATTATTACCATGTCCTTTCCTTTTCTTGCTTGTCCTGAAAAACAGAAACGCAATAAAGATATCTCATGGGGAAAGAAAACGGGTCGAAACTGCAATATGTTAAAATAAAACGGGTCGACTCGGATCATTTACGTGGAATCCGTAATGGGTCCTACAAAAAAATCTATGTACAAAATCTGTACAAAATTTCTGTACCCGTAGACTTTCTGCTTTCCTTTACCCAAAATATCTGCCCTAAAACCGGATAAAAAAAAGATCCCTTTGGCAGTCTCTCTCCAGAAATCAGAAAATCTTAAAAAGATCGAACTTTTGCCCCCCCCCCCCCCTCTCTCTCTCTCTCTCTAAATCGAACAACCGTTTATTCGTAAAAGAGAGTGCTGATAGGGTTAGGTTTTCAACTTCAAAAGAGTGTTCCGACCGTTCATTTCCGTAATCGACGAACTTAGCGCACGATGTATGCTGATCGTGTGGACACTGAATCCGGTAGGTCTGTCAAGGACCGTCTTAATGGAAGCACCATAGACGATTCCGGTCACCGGAGGCAATTTACCGGCAAGAGGTTCTCTCTCTCTCTCTGGCAGCTTCCTTGATTTGTTGTTGGAACTGTTTATGGCTTAGTTTTCAGTTCTTCATTGGGTTTATGACTGTGAATTAGCTTAATTTCGACCGGGTCATGGAATTGTCATTCGAGTTAGACTGTTTGAACTTAGCTTTTAAATTTTGTTTTGAGATAATAAATCTTCAGAAAATTAACATGGCAGCTTTGAATGGAAGCCATAATCTGCAGTTGTGGACTTGATTTAAGTAGTTTGGTGGATAGATGAGTACTTGCTGACAAAAATAATTGACTCGGATTTATTCCTTTCAAGTAAATTGAGTTATCACCTATTCTCATACTGTATGCCCAACAAGCCCGTGAAACCATCGCAATCCTAATTCTGGGTCCTCTTGAAAAAACATTGAACATGACTTTCGAAGAATGATACGGAGTATATGATATTGAAGATCATATAGGTCACGCTGGGAGTCCGAGTAAAGGTTGTGGGGAGTCAGTAGATAGTATATGCAGGTTGGTTACACCAGCCTTTTAACCCTAAGTGCTTGGACGATACTTACATGGAAAGATTGACCACAAATAGAGGGCGCAGGGAGTAATGATAAGCATGGACTAGAACTGACAGGCTCTGAAAATCCACCAAGTGTCTCTCTCCTGTAGCTTTTCTCCTCTTGTTTACTGAAGCTTGTAGTTATATCTACCGATTAAATAGACTAGTTTTTTAATTCCTATCTTGTGGGCTGTTCATTTCCATGCGTTGTTCTTTCTGTGGAAACTCACAGTCACAGATATGTTTTCTTTTTTTGTGTGTGTGTGTATGTCTTCTTCGCTGCATTTATTTTCTATATGTATTACTTAGCCTACACCTCTGGAGTTTCATTAGCATTGATTTGTAAAGTCTTGTGATATGTAATGGATCCAATTGATTGAGATAGAAAGCTTAGTGTGGTTTGCTCATACGTCAAAGAATTTAAATGACTTGCCCAGTGATTTAAATACGCGAGGCGAACGCGAGGCGACAAAACCCTCATTGAAGCGAGACGAGGCGAGCGCCTCATTGAAATGAGGCGAGCATTTAAAAAAAAAAGAAATGACCAATATTCACTCCTACCATAAAAACAAGAATAAACATCACCATATTGCATAATAACCAACAATCCAACATACGAAATATATATAAAATATGATCAACAACACTAGTATTAATATATACAAACAACAAACTGATTAATCATTAGATTTTTTATTCATTACTGTTACTAGTTACTACTGTATAATATTAAATTATTAATCATTAACACTAAATGTCTAAATTATTAATCAGTATATACTGTATAATATATATATATTGTGTGTATCAGTGTGTGTGGGAAAAAAAAAAACCCAGCAGGGCCAGCACTAGCAGCAGCTGCAGAGTGCAGCCGACTGACCCAGAAGGGTCGAGAGAGGGTGCGAGAGAGAGAGAGAAGAAGAAGAAGAAGAAGAAGAAGAAGAAGAAGAAGGGTGCATGTGTGACTGTGTGTGTCGATCAGAGAGAAGAAGAAAAAGAAGGGTGCGTGTGTGTGTGTTGTGTGTCGATCAGAGAGAGAGAGAGAGAGAGAGCCCAGAGGAGAGATGATAGATTTCTGATTGAGGAGAGGCAGATTTGTGTTTTAATTGAGCTTTTTGCCCTAACGACGCCTAGGCGCCACTCTTCCACGCCTCACGCCTAGGCGACTCGAAGCGAGACTAGTCGCTCGCCTCACCCAACCTCGCCTCGCCTCACGCCTCGCCTCGCCTAGGCAAGCGCCTAGGCGCGCTTTTTCAATCACTGGACTTGCCTGAATAACCATTCGGTGAAGTGTGAAGGCACGCTGTGTTTCTCATTTGAGACTTGATGTAAAGGCTGTAGTCGTTTCCAATGGGTTAGCTCGTTACATTTGGCACTAAGAAAGTTTTTAGCAGTACTTCTGCTTATGTAACATTGTGGAGTGCAATACACTTAAGGCATAAAGAGCTTTTTACTTGTTTTTATTGGGTGGGACTTTTTATTTGATTCTACGTATGTTTTGCAGACAGAGGCAAGATGATGACAGGTGGGAGCATGATCTTTATAAGGACGATGATCCTCAAGTTTCAAGTATGTTTGGTTTAGATATTTGAGTTCAGCTACTCAATAGTTACTGCTGCTTTGTATACTTTGATAGAGAAATTGTTGCTTCTACATGACTCTTAATGGTTTTGATGTTACATTAATGGTGCTTAAAGATCGCAGAATTGATTCTAAAGATCTTCGGTTTAAGCTCCAGAAGAAGAGCATCCTGCAAGCAATTCACAGTGGAAGTGGATCTGTTACAGCTGTTAGAGATCTTCGCGAAAAGCTTTCTGGTTCAACGTACTCGCTGCCAGTGAAGTCTGATCCCCCAAAGCCAAAGACAAAGGCGAATCCAAAGCCAAAACCACTACTTGAGGGAAGTAGGAAAAGCGTCATTGTTGAATCCCCTGAATCAGAGACCAAAAAAGTTGCCAGCTCAATCCCTAGGAAAAAGACTCAGCAAAAGGTACCGACTCTCCATTTCTTGTTATGCTTCTTCCCTTGCCTTTAAAACAGTAAGAGAATAAAGTTCATTGGTGGATGATGGACCTGTATTACTACTCGTACGAGCATGTCGAAGAATCACTATCAGTTATTTTATTTTTTTTGAGATTTTCTCATGCTCAGGTGGTGAGTGTGGCTTGGTCATCACCTTCCTGTAGAAACTTTCTGAGAACCAATCGAGGTGCTGTTAATAGAGATTGAAGGAACTGATCTTCTGCTCATTAAGTAGATATGTAAATTGTGTCTCTAATGTAATCGCTACGGCAATACACACACATATATCCACAATTAGGGAATCTAAACTCACCCAACGTTAGTTGAAATTCTTGGGCATAAAATATATTCAGTGTTCATATGTTGGTTGTAAATCCTTTTGCAGTCACTTCATTTCTGCTCATTGAAACTTCATGTCATGATTGATTAGCTATTTTGTATTTTCACAGCAGTGAGATATGTCTATGTTCACACACATATATATCCACAATTAGGGAATCTAAATGCACGTAACGTTAGTTGAAATTCTTGGGCATAAAAAATATTCAGTGTTCATATGTTGGTTGTAAATCCTTTTGCAGTCACTTCATTTCTGCTCATTGAAACTTCATGTCATGATTGATTAGCTATTTTGTATTTTCATAGCAGTGAGATACGTCTATGTTCACTGCCCACCCTGAAAAGTGATTATTCTAGGTAGTATGAAACTGAGTCATAACAACGCCCCCCCCCTCCTCCCTCTGAGGGAATTTTTTTTGGTCATTTGGTATTGAAGACTTTAGTTTTGAAATGGACCGAGATTGGGACTCAGGTCATTTTCTTAATGTCTGGGAGCAGCGTTAAAATGTAAAATCTAGAATTCGATTATGGGACTGGTATTCTGTATAATGTGTTAAATTTTCATCAGTCTAAGTGATACATCTCTGGTGCAGGCTGAATCAGTTGATAGTTTCCTGCAGTCCCTTGGTCTGGAAAAGTACTCAATTACATTTCAAGCGGAGGAAGTACGTGCTCATCACATTCTGTTCTTACTGTAACTTTATGTAGTTTCTTTGCTTGCAACCATTACCTTCAGAAGTTACTTTTCCTCTTTGACACTTCATGCTGTTTGTGCAGGTTGATATGACGGCGCTTTTGCACATGGCCGATGAGGATCTGAAGGCTTTAGGGATACCAATGGTAAACTTTTATTGCTTTTCTTGGTTAATCTCTTTAGGAACTTCCCTTCTTGATATAGAATTGCTGCTTTGATTTTTCTGTCATTTCTATAATTTGAATGTTCCTGTTTTGAAAGATGGTAGTTAATAGGTAATGTAACTGGACACAAGCAGCAAGAAGACAAATTGTCATCCGTTCGTAATTCGTGGGCTCAAACAATAGCATTTTCAGTAACTATGATGCTGGAGTGCAAGATATCGACTGCTGAAAGTTTTATTGTTAGCCGTTAGTACTACCCATGCGTCCAGTTGTTCATTTTAATTACGGCATGTTTGACTTTCTTACAATAAGTCTATAACATCTAAAACCTAGTTGGATTGGCGACAGACTAAAGAGGCCTGCTTTGTGCTCTTCTCATGGTCAATCTGACATTACCAATCAACCCTTTGTGATTGATTGACTGAGTCGGATTAAATGAGTATGGTTTTTGTTGAACCCGTGTAACTCTTAAGCTATTCTTTTTTATGGATTTTCGGGTATGAATTATCATTTATGTTGCGTAAGAGGCAAGTAATGCTCCTTTTTAAAATTTCAAAATGCGTTCTCCTTTACATGTCTCTCACCAGTTTTACATTGCCTTCCCAATTTTGATTCTTTCAGGGTCCAAGGAAGAAGATACTTTTGGCATTGGATTCTAAAGTCTGACATTTCGGGGTGGACCAAGTTCCTTTGCATATGTGGGTCTCAATGTTTTAAGTTCAATATCGCTGAAGTCATTAGGTGTTTTTCAACCCGGTATGCCTCTGCGTAGAACTTTTCTTGGTTAATTATTCTGTTGTATTGGCGAAGGTGGCTTCCGTGAGTAGTTTGGGGGCGAATTGCAAAACTTTAATTTGATGAATTTGAGTAATGCTTTGTTATACCAGGTTGTTTTCTCTCCTAGGGTAAATAATGTTGTACTTTAAAGAGAGAGAGAGAGAAAGAGAGTGTTGGTAACTTGCTACTGTAATCTTTCTGTCCAGCAGTGTTATTCAGTTGCCGTGTACATGCAAAACCAATATGAATGAAGAGTTGTGCTGCTTGAACCGAAGGAGCAAGGCAAAAATTTAGACCTTTATTATTGTGGCATGTTCGTACTCTAGAAACAGATGGTCTCTCCCCTCTCCACACAAGCGGTCCATGCTCTTATACAAAATCTTCAGAGTGGTACTGCCGATTAGCCTCTTCACCATCACCGTTGGTTGCTCTCCCCCAGGCATGCAGAAGAAATCATAGCAGGTGTCGGAGTTGTTTGGAGTCTTCAATGTCAAGAACCAGCACTCTTCTTAAATTGGTGCAGGGGATCGATACCAGCCTTCTTTATGGAAGCCCTGTTTGCAACTTCTGAGGATTTGATTTAGCCACTGAAAAGCAAACGGAAAGAGAGGGAATGTGTTGCGAATGATAATCAAGGGAATCATATTTGTTGTTTTGTATGAAGCTTAGTCTCAATTTTGAAGGGTACTTCCTTTTCTTTTCAAATTGGTTGCTCTCCTCTAAATGATGGAGTAAAATTGGTTGCCTGCTTCAAATTTCAGTTTTTCTCACTGATTTTGATTATTCCTGTCAATGGGCTTTTTAGTTTGGCTTTTGTGAGATGATAGTCATATGCGGCCACTACTCTGAAAGACAGATAAAAAGGGAGGGATATTATTTATTTATTTTTTATTTTTGTGAACAGATAGGAAGGGAGGTTTATTTGTTCAAAGATGGGAAGGGAGGTCGCAAGCTAACATTTTCCACTCCAGGACGGACAATGGCATTTCCCTTTCCCTTTTCCTTTGATTTTTCTGTTTGTAAGAACTAAAGTGTTGGGCCCGGAGTGTCCCCATGAATTTGGTTACACAATACCACTCCTGCGTCCGCTCTAAAAATAGACTTGTGGGTGTGATGTCGAATGCCGTAAAAGACTTAATTGAAGCCTTCTCTACCACTAATTAGTTTTAGGAGAGATGATAGAAAATCGGTACTGACATAAAGGAAGTTGAGGAAAAAGAGGATACTTTTGGTAGAAATAGATATATCTTGAAGTACACGGAGAATTTCATTGGAAAATATTCGTTTGGAAATTATTTTAAGCTACACTAAAGAAACTGTTTTGAAAGCCTGCCTCATTAAAGTTAATTCAACAACATTAGTTTCATTTATATTTGTGAAACTGCCACTTCATTTAACCAAAAACACCTACATATTCATACTTCTCATCAAGGTTGGAATTCAATGAGCATATAAGTAAGTTATTTGACAACTTGGTGCGGTATGTTGGTACTGAGTTTCGCTTAATCTATTTCGTTAGCTTTGTCAGATTCAATCAAAACAATGGAGAATTTAAAGTTAGTCAAGAAAACTGTCATACACCCCGAGAAACCCACCAAACGCAGGCGAATCTTCTTATCAAACATTGATCTTGGCCTCATTGCCTACCAAGAATCAGTGTCTTTCTTTGATCCTCCACAAATCAATTTCGCCGAAGCTTGTGAAAAGTTGAACAGAGCCCTTGAGCGTTTGTTTGTACACTATGATTTCTTTGCTGGGCGCCTAGTGCCATCTCTAGGAGATGGCCAGCGACTGGAGATCGACTGCAATGGCGCGGGTGTGGTGGTTGTTGCAGCTGAAACTGAGACCAAGTTGAGCCAACTTGGAGATCTTATGGCACCAAAGCCAGATTTTAAACAATTAACTGGGTTCTTAAACGAAGAGAATGAAGAAGAAATGGAAATAAAAGACATGCCTCTTTTGTTCATCCAGGTATGGGGACATTTTGAGCTCGTATACTAAACTGTACTCTATTTCGTGTTCACATTTGAAGCATAAAATCCATGGAACAAACTAATAGCTATCTTAACAATGGCAGTTGACTCAATTGGGATGTGGAGGCGTGGCATTTGCTTCTCGGTACAACCATTGTGTCCTGGATGGAGTAGCAGTACGTGAATTCCAGGCTAACATGGCTGCTCTAACACTGGGTAAAGATATGATGTTGATACCAAATCCCGATCGGACAATGTTCAGAGCACGAAACCCCCCTCTAATCAATCACCCTCACCATGAGTACTCAAAACCAATCCAATGCAAATCTAATGCCACATTTGTGCAATCTTCAATTTATGATCGAACTCACCTGATCCATTTACCACCACACCGCATTGCCAACATAAAGAAAGCCACCATGAGTGATGGAAAAAAGTTAAATTGCACCACCTTCCAAGCCGTGGCAGCAAAGATATGGAAGGCAAGGAGCGTTGCTTCGGGAATGGAGGATGAAAGGATTTCAACAATGTTGTTTCCTGTGGATTGTAGGAAAAGGGTGGTACCACAAGCACCGATCGGGTTTTCTGGAAATGCCCTAATTCCTGGATTTGCTCGGGCGAGCGTGAAGGAGTTGAAGGAAGAAGAAGATTATGTTCTTGTGGAGAAAGTGAAAGAAGGGCTGGAGAGATTGGATGATGAGTATGTGAGATCTAGTATAGATTGGTTGGAAGTGAACAAAGGGGTACCCTGTAGGGAAGATAGCTTCTCTCTGGTGGCATGGTGGAGATTAGGGTTAGAGGAAGATGAGTTTGTTTGGGGAAAATCCAAGTGCAACACTCCAGTGTCGCTTAAACCTGGTTTGGTGTATCTATTGCCAGGACCAACAGATGAGGGAGGGCTTAACATTTGCCTGGAACTGCCTAATGATCAAATTAGGGAGTTTCATAGGTTAATGATGGAAGGTTAATACTAATGGCCAATGTCACAGCATATTTTGCATGCGTCAATTGTATGCTTTATCTCATCAATTGTAGCTTGTAGTAACTTTTAACATCTTATTGTAAAGTCAAATTAACAGATAGTAACATCATGCGCTCTGCCTCTTAATGGGGTGAGGTTATCTCCAAAATCAACAAATTCAACACTGAGTTCAAAAAAATCAGAGCCATCCAAGCACAAAACCTTCGTTTCATAAGAAGAATTGAAATACTTGCACAACTGTTACGTGAGACAAACCATATAAGAATTCCACAACTACTGATAAGATTTCTATTAGCTAACAAGATGAGATAACTGCCATTTATCACCTACCACAGTGGTAACTATTTTAGAAATGGCAATGATTAGTAGATCAAGGCAATACAAAAACTGGGATACAAACCCCTAAAAAATGTTCTTACCAAGTGAAATCTTCTTTATGTTCATTCTGTTTACCACATGTTGAATGAGGAATGTTCCTTTCGGACTTGCTCTGGAGGTCATCTAGAATAATACTGCCAACCAGCCGCCACCGCAGCCACTAAAACAACTTTAATTAATAGCTTTGAACTTAGCAAGGATGATGAAGAAGAAGATGATGACGTGGATGTTGATGATTGTGGCGGTTCCCATGGTCTTCCTCTCAATTTGGCATACAACTTGGATAGAAGCACGGGAAACTGTTCATTTTTCTTGGCAGCTGCAAACAGACCAATTAGAGTGAATGTTAAAGGTTGTTGTTTTACTAAGTACAGAAAGTTGCATAAAAGATAAAGTAAGCCATAAATTTCGACCACAAAGTGTGGCTGAGCTATTAGTGATCACACGGGTCCCTCCATCTCTCATCTCTTTTTTCATTTTGGATCTTTTCCTTCTCTTTTTTTCACAACCCAAAAGAAACTAATGAATTAATCCTGAAAGAACCGGGGAAAGGGCAATACAGTAAATTGAAAAGCCGATTATTCCCCAGAGGAAAGAAAGAAAAAAACAAAAAATTGATTTATACACGAGCTGCATGTGCTTTGTTCATACAAAAGTGTGTTTCTTCCATCACAGAAATGGATACAATGTTACATGGAGATTGAACAGTGTCTTTTTTTTGGGGGGGCAATAGTATGAGGCTGCCAAGTAGCAAGGGCCTAAATCCAGAATGAACATGTCTAACAAATGTTTGGGCAAATCAGACAACCAACCAAAACACTATAATCTATAATCATGACGCCAACGAAAAAAGAGATACAAAATATGCTAGATTTTTTGTAAAAGCCTGGACCAAATAATACTTAAGAGTACCTTTGCTTTTTAAAAGTCTCTCTTCCTCGCCCATACGCCTCCGTAGTACATTGAGCAGTGATCCGAAGTATAAAGCAAACACAGTGCATGTAATAGTGATGACATTGTAAGGCATGCTAAAATCAGGAGTCGTTAAAGGGACAAGCAATACTTCTGTATATGACAAGACAGGACTTCTCTCCTGCATACAAGATCAGACAGTGATTTAAAAGAAAGGGACAAACAAGGCACCCTAAAAACCAACATATCACAGCAATTCATACCTGCATTTTAACCAATAGGGGTGATTTGTTAGAAGAGGCATCTTCAAGAAAATTCACACTTGCTCGGAAGTCAGGAAAGCTTACAACAGCCGATGGGATGTCGAATCCCTGGTTAGCATCTGGAGGATATTCATCAATGTGCAAAAAACCCTGTAACAATATATCATGGCAAATAAGAACATGAAAAACATATGAAGGAGGATTCGCAGTGAGACAATTCAAAATAGGCCCCAGACAACATTTTTCACAGTCTGCACTTTGCAGGCATTCTTGCATAATATACTTCTGGTGGTAAATCAAACAAATAAAAGAAACCACTGGAAATATTCTAGTAGCCTAAATTGTAGAGAATGATCGAAGGATAACCTATGTATCAAATAAAACTTATCCTGCTTGACATTTTCTCTTGAATGTCGAATGTTATAATGAAAAGGTTGCATTTTCAACCTTATAGAGTGCTACTGTTGCTTTTTTTAGAGTATCCAACACAAGGAAAAAGCCGAACTAAACAAAGTAAGGACAGTAACCTACAAACAAATTATTCAAATATGCTTGCGTGAAATTAATGAAATAATTGTGTTGCATAAAAAGGTCATCTTGTACAAAAGAGACACATACCTTATCAAAGTCTAAGGTTAATGCAGCTGACATGATACCACATGGTAATTTGAGGGCCAATTCCATTACCCCAGGTGACACCTTGTCTTCAGAAGGTGAAACACGCATCTTCGTCACTACATCTGGTACAGATTGAGGTTTACCATCAACGAATATTTGCAGCGTATGATAATATACCTTAACATACCACGGCACAACTTGGAAAACATTAACATGAAAGCTACACTTGTCCCTGTTGTTGATATCAGGGGTCTGGAAACCCTCACTCTGTTTGATAGGTTTTAAAGAGATAGCAATAGCGCCCCTTTCATTCCCACTTCCCATCAAGAACCTATTATCTTGTAATGGTGCCTGAGGACATGACCAAGCTACCGGGATCTTCCACATAAGCCCCAAATCAAATGGCTTAGAATCACTGTAATTCTCCACTAAAAATTTGTACATAACAGATGGCCCCCCTTTATGAACACTATTAATCTCATTAATCACGCTATCTGGGGAAACAGATAACTCAAAGCCAAAGTTACTCCAGGAACCTTCAAAATCAAGATTGTCAGTGTCATCTCTCTCATTTTCCTTCTTTCGACTATTCAGTTCAGAGACTAAGTCCCCTTCAAGTTGAACGAATATGTTACTAGACTTGGCAAGAACACATTTTCCACCAACTTTCCTCCCAAAAAGTGAGCTAAGAGACCAACTTTGTGGTAATGTTGAGTCACTGGAATACGTCATACTATTTCCTGGATTATTAGGTTGAAGAACAACTGTAAGTGTCTGTTCAAGCACTATACCCATGTTCAAACCGGTTGAATCAAATTCAGTAGAGGTCAAATGCAGACGCTGAGAATGATAATATCCTCTATATATAGATGGTCTATCCATTAATACTGAAAGCCCTGCTTTATCTCGGCAAGGGAGTAACTTCAACCATGGAGTCAGGTTCTCAGTGCAAACAGCCTCACGAGGCAAAGTTCCATACCTCAAATTGCCTGCAAATTGGCGAAAGCCCCAATCAGGAGCAGAATATGTAGTAGAAGACTCTAGGAAGTTGATTGAAGCACAAAAGAGGCCTGAGAGAGTGTGGGTAAGATTTTTCCATGAAGCATCAACCTGATCTTGGGGTACATCAAAGACAGCCCACAGTTCAACTCCAGGGGGCTTGGCATTATTACTTGATATGGGGTCATTGCCACCCCAGCGTTCATAATTCCAGCGGCCTTGTGTAAAAGACAACTCCATTTCCCGAATATGAAATTTGTGTACCTGTTTAAGCAGACACTAGACCATTAGTTATACAACTGAATTCAAACAAACGAAAAATGTGTCACTTTTCATCCTAACAAACTCTAGGAATGAAAAACGAAACAAAACGACAAATTAGTAGGAGAAAATCACGACGAATTATGATATCAGTGAAGTGGACAAGGTCCAGAAACTCAAGATCAACAATTTTGAGATGCTGGAAGGAACTTGGTATGATGAGCCAATATCTTTTTAAGATACCAATAAAATTAAATTCCAAGAGCTCGGATCAAATTGGTACAAGTACAATACCGAATCACTGATTCATCTGTGATCTTGGAATACGCTAAAACATCTATCACCTTAAGTGGGCATCCGGAAGCCAATTATTTTTCAAATTCTGAATTGTAGATTACAGATTTTAAGATTACAACAAAAAAAATGTAACAAATTTCATTTTGTGTTTGCTCTAATTCATACTTTCCCAACAAGATTCTCCAAAATCAGCCCCATCTATTTTTGTCCCTACTATAAACCAGAGTAGTCTCACCCAATTAGTAGCTTGTGCGGTTGTGCCCCTCTATGATGTGCCAAAGCAGCACTATACATTGATGTAATAAATATAGCCTTTGGTTTTTTCTTCTTCTTCTTCTTTTTTTTTTTTGTGGCTAAGGAGCTACAATAGCACTCAGTTTGGTACCTAAAAATCTACTCCAAGTTGAAAACCACCCAAATCAAGGGCACGCAAAACTTGTTGACCCTAAACCCAAAATAAACAACTTAAACCACAATGACAGTGATCCACCAATCCGTTTATTTGCTATTAGATAACTTTGTGTTCATACTACTCATCTATTCTTATGTGGGTATCACTCATCTCTTTGAAAACCGCCCAAATTCAACTTTTAAACCCTAAACCCAAACTAAAAACAACTTCATTGATACTCATTCTCCAAAATAACATCCAAATCAAATAGGAAATCATTGAGCTAGAAAATTGAAAGCCTAAATACGTATGTGTCAGTTTGTGGTTATTACCAGCTGACAACTAAACCCTAATTAAACAACTTGAACCACAATGACAGTGATCCACCAATCCATTTATATTGCTATTTAGATGGCTTTGTATTCATACTACTCATCGATTCTTATGTGGGTATCACTCATCTCTTTGAAAACCGCCCAAATTCAACTTGTAAACCCTAAACCCAAACTGAAAACAACTTCATTGATACTAAATTTTCCAAAGCAAATGCCAAATCAAATATGAAATCATTGACCAAGAAAATGAAAACCCAGTACATACCAGCTGGTAAATGGCTTTGGGGAAGAGACGATGGTGCGGGCCATGGGTTTCAGTGGGTGGAACTCTGCTCTGGAAGTGGAAATGGGCCAGAACTTTCCGATCGGGCAATGGCTTCAACAGCAATTCCTCTGAGAATTCTTCTTCTTTACCTATCGATTGGGAAAGAAAGAAGAGAAGGAACAGAAAAAGGATTGCGAAACGTGGAAAAGCCATTGATGGGTCGTTTTTGGTTCAAGATTTATTATTGTTCTTCAGAAAGAGGGAGAGGTGAAAGTTGAAGCTCCCCTCCATGAAGTAGTTTCCGAGAAGAAGTTCAGTGAGTGCAGAGTTGGAGACCGTTGGCCCATTATAGTGGCCCGTCAATAAGTCGGATCGTGGCCCAAAGCTGATTTTTTTGTTAATCTTTTTATCCAATGACGTCTTCGTTGTTAACGTCTTCGTTTTTGTTAATCTTTTTATCCCGCGTGGCCCCCTCGGTTTTTTTGTTATAGAATTTTTGGACGGCTCGGATCGGCCGTCGGTGGCCGGAGACAGCCCGGCGCGGCCGTCGGTACGATTTCCCTACGGTTTTGGTCGGTACTCATAGCAGTACTCTTTTAGTATATTTAATCGTTAGAAAGTTAGATTTTTATCTAAGATTGTGAGCTTTTTTCTCAATCAGGCTCATTATTACAGCCCAAACCGTTTCAAACCGAAAAAACCGGCTGAAACCGAACCAAAGTTAAACGGTTTGGTTTTGGTTTGGATTTACATAAACCGATAACCTTGGTTTCAGGTTCAAACCGGACCGAACCAAACCGTTAACCCCCGAATTTTCACTACTTCGGATCTCTTGAAAATTTATCTCCATTTTTTAGTTTATAATATTTTTTTTATGTAATTTAAATTGTGTTTGATAGATTTTAATTAGATAAAAAAATTTAAAGCTATCGATAATATTATAAATCGTGATATCATATAGACGAATTTGTAAACGAGACGTACGTTAAAATTAGACAAACAAATTGGGATGGAGGGAAACGTAGTTTGTTTATCTTCCCATCTCAAGGATCCTTGAGATTATCTATCTCGATAACAAAAAGAGTAAAGGTTTGATACTCCCTCCGTCCATTTTTAAGTGTCCTGCTCATAACTCCAATTTGTTAAAAATATATCATCATTATACCTTTCACATCAATTTTTTCTTCCACTTTTTTTACTTACCCATCATCATTACATTTTTACTCACTTACTTTTTAAAATAGAATATATTTTTAGGGACAAAATAGACAATACACCAACTTTTACTCACTAACTTTACAAAATGGACAATTATTAAGGGACAACCCAAAATGGAATACTAGACTCTAAATAAGGGACGAAGAGAGTACTTTTTTTTTTTTTTGTCTTTAGTGATTTTTTTTTTTTGCTTTTTGTCATAATTTTTTACTTTTTAGACACCTCTCGTCTAAAAGGATGATTAATCTCAAAAATATCAAGCGAATTTAACAAAAATTCAGAAAAAACGAACAAAATACCTTAAACGAAGAAATTAATTAAGCTAAAGAGAACCAAGCCTTCGTATGGAGAAATTTTTCAGTGCCGAGTGGGTAGGGCCACGTGGTGCCTTGCACGATCTCGGCCGTCCAACGAAGTTTTGGACGGTCCAGATCTGTTCGGCTGCCGAAGGGTATTTTAGTCATTTCACACTTTAAAATTAGCCGAACAGATCTGGACCGTCCAAAACTTCGTTGGACGGCCGAGATCAGTGCAAGGCACCACGTGGCCTCCTACCCACTCGGCACTGAAAAATTTCTCCTTCGTATGGGAAGATGAGTAGTTTGTGCAGGAATTACAATTGAAGTCCTCAGATTTTGTTTTACATTTTGTTTGCCACGTGTCAGTTTTTTTGTGAAGAGGGGATACCAAGTGGGTTATATACCCGTTGTACCAAAAAGTTTCTCTCGAGGGGATCCGGATCCTTCATTAATGAGGTGTTGTTTGCTTTTAAAAGGGGGAGAGTGCGAGGGTAACAGAATAGAGCGCGAGAGAGAAACAGAATAGAGAGAGAGAGAGAGAGAGAGAGAGAAACAGAATAGAGAGCTTGATTCAAGATGATGCGCACTGTTCTGATTTGTTGCCGTAGGGCAACAACGGTGGTCACCGCCGCCCCTCTCCACCGCCACTTCGCCGCCGCCCCTCTCCACCGCCACTTCGCCGCCGCCCCTCTCCACCGCCACTTCGCCGCCGCCCCTCTCCACCGCCACTTCGCCGCCGCCCCTCACCCATCAGGTCCCCTCTCTCTCTCTCTCTCTCTCTCTCCTGTCAGCAACGGTAGTCACAAACCCTTTCTCTCTCCAAAATCCCCTCCCGAACCAGAGGTTGAAGCAGAGGTTTGGCAATTCAGTGGCGGATTTACCTTAGGACCAGTGGGGGCACAGTCCCCCACTGCAAATTTTGAACTTCCTCTTTTTTTTTTTTACCTTACGCTTTCAGTTTCACAATATGAAAACTCGCCGTGGTCTATTTAAAAGTCTTACTTAAGTAATTTTTGTTCATGACTATCTTTGTTTTATTGGTATATTTCATGGAAAGGTCATTAACTTCTTTGTTGGTAAATGAATATGTTACTTTTTTACTAGTGTTTTGAATGAAGAAAGTACATACGGTCGTATCTTCTGTTACGATTTTTTTTTTCTTGAATTTGTGCTTCCATTGTGCCCCCACTGCTCGTTATTTTTGGCTACGCCACTGTTTGGCATTACGATCTAATTTCTTTCTTTTTTGTTACAGATCGCCGTGAGAGAACTCTCACGGCTAAGGAAAAGCTGGGCAAGAAAATGGCTATTCAGCGTACTCTGGATTCCTTTAAAAGGCGACGGAAGCCGATAGCTGCTAGACTCGAGTCAGCTAAGGATGAGAAACGGAAAGGGATTCCGTTGAAACCTGGCTCCCCCTCATGGAAGAGAGTGAAGAGACAGCGAGAAGAAAACGTAGCTGTGGCAGAACGTGAGTTGGCTGAAATGGATGCCAGAATTGGAGAATTGGAAAGGAAATTAGCAGATTACTGATCACTATACGTAGGCCATGTTTGACTCACGAGAGTAGTAGAACTTCTATTCTGTGAAGAAGGTTTAGGATTGGATTAGTAAGAGGAAGTGATGCGAACTTTTGATTTCAGCCGTTGGGCTGTGAGATTTGATTGTGTTTTGTAGCGAAGGTAAATTCTGTTACCTTTAGAAAGGAGATTTGTATGAGAGTTTCATGAACTGATATTGACTAGCAGGAGCAATCAACAAAACTGCTTCTTTCTTTGATAAACGCTCTTGTCACTCGTCTTGTTTCAATCTTACTTTTTCTTTTTCCATATATGCATTGGATGAATTTCAAGTTTGCAATGCGAAATACGTTATCGGGAAAACTTCAAATTACGATTATAACGGTTAGTTGATTACTATGCATTTGATACTTTCCGCCAACTTGATTACAACCCAAGTTCCATTGATTACGATTATAACAGTAAAACATGAAGGATGCTTCGTATGATTTCTGTCGTGTAAGCTTGTTCGTTGGTTAATCTTAAATTTGTAACTGGCCAGCTGTACGGATGCTCATGTCGTTGATCTTATTGTGCAATCTCAATCACCGTTTTCTATTATCTTCACCAAATCGCGAGTACATGCAGATGATATAATCCTGACTTTACGGCAATAATTTACAGTAATCAGTTTGCAACCAGCATGGCTGCAACAGGTTTAGTTGGCCAACTTCTACTTTGAAGTTTTATGAGAAGTAACAGATATAAATCCATTACTAGCAGAATCATGAATATTAGTCCATGAACATGACCATTGAATCCCATCAATCTGCTTCCTCTGAGGAGCTAAGAATCAGAAATGCGACTGTTTTCAGCTAAAATGCTGTCCAGTAGTGATTCACATGCATCTTCAAGTAAATCGAGAACCTGCCATGAGATGAGATTCCATTGGATGAGTATTGTAAACAACATATAATCTTTAGTAGTCTAGTTCTAACTTCTTGTGTGCCCTATATTGAAACATTGAATGGAATCATGGATGAAACATAGAAAGCCAAAAGTAACAAATTAAAGTCTGATAAACATTTGAGTTTATAATGTCAAAATCGCAAAATTGCAAGGCGACAATAGTGAACCTTGAGATGGTGTGAAGTATAATTTACTGAGGAGACGAGGACAGAGAAGAAGTTAGACTTTTGGTGCCTAAGAAAATGATTTAGTTTCAGTAACCAATATCTGATTGAAGATTGGCTTTATCAGGAAGGATACGTGAGAAACAAATCCAATGAAGAGACAAAAGAAACATCGTCAAGAAGGCTCTAGGAGAGGTAGTAGGTAACTACGCGATAGAGTGGGGAGGCTGATTCTCGTTACTCTAACCCATGCAATGCCAGAGAGGAACGATTCCTCAACGTACTCCAAACAACTTTTGTTTGTTTTTTTTTTTTTTTGAAACCTATAAATTTGAGAAACTGATTGAGTAGTTATGCTAGCGGTGGGCTGGTAGCAGATCCAGCAGTAGGGGCAGTGGATCGAGGAGCAAAGGGGAACATCTCTCCAATGAATAGACATGTATCTTACTTGAAAGGTAAGGTCTTATTTCTTCTCCTATTGTTATGCTAAAGTTTTCGAAGACTGAGGAAATTTGATACTATTATAAAGTGTCAAATATCTTTAGACACGGAACCTTTACAGACAGAAAAAAGAAGAAGAAGAAGAAGTTGAGATAAAAACCACCTGGATGTGTTTACACTTAGGCGGGCATGACATTCAAGGGAGTACGGCAATTTTATACATCGTATTTAATATACTGAGTTCATAACACTTCCTATTGACAACATTTCGCATCCAGCTGATGGGTTTGTGGAAAAGGCTCGATATATGGAAATAAACTAAAATTGCAGACCATATAACATTTACAATAGCGACATGTAATACCTTCTCAAAACCTTGTGGGCCGCCATAGTAAGGATCCGGAACTTCACTTTCATCGTGCTTTTTACAATACAAGCACATTAACCGAACCTGCATGATTGATATATGTATAAGAGTCTAAGACCCATAATTGAAATTATACAGAAATACACCGACTTCCTACCAACCTTCTTATATGCATCAGCAGGTAAGTTCTCCTTAAAATTCCATCTCTCCAGAGCTCCAAGTATATCCTCTACATAGAAAACCAACAGCCAAAAACATGAACAAACACCAAATGGGAAATTCTAAGGGACCCCACCTTATGGTGCAACACTGCAACCAATCATGGATGAAACATAGAAAGCCAAAAGTAACAAATTAAAGTCTGATAAACATTTGAGTTTATAATGTCAAAATCGCAAAATTGCAAGGT
Source organism: Rhododendron griersonianum (assembly GCA_018127125.1). Taxonomy (NCBI): domain Eukaryota; kingdom Viridiplantae; phylum Streptophyta; class Magnoliopsida; order Ericales; family Ericaceae; genus Rhododendron; species Rhododendron griersonianum. The sequence goes on along the minus strand of CM030800.1, from coordinate 5,760,920 downwards.
GACAATAGTGAACCTTGAGATGGTGTGAAGTATAATTTACTGAGGAGACGAGGACAGAGAAGAAGTTAGACTTTTGGTGCCTAAGAAAATGATTTAGTTTCAGTAACCAATATCTGATTGAAGATTGGCTTTATCAGGAAGGATACGTGAGAAACAAATCCAATGAAGAGACAAAAGAAACATCGTCAAGAAGGCTCTAGGAGAGGTAGTAGGTAACTACGCGATAGAGTGGGGAGGCTGATTCTCGTTACTCTAACCCATGCAATGCCAGAGAGGAACGATTCCTCAACGTACTCCAAACAACTTTTGTTTGTTTTCTTTTTTTTTTTTGAAACCTATAAATTTGAGAAACTGATTGAGTAGTTATGCTAGCGGTGGGCTGGTAGCAGATCCAGCAGTAGGGGCAGTGGATCGAGGAGCAAAGGGGAACATCTCTCCAATGAATAGACACGTCTCTTACTTGAAAGTTAAGGTCTTATTTCTTCTCCTATTGTTATGCTAAAGTTTTCGAAGACTGAGGAAATTTGATACTATTATAAAGTGTCAAATATCTTTAGACACGGAACCTTTACAGACAGAAAAAAGAAGAAGAAGAAGAATTTGAGATAAAAACCACCTGGATGTGTTTACACTTAGGCGGGCATGACATTCAAGGGAGTAGGGCAATTTTATACATCGTATTTATAATACGGAGTTCATAACACTTCCTATTGACAACATTTCGCATCCAGCTGATGGGTTTGTGGAAAAGGCTCGATATATGGAAATAAACTAAAATTGCAGACCATATAACATTTACAATAGCGACATGTAATACCTTCTCAAAACCTTGTGGGCCGCCATAGTAAGGATCCGGAACTTCACTTTCATCGTGCTTTTTACAATACAAGCACATTAACCGAACCTGCATGATTGATATATGTATAAGAGTCTAAGACCCATAATTGAAATTATACAGAAATACACCGACTTCCTACCAACCTTCTTATATGCATCAGCAGGTAAGTTCTCCTTAAAATTCCATCTCTCCAGAGCTCCAAGTATATCCTCTACATAGAAAACCAACAGCCAAAAACATGAACAAACACCAAATGGGAAATTCTAAGGGACCCCACCTTATGGTGCAACACTGCAACCAATCATAAAATGTTACGCATTTTCATGGTGAATGTTATTTCCTTTTGTGGTGAATGCTATGGTGGGGAACACCATAAAATAAGTGATTTTGAAAATGGTATGCCCTTGGAAAAATGTTATGCATCAAATGGTGAAAAACGTTACACCTTCTTGATAAATGTTGCACCATTTTATGATTTCATATTGTTATTCAATTTATGGGTTTGTTAGACATTCTGATGGTTAATAATATGTATTTTTATAGTGAAAGTCAGCCGGACTACGTTATTCTGGGACAAGGTGGGGGCACCGTATAAGAAAGATATGGATAATGCATAAGATATTGGAAGCCACAAACAAAGGGTTCCTTTGCCTCCAACCAATTGAAGACTGGAACAGTCAGTTCGTTATTCATTCATTAGTCACATAAGTAGAACCATATTGATTCAGTATGGAGTACATTGAAAATTGCATATACCTTCAAGGGAAGCATTGTATGAGTCGGAGAGCACCGAGCTTAACCCCTTTTGCAACTTGTGCCTCTAAATCTTTTGCACTAATTTAAGCCCCTAACTTAGATTCATAGGCCTCAAGTCCTTTAAATCCTCCACATCACGTTTTAGGAATCAAGAACCTGAAGGATGCATTCAAACGCATTTTATGCATTCATCCTAAAAAAATTACGCAAACAATACTTACGTCCTCCCACTCAAACAATACTGGAAGAAATTCGTTGTCATACTGGAAGAATTGAGAAACCCATAAACACTTGAACAACCCTAAAACCAATAGAGTAGATAAGAAAGAACCTGAAACCGACACCGAGCTCTAATGCGGTGGGGTCGTGGACCATTTGGAAGATGAGAGGCCATCGGGTGCCCATCTCGACTTCTTGGACGTTGAACCGGAACCCAAGGTTTGGAAGATGAGAGGCCATCGGGTGCCCATCTCGACTTCTTGGACGTTGAACCGGAACCCAAGGAGTGCTTCGAGGAGCGATCTCTTGCCGAATGCGACTATCTCCGGTATGGGGAGGTTCTCGACGAATGCGAAGTCGGCCGCTGGAGGCGGTTGTAGGCGTCGAATCGAGTCGGGCCAGTATCGATTCGGTTTTGGTGGAAGGGGTTTTGCTGCTGGGTGTGGCCATGGCGTTTTTGAATTTGATGCAGAAGAGAAGAGAAGAGGAGAGAGAGAGAGAGAGAGGATGTTTTTGAATTTGAACTTGAATCTTGCTTTGTAATGAAGACCGTATGACTGGAAAAGGGGGGATTGGAAGAAGATGGGGAATTTCCTGAATTGCCATCCTTTATTTTTGCCATTGGAAATCCATTTATTTACCAAGCTGCCATTAAAAGTTAGTTTGTGAGGGAGACATTTTTTAACCTTTGGATGGGTAGGATTGGAGGGTTGAGATTGAAAGAAAAAGAATATTATTTCAGCATCTTTTAGATACCTCACCTCCCTTGTTATATGGATATGGATATGGATATGGATATATGAATATGGATATGGATGTTATATGGATTTTTCTCCGTTCATTATGTCAAAGATTTTCCTCAAAATTCAAATCGAACAAGCCCGAAGCTTTTTCTATTCTTTTTCTTGGATTAAATTAATAGTTGAAAGTGATTTTTAATTTGTATTGTTAAAATGTATACGATTAGTTGTTTGGCTCGACGTCTCGATGAAAAAATATTTAAGTATAAATATTGGATTAAAGTTCAGAAAAATCATATAAAACAATGCTAAAGACTTTAAAAAATATGTCTTTCAAATTTCCTAGAAAAATCATATAAAACAATGGTAAAGACATTTAAAAACTATGCCTTTCGAATTTCCTAATTTTCTTAGTAAGTTTTTTGAGCCTTTGATCATAATTTTCTATTTTTTGAAAATGAAAATTTAATTCTCAAAATTTGACACGAATATGATAAACATTTAAGAAAAACAATTACTAAGTGAAAGTCATCAGAAAAATAAATGTGGCGAATTCGGGTGGTTTTGGATTAAAAAATAAAGTTGACTTTTTTGTTTTCTTTATTCAAATTTTCTTCGCATTTGTTAGTTTTAAGTCAAATTTTTGTGACTTAATGATTCGTCTCATCGACAGAAATCAAAAAACTAAAAAACAATAATCCAAACTCATGTTTTTTTAAGAAAACAAAAATAAGTATAAAAAAAGTAAAAAAGATTTTTTTAAAACTTATTTTTAACTTTATTCAAGAAATTATGAGTTTCGCTCATAATTTTGTACTTTTTCAATTCCTCATCGAGATAGATTAATAAGTTGCAAAGTTTTGAAGCAAAACTAACAAATACAAAAAAATTTAAATAAAGACAAACAAAAAGTTACTTTACTTTTGTAAGCCAAAATTTTAAAAAGTGAGAGGTGATTTTGGCACTCAGCTTTTAGCAAATAAAACCTCACTTTTTATTTTTTTAATATGATTAATACACAAGTGAAGTGACAGTAGCTAAAACTGAAGTGCTAAAATTTATTCTTTTTTATTACTATTTTAATGAGCACTTAATTCTCAGAAAGTCTACACACACAGCAGATCTGTGCACAAATTGTACACAGATTTTGTTATGGAGCCCACCACGGGTCCCACACAAATTATTCGAGCCGTTCATTAAATGTAAAACAATTTTTGAAGGGTCTCCGTAAAAAATAGGCTCAATCTGATACCTATAGGTGCTCGATCCAACCATATAACTCTCATTATCCGGAAATCTGAATGAAAAGTTAGATGGTTGGATGAAGCACCTATAGGTATCGGATTGAGCTTATTTTTTACGGGGACCCTTGAAAAAATGTTTTACATTTAATGAACGGCTCGGATGATTTGTGTGGGACCCGTGGTGGCCCCACAACAAAATCTGTGCACAAATCTGCTGTGTGTGTAGCATCGTTCCTTAATTCTTGTACAGTAATTCTGTGGACTGAAGGCGGGAAGGCGATTGGGGGGAAATGGTGATAGGGTCAATTTTGTCAATTTCCTTCACAACAAACATCACATCTGTCGGTTTGCTTGCAGCAAAGGGGCTGTGTCACTGCGCGTGAAAAGATTTTAATTGCTGTCAATCATTTGGTAAGCTGCATTATTCTCGTGTCCGTACATGGAAATAAGTAGCTGAGACCCCCGAGCAATAATGAACTTTGGTTTTGTCTCAGCGTATGAGTAGTGTGGCATACGAGAGCTGCTTTTCCCCCCCCCCCCCCCCCACCCCCTCCCCCCCGACACACCCCCCCTCCCCGGCCCCACCTCCTTTTCCCGGATTACCCCCGCCTCTCCCTCTCCCTCTCCTTTCTTTTTTCAGTTTCTTCTTCTTCTTCTTTTTTCCTTTTCTTTTTCTTTTTTTTCTTTTCAATTTGATTTTTTTTTTTTTTAATTTTCAATTATTTTCTTTATTTATTTCTTTTCCCATTTACCTCCCTTCTTTTTCTTTTTTTTGGTTAACTCAATTCGGTTATTACAAAAAAAAAAAAAAGTGGTCAGTGGTCTAGGCAACCGAATAATTTTTCCTCCTAGGTTCCGCAAAAAACAAAATTTTATTGCCGATAAAAAAAAAAAAATTCTCTCAAAAAAAATTTTGACTGTCGTAGAATCAAATATCTATTAGGGTTAATCAACGAGAGCCCTACATTCAAAATTTAATTATGACCATTTAGAATAAAATGATCAGAAAACTAAAATCTTTCCACCCGTTCAAACGGATTGAATTTTGAAATACTTTCCAACCTCTTTATACACTTTAAACTACCACAAAAATATATAGTTTTTCCATTTTCCATTATTTCACCATTAATATTGGGCTCGTTTGATAGGTTTCGTTGAGTAGATTTCAAAAATATAAAATTTATTTTTAAAAAATACGTCAAGAAAAAGTTATTACCATTTAAAATTTTATACTCCCTCCGTCCCTTTTTAAATGTCCTGCTTCGTAACTCCAACTTATTAAAAAGACATCATCATTATACCTTTCACATCAACTTTTTCCTCCACTTTTCCTACTTACCCATCATCATTACACTTTAACTCACTAACTTTTCAAAATGGAATCTACTTTTAGGGACAAAATAGACAATTCACCAACTTTTACCCACTAACTTTACAAAATAGACACTTATTAAGGGACAGCCCAAAATGAAATACTGGACTATAATAAAGGGACGGAGGGAGTAACAAACAAATAAAATGGGGGGGGGTGGATTAGCAATTATGGTGGGAATCAATTCTTGAATGTGCTCCAAGCTCTCAGGCTTCTTCGTCTGCATGTGCTCTTGCATATTGTATTTTTTTGAAAATTCTAACTATATGTAATGATTACATTTTACATCCAAATTTAGGCCCCGTTACGCTTTCTTTCTTAACCTTCTTTTTTAAAAAGAAGGTAATTTCAAGCTTAAATATAATGAAAATAAAAAAAAAATCAATTTTTTTGCACCGTTTGAAAGATTTCAATGAAATCTATCAAACAAGATCCATATTGATAGGAAAATTATTTACGTAAACACATAATTTTTGAGCTTGAAATTACCTTCATTTTCTAAAAATCATTTTTTAAGAAATTGGAACACCACCTTAATGCCTCACATTTTCATTATTATCCTTATATTCTACTCTCTCCGTCCTAATTTAATCGTCCATCGTTTTATTCTAACCGGCTAAAAAATTAGTTATATCTTTAAATCCATAATTAATTTCATATTGAATATAAATCTTGTTTGATAGATGTTGATTAGTTCTATAATACAATATTTTCAAAATCACATAAAATATTATAAATTATCATATATAATCAATTGAAAAATGACACAAACTCTAAAAAAGAACTGTTAAATTGGGACGGAGGGAGTACCTACTTTACTATATTTATATTCACTTGTGAGCGACATTTTTGAAAAATTATCTAATGTTTTCTTCTTTCTTTTTTTATTTATTTAAAAAGACCAACATTTTAGAACAATCCAAAATGAAATAATGGACTAACAATTAAGAACGGAGGGAGAACTACTTTAAAATTGGAACCCATTTATGTGTGTTAGGCATGTGTTAGTTTAGAAATTCGATAGGTACCACAATTGCATGTGTTAGTTAAAGTATATGCTAGAGCAAGTTAAATGCATTACATATACTAATGTGCATATGTATTTATTAAAAAAATGATGGCCCAGAAAGAACTTCGATCCACGACCATCCCACAGCATCCTTATGGTAAGAGAGACACCCTAATAAGGTTAGTACCAAGGTTACATCTTAATAGCAAAAGCAAAAGAGCTTTGGTTTGCACATTTAATTTCACCCGTCGCGTTCCCCAACATCATTTTCAACGTTGTAGCAGACGAGTATCCCACAAACTTGACCAACTTCCTGTATGCAATCATGTAGGCCATCATGCCTGTGAGCAAATGAACAATTTGTCAAGACATTTCTCTCTAACTATAATCACATATCATGTAATATAATCCTTCCTTTGAAATTATATAGGACCAATATATAATAACTGGATCAAAGTAGTGATCAATCTATGATATACAAGTTGGTTTATGGCTGTTCTTACTTTCGCCAGAACAATTATTACATGCACCTCATGGTCCTCATCATTTTTCCCTTGCCTTTTCCATTCAACCAGCCAACTATAGGAGCAACATTGTTAAGGAGGCTCATTTAATGAAATGAATCATGCGCATGGATAACACGAGAGCTTCTCAACCTATAAAACACATGTCGCATTTGGGAAGTTAATATACATATGTTATTTGTTCTTGTAGTAATTTCCCTATTTTTCTATTTACAAAGCTTATAAATTCTCATCCTCTTGCATAATTAGGACCGATTCATAGTCACACTGGTTCCGTGTCTGTTATCTTAAAATTTGGGAAGGTGAAAGCATAAGATTAATGACGGTTCGGGAATTGTCCCCGGCTCCCAAATTTCTCCGTTTAACTTCGTCATTAGTAGGTGGGAGAGAGAAGACGACTCATACATCACGTGGAGCAAGGCGGCATACTCATACAAACCAAACAAGCACAGAGACAAACATTTGAATCAAGTACTGTAACAACCACCAACCAATAGTGATAGATAATATCGAGGTGCAATCTAAAATTTAAAGTAACCATAACTTTACCCCTTGGCAATTTCAATAGCTTCCTAAAAACCTCGTATTTGGCTAGTTCTAGTCCTCATTTGAAACTGGTCATACCACATATTCATAATCTTCAAAAATTTTGCATTAGTCAAAAAGTACTCTTTTTTTGAACGGCAAAACGAAAAATATTCATTAAATCTTTGAAAGAAAAGGACACTAAGATTAAAGGGAAACACGAGCAAAAATGGCATCACAGCGTAAGGGAAGCATCCCAACAAAGTTGACACCCTAACCCCGGCAATCATATACCAGCTTGAACCCAAAGGAAAAACTGGTTGACAAGTTGCCAACGATAAAACTGCACAGCACAACACGGAAAATAAAGCTATACGCTTTTACCCACAATAAGCACCCATGGGACTGTTGATTATATCCCCACCATATAGAAACCAGACCAAAAGAAGCAGCAGCAAACAGATTTTGTGGCAGTTAAGGCTTAAAGCATTTAGAACTCCGTAATGGATTAGGAACTGACTGGAAGAAGAGCAGCAAATTCCCAATGAAAGCAGTAGAATTGAAATCATCAGCACCATAGACACACCTTGAAGCATCATTCGGACAAATACCAGCAACCATTGACAATTTCAACTCCAGCCCAAAAGCATCTGGCAACATAATTTTAAACAGCAATATGATAAGGACTCAAAGAAAAATCCAAGAACTTAGAGCACACGACTCAACCAACACCAGACTCAAAAGGAGACTCAAAAACAGACCCAGACAACTCAAAACTGACACAAGATCCCCATCATATGAACAAAATACAGCTAAGAAAGCATAGTTAACTAAGAACTGCACAACTCGCTTCAAAACCAAGAGTTCTCAAGTTAGGTGAGTATTCAAGTAAGTTTGGCAGCAATCCCCAATTATCACCTCTCTTAAAATCATATCAATATGAGACTTGGAAAACAAGTGATTTTAGTAGGCTTCAACTAAATTTTATTGTTATGGTCTTTTTTCAGGTCTTGGAGGATAGCAGATGGAAGAAACAACTTAGAAATTATAAGGTTGAACTTGAATTGAGCTTAGTTATAATTGTTGTATTATAGTTCGTACAAAACAAAGTTCAAGTCCTTCATGAGCAAAGTGAAGAGCTGTTGTTTTACCAAAACGAGGGACAATCAAAAGGCTATAATTGATTTGTCACATATAAGTTTTGATTCAATTTTCCATATTGTACTATTTGATAAAAACTAAACAAAGATAACTTACATACTTGTAGCAGCATTGCTAGAAACGCCCAGATCCGCACCTCATGTCTACCCCTCTCTATCTACTAAACAATCGTCGCCTCCTAAAATAGCAGCAGTAAACCAACACAAAGCAAATAGAGACCAACTCCAATTGACTAAGATACACTAAAAAAATGAACAAATAAAATAAGCTTAAACAGGGTAAACTAGACCAGAGTGTTTGGAGCTCCAAACTAACCCGGACTATGGCACCTATATCACAAGTAATGCAGGAAACAAGTTGCGTAGATCCAAATTTTGCATTGCTTCCCTAAAAAAAAGCATGAAAAAGACTATCATCCCCTCTTCAATCATTAACCCCCCCCAAAAATATATATATATTTTTTTATCACTATCAGATTCAGAATAAATAGCAAATGAGCATAGACTCACTTATTTAAGAGAATCATACCAGCTTTCTAAACCATTGACAATGGTGCTTTTCATCAAATTGGTTTACTTATCGCTTATAGGTAAACAAAGAACAAATGTTTGCCTAAATCTCATATTTTTCCCAGATTTAACCATACAAAAAGTAGTGCATTATGATGCAGAGAGAAAGCAAAGTAAATCATACAAAGATCACACTCAGGTGCTATAGCAAGCATTGTAGCTGTATACAAATTAGCATTGTAGTCATTCATGACTTCCAATCGAATGTGGTGATCCACTGAATGAGCAGTAGTTAACACTCTTCTCCCACTCAGGATTAACCCAGTACCACAACACCATCTGTTGTCCCTTCTCCACGGGTATAAGATATCTGGATCCGCCACATGGCCACGTACCGCAACAACTGCATCACGTTGTGGCTGGAAAAAGAATACAATAATTAGCATACCCTTACTTTTGTGGTGTTCCGCATGAACACCGGAAGACCATGGATATATAATATAACTTCAAATGAAACCATCACTAATGGTATACGGTATACCTTATCTAATGAGGATGTAAGAAAATGAAATAGAAATGGTAGAGAATGCTATAATCACTACAACAAAAAACACATTCGGTGACATGTAAAAATGTCACCAAAAGTCCAAATTTTGTCACCTATTATCTTTGGTGACACAAGAAGATGTGTCATTGTATCCATGACATTGAAAGTCAAGGGTGTCAAAATTGTGTAGTTGTCACGGAATGTTGTCAACAGTGACAAGAATTTGGTGTCACCGGAGACAGATTTTCCGTGACACAATTGTCACCGAAAGTAACAGTGACACAATATGGTGTCACGAAAGAGAAATTTTCTGCGACAAAGGTGATTATGTCACGGAAAGTAACGACACTGAGGAGAGATTTTTCTGTGACAAAGGTTGTCACTAAAAGTACCTACCGTGACAACCAATTGGGTGTCACCAATAACCTATCGTAGTAATAAACACACAACAGTGACAATCTCTTTTGTCACCAAAAATAGGACTTTAGCAACAATACACACTTTATTCCATATATTGTTTTCACCTGCTTACAAAGTTTCAGATTTTTTTTGTATCTAATGATTCATCTTAGCAAAACTTAAATTGTGAAGAAACAAAATATCATTCAAATCAAATATCCAATAAGTCAACAATCATCATCCAACAATAACCACTTCAAACTTAACAGCATTACCGAAACTACAAAACATCCATATCCATGGTGTCCAATGACAAAAAGAACTCAAAACAAGTGTTCCATTTAACTACCAAAAAGTCTTCAACTTCATCTTGGTTAACTGCCAAAAAGCAACTCCATCTCCTTACTTACTTGTACAAAATTGCAAAAAAAAAAAAAACAATTATGTAACATGTCAAGCCTACGAAAGGTTTTGAAAAAGAAAGAGATTTTGCTCCAAGTTGTTATATGACGAACTATGGCATGACTCATGAGTGACTAAGCGAGCTACCCAACCCAGATTTTGATGCCATTCTACATAATATCGATGAAATGCAACCTACGTAGCAGCAAAACTTCGCCAGAATCAAAGTGTCGGTGTCAGAACCGTGTAAGACATGGACACGCTTCGGACACACTTCAGACACGTGTCCGACACGCTTCTGGTTCATAGCTTTCTAAATGAAGTTCTACTTCTAGGATGACCATATTGCCTCCACGCCAAAGGCAAGTTAACAAAGGAGATCCGAATGAAGCATTGCTGATTGAAAATGGATTAACAGATTTCACTAAGAAAGCATGTTAGATAGCTACCATTAAGCACAATTTACACAATATGACAATTGTCTACAGCCCATGCTCAATAGTATCCCAAGTAATTAAGTTCAAAGTCAAATTCTATCAAGAAACAGAATTTCATGCAAACTGCAGTCATCACTTTTTGTCCAAAAAGTCATATCACACGTTGTACTAGACAATACTCTGCCATCTATTTTTGTCACGGGTCAGGAGTTGAAATGGCAACTCATACTTGGGGCATGTCCAGATAGCTACAATTAAGTTTAGTGACTGGTTTTTTGAACAAATTGCACCAATTGAATAACTACAAAAGATTGAGAGTTAATGAAGCGGAAGTTACTTACTGAGAATTAGAGTCTTGTAAGAAGGAGCTATCCCATTTTGTATCAGGTGAGAGAGCTTGACCTTGAATTCAGCTGCAGTGAACCAGAAATGCTTAGACTCTAAGAACTCCTATAGTAGTACAGAAAAAACAATCATACTGAGTGAGGAAAATTGGATTTGATAAGACGCCTAATGAAATCAAAAAATCAGGCAATGCATGACGACAACATCTAGTAACTTTTGCTTCCAATGAGCTAATGTGTAAAACCCACTCTAGCTTCCAATGCTTTAATATCAATTTCATGATAATCATTTGCTTCAGTTACGAGCCAAACATCCAGTAACTTTTCCCTTCCTATTGGGAATACTTTGGTTCCATTCATCAGGGAGGAAGATCTGAGGAGAGAAGGAAAGGTAACAAGCACACTGGACTGAATGACCTTATACCTTGATGGATAATCCCACCTGGCATAGCTATTGTAATGCTGGCATGCAAATGGGTCAAAGAAAAAGTATACCTGCATCTTTGTATCGTTCCTCACCAACAGCATTCAGCACTTTCTGCAGAAGATTAAACTCCTCGATTTCTATGCAGGGCTGGCTGTGGGGCCTGAAACATGACAGCATGCATTGACACCTTGGCAGATTCAATGACCCTCATCCCATCAGTAAATGCCAAGTTCTTGTTGACTTGTATAGGCACCTACACGAAATTTGAAGAAAGATTTTATTTGTAATGAAAAAATGACGTCTTCACTGATAGTCTGATTCAGATTATTAACAAGTATTCTACAATCACAATAAGTGTCACGTATCATCCCAAATGATGTGCAAGCCTTTTACGAAAAAGAAAATGATAGCAAGCAGTTAGCATGGCAACATTACTGCAATCGTAACAGACCAACTAGCCACGCTCACTGTAAAGCTCTTAATGAGATCCAGGAACTTCGAACAGCATAAACTGAATTTGCAAACCAATCAAATGACTCAGAATTACTCTGTCAACTTGAGAAAAAAAAAGGAGAAAAAAATAGAGACTGGTTTGTATAGGAGAATAAATGAGGATGCATTCCCATGTTACTCAAGAGTAAACAGTTAGGATGGTATCATTTAAGCCGATAACTTTCAACGCCACATAAGGAAATACAAATTTCATTTATGATATCAAGACTTTTGGACTACAATACTACATCCATGATAATTAGTTGCAGACCATATAAAATAACCAATTACCAGCTGCTGAATTTGATGGGAAAGATAACAAAAGACTTGATTGTTTAGTTCAACTAGTGTAATGCCCGTGCTTCGCACGTTTCTGCGTGCTCATTGGATGAATTGGTATCGGGAAGTGTTTTCGATTTCCGTAATGATGATAGTAGAGATAGCAAGAGGTTATTGAAGCATAAATGTGTTTGAGTTCTTGAAATACAAGGCATTCATTTTTTTGACACACCTTATATAAGGACACTTTTGTACCTTGATATAGCTGCACCGAATTTTATTGGTTGTATATATATGACTCTCAGATGTTCCAATCCAAGGGATTCATTGTTTTAGCACACCCTATGTGTTTTACAACTCTGCACTAAATGTTAAGAGAAATAGCAATTATTGAAGCAGAAAATCAGTCATAGATCTTGAAATACAAGGGATTCATTGTTTTGGCTCACCTTATGTTAAGATTGATGCTCTTATACTACTAAACCCTGCCTGCTCTATCTCCATTTGCACACCATGGTGTTCGGTGTCAATGATTGTGAGCATACCTATCGGTGGTACTGATGGTAGAGTCCACCTGTTTTGGACTAGTTTTTGCCTTTACTTTTTGGACAGGCAACTTGAGTGAAATTAGAACTAACTTTAAATGTATGAAAAGCTGGAAGGTCATTAGACATTCAGGTCAAGGTGTACAAGAGTATTATTTTATCCCCAAAAAAAATGCTTCCAACAATTAGGGATATTTCACAAACTGCAAGTAACCATTTAATTAAGCACAGAAAAAGACACCGAAACACTGAACTGAAGCACCACAACATCGGTAACCATAATACTGGAAGTTTAGATTAAATAGGTATTACTTCATTGATGATGTAAGGCTGGCAACATAACAAAAGATAGTATGTATGTATCTGCAACATCCAAGCTGAAATACATCTAGATAATAGATACAAAAAGCCATTGAAGTGATGGAAGAAGTTGAACCGATATTGGGTAATCCTAAAAAAGTAGCACAACAAAAGCGTGAACATATTTCAGTTAACTTTTCAAAAAGGCATGAGAAAGGCCAATATGTAGTGCAGCTAAAAGAGACCTGCTGTCTTTAGTACCAATTATATGTGCGTTCACGTCCAGCTTCATTAAAGATAAAGACACACAATGCAACTCACAATGCAACTCTTCCAACTTCGAGTTCAAGCTCTCCATATCCAACCTATTAGCTGTTACAGTAGCTTCCAAATGCTTGATCGTCGTATCTGAGTTCAAGGCAAGGCGGACTTTTATCAATCAAACAAAGATCAGAAGCAGTTTCCTACTATATAAGTGAAAGACTTATTAATTCCTGGACACTAATTCAAACGAAACACCTCTGCAAGCATACCAATGTTGATTACTTCTGTCTATGTATCTCTTCCCAATCGGAACAGCACATCATCAACTTTAAAAAAAAAAAAAAAAAAACTCCATGGAAACAGCCAGACCTAGTCTTGAGACAAACCATAGTCTGGTGGTCGATCCAAGTCGTAGAAAACAGCCACACTAAGAGATAAGACGTTTCTACTTGTGTCTCAAGATTTGGAATGCCATAATATCCTTGTATGTGATGCACCACCCAAGGAGGGTTACAACATGAGAGTCCAAATATTGTATCTAGTGTGAGCAAAACCATAACCGCAATTAAAGTAGAAACTATTCCAACTTAGACACTTTCACTCTTGTTCCCTCTGTAGGACTCATGAGATAAATTCGGCTAGTGATCATTGATTTAGTATTATATGACCCCTTGGCAGGACTCGAACAAATAGAGATGTTTGGAGAATTGCCGTGTTTTGACAGGGAATTGGTGAGAGATATATTATTCTAATTGCCAGGTCATGACTTATGGGGTGGCCAAAAGTGGAAGAGGAAAGGATTGCCAAACCAAGTCCAAAGTATTTAGAGAAGTAATATATCTGCATGCAATCACCATTGAGAGACAAAACTCAAAAAAGAAAATAGAATTGCCAACTGCTCGTCCAAAAGTGAGAGAAAACTTTGCACCCAAATTATATTAATGCCTACCCTTGGGGGAAAAAATCTAGTTTTGCAGTAACAAATCAGTGACAGAGAATATACAAATGCAACGAAATATGTCATAACATACTCCTATCCTTCAACACCAAACGAAGAAATCTTTGATGAGCATTAAAGACTCAAAAGTAGCAGCATAGTATTAAATGCTTTGAAATCCGTCAAATAAGTCCTTATGTTAAATGCGTAAAGGACTCGTATCATTATCTGAGAAAGGTGGCAGCAGCAGGAAACTGATCATACAAACCAACTCAATTCAACTCAGCAGGAAAACAACAGTGCAGTTAGTCTCAAATTATGTTTTGGTCTAATCTCTAGAAATTTCTCAAAAAAGAAAAGGAGGTCACATGAGGCATGATACAAACCTATAGGTATTTTAACGGGTTTACATCCTTTTGGACCTTCTGAATGTAATCTGGCAATGGTCTCCTCTTCTCCCTTTTTTTTTTTTATCTAAATAAACCTGCTGTAAAGATGGACAAATACCAGTAATAAGTCGATTCGGGCTCCATTGTGAGCTCAGCAAGGAATATGTTGTGACCAAATACATAAGAAAGTAACAGCACTACCAGCAAAATTCAATTTCTAAAGATGGAGCTCCAGTTTCAGTTCCATCTTAGAACGGCGCACACAAACAGCTTCTACAAAGTATTGGCAAGTAGATGCCAAATGATCTTGCAAGCTTACAGCCATGTCAAATTAAAGAGACCTTTAGGTACAAATAAAAAATCCCTTAGATAACCAAAATAGGACAAATATGAAGCTACTATCAAGAAATAAGAAAACATCCAATCAACATATTATCCACTCGAGCAAGGTTCTGAATACCGTACCGGCTTAGATACCGGTTTTTCTAGTGTACATTATGTGGAATAAATTTCGACTTTCTGTCGCTAACATTGAAAACTGAATCATCACATCTGGTCAATTGCAGCCATCTAATGGAACAGAAATAAAGAGCAATACGCAACATGTATAACGGAGGTAGGATTCTTGGGCGAATGGAGCACACGTAGTCACGTACACAATTGCAACTAAATTCTAACCGCTTCAAATCTATGGTACCTACATCATGGAATTGGAACTTGAACCTAAAAACTACTCAGATACGCTGCAATAAAGGGAATCGAAAATATGTCTTTGGCCTTATTGACATCAGTAAAATGATTCTGGAGGTGAATTAATTCCAGTGACTTACAACTGCAAGACTTGAATCGAATCCATTGGCCATGGGAGAATGCGAAGCAGGACTTGAATGCGCGAAACAGTAAGGGAATCGGCGGTCAGTGTGGAGATGACCTTTTCGATCTGGCGAATTGTAGATCTCGAACCCTTCATCGCCATCATCGTCGTGGACATTGAGCGTGATTTTGTGGAGGTTTTCTTTCAACTTCGCGATTGAACTCCACATCATCAAATCCCCCAACAAACCCCTCTCTCTAACCTGTAAATACCCAAATCCACAGATATAATACCAAAAAAAACACAATCAGAATCATAAAACCTCTATCTGGCAAAAAAATGCCATTTTTCTTGTAAATGAGGGGAAAATCCATGAAATCGGAAGATTGGAGAGTGGAGGAATACTAGAAATCACAGAGTGAGCGAGCATTTTCGTAGTCCACGGTGGTGATGGTGCTGCCGAGTTCGGCGAGGAAGGGGGCCGAGTTTGAGTCTTCAGCGTGAATGGAGGGTGCAGCGTGAGTGGAGAGAGGCAGCGTGTTAGTAGAGCAATATTAGGGCTTATTTTTGGTGACAAACAAAGACACATGAAACGACGTCGTTTTACATGGTATAACTTTTCATTTAAACGCGCCGAAATGAATAGTAACCCGGGAGTGCAAAAATTTCTTCCAGTGACAATAAAGTGTTTTGAGGATAGTATAGATTGTTTGCTCTTTTTTTCTTTCCCAACAAGGAAGTGGAAAGTATAGGATATAAACTCTGGTTTATAGGAAGAGAAACATATGACAAGAGTCAGGATAATCACAGCTATAATTATAGAAGAAGTTTAGAAGGCCTAAAGAAGAGGAGATAAAATCACCATAGTAGTCAGTGCTAGAGAAGAGAGGATGAAAATGTTTAGAGAGGATATGAATGAATTAGGACTAGCCGACTAGGGATAACAACCTCTGACAGAGTTTCGTGGAAAGTAAAGTGAATAATCATGTAGAGAAAGGTAGTGGAGGGTATGAGAAGTTTCACGAGGGTTTCAGATTGTAGGGAGAAACAATGGAGGTCTGATAGAGTTTGCAATGGTGCAAAGTGAACACGTGTTCACAAGGGAGAGATGAATACTTCAGGACGTACAGAAGGTTGATGTAGGTAAGCTAATTATATCTTGCTTACTAGGATGGTTGACAGATGAACACGCAAGCATTGCAAATGTATATGCAGCATAGGTTAAGAGATAGAAAAGAGAGAATAAAGGAAACCAAAAACTTTGAGAACCCGATGGTGGAACTTATATGAAATTGTGAAGAATTTTAGTTGATATGGGATGGACAGTGCCAAACGCAGATGTGAGAGAGAGAGAGAGAGAGAGAGAGAGAGAGAGAGAGTGTGTGTGTGAGTGGGAGGAGGAGGAGGAGGAGGAGGAGAGAGAGAGATGTACATGAAGAGAGAGAGAGGCGAGAGAGGTCGAGAGGAGGATAATCAAGAGTGGAAGGAAGGTTTTTTTGGGTAATGTTTATGACTTATTGGGTCATTTTAGTTGACCCAATAAAGACCCAATTAATAAATGGGTTAGATGGGTTGGACCCATTCTAACCCAATCAATAAATGGGTTGGACCCATTCTAACCCAATCAATAAATGGGTTGGGTTGGGTTCATTTTTTAGTGGATGAGTTTGGGTTGATTAATGGGTTTGGGTCCAATTTGCCACCCCTATATGAAACTAATGGTGTGGTGTGAGATGGCTAGTTGTATTAAGAATGGCAAAGAGGGTTTTGTAGGATATAAGGGACGTGGACTGTCAGCAAAAGAAACTCAGCGCCTCAGCGGTGAAATGAAAAGGTCCAGAAAATATGCCTCAATTCTTATTTTTTGCAGCACATTTTGATTCCCAATACCCATCAGGTTAGGGTACAGGTTTAGATACAAGTGCAAAAATTGGATCAACTCTTTTTTGTTCTTTGAACTTGCTAGCTTATTGTTGGCTTGGAACCTACTTATTTTTGTTGTGGTTAAAGGATGATGAATATAAACAATTTCTTAGATTTTTATATTGTTACTTTAGATTTGCCTCTAGCATGTCTTAGAATTAGCTACTACTCGTTATTTTGCGGAGAAAATAAGGACGAACTCATAGTCGTAAATGGTACATGATGCAGCTGGCACTCAGATTGGAGTGTTTTGTACTGATTTGATTCTTACGTATTTTGTAATTATCTTCTCCATCGCTGTATAATAGTTTCTGTCTTCTTATAGAGGGTGCTTATCTACTCATTGGATAATGGGTCTTATATTCCTCCCAAGTCACTCAAATGTTGATGCCATGTAGGACCAGGAAAAGTACAAGGAGCCCACTTCGCTTTTTGAACACTTCATCATTGTGGGTATTCATCCAGATGCGAATCTGGAAATAGTCGAGGATGCATTCGCCAAAAGAAAGAAATGGGAGTTGGACATGAAACAATATGAAATGACAGATCTCGAACTGCTGCAGCATCGGGGGGCTTCATTTTCCACAATGGAACCTCAGGTTGACTGCTTGACTGAATGTTGTATGGATTGATCTTTTGCATAACTGTGGCACATTGTGTTTTCCATTCATTTCATTCTTGTAGCAGAAAGGCAAGTTTATATTTCTTCTTCAGCAAATGGTATTTCTGCGTCCGGTTTAGGTGGCTTCCATTACTTCCAATGCCCCCCTCCCCCTCCTCCACCCCAAAGAAAAGTAAAAAAGCTAAAAGCCTAAAACTAAAGGAAAACAAGATTTCCAAGTGTAACTATGTTACTGGAGCTTTTTTAATTTGAAATGGAAACTAATCTGTTCTAGCAGGAAACGATAGCTTAGGCTTAGAAGTATATAGTTCTGTTATTTTCATTGAGTTAACTGCAGGGATGGATACCCAAATTAGCTGGAATCTGCATTTTTATGAACAAATTTCAGCATAATTGTTTTCCGTGGGTCACTGACATTAGTTATATTCCTTTCTTCTATCCTTCAGATACTTTTCAAGTATCCTCCGGGGAAGAGGTTGGCTGTCCGTCCAAAGGATTTAGCAGCATTCTGCTTTCCTGGGGGTGTGAAGGTGTGGAATTGCCAATTTCTTATCTTCTGTTATAGTCTCTCTAACTTTACATTTTCTTGATTCAGCATTTATTCTGAGGTACTTCTATGACACAATGCACAATTTTTCAAAGTTATTTTAAGCCTGGTCTATGTTTTCGGGAGGGACATATTAATGTTTCAAGATACGGTAATTGTTATCACTTTCAAAATTTTGCTTTACATTTTATCCTGGTTACTCAACAAATCCATAATTTTTGGTGATTGCACCACCTATTTTTTGGAAGATATGTCCATATGTGGTACTATTAATTCTGTCTAACAATTGATCTCAGTCGTATTTTTCTTTTTAGCTTATTCAAGATTAGATTCTTAGTTATCCTAATTTTTTAATGAAATAAGTTCGTTAAAAAAATACTGAAGGGATTGCAACTCAAGTACTTCCTTAGTACAAAGTGTTTGCTTAGGGAGTTGGTTTCGAATCAGTATTGTTAGCTTGATTCCAATAATTGATGCATAAAGTCACTTATTTTAGTCCATAGTTTTGTTTTTCATATCAAGTTCGAGTGAAACGAAAAATATTAGGTATTTAGGTAAACCACATTCTACCTCAAGTATTGCTCAGCATGCTAATGTAGGTTATCCAATAGAAATGTTCCATTCTAGAGAGTGAGTATCTGAAGGGTTTGCTGAAGGATATAAGTGGCCATCATCCCGATACAGAACTATTTGGTTCATACCCAATTCCTGTCATAATTTCTTGGAATATCATGAATGTAAAGATACCATCTTTCCTGGTAATTTATAATTCGTGTATTCTCTTCTATGACTTGTATTTCATGTTTAATCCCCGAAATGGAGAAATATGACATGCATTGGGTGTTTCCGATGCTATGTTCTTGTATTTGTTTGAGCTTTTCATCTATATTTCGTATTTGCAATAAAAAAAAAGGTGTTATAGCTTTTCCTTTGATGCTGATATATGTCTAACTTAGAAAGTAATCTATCTACTACTAAGATTCCATTGCCCTAAAGTGTGTTTATTTGATGCAGGCACGCTTATTGGAGAGGACGCCATCATTGAGTGATCTAAATGAGGTTGTTTATGGACAAGTATGCAAACTAACTAGTCATTTGTTTGTGGTCCCGGTTTTTGTTTGTCAATGTGTAATGTGCAAATTATATAATCAACCTTAGTACACACACACACACACACATTATACGCTTATATTATATAAGTACATGGATATTTACAGATAAAAAGGCAGCCTAGTGCACAAGGCTCCTGCCACTACGAATCTGCAAAGGAGTAGATATATGCGTCCCGACTCCCAGCCATCAAAATAACGCTCCCATCCATTATTCCTGATACTCTTCAGATTTCAATGAAATAACTCTCATATTGAAGCAAGGATTGTAGCTCTCTTGGTAGGCGTTCGAATGGAAATTACTATGGCTTTAGAGAATGTTTGTTGGAGGATAGCCACTTTTGGAGAGTGGGAACTGGTGGGGTGGATAGGAATAGAAGAAACCTTATGGGTGGAAGTACCCGAGTTCCTTGGTTTTATTTTGTGGTGTGAAGGTGCATGTTAATTTATTTCCAGTAAACAAACGTGGTTTCAAGGTTAGGGGTGAACATGGGGTAACATTGAGCTGATTACCATTGGGGAATTGGGCAAGCGAATTGTTTGGCAAGAATCTCGGGTGTGGCTTCTTTGTGCTTTCTGTTTAGTAGTGATTGTAAGAGCTTGTGCACATTGGTTTATTATCACCTCCAAAACAAGTATATGAGCTTGGGCGGCCTCTCACTTATTGCAGTTGGTTTTGAGTTGAATGCTTTAACATGGTTTCAGAGCAAGGCTTCAGGAGGCTTTTGGACAAGACTGTCTTGATCAATTGCCCCTTGTTGTGCCTTAAGTTACATTATTCGTTGCGATCCCAATGTTATATGGATAATTTGTTTACTTCTCCAAGTGAGACTTAGAGGTTGCACATACGGGGGAGTGTTAAAGCTTGGTGATAACAGTTAGTTATTACCTCCAAAGCTAGTATATGAACCTGGGTGGCCTCTCCACTCATAGCCAAATGGTCTAGAGTTGGATCTTTTACTTGTGAGGAATCATGGATACGTTGTTAAGAGGTTTGAGAAGAGGTAAATCTGATGAGAACCTTGATATCTTCATAAAGGGTGCTGGTGTCTTTCATGTATGTATATGCTGGAAAATTCCTAATGGCACTTTGATAAGGCTGGTTGGGAAAAAATTCAAATTCCTTTTGGTGAATAAGGAGGCTGTATGCGGGCTATTTAATGGTGAGCTCTGCTAGGGAAATGGCAATGCATATATGCTTAGGTAGATCATAGCTTTTCTTTTCTATTTCTGTTGTTTGTGGTTAGATCTCAAGATAAGTTTTGAACAGTTAGCTTAGGTATAGATATGAGTGAGAAGTTAGATAACTTCTGTAGGAAAAGTTGTTTGAGTGGCATGAAGATTTGTAAGCAACTGAAAGGATCCTGAAATCAGTTTGCTAATGGGTAGAGACAAAGGTGGGTTTGAATAATGTTTAATGTTCGCTGTTGAGAATTTCGTACAGAAACATATTATGGTGTTGTGGGGTCTTAGATGTGTCATCCTTATGGACTTACAAATCGAGGTAATTTATTTCTCTTACGATGTTAATTTGTTTAATAGTGTGTATGTGTGGTTGTGGGGATGAGTGTGCTGGAAGATATTCCCTAAGCAGATATTCTAAATAGGGTCAATTTTATTGTCTGATGGGGATGTGCCAATAGAAACTTGATTCTGCTTGGAAATGACCCCGGAACATTATAGTCATTCTGATGTGATTTTCACATTAGAATGATGAATGCATTAGAGCTTTTCTTTTGATCATTTAAACTGTTCTGTCCACCATCAAAGGACATAACTTTCGTTTTTATATTTCTCTTGCCAGGAACACCTATGCAGAGATGATTTATCATTCATATTTTCACTCAAGGTTAGTCTGGTTAATGCTGTTGTTATTTTGCATCTTTGAGCCTACTGCCTGCTTTCTCTGCATGCTAGATTGATAGATTTAAGTTTCTGGGTCGTTATTCACGTTTGGGCTTTATTGGTTATTGATGTTTATGTTATCTTTTTATTGGATATTCACCTCTTTGGTTTTAATCATCATCTGATGCCTTTGCCTGGCCAATTTTGTTTCTATATTCATCTAGATTGCAAATGCTCATTTTTAGTTTCCATACCACACCAGTTTTTTTTTTCAGTTTCTTTCATCCAATGATGAATATTGAATGTTCAAGTCTCAAAGAAAGGAGACAACACCATTGTTCTTATCAAGCCTCTGAAATCAAGGATTTCTGCCTACCGAAAAGGGTGGATATGGCTTCAAACATGATCTCAATCCAAGATTCAGCAATTGCTCATTCATAGCCAACTTAATCGTGTCATTTCCAAATTCAAAAGAGATAAGTACCTTAGAGTAGCATCTCACCTTTGCCTGGGGTGTAATTCCTTTAGGGCCCATTGTTCTCTTGCTTGTTTCACAGCTACCTGCGCATTAAGCAGACGAGCAATAAGAAATATGTTGCCAAACGATGGTAAAAAATTAATTGTGTCCTGCCGAATGATGACATAAGTCAATCAGTCAAGAATTAAATGTGTTTCTCTTCCTATTTTTTATTCGACCTTTTCATGTTTAGTTTTTACTTATATTTTTAAGACTATAAGTCAAACCTTGCAGAATTGTGGAAACACTCATAAGTTGCATGTCTGACTCATGTCATTTGATTTATCTTTCAAGTTTCAACATGTAAAATGCTGTAGTCGCACTCTCTGCAAGTTCTGTTCCTGTTCTATTTTGGATGTAGCTAGTAGCATGTTGTTTTGACTGCAACAACATGAGGTAGCTGCTGATGTGACTGTTTGTGCCTATGTTCAGGTGGCAGACAATGCAACCCTTTATGGTGTTTGCTTGCTTGTACAAGAAATTGTTCAGAGACCACCTGCTATTTTAGGTCCTGCATCGCCCATTTCCCAATTCTCTGGAGGACTTGCTCGTTTTTTGGTTTCTGCACCTCGCTGTTATTGTGTTTTAACAAGAGTTCCTTTTTTTGAGTTGCATTATGAAATGTTGAACAGGTTAGCACTATTTTTCTGGATTATTGTTGATTACTGCAAAATACATATGTTTCTTGTCACTGAGACTATTACTCTGTTTGGACCCAAGAGAAGGAAAGAGATTTCCTTCCTTTCTTGTTTGGTACTTAATTTGGAAATCACAGGGCAAAAAACCGAAGGAAAAACGTGTGCAAAGTTATAACGAAAGTTTTTCCCCCTCTCCTTTCCTTTCCTTTTTTCCTCTAAACCAAACAAAGATAAGTGATTGCACTTTCTTTAAAAATCCTTCTCATTTATTTCCCCTTCTTTCCTTTGACATTTTTTCTTTTTCTTCCCATAAGTTGTGAACATAGCATAAGAGTATAGTACACTGTAATACGTACTTACACAGTTCATTCCTTTTTATTTACTTGTTAGGTACTTACACGGTTCAACCCTTTTTATTTACTTGGATGCAGTATCGTTGCGCAGGATCGTCTGAACCGTATCACGCAGTTTGTCAGTGAAATGTCTCTCACTGATTGTTTCCCCTCAGCAACCAACTTACCTGACACAATGAATGACAGTGACTCACCATTCAAGGATTGTTGTACAGATTGGACGGCTTCAGTGATTCCGGTTGACAGTGCGGTAGCCCTAACTGCAGCTGCAGCAGGCATTATATCTGATGACGACATCCGATCACCTTCAGGTAGGTGGGGATCTCCGTCCCCTGAAGGTGGTAGCACCAGTGAGGCTTCAGAAAACCAATCTGATGGTTTAGAACGAATGAATGGAATTTGTGATAATGGCCATACTCCCCCAGAGCTTGGGACGTTTGTCTGGCAACGGAGCCTGACAATGGAGCGTCTAGAAAGTTTCGATTCCGTATTCAGGTAGTATAGTTTCCAAGTAATTCCTTTGATTTGATATTTTTCTAGTCATTACTCATATTGGATGTATTTCGTGTGTGAAGTCCGCTAGTTCTCAAGATGTTTGCTTACGATTTTCATCAGTTAGAAGGTTCTATTTGGCTACAATGCTGTTGTTTTCTACGCCGTACAATGTACAAGTGGATAAGTGGTATTTCCAGGATATTTGTTTTATACACTGTAATATTCAGTCAAGATATTGTTTTGACATTTGGCAGTCCAGTGAGAAGCATGGCATCGGAGGATGAGATATTTTTGAGCCCTGAAAAACAGGCTGGGGATGAAATGATAATGGAATGGGCTAGGGTTGGTTTCCTTTGCTTTTAGTGCTTAGAAGTTGTATGCAACAGTAGTTGTATTTTTATCACCATTTACATTTTGTTTTTGTGTTCTCTTCGACAGGAGAATAAAAATGACATAATACAAATAGTTTGTGGTTATCATGCTATGCCTCTTCCCACCCGAGGGAGTGAAATAGTATTCCAGCCTCTTGAGCATCTACAGGGTATTGAGTATAGGAGGCCACCAGTTACTGCCCTTGGTTTAAGTGAAAGATATCTAGATCAGAAGTTTCAGCATTCACTAGAAGGAGCTGAGGTACAATAGTTGGTTACCGATCAGTTGTTGGATTATGTTTCTTCATAACTACCCTTATGATTCGTAAAAATTATTGTCTTTTCCCAAAGTTAATCTAAAATTAGCTGCTGGTGAGGAAGCTCTGGCACTATCAATATGGACCATTGCGACAATTTGTCGAGTTCTCTCCCTTGAAAGCGTAAGTTTCATTTCCAGAAATGTAATCCTAGTTTAAATGTCTGATCCTGATTGTACATCTGTAGCGGCACACAGTTTTGTTCACTCTTCTCTCCTTTCGAGATTGACTAGGGCTTGACTATCCTGTTCACTAAAAATGTATAGTGTTTCAGGGCTTGACTATCCTGTTCACTAAAAATGTATAGTGTTTCCTTGAAACAAACATAAAAAGAAGTATAGTGGACAAGAAATTGCACTCGTATTATTTCTGGGTGAACGTTGGTGTTCCACATAGTGTGAATTGTGCAATTTGTGCATGCTGCAACACTGCCAGGCATTGAAGCTTATGTTTGCTGCCATTGTAATCTGTGCCTTTTTACATTGATTCCAAGTGCTATGATTCATGTTCTGTTTTCAGGTTCTGGCACTCGTCGCTGGGGTTTTACTGGAAAAACAAGTTGTTGTGGTGTGTCAAAATCTGGTAATCTTGTGTGTTGAAGTCATTATGCCAATATCTAGATGTGAAACCTCTGCGAGTATCGTTCATTTTGTTTTGATTAGACATTTATTGTTATTCTTTGTGCTAGTCATCTTCTTTTCCAATCATGAAGAAAGTAATAATCGCGTTGAACTGTGTGTTTCTTTTGAACAATGAAATTTTCCTTTGCAGGGTGTTCTATCAGCTATAGTCTTGTCTATTATTCCTATGATCCGTCCATTTGAATGGCAGAGTTTATTCCTCCCAGTAAGTTAACAACTGGCATGCTATTTTTCCGTCTGATTTTTTTAGCATTCAAATATCTTGCTGATACCTGAACACTTGTCGCAGCATAAAAAGGTAGTTATCTTGAAATATATTTCAAATTCTAACCGATCTGCATTAGTAAATCAATTCTTCCTACAATCTGGTTCTGATGTGAATATGGGCCTCCACCAAAAAGTTCATTTCTCTCTGGAGACAAATTGAAATTTTTGTTTGCCTTAAGTCTGATGAATGTACATGTACAATCACAAAAAAAGTATATTGTCACTCCTGTTCTTCTGCTTTTGATTGTCTTAACTCTGCACATGATATCTGAAGTTCCTTTTTGGAGTTGATGTTTGAAATTGGAACTTCAGAAGAAATATGCATGGCCTTGTTTAGAATTTTGGTTTGTTTTGGTATGGTAGTGTTGCTCCTTGATTCTGGTACTCAATGGTCGAAGTTTAGTATTTTTTTAATAACCGGATGTTCGGGCCAGCTTGCGCGCACCTCGACTAATTCTGCAGCCTGAAGTTAACGACCGGGCAAACCTCCAGTGGCCCCAAGGTTTGGAATATTTGGCCTCCGTGGGAATGGAACATGTGACCTCATGGAGGAGCACTTATTGCTTTCTCATAACCACTTGGCCAAACCCCTTGGGGTTTGAAGTTTAGTATGTTCTGAGATGATCTTGGTGAGAAGTCAGTTTACCCTTAGTAAATTAATTCTTTTAGCCACACTTTCATCTTTCATAATATGATATCTCCAATTTTTGCACACCCTTTTGCAGGTTTTGCCAGGGAAGATGCTTGATTTTCTTGACGCTCCTGTTCCTTTCATCGTGAGTGTCTGAACTTCATCCAGCTTCATACAATTTGACTGTAGTTTTGTGATTTTATTCACTGTATTTATGACTTAAGTCCTTACTCCTTAGTTATATGCAGCAGCTGGATTGATCAAACCCTTTAGATTGACTATGAAGCCAAAACATTATTAGCTTGTCCTAGTGAAGTTTAAAAGTGATAGAGAGCATTATTTATTTTTGGATGAATTTGTCTATCATGGATTGGTTAAATCACACTATAAGCCACATTATGTTAGCATTCGTAGTTTAATGGTATTGGCAAGATTGATCAAGCATAATGGGAATCAACTAAAGCAGTGAATTACAAACTCTATAAAAGAACTCATTAAGTGGCAGCTTTTGTCCCAGTTCTCCTCAGTTTGATGTTTCTAAATTCTAAGCAATCAAATGACACCTACAAACATGTTTACTAATGCCAGACGGACTTCTTTTTGTCATTGCAAACTAATGGCAGTGAGTGTTATTTTGGTTTCTAGCAATTGCTTGTAAACTAGAACGTACTGCTTGCTGTTACTTATCAAGTTGTTTACTAACAGAAAGTGGTACAGTGGTTAGAAACTACTACCGTAGTAAGATTTGCATATTACAAGTATCATTATATTGGTCAATGCTCTTTATTCATTGGTTGTCAAACAATCTAACACCTGACCTTGTATAGATTGTAGTGAAGGATGGTAAGAATGTCGTATTCTCACCGCTTCTCTTATGCTAGGATTGCATTTAGAAGACCAAAACTTGAAAAAAGGAAAAAAAGAGGCTGTAATATGATTTAAGAAAGCTGCCACAGTCATTCTAATACAGGCTGTGATGCTACCAGCGGCCAATGAACTGTAAATGTCTTTGACGGCCAATATGTATTTGTTAGCCTGCAACGTTTATGAAGACTATCAGTAGTGATGGGAACATAATAGACCCGGCTATTTTGTACTTGGTTGGATTTCCACCCTCCCTTGCAACAAATTTTTTTGTTTGCTCTGCTCATTTTGAGGAAACTTATCTTATCTTTCTTTTACTAATCTAGGTGTACCCTAGGCATGTCCAAGATTGAGGGCTTCATTTTTTGCGATATTAGTTTGAGAAGGCATCATGGGTCATTTCTTAATGTATCGTTTTCATGCTACTGTTTTCCAGGTTGGTGTACAGCATAAACCAGCTGATTGGAAGATGAGAACTTCTAATCTTGTTCTTATTAATGCAGTAAAAGACCAGGTTTGTCAGTTTTCTTGCACGCATCTTGGGTTCTCTCATCTTCTAATATTGTTTTCTGGAGAAGTATTTAGCTTTTGCCTGCAGAGTGATGAAAGGCCGAAGTATTTTCTCTCTTTTATTTGCCTTCTTTTGCTGAAAATTGAGGCTTTCTGCGAATTTTATAATGATATAATATGTTCCAGGACATAAATGGACCGAAAGAGGTAGAGGAAAACCATGCCCCCACTTAATGGTATCACTTGTGGGCCCATTACTTGGTTCCTTGTGCTTATAGGATTTTTGCATGTTATTCTCTCAAGTGGAGGGGGAAACTTGAAGCATTGGATGCTTGACCTTATGGGACCTTAGCATATTATCCTTAACATCGACGTATGGATTTATGGATGGGTTACTTATGATCCGTTGTAATACGGGATTTTAGCCCTTGAACTCTTTTCGTCCCAAATATTTTGTGAACCAAGACCTTCTGTTTATTAGTTTACTCACCTATTGTCTCGTGTCAATGGTGTAAAAGCCGTTTGCTCTGGAAGATTAAGAGTGGGTGCAACATCAAGAAGTTCAACTGTTTTTTTCATGTTGATCGTTAGCTATTTTCTTCTTGTTTGATTTGAAGTGCTTTTGATCTAGATAGTGAGATTATCTTGTGTCCCTTCTATTGTCTGATGTATGCTTACAACAGTTAGGTTCCATTCTTTTGTCTGCCTCAGTTACCACAGAAAAATGGCATACCATAGTAGTATGGTTGACTTTACTTGTTTGAGATCTAAATCTCTCATTTTTATGATACATTGTAATAATCTTTTCAAACAGCCCTGTCCATTTGATGAAAATCAATATAAGAAAGATGCCATGCTATTTGGTAGCCCTTGATCTTTGTGTGAAGTGCAACATCAGTCTATCTTGCTAGTGGTGTCAAAAGCTGGACTTGGATTTTACTGCATTGTTCCTACTTCCAACATAGATTATGATTCTGAGATTAGTTTAGAGAAGGGTATTTTGCTTAAGGTGGTCAGAAAATGCCAAAATGGCATGGAGATGCTCAAATTGTCAAGGTGATAAAAACTAGCTGCATTCCTTTGTGTTTGGCTAGGTAAAAACGTGTTACGTACCTGCACTTCCTCGGCACAAAGAGCTTATCGCTGAACTGCGACCAATCCACACCAAACTGTCCTGTCAAAAGGAAATCGCTAGAAGGCATCCTGTATTTAAATGCAACGAAGTGCAGGTATTCTCAACCCTACTTCAAAGCCTAAAGCATTTGTATGCATGTCATTTTAGTCAATACCATAAGTTTCAGCTTCTTGAATGTCTTGGCATCATATGTTAAACACTCTGTGATTTGAAGTTCTCTGTCCTCTCTGGAGATTGGATACATTTTCCCCTTTTACTTTCAAATACAATTTTCACATTCCCTTCATCCTTGTCAGCACAAGCTATCAAAGGTTTTAGTTTGGTTCCTATGTGATTTTCTCTGTTGTGGGTTTTCTGTTCTACATTTAGCCTTCTCATGAGTTTGACAGGCGATGTAAAACATGTCAATATGTAAGTGCAGGCTGAAGCTGCTGCACATTTCTTAACAGTCATGAGGTGCTACTTGGAATCGCTTTGTACAGATTTGAGGTCTCATACAATCACCAGTGTACAATCAAACGACAGGGTTGGACAAACTAACTCATGATTTCGAGAATTTCTCCATACTCAGAATGCAGATTGCCTAAAATTTATTGCGCTTTGTATCTTTGCAGGTTTCCTTACTTCTTAAAGATAGCTTTGTTGATTCCTTTCCTAGTAAAGACCAGCCATTTATTAAAGGTAAATCTACATCCTTCATTTTTCTATTTAATGCAGCTTCTTGAAATTCTAAGAAGTTCTGCTGTAACCATTGTATTTTGCTTCATCTTCACCATTTCGCAATTAGAACTAAATTTTTGTGATATCTGAACTAGCACAAGTATTATTTTGTTCACATCATTGTCAAAGACTAATAGTAGTAAATTTCGCTGCTATGATGTTTTCATGAAATGGATGCTGCTTTTTACCTCTTGCAGTTATTCGTGGATACGCAACTGTTCACAGTTTTGTCAGACTCCCGTCTATCAAGCTACGAGAATGAGTACTAACTTAAGTGAGCTGCAAGTTCTACCCATATGAAGGAATAGATTCGGCCCCAGTAACGGAGAGTGCATAAATGGCCATCACCATTCCAGTTGGTAAAACAGAGCCTATTCAACCGATTTTGCAGATCTCAATGCTCTTGCAGCAATAATACTGGATCAAAATGCAGCTCAGAGAAGTAGAAAATATGAAATTTTGCAGTCTATTGATAAATGTGATATGTTCGAACATCTCACACCACTGATCTCTGTTGTATTATTACACCCCACCATTACATATCATCATCCCAATCTTTTAGTGGGATTGATGTCACCCATAAAGGATCCTTCACCATTGTGACAAGAAATCCTCACCATTGTAGATGTAAGTTAACCTTTGAGAATGTGGTTGATTGATGTACTTTTTTTTATCAGCAAAGAAAGGATTTCCATACCATTAAAAATGATACTTGATTGATGTACTTGTTACCGTTAGTAATTGACATTCAAATTGGCCTATGTTATATATATCACGATTCACCAACAATTTTAAGCAATTTGTGCAAACATTGAATATGAATATAGATCTTGTGCTCGGAAAGTGATTTTAACTTCAATATCAAAAAGCAGTGGCACTTCTTCACTGGTAAAAATGGAAGTCCATTATTGTATTCAAACATACAAATTAGAATAACATTGTATTTATCAAAGTCACTACGGACATTCGTTTGGGAGACAAGGCTTATCTATTCTTATACAATCACGACGCAGGAAGCATATTGTGACAGCTTTCTACAACACTCCAATAGGATACACCGGCGAAACGTCCAAGATTCAGCTGCAGAAATGAACGAGATTTCAAATCATTAAGGGAGAAAACAAGGGTGACAACCTATTAAGTTTGGTCGTAAATAGTAGTAGAAAACCAATAGGAACTGCGAAAAAAGCAGAGACATAAGTTGTCGGGAAAACAGAAGTACCACCTTGGGCAGTATGAATTACAACTGCAAAGGTCAAACATATTCAGATCACTTCTCTTCATCCTCAGAATCCGATTTTGCAAAAACAGGTTCAGGCTGAGTTTGTGCATATGCAGGAGCAATGAATTTCGGTTCTTTTGCTGCAACATCAGCGTATTTCAGAATAGCTTCTCTAGGATCTTCATCCATCCATGTCTCCTTTATCAACCCTCCTTGCTGCAATAACAAAATCAGAAGTTCATATATCTCGCTATCTTAATTCCTGCTATACAGAATTGGAAAACATGGCGAACAAATGGTATTACTATACCTTAAGAAGGTACTGAGTTAACAAGGTTCCTTTTGTTGAACCAACTCTTCCACCATGACCTGGTCCTGTCATTGGAATTTCAGGCTTATGAGACTTCATTGGGTCTTTCAATATCTTCTCCCGCTGACGCTTACGACTTGGTTGATCTCTAAACAAGGGGAGTGCATGAGGGTTGTGTATCACTGGTTTTGCTTCGTAATCATCAACCGACTTTTTCCTTGGTGCACGCGAAACACAAACAAGAGCTCCTCTCTCACTGAGGGTTGGGTCGTATAGGATGTGAGTTCCTCCTTGGTGTTTATCCCCAATTGTCGCAAATATCTTGAAAACAAAGAGACAGGCTTTCAGTAAGGCAATATGTGGCATACAAACACTTTCATGTGCTTAATAGCTTATGTTCAGAAACATTTTCATTTTTCTAATAGAAGAGATTAGATGAAGTTTTAAATGGAAACAAAGGCAAGGTCTTCAATGTTTCAAAGTTTTTCAGATCTCCTAGCCACCAAATTTCAGGAGGACAAGAGCCCAAGGAAGAACAATGTGCTCCCGCTATATCAAAAGTTTCCTTTGTTTATATCTATATTGCTTACTTACCAAGTAATACAGGATCTCAAGGGAAAAATAAGAATGCCATTGTTTACCTGATTCAGTTTCGGGTGCCAAGTACACTGAACAACGCTACCAGTTGGTGAAATCCCAACTCTTGACACAAGTTCGAGTTTTGCTCGATCAAAAAAGCATAATAAACCTCCAGTTGTGCTTTCCCTTTCAACAGATGTTCCAGTCAAGAAGAGTTGCTCATCCGGACTAAATGCTACATTTGTTTGAGCATAATGATTAGGAAGATCCTCAAACACCTTGAGTGGATCTTTCATTTTGCGCAAATCCCAAACCTGACGTACAGCTCATAAGTAAGAATAACTATAGCCCAATCAAGTGAAAAGAATAGCATCTAAACTCAATTAATACCTTCAATGATTCATCAATGCTTCTTGAGAGTAGAATCTGCCCATCACTAGAGAACTTGAGTCCAGTGATGTCATCTGAGTGACCCTTTTCAACATGTATATCTGGCCTACTTCCCCAGCCAGGCTTAAGGTTCCATATCTGTAAATAAAATAATAATAGTATTAATAGAGAAAGCTAACAAGATGTAGATGCACTTCAAAACATCACAGAAACACATTTAACCTTCCATCCAAAATCTAGTCCATCAATGCTATGGAAATACCAAAATATTCCAAAGTACCAGTTTTGATATGTTTTTTCCACTTGGCAAACACTCTCACATGGGGTGCGAACCCCACACAAGGCATGTGGTTGTATCTATTCTCTTAGAAGTAGTACCTGTATAGAACCATCTCCAATACCACCTGCAATGCTTTTTCCCTCACGATCCCAAGCACATGTGGTAACAGGAACTCTTCCGGGCCTTGCAAGTTTTGGCTTGATCACCTATCAAACAAAATTTTCTCAATCAGCCTAAAATAATCACTTCTTGCTGTACTACAAGCCTCAGTAATATCAGGTCACGCTGCAGTAATGAACCGGCATATAGGAGCACACTCAATACCAAAGGACCATCTTCCATGCCAGACTAGATCACCAGCATAAATTGAATAAACAGAAGCAACAGTTATAAATTCGTGAATTGAACACATCTAATCTTTTGTCTAGCTGTGAGGATTACTGATTTCTTCTCTCCTTTTTTCATATTTTTTCACAATGACAATAATCAAATGGTTGTTCAATAGCATTCCCAACCAAAATTTCAAGAAGTGTTAGGCGCTCCGTCAGGACTGTCACCAACTATTTCAAGATCTTTTTGTTTTGCGAAATTTGGAGATGCTAATTTGATTTTCCCTGCTCTGTCGAAATTGAGAAATGTCATATGTTGTCCTTGCATGCACACATGCACGCACAAACAACACACAACCGGGTGGGAGACAGAAACCAGCAAACAAGGAGGAATAATTAAGTTATTGGCAAGTACAGATGACAAAAGAAATCAAAGGATCCTATAATGTCCCAGACTGTGAGTAGATAATCTTCCCAAGCAGATAAAGGAATGAGTTAGAGATGGGGTATACAATGTTTTGTGTCCTACTTAAAATGCTTCTCTCAATTGTATTTGTTTTGATTGCTGGTTGTTGTTTGTCTGCTGTAGAGTAGTCGGCTGTTTTTCTGATCTTCGTTGGTCTTTGGTTGTAATCTGGGGTATGCCCCTATGCTTGTGTATATTGGTTTGGGCTTCAACAATGAAAGTATTCAATGCACTCATCAAAAAAGCAAAATGAGTAAACCAACCAAAAAGTACACGTATATTCCAAACCATTAAAGGACAAAGCTTGTAGCCTTTTACCAATGTTGTGGTACTTTATTGTATCTATTTCTCCAGCCCCACATTTGCACCCAGTTTCGATACTTTTATGTTTTTCCTGTGTTAGGTTTTGTTTAAAGATGGTCAAGGGAATTAAATCAGCACAAACAATCTTTATACATTCATTTTCTGTAAAATTACCATATGCCTGAGAAGCCAATGTTGCATGTAATGGAATATTTAAAATGAGAATTTGAGTAGTCGACCCCAATCGATTGAAACTTAAGGCTCGGTTTGGTTTGGTTTGGTTTGGTATAGAAAGCGAGTAGAATAAAACCTATGTATCTTCAATTCTCTTTGCCATAACTCACTCGAAGGGAAGAAAATTCCTTGTACAGAGAATCTTAGTCAGATCATAAACTTGAAATTTAATGGGAATACATATCCACTCCCCCTAATATATCATGCATAAGAGTTTAGCACATTTTGAACATGTATACCTGCTTTTGACTTTTGAAGTCATTTACATCCCATATACGTAGTGAACCATCCTCTGATGACGTCAAAATTGTTTCCTTCGTTTTAGGGTGCCACTCCCCACAAGTCAATCCTGTTATATGGCCCTTGGTATTCTTAAGGTCACGGATATACATGTCCCCCTTAACGAACTCACCAAGAGTAAGTCCATCCCGGTCGTAAATCTGAAATGTATAGGTGGGCCATTATTAGAATTGAATCCGAAAATATGAATCCTATCAAGCAGATTCTATAAGCTCAGCAGTAACTAAAAGTACCTTAGCTTGGGCTGAGCCAGTCACGCACAAAAATCGGTCAGCTGACGGACTCCAGCTGAGAGTGCGAACTTGATGACCTTCAGATGGCTCCAGCTGTCTAAAGGATTGCAAGCGAGCATTCATCCCTTGAAAGTCGTACATACGAACTGAATAGTCATAACTACCAGAAAGCACTCTAGATCCCGTATGATCAACAGCAAGAGCTGAAACAACCTGCCAAAAGCATCGCCAACATGATTACTCCAAAAACCATGAGGTTGACAAAGTCTATTCCAAATATCCTAAAGCAATATTTAACACCTTAGTAACACATACGGTGCACATTTCAGCATTTCATTCAGCCAAGATTGCAGTCAATTTTCTCAATAAAACCCCAACCACTCAAATAGATATTCATGATTTTAGATCTCGTAAACAAAACCCTGCCCTGCATTATCTGAATACTTGGTTTTCCAGGTAACAGAGTGAGCTCTCTTGTAATCCTCCTTGACACTATAACTAGTCTCGGAACTTCTTCATTCTATCAATCGCACAAACAAATTCTCGATACAAAACAACATACAACAACAAATCGCATTGGATGACCTTACAATACAAGTACAAGTTAAATAACACGAGTTCATGAACACACCCACCACTAAAAAGCCTTTGTAATGAATTAGATTAAAAAAACAAAAAAACAAAAGTGGATTTACCTTAGTGTGACCCTTCAAGACAATCTCATTACTGAGAGGTATCCGAAACCGACCCTCTCCTTCCCCGTCCGAATCCTCCTCCACATCTGAATCGCCCGGCGGAGGCCGAGGCGGCCCAATCATCTCACCATCCTCCTCCTCCTCCTCACTAATAGCCGCCGGCCGAGGCGGCCCAATCATTCCATCCTCATCATCGTCACCGTCGTCGTCACCGTTGACCGAATTCAACGGAGGCCGAGGCGGCCCAATAACCACATCATTGTTACGTTTAGGGTTAGGGCTAGAGCGGTTGCGGGAGCTAGGGTTCGAGTTCTTGAGGGAGTCGAGCCAGGATTTGGAGGAGGAAGAGAGAGAAGGGAAACCTTTGGCGGTGGTGGTGGCGTCATCGTTAGGAGTAGATTGGTCAGTATCAACGGCGGAGGGGCGGCGGGTGGCGTTGTGGAGGGATTCGAGAGGGGTGACGGGCTTCGACTGCTTCCCGAACGTCGCAGGGAAGTGAGCTCGGACTCCCTGGTAGATCTCCTCTTCGTCTTCTTCCATTGTGCGTGTGAGTTGACAGTGACGATGACGGTTTATAAAGAGTGCGTGTGAGTTGACAGTGCGGCGGTTTATATAGGCTTCGGTTGGTTGTGCCGCCCGCCGCCTGAGAGAAAAGGCCGTTTGTGATTTTTCCGGTAATTTTTTGGGCTGAAGAAGAAGGGATGGAGATGATGGGCTTTTTGTGGGCCTGCGGAGGTTTTTGTGATCTTCTGTTGTTGTGGGCTGGACAGTTTTAGCCCAAAAGTGTTGGGGGATGTGAAACGTAGTTATCGAGACTAGAGGTTGGGCACGCACTCCATGTATAAACGCGAATAAACCAAACCAAACCAAACTGAACCTTATGACTCAATCATTTAGGGTTAGCTGTAAACGCGAATACATGAATCACAATAACGAGATAACTCGCCCGACCAATTAACTTTCCAATGGAGTAAGTTCACTTGCAAATTCAAATTCACGTTCCGTTTTTCCGCGAACTGTGTACGCTCGTGATGCACTCGACACCTTCGTGACATACTTGCTCGTTCTGGAATTTATCGTTTTGGCCATCCATAGATGATGTCTTCCTTTTCTTTTCTTTTTTTCCAGCTGTCGGGGGTGTTCGGACCAATTTATTTATACGCATCTCAACTAATTTCCTCTTCAGTCAAGTCAGAGGTAGGTCATCCGTACCACAAGAAATTACTACTACTTTCTTGCGGCATGACTTCAGAGTCGATTGCGTGGAAAACAAACCCATCGACTAACCGAGATGACTTTGGGGCTATAGAGGTCATAATCACCGTTGGGTTTCCTTGATTTTAGTATAATTTTTCTGATTCTGACTAGCCTAACTTTAGCAAAAGTTTTCAAGGTCGTTTTTATGTTTTTTTGTTAGACTTCCGCTTAATTCTTTGGACTATTTATTCGGCTTAATGAGCTAAACAAATAAAAATAAAAATAAACTTATGATAAAACCAAAAAATGAAAAAGAAAGCTCGCTAAAGACAACAAGTTCAAAAGAAGTTTATTGTTTATTGTTTTCAGAGCAGTCTTATTCGTATATTTTTCAATTTCTGTCCATATGTTTGTACGATCTGATTACTAAGAATCACAATATACAGTCCGGTTCAAGTCCACACCTTTCTCGTCCGCAACTCCCATTTCCCGATTGAATTTCGATGATCCGAGCCACTCAATGTGTTCAGAACGTGATTTTAAGGGTACCCGCAAGAAATCGGCAAAAAAAAAACACCGGGAAGGGCTTGATTTGAGCAGTTTTTTTATTGAACCGTTCAATAAAAAAACTGTTCGGATGAAGCCCTTCCTGATCATTTTTTTTGCTGATTTCTCGCGGGTACCCTTAAAATCACATTCTGATCACATTAAGCGGCTCGGATTATCGAAATTCGATCGGGAAAGGGAAGGTGCGGACGGGAAGGGTGTGGATAGGAACCGGACTGTCACAATATATATTGTTAACATAACTATATATCCGGTGAGTATTTAAATATGACTAAGAGTTTCAATAAAACACCAAATATGTAGACCATTTGAATATATATAGTCAAATTCGATATAGTAGATCGTTTTTATGTGTAATCAATTATTTCAATTACGTGGACCTTCGGCTTCTTTTTATTTATTGTTGGGTGTGTCCAATGGGAATTTGGAAATTGTTGCTATCTCAATTTGGATATATTAATACAAGAATGGAAGAAAATTATATCGCACATGGTCACCACATATGAGATGTTAATCAATGTTTTCATTAATAATTTCTTGAATTTTTATTATCAAAAAGTCTAATCTCCTGTGTATAGAAAGAGTGTTTTTGCTGGAAGCAAAATATAATAAGTAATCAGAGTTCGAATTCTATTCTTGAAGTCGCAAGATTTTTTTTTTTTTGTGAATTTCCTAATCCCTGAGTCAATGATCTGTCTTTGATCAGATTGGTAGGAAAAATAGTTAAGATACGCTTAAGTTAGCCTAGACCATCGAGAGTACACACAACGGTTAAAGCAAACTCCTGACTTCAGGCGAGTACATACGAGAGATGTTAATCAAAATTTTCAGTCATTAATAATTTGTTTATTTTTTATTGTCAAAAGTCTAGCAATGTAAACATCCGAACCGTTCGTCTCGGCAACCAATATATAGGATTGCCAAGACAGTTGGACGGTTGAGATTACGCACAACACGGTGCAATTTGAACAATTGATTACCTAAATGGATGGTTCCGATGTGCACTTGTGCACACCGTGCACAACACCATCCCAAAATACTGATGTACATATATGTGAGAAGCAAACCCATCAATTAAGGGGTCATATCCCAACCAGTTTTGGTTGAGACCAGTTTGGACTGATTGTGGGTCCTTTCCGGGTCCACAACAATGATCGGAACCGTTCATTTTTTTAGAATTCGTTGAGAATATTGGCCATGCCAAAATCACGTTGATCGGATATCGTTTGATATGATTTCAAAATGCATTAATTAATCTTCAAATAATTGTGTCAAATGGATTGCAATCCAGTGTTGCTCACCTTTATTCTTACAAACTTAATGCGTTTTGAAATCATGTCAAACTATATCCGATCAACGTGATTTTTGACATGATCAACGTTCTTAACGAGCTCTAAAAATGAACGATTTCAATCATTATTATGAACCTAAAAAGAGCTCACAATCAGTTCAAACTGGTCCCAACCCAAACCGATTGGGATACGGCCCCATCAATAACGGGAGTAAAGTATAAACCTTGGGGCTACCGTTGTTCATGGAGTATCTCCTGTCCTCTCCCTCTCGAGATAAACTTATTTTCGGTTGAGGTGTAAACAAGGAGTTTACACCGTCGTCATGTGTGGGCCCCGTCGATATTTCATCGTAATAATCTGAATCGTTCATTTTGTAGAGCCCGCAGAGTACTGTATATATGCAAAAAATTAGTTTGACCCAATATCAATAGATATATCAAAAATTAAAATTTAATTTATAAAATCAACAGCTTGAATCATTTTAACTTAAAAATTATTGACAGAATCTAGGCTGTTGATTTTATAAATTAAAATTTAATTTTTGATAGACTTATCGATATTGAATCAAGCTGATTTTTCGCTTATATCCACTACTCTGTGGATCCTACAAAATGAACGATTCAGATTATTGCAATAAAGTGTCGATGAGACCCGCAGCGGTGTAAACTCCTTGTTTACACCTCAACCGGAAAGAAGTTTATCTCATCTACAGCTCTACTCTCTCATTTTCTCTCTCTTAGTCCAGCGCACTAATGATCACCACCACAAGCTGCATGTGCATACATACCGACCTGAACTGGTAGTACAGTGGGTTTTGTACATATTCTCTCTCCCATAGCAGCTTTATAAGTGCTGCTACTCTTCCTCTCTCTCTCTCTCTAGCATAATTTGCCTCGGCAATCTACATCGGCTCGCATACCCATTTTCCACCGGAAAAAACCCATACCCAGGTCGGATACCCAGGTCAGCTTTTTGGATTTTCCCGTATTGGCTTTTCCATTTCAGATTTCCAGTTCACACCCCTCTTGTCCACTTCTCTCTCTTTAGATAACACATAGAGAGAGAGAGAGAGAGAGAGAGAGAGAGAGAGAGAGAGAGAGAGAGATAAAGAGATAAAGAGAGAAAATTCAGTTTGTTTGCATGTGCAATGTGTCTGCGGATTCTCTACCCGACGAGCAGTGGCGGAGGGAGCATAGGACGAGCGGGGGCACGCCCCCCACTCGATTTTTTTTTTTTTAAATTTAAGATTTTAAAATGTATATTTTGTATTTTGTCTAGTTAATTGTGTTTCATAAATCTACTTTTAATCTTTCTACGACATGTTGAATATCATTTCATTCTCAATTTTTTGTTTCACATTTTTGAACATTGTCATTACACTGGCAAAATGAGATATCTAATAAAATGAGATGTCTAATGTGAAAAATAACAGTCACTTACTAATTGGAACTCTCTAATGCATAATGTCCAAAATTCAAAAATGCCTAAACCATGGGCTATACGTTTTATACTTAAGCAATTATTAACAATGGGAGCAATATTGCTAAATATTGTATAGTGAAACTGTGAATTGCTCTTAGACTTGATACGCTGAGACAATTCAAGCAATTCGATTGTTTTTATATTCTATATAGTTTACTATATTAATAAATATGTTAGGTTTTTTAATTCTTAGCACAAATGTTTTAACGTTGCTTAGTAAGCAATTTTTTGGTTGAAATGTGTTCAAAAAATGCCCCCACTTACATGGATTTCTGGCTACGCCACAGCCGACGAGTACACTGCACACCTATTTGTCTTTTCCTCCATGCGACTTGGCACCACTCGTTTAATCATTCACGCGCAACTGATCTTAACAAAACCATTTAGAACGGTGAATGCCCTTAATAACGATTCCATCACCCTCATCTAAACAATCACAAACTTCGCAAACTAACCCATTTCAAGACTGATACCTATCATGGGTACGAGCCTCTTCTTCAGTAAAAATCCCTTTCTGGGCTTACCCACGTTGGAACTAGCCTCAATTTGCATAAACTTGACATTGCTCCTAGTTTTCCTCTTCACTGAAGCAGCTCGACTGATACACACACGTGTTGGTCGAATTCAAACTTTTAAGGAGTCTTTCAATTCAAACACAGCTTCAATCTCAGCTCGAAACACTACTGACTGTGAAATCCAGATTAGAGAAATTGGTACTGGATACAAAGCTTCAGTCTTTTGTTGCTTCTATGTGCTGTTTTTGCAAGTAATGGTTTTATTGTTTGATGGTGTTGGTTTAATAAGAGATGGGAAGGGTAGTACATTTACGAATTGGGTCCTTCTAGTTTTGCCTGCATCTCAGGGTTTAGCTTGGTCCGTCCTGAGTTTTTCAGCCCTTGGCTGTAAATTCAGGGCCTCTGAGAAATACCCACTTTTGTTGAGGGTTTGGTGGGTTGTGTCCTTTATCACTTGTTTGTGTACTTTGTATGTTGATGGGAAGCAAATGATAACGGGAGGTTCAAAGAACTTGAATTCTCATGTTTTGGCGAACTTGGCCGCCACCCTGGCCCTTGCTTTCCTATGTTTTGTAGCGATTATAGGTGTCACCGGTATACGAATATTTAGAAACTCTGATCTTCAAGAGCCATTGCTTCCAGAAGAAGAAGAAGAAGAAGCAGGGTGTCTTAATGTAACCACTTATAATGAAGCAGGGTTATTTAGTTTGGTCACACTTTCTTGGTTGAACCCAATTCTTTCACTTGGAGCGAGGAGACCACTTGAGCTTAAGGACATTCCACTCCTTGCACCGAAAGATCGGTCCAAGGTGAACTATAAGATTTTGAATGTGAATTGGGAGAAGTTGAAAGCTGAAAATCCTCAGAAACAGCCTTCTTTAGGTTGGGCTATCCTCAAGTCTTTCTGGAAGGAGGCAGCTTGTAATGCCATTTTTGCCGGCTTGACTACTCTTGTTTCTTATGTGGGTCCATACATGATTAGCTACTTTGTGGATTACTTAGGGGGAAACGAAACTTTTCCCCATGAAGGTTATATTCTTGCCGGAATATTCTTCACATCAAAGTTGGTGGAGACCTTAACAACTAGGCAGTGGTATCTTGGAGTTGACATTTGGGTATGCATGTGAGATCCGCTCTGACGGCTATGGTGTATCGTAAGGGACTCAAACTCTCAAGCGTGGCCAAGCAAAGTCACACTAGTGGCGAGATTGTGAATTACATGGCAGTTGATGTTCAGAGAGTAGGGGACTACTCTTGGTATCTCCATGACATTTGGATGCTTCCTTTGCAAATAATTCTTGCTCTTGCTATTCTGTATA
Organism: Rhododendron griersonianum; assembly: GCA_018127125.1. Lineage (NCBI taxonomy): Eukaryota > Viridiplantae > Streptophyta > Magnoliopsida > Ericales > Ericaceae > Rhododendron > Rhododendron griersonianum. The sequence continues at coordinate 5,720,229 of CM030800.1, read as the reverse complement.
AGAATGTTGGGATTGCCAGCGTTGCGACTTTGATTGCCACCATTATCTCCATTCTTGTGACAGTTCCATTGGCAAGAGTCAGGAAACTTATCAAGACAATTTAATGGCTGCCAAAGACGACAGGATGAGGAAGACTTCCGAGTGTCTTAGGAACATGAGGATTCTCAAGCTTCAAGCTTGGGAGGATAGGTACCGAGTGAAGCTAGAAGAAATGAGGAATGTTGAGTTTAAATGGCTTCGGAAAGCTCTTTACTCTCAGGCTTTTATAACATTCTTTTTTTGGAGCTCCCCTATTTTCGTTTCAGCTGTCACTTTTGGTACTTCCATATTATTGGGAGGTGAGCTTACAGCAGGTGCTGTTCTTTCAGCTCTTGCTACTTTCAGGATCCTACAAGAACCCCTTAGAAATTTTCCTGATTTGGTTTCGATGATGGCTCAGACAAAAGTGTCTCTTGACAGGATATCGGTATTCCTGCAGGAGGAAGAGTTGCAGGAGGATGCAACCATTGTTGTACCAAGAGGCATCACCAATGTGGCAATAGAAATTGAGGATGGGGAATTCGGTTGGGACCCTTCGTCTGAGAATCCAACCTTATCGGGCATCCAAATGAAGGTGGAGAGGGGGATGCGTGTGGCTGTGTGCGGCGTGATTGGTTCTGGGAAATCGAGCTTTCTTTCTTGCATTCTTGGTGAGATTCCAAAAATCTCTGGCGAAGTAAGTTTTGTTTTTTAGCTTTGAACTTCTCTGTTGTCTTTGTCACCTTGTTTTTCTCTGGGACTCAAGGATCAAAATTTCCTTTTGCTATATTGTTCAGTCAGCTAGGAAAGAGAAACGTTTTTGGAAACATTAAAGGAATGTCAAAGCTAAATGGAAATGTATGAGATTGATAATTGTTGGATTCCTGTAATAGTTGTTGAATCTGAAACATCTCAATGCTCCGGTACATTACATAGCATTACACTCTGTTTCGGTGGAAAGATTGGAACTTCTTGTTCCACTCGTGTTTTGTTTCGGTTGGCTAGGACATAGAAACTTTTTGCCACTTCGAGTTGAAAGTAAAGGAAATTTTGTTCCTTGCTGGGACTACAGTTCACAATATAAGTTTTCTTTTTGTGCGTCTGCTTAGGTTAGAGTATGTGGTTCTGCTGCTTATGTCCCTCAATCAGCTTGGGTACAATCGGGAAATATAGAAGAAAACATACTTTTTGGTGGTCAAATGGATAAGGCCAAGTACAAGAATGTCATCCATGCCTGTTCACTAAAAAAAGATCTGGAGCTTTTCTCCCATGGAGATCAGACCATCATTGGCGATAGAGGTATAAATCTGAGTGGTGGCCAGAAGCAACGTGTGCAGCTTGCTAGAGCCCTTTATCAGGATGCAGACGTTTATCTACTCGATGATCCCTTCAGTGCTGTTGACGCACACACAGGATCTGAATTGTTCAAGGTTAGTACTCCTTATTGTGTATTCTGTGGTACAGTATAATTGGTCAGAGTTTGGCTGAACATATGATATGGAACTGCAGGAATACATACAGACAGCGCTAGCTGCTAAGACCGTGATTTTCGTGACCCATCAAGTTGAATTTTTGCCAGCTGCTGATTTGATACTGGTATCAGTCTCCATCCATTTGCTTTGTGTATCTTTTTTCGTTCGTGCAATTTTCCTAGTTTAGTCTTCCGCCTCTTTAAGTTTGGGATGAGCGGTAGAACAAGGGCCAGAGCCCAGAAGCCCTTCAATAATGTAGGTTTGAACCTGGCTTATATTAGTAAGTTGAGAAATCATTGCGGAAAGGAGGGAGGAAACAGTCCGTTTGGATGGAGGGATTTGGTGAGACACCAAAGAAATATTGTTTATCACAAATCTCACCATCTTTGGTGAGAAACAAAATAGACCTATGTGCTCACAATTTCTCTTCATTTCTAACTTTTTTACTCATCCGAACAAGTGATAGGACCCTCATTCCTTTTCTTTTCTTTTCTCAGTCTCACCAAACCCCTCCATCCAAACCAACTATGAGTGGAAGCGTTCCTTGTTTAGTTTTTCTTCGAGCTTTATCCTCTAAGCATAAAGCACATAAAGACAGAACTCAGTGACATTTTGTTCTTTCAGCTGAAAGAGCATGATGAAGAAAGATTATAGTCTTCGTCCTGAGATGATTCCCCTTCTGTTTTGCAGGTTCTTAAGGAAGGCCGTATCATTCAGGCTGGGAAATATGATGACCTTTTGCAGGCAGGAACTGATTTTAAAACATTGGTTTCAGCTCACCATGAAGCTATAGAATCCATGGATATTCCCAATCACTCTTCTGAAAAGTCAGATGAAAGCAACCTTTGCAATGGGTCCACTATTTTAATTACGAAACGTGATTCAGCTGGGAAAAAAATTGACAGTTCAGTGAAGGAAGTACAAGAAGGTGTATCAACTTCAGAGCCAAAGGCAATTAAAGAGAAAAAGAAAGCAAAACGTTCAAAGAAAAAACAGCTTGTTCAGGAAGAGGAGAGGGAGAGAGGAAGAGTTAGCATGAACGTGTACTTGTCGTATATGGCTGCAGCATATAGAGGCTTATTGATTCCACTCATTATTCTTGCACAGACATTGTTTCAGGTGCTTCAAATAGCTAGTAATTGGTGGATGGCTTGGGCAAATCCACAAACTCCAGGGGACAAACCTAGGGCAAGTAGTATGGTCCTTCTTGTTGTTTACATGTCTCTTGCTTTTGGGAGCTCTTTGTTTATACCTGTCCGCGCTCTACTTGTAGCTACTTTTGGTCTAGCAGCTGCACAAAAATTGTTTCTAAAAATGCTTGTAAGTGTATTTCGAGCACCAATGTCCTTCTTTGACTCCACTCCAGCTGGGAGGATCTTGAATCGTGTAAGTATATGTTCTGTCAAGGATATGAGCATTACAAATGTTGGTCTTGTACCTTCTTAATTAGCTCAATTAAAGGTAATGGTTTTTCATTTTGCCCTTTTTTGAATTTTCCAGGTGTCTATTGATCAAAGTGTTGTCGATCTTGATATTCCTTTCAGACTCGGTGGGTTTGCTTCAACAACAATCCAGCTTCTCGGTATAGTGGGCGTAATGACAAAAGTTACCTGGCAAATCGTGCTCCTTGTTGTCCCAATGGCCATTGCTTGCTTGTGGATGCAGGTGATTCACAACCTTCTTTCTTGACTTTGTATTCTTACTATATTCCCATTTGGTACTTCCAATATGCAATGCATGCCCGGAGTTCTGAAAGAATCTCCATCTGAGCAAAAGAATTTCCGAGTTATTGTGGTATAAATATGAGTGTACCACTATTGTTTCCTTGCAATCATTAGCCTATTTCTGGAGTATTTCTTATTTTCTCCTGTATATTTTCAGTCTTCAACCTCTGTGTGTATTCTTTTTGATTCCTTACTGTTGGAACTTGAGTGTAATTGTAAAACATGGTGTTTTCTCTAGTCCCACATTGGGAAGTTACAAAACTTCAATCTTCTTTAAATGACTTTGCACTCTAGTGTGTTTGTAAAAGAGGACCCAAGGTGAGGTCTTGCGCGCTCAGGAAAATGGGTGGCAATTTGGAAAACTGATTCGGAGACCAGTTAACCGGGTGCGCGTCACGAGTTATTCGCGTAGGGGGGGTGCAAATCCAGGATTTGAGCCTCGCGCACGTAAAATGGTTAAGCCACGTTTTTGCTAACATTCTGAACACGTTTTTTTGGTACAAATTTTTAGTCAATCAAATCTTTTTCAAAATGGAAATACTTGCCGGTTAAGAACGTGTTTAAAGTGTGCTCTAAATCATAGCGATATGATTTGATTTGATCAAGAAAAACGTGTGCTAAATCAAAGCTTTGATTTGTTTTACGTTTCCGAATTCAGCCCAGTCCGCACCTATAAATTGAGCACTTCGGAATTGGTTTCAACACATCAAAAAAACATCTCTCTCTTCCTCCCTTAAAACATTTTCTGAGTTCGAGCAGTAGGTGGAATTGTGTTTTGTTTTCGGTTTTCTTCTGTGCAGAGAAGGCCGAGCAAAGGAGGAATTCTGGGCTGATTTATCCTGGGGACGGCGGGGCAACAACGAACTGCTTGCACAATCTGGGCAGAGCCGCGAAACGTCTTAAAGAAAGCGACCTAGTCCGCGACTCAACCCAGCCGTTGTTCTTCAATTTGGTATTCTGTTTTCAATAGCAGATTTTGAGGTAATCTGTTCTTGTTTTATAGCACTTATTCCAACACTTACCAATTATTTTGTCCTATTTTTGGTTTGTTCGTGTTATGTTTTTTTCTTGGGATAAATATCTACTTCCCCCTTAAACTATTCCAATTTTAGTTACTTCCCCCCCGAACTACCAATTGAAGTTACTTGCCCCTCCAACTATGAAAACGTTATTCCCTTCATCCAATTCCTCACTTCAGTCCAATTCTTGGACGGAAAACTGAACAATTCTTACCCCAAAATGGTTTTGATGCCCTGAATGTGGTTTGGCGCCAATAGAAGGGTATTATGGACATTCCAGCTCAAACCCTAACTCACTAAAAACCCACAACGGCACAACCCCTTATAATCTCAAAAACCCACAACCTGGATCATCAAAAACAGAGAGAGATAGAGTGTGTGACCTATCTACTATGGCATGGATGTTGAGAGATCCAAATGGAAGAACACCAAGATGTAAGTCTTTTTTAATATCTATTCCGAGATTTGCATATTTAATATCATACTCTTTATATTAATATCTATTCTGAGATCCAAATGGAAGAACACCAAGATGTAAGTCTTTTTTAATATCATACTCTCATACTCTTTATATAATAATCCCACTCCTTTAGAACTTTTCGATTATTCTATGGGTATGAAACTGTAGTCCCAGCCTATTATATGGGTATACTATTATATGGGTATGAACTTTTCGATTATTATATGGGTATACTCTTTATATTATAATCCTACTCCTTTAGAACTTTTCGATTATTATAGAACTTTTCGATTATAATCTTACAAATCTTGCATGTTTGTATGTTTTTATAAACTTTTGCAGATTCCAGTCCTGAATACTTTAGTATTAAGTTGAATCATGGTGGAAATATAGTTAGGGATATCATAGAGTATTATGTTGGTGGTACTGTGAGCTACGTTGATTACTGTGATAATGATCTAATATCTAGAATTGAGTTGCAATCAATGTCTAAGGAAGTTGGGTATGTGGAAGAAGTAGCTCTTTTCTACAAGGTTCAAAGTAATGGAAAATGGGTTTTTAAAAAGATCGAAACTGATGGTGATGTCACAACCATGGTTCAAAGCCTTAGAAATGGTTTGGTGGAAGTGTTTATAACTGATAGTAATTTGGAAGGTCTTATTAGTGTTGAATACAATGCCAATGTGGATGTGGAAGATGGCCTTTTAGATATTGATATCACTAGTTGGGAATGGGATTGTGGATCATTTTCACAGGACAACTATAATTATCTGGATTTCACAACTCACACACCTTCTAGTAGACCAAACCCACCATCCACCATTGATCCACTTTCCACCAATGAACCACCACCCACCACTAGAAGAAGAAATGCTAGAAGAAGACCTGTTCATCATGATTCTGATTCAGAATCTGATCCTGATGTTTTCATAGACAGTGATTATGAATTCAGTGAAGATGATGATGCTTTGTTTGATGCCAATGTGGATAAAGACCTAGAGTGGTGTGGTGTGAGGCAGAAAAAGGTAGTTGGAAGTGATATTCCCCACAATTGTTCGTCTGAAACAGAGTCTGAGGAGGGGGATTCCTCTGATGGTTTTATGAGTTTCGACTCTTCTTCTGATGAAGACAGGAAGGACAAGCCAAAGTTTAGGAAATATAGGCCTGTACTAGGGAAAGTACAACCTATAATAGAGGAGAAGATGATTTTTAAGAATAGGGCTCAATGTGTAGAAGCTATAAGGCAACATGCAATTGTCAATGGAAAAGCAATCACATTTGAAAAGAATGACACAGATAGAGTTAGAGCTCATTGTCTTGCTCCTTGCCCATGGAATATACTAGCCTCAAGCATCACAGGTGATAGGAAAACCTTGCAGGTTAAGACATTAAACCTTAATCATAAACAATGTGGCTGGAATTGGACTAACAAGCTAATAAACTCAAGCTGGTTGTCAAGAACTTATTTCAAAGAGTTCAAGATCGATCCCTCATGGCCTGTTACTCAAATTGTGGAACGAGTAATGGCTGATTATATTGTCAAAATATCTCCACAAATGGCATACAATGCTAGGAAGAAGGCAGTTAAAAAAATAGAGGGTTCTTATGCTGAGCAATATGAGAAGTTATGGGATTATTGTGGAGAGATGAGTAGAACCAATCCAGGAACCTCAGTATACATGCATTTTAAGAAAGATATGGATGGATTTACCACTAATCAACTTCAAAGAATTTATATTTGCTGGGCTGCATTAAAGAAGGGGTTCATTGAGGGTTGTAGGCCTATAATTGGAGTAGATGGTTGTCATTTGAAAGGCCCCCATGGTGGGCAACTGTTGGCAGCAATAGGGATAGATGGGAATAACCAAATTTATCCAGTGGCTTATGCAATGGTTGAGGTTGAAGAGGAGGCAAGTTGGAGTTGGTTCTTGCAGCATTTGAAGAATGATCTTCAGATTCCAAATGAACCCACATTCACAATCATTTCAGATAAGCAAAAGGTGATCACCAATTCAATTTCAGTTTACTTATGTAATTGACCATTCATTTTCAGTTTTACTTATGTGAATGACTAATCATTTTCAGTTTCTATTTTTAATGTATTGTTTAACTCTCATGCAGGGGCTTATGAATGCAATCAGGGACTTGTTGCCTTGTGTGGAACACAGACATTGTGTTAGGGTTTGTGTTCATTTTTTTGCTTATGTAACTAATGGCATAGGGTTTGTGTTCATTTTTTTGCTTATGTAACTAATGGCATAGGGTTTGTGTTCATTTTTTTTGCTTATGTAACTAATGGCATAGGGTTTGTGTTCATTTTTTTGCTTATGTAACTAATGGCATAGGGTTTGTGTTCATTTTTTTGCTTATGTAACTAATGGCATAGGGTTTGTGTTCATTTTTTTTGCTTATGTAACTAATGGCATAGGGTTTGTGTTCATTTTTTTTGCTTATGTAACTAATGGCGTGCTTTACTTATGTGTTGACAGGTATCCCTTGTGCACATGCACTTGCTGTCTTAAGAGAATCAAAAAAGAAGGCTGAGGGCCTTGTGCATGAGTACTACCAGAAGCAGGCATACATCAACACCTACAAGCATGTCATATACCCCATGAATGGGATGGACATGTGGGAGAAGACAAACAAACCACCAATTCAACCCCCACATTACACTAGGAAGTCTGGGAGGCCTAAGAAATGCAGAAGGAGGGAACCTGATGAGCCACCTGCTCAAAGTGATGGAACCAAGAAAATGAAGAGGTATCTTAACAAACTAAGCTGTAGAAGATGTGGGGGAAAGGGGCATAATGTGAGGACTTGCCCATCTGGTTTCACAACACCAAGGTCCAAAGAGCAGCAATGCAGTCAGCCAATCTCACAACCAATGTTCACTCTGCCATCACAGCCATCACAACCCACACCCAAGGCCCCCTGTAGAAGGGGAGGTGCAACTAGAAAGGGAGGTGCAGCTAGAAGGGGAGCTGCACCTTAAATTTTAGTTTTATAGCTAGTATTATGGTCTTTATCTAGCTAGCCTTCTTTTGCTACTGTTATGGCTGAAAAACCTTCTTTTGCTACGGCTGGAAAAAGCCTTCTTTTGCTACTGTTATGGCTGCAAAAAGCCTTCTTTTTTCTTTTGTTATGTTGGTACTATTATGTGCCTGGTACTGTTGTGGTTTATGGAACCATTATGGCTATTTTCAGTCTTCTCTTTTAATTATGGTATTCATGTGCTGCTGCTGCATTTTTTTAGAATGGAGTATATGGATTTGTCATGGACTGCACTTATGTTTAGGGAAGTATGAAGCATTATTGATGCAGTAGCCAAGTACCACCTTAACCTTTAAATTTCAGTTTTATAGCCAATTATGCTTGTGGTATGTTCTGTTTTTTTCCTGCATGAAGCTGCTGCATTTTTTTTTTGGGTATATTGGGATTGGAATGCTTAAGACTTGAAGCTGGTTGGGTGCTAGTTCAACAACAGTCATTTGGAACATTAGTTAAAGCTAGGAAACTAGTTTTGTAGACTGTCATGGACTGAATAAGCTAGGAAAAGACTTCATTCATTCATATAAAACACATTACAGATAGGTGCTTGGCATTTGGAGTGCATGTGCTCCTCATGGCAATGCTAGGAATTTGTCACTTGGAACATTATAATACTTCGAAAACATGGGGAAAAAAATTACAGCCAATGCCAATGCCAATACAATCATCAGCTTCAAGTGCCATTTTTGCCGGCGGGATAGTGTCAGCAAATTCACCAAATCCTCACTTCTCTTGATTGCATGTTCGTTCTGCGTGGACAATTGTTGCACCTCTCCACTTTGCTTTCGTACAAGGTTCATCAATGACTCAATTTCCTCTTCATTTTCTGAGATAGAGGTCTTCAAATCTGCATTTTCCCTTTCTATTTTCTGCATTTTATCCTTCAGTGCTGCATTTTCTGCCTCTACCTTCCTCAACAGCTTGATTACATGGTTGCCAAAATCCATTCCTCTTGTGCAAGTTGGAGGATCAATCCAGTCAAAAAATTTGCACTTACGGTTTGTCTGTATTAAATCCGAAAATTAGTTTCATTCCAAGAATTAGCATACATGTAGCAAAGGAATTTCATTTCATTACCTTGTAGTTTATGCAACCTACAAACCTCCGTCCTGGGTTCTCTTCGGTGAAGGAGGTCCTCATTGGAGACCTTTGTCCACAAAGGCAAATCTGTTCATTAGGACTAAGACTGGGGTTGGAGTTGCTAGAGCTGCTCATTGTGGGGGGAGGAGAGGCAGGGAGGGAGGGAGAGAGAGAGAGACGAAAGTGGGTGAGAGGGAGGGTGAGGGTGAAATGGATTGGAATGGGGACTGGTATACAGACAGAGGAGAAGGATATATAATAGATTGGTAGGGTTTGAGCTTGAATGTCCATATTACCCTTCTTTTGGCGCCAAAACAACCTTTGGGACGCCAAAAGGTTTGGTCTGGAGGTTTTCCGTCCAAGAATACCGTCTTGGTCTGACTGAAGTGAGGAATTGGATGAAGGGAATAACGTTTTCATAGTTGGAGGGGCAAGTAACTTCAATTGGTAGTTCAGGGGGGAAGTAACTAAAATTGGAATAGTTTAAGGGGGAAGTAGATATTTATCCCTTTTTTCTTCACAAGTTAATGAAGTAAGGGGCTGTTCAAATGTGTAGAATTAAAAAGTGAACAAATTAAAATTCTGATATGTGGTAGTTCTATGCATGCTGTTTAATTGTTTCTTTCTCACCAGGTAGGATGCAGTTTTAATTGTCATTCAATTTGACTGTATCCAGCGAATGTAGTACCTGATTAATTTGTAATATCTGCGTGCAGAAATACTACATGGCTTCATCAAGGGAATTGGTTCGCATTGTTAGCATCCAGAAATCACCGATCATCCTTCTTTTTGGCGAGTCGATTGCTGGAGCAGCCACAATTAGGGGATTTGGGCAAGAAAAGCGATTCATGAAAAGAAACCTTTATCTTCTTGATTGTTTTGCTCGCCCGTTTTTCTACAGTATTGCAGCCATTGAGTGGCTCTGCCTACGCATGGAGTTACTTTCTACTTTTGTATTTGCTTTCTGCATGGTTTTACTTGTGAGCTTTCCTCATGGGAGTATAGATCCAAGTAAGTGTAATAACGTCTACTTAGATGAAGTTGAAATCCATGTGTTGTAGAACTTATAAAGGTTGATATGAAAAATCAATGACAGTTAATGTAAAACTATCACTTGGTCATTGTTACACCATCTCTGACCAAATTTGCTTTTCCCATGTAGGCATGGCAGGCCTCGCTGTGACATATGGCCTTAATTTGAATGCGCGGCTATCGCGGTGGATACTTACCTTTTTCAAGCTTGAAAACAGAATTATTTCGATTGAAAGGATTCATCAGTACTGCCAAATCCCTAGCGAAGCTCCACCAATAGTTGAGAATTCTCGTCCACCATTGTCATGGCCAGAGAGTGGAACAATTGAGCTGATAGATTTAACGGTATGCAGTTGACTTCCAACTTTTGCTCGTGTCTTCATTCTGATTCGAGAATGCGCTGCATTAGGAAACTACCTGATCTAGCTTATTTACTGGCTAATTAATCATTATTGTGATGGCTATTTACCGGTAAGAAAAATCTGATCTGACTATTTTCTTTTTATCTAAAGGTTCGTTACAAGGAAAATCTTCCTGTAGTGCTCCATGGGATTACCTGTAAATTTCCTGGTGGAATGAAGATTGGAATAGTAGGGTGAACTGGTAGTGGTAAATCGACTTTGATCCAGGCATTGTTCAGATTAATAGAACCAGCAGCTGGGAATATTATTATTGACAATATTAACATTACAACGATTGGTCTTCATGACCTCCGTAGCCGTCTGAGCATCATTCCCCAAGATCCAACCTTGTTTGAAGGGACAATTAGGTGCAACCTTGATCCCCTCCAGGAGCACTCAGACAAAGAAATTTGGCAGGTTAAGAAGTCAACTTACTAGCTACTTACATGCTTTGTAAAAAGTTCTTTCAATTTTGGAAGTAATTTGATGAAGAACACAATTGACTACTAATCCTTAAGTTATGAAGTTAAGAAATAACCCAATATTATGGATATCTGTAGCGAGTTTTAAGTTATTCTATACCATAAGTAATCACATCTTTTTGACATGAATTGTATTTTCTTCTCTCAAATTCATTTCAAACTCACTCTTGGTTTCTTCTGCAAAAACTTGCTTGTTTTCCGCTTAGACTTTTTTGGCCAGTGTAGCATATGACTATATGAGTATATCTCGACTTGCTTAGTAGATGTCCTTTTTAGCATTGTGTCCCTTTAATTGTGACATTTTCATTTGGTGCAGGCACTTGACAAGTCCCAGCTTGGGGAAGTAGTTCGGCAGAAAGAGCAAAAACTTGATACACCAGGTATATTTGCAAAAGATTTGCACATTAAATTTTGCTTTATTCCTGTTACATCTGGAAGCTTTCCTTATTGTTGTCTGCGGTTAATCAAACCTAGTGTATTTGTTGTTGATTTATAGTTTTAGAAAATGGAGATAACTGGAGCGTTGGGCAGCGGCAACTTGTTTCTCTAGGCCGAGCTCTGCTAAAACAGGCTAGAATTTTGGTTCTTGATGAAGCCACGGCTTCGGTTGATTCGGCCACAGATAACCTTATTCAGAAGATTATCCGAACAGAGTTTAGGGATTGCACCGTGTGCACTATTGCTCATCGTATCCCAACTGTAATTGACAGCGATCTGGTTCTGGTCCTCAGTGATGGTGCGTACATTGATACTTATACCTATTTATTCGGGAAAATTTCAAAATAACACCTGACCTTTCACGCAAATCACACATAGGCACCTGACCTTTTAAAATTATCAAAAAAACACCTGACCTATTTAAAAACCCATCAATTTTCCACCCGCCGTTAACTTCCCATCCAAAACTAACTGAAATGTTGAAAATGGGACAACATTCATTTGTCTTAACGTTTTTTACACCTACCATTCTTTGTCTTCACTTTGCACAATTACTTTTCTTTCTTTGTCGTCACTTTTCACACCTACCCATGACTATTCTATATTTTTTGTTTTTGCCTTTTCCTTTGTTTAATACAAAATAATCTTGTTTGGCTGCATAGTTATGGATATTTAATTACTAAATTAAGCTTGATTTCTTATTTTGGGTGGATTTGAATTGAAAAGTTAAGCAATTTTGGTGACATATTGATTCGTTTTGACACAAAACTAACAAATGCAATTTTTTTTTGAATAAAGACTAAAAATAAGTCATTCATAGGTTATTTTTTGTAGGGATAGTCAATTAATAACTTACTACCTCCGTCCCAAAATGTTTGTCTGGTCCGCAAAACGAGAACGTAAAAATAATTCAAGTTTTGCAAGAAAAATTTAAATTTTTTTCAACAATTTACTAGATCTCGACGAGTTCTTTTAATTTATGAAAAAAGTTTAGAATTTTTCTTAAAAGAAATACTCGTACATTATTTTTTTGCCCACGTTTTGCGGACCGAACAAATATTTTGGGACGGGGGAGTATTTATTTTTAGTCGATGAGGGTATAAAAGCAGATAGGGTTAACAAAGATGATGTCATGTGGGACCATTCTTCTTATTCGCGCCAAAATGCACATTTTCAACATTCCCGTTTGTTTTGGATGAGAAGTTAACAGCGGGTGGGAAATTGATGGGTTTTTGAATAGGTCAGTTGTTTTTTTGATAATTTTAAAAGGTCAGGTGCCTATGTGTGATTTGTGTGAAAGGTCAGGTGTTATTTTGAAATTTTCCCTATTTATTCGATATAGTAGAGATGAAAGTTTCGTGTATAATTTGCAATTATTTGTAGTTTAATTGGATTGCAGAACTCACCAATGTAGAATTCGCGACTTAGATGCTTTTGCCATCTAATAGTTGGAAAAGTGAATTTACCATTAGAAATTAACGGAATGAGATTCACCTAGGGATGAATGGCCCGCCCTTGGTGGTTCATATTCTGTTTTTGATCGTACAGCTACGTTCTCTTTTTCTCGATTGGTACTTTACCGAATGGAACTTATTGAGATTATGAGCCTATTTTAGAGGGGAGATGACGAAATAAGGGAGGGAAAAACATGAAAGAGATAAAGAATGTGAGAAAGTAGAGGAATGACCCGGGAAGTGTGGTTTAGTTAGGGAAAAGAAATGGCCACAATGCCCGTTAGTGTTTTCACTTCTCCATTTGTTTAACTGACCTGTAGAAGGATAATACCAATACCTTTATCTGCAAGAGGGAATGTTTGTTTCTTTTTGCCTCATTTTGATTTTCTGGTGAGCTTCAAGTAGCCTGTGGCATGATTGCAAGGTATTTGTGCTCCCCTTCTTCTGTCACATACCCTGAGTAGCGTTCAATCGTTAATTGTTCAATTGATCTTTATGTCCGTTCATCTCTCTCTCTCTCACACACACACGCATGTTTTTGCATGTATGCAAACCTTTGAGGATCAAATGTCACTTACAGGTCATATTGCATCACCTTTTCTCCTGATTGTGGGGTGGAGCCTTGGAGGGTTTTTTTTTTTTTTTACTTTTTCATGCTAATTGAAGCCTAAATCTTTTCTTTTACGTCAGTAAAACCCATGGTTTCATATACCCGATTTTGGCTCAGAATTTCCTGGTAGCTTTATCTTAGGTTATTTATATGCGCACATTATGCTGAAGAATCAATAAACTTGATTGTGGGATGCTTTGCAGGCCGAGTTGCGGAGTACGATACTCCAGCACGATTGCTGGAAGACAAGTCTTCCATGTCCCTTAAGTTGGTGTCCGAGTACTCATCTAGATCAAGTGGCATCCCATACTTTTGAGTTATACGCGGCATGCCCAAGAAACCCGAGATTATAAGCAAGAAGAGCAACAGATGGTACTGCAGTGAACGAAACCCTGCTTGTGCTGCTGCTTCAGTCGGGAAACAGATGAAAGTGAAGGTGGTGTACCGCACACTATCAGCTCGAAACCTCACAAGTGTGTCCCAGATAGTTTTTCCCTGTTCGAGGAATCTTGCTACTCTGTATGAGAAATAAATCAAGGGAAACGGAGTGATTATAGCGATTTTCTCAAAGCAGAATGGAGCGGCGAGATGTGGAATAAAGTGGGTTTAGGATTTTACAGTAGGGTTTAAGTTTTTTCACCTTTGTATAGCGGGTTAGACAGTCCATCCATGTTGTTCTCTCTAGACCTTTTAGTTCATTACATCAAGTCATCAAATAGAAGTTTTGTTTTGCTTCATTGCTTGCACACTGGTATTCTTACTCTCCCTTCTGCACAGGTTTCTGATTTACTTCCTCCGTTCTAACTGAGTTCCTGCGTTCTAACGTGAAATAATGAAATCGATAGCCTAATATTAATCATGTACAATTCGGATAAAAATTGAGCCTTTTGCATACTTCCCTCAAATATTGTGAGGCCAGAATCAATTCGCAAAGAATTGACGGTCGTTTGGGACTAAAGGTTTGGAGAGATAACACATGGAGAGAGAGAGAGAGAATGAATGAGGACGATGACGACCTGGACGCTGACCACGTTTTCTTGAGAACTCGCGTATTCAACACTTGAGGTTCATCAAACGACGTCAGTCGAATTCTACATAGACTTCGCATCTTCCACCTGAGAAGTCCTATCAAGCCTAATAATCTGTAAATTGCTAACTTATTCTGAGTTTATTTCTTGATCAAAAGTGTTCAAGTGATAGATCTTGTGAAGAAGACAATACTTGATAGATATCATGTTATTGGGATGTCAATTGATGCATAATCGGTGATGATTTTGGCGAATTATTTTTTAGGAAAACAGGTTTGGCTGCACTTGATAAAACCCACATCGCGTCTTGAACATGCGAGGTACATCGAAACGGCGATGCAATTATTGGAAGCTCCCATTTTAGGAACTACGACGACTAATTGTTAAATTGCAAACTCATTTCGAATTTAATTCTCGATCGAGACTGTTCAAGTGTTAGAGCCTGTCAATTAGATGAACCTTGTCGAAGATCATATTGATCGAATATGGATTGGTACATAATCGGGGACAATTTTGGTGATTTTATTTTTATAAAAATAGATTTGGACACACTTGAACAAACCCACTTTATACATTAAAATTACGTAATAAATCCACCAAAAATGATACTCACACAACGATCTAAACACAACAACAAACACAACCTCTCACATCTATGTGGGCTCCACACACACTACTATGTGTGGACCCCACATGGATGTGAGAGATTGTGTAAGTTGTTGTGCTTGGATTGTTGTGTGAGTAGCATTATTGTAAATCCACTCCGAAGAGAGAGAGAGAGAGAGAGAGAGAGAATCCGGTGGTTGGTTCTTCAGCAGACGGAAGGAAGGAATTTGATCGGATTGGTTCTCTTCAGCAGGGCTTTTCTCTCTTCACGTGTTTGGAGCTAGTTCATTACATCAAGCCATCAAATGGAAGTTTTGTTGTCTTCATTGCTTGTCTTCATTGGAGCACTCATGAGTTTGTCACCGAAACTTGTGTTCAGCGACAAATTTTGGTGAAAGTATATAAACACACCCTCAACTATCACATTTTCTCGTAAATACCCCCTCACATTTAAAAGAGTCCATGGAGACCCCCTCAACTACTGAAAACGAAAAAAATGCTAACTCCGTTAACAGAATTGAAGAAATGACCAAGATACCCTTTTCTATTATACAGGAAAATTTATAAAAAAAAATCCTGAAATTATTTACCCACCGATCTAGGAGAGAGAGAGAGAGAGATGAGCAGCAGCAGCGCCCAGGTGGCGCACTCACCTCCGGTTCGACCCTTGCGATTTGATCGCTGGCGAAGACCTCTGCAACGACCCCGTGGCCGCCTCTCACCTCCCTCGCCTCCTCAGCAACCACCCCTTCTCCGCCCCCGACTCCGATCTCACCTACCGCTCTCGCTTCCTCCTCCACGACCCCTCCGACCCCATGGGCCTCTCCGGCCTCCTCATCCTCCCCCAGCCGAAGTCAAAGCCCGAGCGCGAGCCCCGGAAGCTGCGCCAAAATGGGGTTTCAACGAGCAACCCATCGACTCCAAGCTTGCGTTGTCGGACCATGATAACTGAAGCAGTTCTGAAATCCTCTGGCTCCTACGACCTCGACAGCCCTAAGCTCGAATGCAAAACCAACACTCCTAAATCTGCAAAATCTGCAGCGAAAAGCCCGAAACCTCTTCTAGGTTCCAACCCATCTTGGTGATTTCGGGGATTTCTGAAATTGGAGTTAGGGTTTGATTTTGGGGATTTCTGAAATTGGTGATTTGTGATAGTTGTGACTATTGGAGACCGAGTGTGGGAGGGGGATTTGGTGGTGGTGATTGGTGTCTGGCGGTGGTGGCGACAATGGTGGAGGTGGTGAAGTCAGTGGTGGTGGATTGTAGATTGTGGTGGTGACAATGGTGGATTGTGGATTGTCAAAGGGCATTTTTGTCCAAAAAATGCCCAATTTGCTGACATGTGACCTCCCAGCAAACAGTTCTGAGACGGAAGGGTGTTATTTGGGTAACGGAAATAGGTGAGGGGGTCTCAATGGGCGCTTTTAAATGTGAGGGGGTGTTTATGAGAAAATGTGATAGTTGAGGGGGTGTTTATGTAATTTCACCACAAATTTTTGGATCTCCTCTTTATTTGGCTGGTTATCCAAGGGTTTTCGGTGACAAACACTAAAATTTTTAGTCACCATTGAGTATATTTTGCTTCAACACCAATTTTTTGTCACTAAAGGGTGTCACCAAAGGTGTTTTTTGTTGTAGTGAATCCTTTTACAACTTTAGTCAAAGGAAAAAAAAATTATTGGTTGAGTTTATATGCTTTTTGCTTTTGACCTTAATGTGGCATGGCTGCAAGTAATTTTTTTTAAGAGCTGAAACTACGATTAAATATCGAGAATATAGTGATACTACATGGGGTATCACCAATCAATAGGAAGTTAAACATCGCTAAGACTGCACCACATTGTATTCGCGATTTTTTATTGGCAACAGACACTTGGTAAACATGGTGTCACTGTCAAAATCAATGTCAAATCGTTATTGTCGCCCGTTTGGAATGTCTATAAAACCAGCTTTTTCGAAACTTATAGTACTTTTTAGTACTCTTTTATTCTTGTGGTAAAAAGCTTTGTAGTTTTTTTGGGGATTATCATAAGATCCAAATTGACTATACCTGCAAATTTTAATTTCAAACAAACGCAAAGATAAAGATGTTGGAAAATATTTTAAGAAATGTAAGCTGACATAATTTTGAGACGTGTCTTTTGAGGGCCACCTGTTTGCCGTGGACGAACTCGTCTTTTATGAACAAAGGTGTTACCAGTTGGTCTATAAATATCATGTCCCTGGTCCATTTTGTGTGGTTCATTTTTTCCTAATACAATGAGCCAAAGATTTTTAATTGAGAGAGTATAAACACAAGTGTTGGAGCATAAACTTGATTTGGAATTTTGGCCCAAGAAAATAAAGTCGAAGACAAGCCCAAATAAAAGATATTTTTGGAGAAGTATAAATATCTTGTTTCTAGAAGGTCTAGTTTCTAGAAGAATTCTAGAAGATCCTTGAAAAATATCTAGATATTTGTTGTGAATATAAGTCGCATGTAAAATCTAGAAACTACCTATAAACTATCTTGTAAAAAGATATCTAAAACCTTCCATAGAGCACTATAAATATGGATGGGTTCTACTCATTATGTACCATGTCAAAAAAGTTCAAGTTCTAAGTGAAATACAAGTATTCTTTCCCTTCAAAAATCTTGTCCAAATTTATACTAGATACCCTCCTCTTCCAACAACAAGATGGTTTGCCAAGCCCCCATCTCAATTGTGTGCGTGTGACTGGGGTGGGGGCGGGGGGAGAGTTCCCACTGAATACCTCTTTGATTCACCAGGAATAAAGGATGGGTTGTGAATTCCAATTTGGGAAAGAATACTTCAATATTAGGGAGATGAGAGGGACCTAGAATTCTTTGGAGAGCAAATTGTGAGAAACGAAATAGACCAATAAATATTCTTTGTTTTAAATCTCCTCTCACATATTTTTTTCAGCATCCAAAGGCCGGATAATTAATTATTCAAACTTACCATATCCTCCCAGGGTTTTTCAACTTCGTCATCTTCATGGAAAGCAAAAGCTGACAATTTCTCCCCAGGCGAAAAGACGTCGTCTCTGACAGAGGAAAGAGACCTGATAATGGTATTATGGAGTAGAGTATTACATTGGCCGACCCGATCATCATATGATGATGAAATTGAAAGAAAACTTTTACGATTAGCCACTGGGAATTTGGAGGAAGAAGAAGAAGAAGAAACAACGGACGACGGGTGGATTTTTGGAATCTATGTTGGTTGACCTAAACTTACAAAAGAGATGATTTGTGATCGGAGAAGAAGTAGTCAACGTCTTGTTTGGATGAAGAAGAAAACGATGGACGGGCAAATTGAGACGCCCACAGAGACTCTTTTATACATTTACGGACGTATACATCTCTATACATTTTACTACTTCCTCCCCTTTTTTTTTCCCCTCCAAGTGCGAAACATCTCTTTTTAAAGGCTTCGGATGTAGCCCTAATAATAATTACAGGGGTTTAACTTTCGTGGAGACCCCATCATCTATGCTTGTCTTTTACGGAGACCTCTTAATGTTTAAAATCGTCCAAACATCTACCAATCTATAACCGTTCACCAATTATCACCCTCCTGTCAAAAATTCATCAAGTATCCAACCATCTCACAAGCCAAGATGAGACAAAAAGATGATTGCTAGTTTATCTAAACTCCCGTTTATTTTGGTTGGGTTTGTTAATAATATTGGGTTGATCGGGTTTAGTCGAAAAACTCTTTGACATGATCTGTTTCTTGGTCACAAAGGAGGAGTTCATGCACCGGATAGTGGCCAACCACCTAGATATTGTAACTTATTGTTGATAAAAGTAAGCCTTTATATGTTATTATCAGCATGGTAAATCTCTCTTGATGTTGTTGCCAAAGCTTTGTTTGAGGCTTTGAGCTAACTTCGATTGTCCTTGCTTTCACATGAGAAGTTGAAGAGCAACCTAAACAAGGAGATTCATCTATCTACTTGAGATCAACTTGATCTCTGCTTAAGGTCTGAAGACGCCGTCCGACCCAGCCGCCAAGCTCCGGACCCAGATCGATCGACTAGTAGGCAAAAACCCATATTTTTGAGTCACCCTAGATGGAACAAGGGACCGTCCGCTTCCTCTCAATAGCTGCATCCGCATCTGCCGGCGCTATTGGGACTATGATTCGGATTCGCTGCATCTCACCCAGCAAGAGTACGTATACGTACATGCATAATTATGATATTTGTAGACACCCCAATTTGGCCTAACGATTATTTCAAGTCCCACCTTGGGACAATCCCGATGATGAAATGGATACAATGATTGATGATTGCTTCTTTGAGGACCTTAGGACTTTCGGTGAGAACTTTGACCACTTAGAGGACCCAATTCAGAGCCATACAGCCTTTCAGACAGAAAATACAGAAGTCTAGGAGAATCCATCTGTCGGCCGTAACATCGATCTCACGGCCATAACATCAATCCCTCGCCCGAGCAACCTGTTGCCAGCAAAATCTCCCTGAGAGATCAATCCCTCGGCCGCAAGATCTATCCTTCGGCCGAGACATCCATTCCACGGCCGCGACATCCTTTGCTCGGCCGCCAGATCGACCTTTTTCCAGACTCTGGAACGTTCTGTCAGACGTTTGGTTTGATCCAACTACACTACCTTTCCGATGCGTTCGGGCTACGTTCGGAGATCACGACGTAGAGTTAGAGATGCATTGCAATTGCAATTGCCATCTCGTGATTTGATTGGCCGGAGTGAGTCATCCCTATGCCTATATAAAGGGGCCTTTGGGCTCCGAAATAAAAACAGAAATTGAGATACCCACACATTCAATCAAACCTCGAAACTCTGCACAAATACTCCCTCAATCCCATACTTCAAAAGCCCTAACCTCCCGAAGGCAGCCGTCAATCCGGCGATCAAACCCCGAAGTTCAAACCCTAACTCTAGGGTTCTCGATCAAGCAATCAATCAATCACACCCAATCCAAAGCAATCAAGCAACTGAGGGATCAAGGTGGTGAGGCCCAACGGCCTCTGGTTTGCCTTATTTACTGTTTCTTCTTACTAATCGTAGCATTTTGATTAACTATTAATCTTTCTGTCTGGTGTGAGGAAGAACACCGACCGGGGCTTCGATCCCTCGGCCGGTATATCAAATCAGGAGGATCTCTCGGCCGTGAGATCTATTCACCGGCCGCGAGATCCATCTCCCTGGGACATTACGTTTGCTTTTCTGCTTTTTAACGCATGCTTCAATTATCGCACTGGCTCACTTTGCTTACTGTTTAAAGGAATAATTAAACAGACTATGTGTTAGAATTAAACAAAGCATCTACACGTCTTATGTTGAACGATTATGGGCCAGTCTCACGACTGGGCAGAGAGGGGTGCCTAACACCTTCCCCTTACTGTACTTTTGGCTCCCGTATCCGGAATCTTTATCTGTTTCCCAGTTTTAATAAACTGGGTGGCGACTCTATTTGATGATAACCGTTATCATGTGGCGAGGTTCCTAGCCATGGGAATGTCCATGATTTTGGTTTATGAAATGAGCAACCAATCGAGCAAACACAATGTGATCAATCTGTATGGCGATGCCCCGCTTGGGAGGTGTCTACAGTTTTTGGCGACTCTGCTGGGGAATATGAGAGCCATAACCAGAAAGTTCAACATAAGACTAATACATGCCTTGTTTAATTCTTTTATCATATGCATCGAGCGGGCAACCCGTTGAGTTCACCTGATATCCCGGCATGACACGGGCTATGTTGGGGGTTCCAGCAAACTCCACAGTCACTCGTACCTAGTGGTATATCAAAAAGGGAATCACCCAATCACAGCCTATGATGGGCTGGTGAAAGGACTGGTGCCCTTTGACAACGGAGCACCCTGAAACTACCAAAACCTTGCATGCTTTAGAAAGCCATAGAACTTATCAAACTAAGACAGGAACCTACAGGCTAGGAACCTACTTGCATTCTACTTGCAAAAGTTCTTCCTCACACCCTGTACCATCTGTTGTTGTAATTAACTCTTTCTGTGCAGAAGGGTTGGGATTTTCAGCCCAAATCTTAACCCTACACAGGCCAAATACTGACTTACAGGTATTCTATTTTTCAAACAGGCACAATAGGTAGGTTAAAGAAGCAACCTCAGCCAGTTTTATACTCTTACAATACCCGAAGTCACGCCAAACAGAGGTCCTTACAGTCATCTCATCAGTCGCCTTCGTCTACCAAGACACTCTCACCGCAACGGTCCCAATCAGTTTCAGGGACTTCGCGGTCGTCTCCTCAACAAAACCGATTATCTACCCAATTCCAAGCCTCACCAAACAATCTTCCTACCTACATCCCAAAAATGGCAGATAATGATGCTACCATCACCGAGCTCCGAGCCCAAATTGCCTATTTACAAGCTGAGAAAGCAGCAAGAGATGTTGAAGACAAGAAAAACGAGGAGGAAGCAGAAAACCCTCATGAAATTATAGAAAACCCTGAATTGGCCAAACAAGTCAAAGAGATCAAGCACGCTTTGGCTCGCTCACAAGGAGACCAAATTCTAGATTTCGAAGGACTCTGCCTCTTTCCAGAATCTCAGCTGCCTGGACGGTTCAAAATGCCAAACATCGAGAAATTCAACGGGACTGGTAACCCTACCAGCCATGTCCGCCATGTCATCAACACTCTGAAGCCTATGGGCTTGACCGACGAGCTCATCGCTCAATTGTTTCAAAGGACTCTCACTGGAAACGCCCTCGATTGGTTTCTCACTTTGGAATTTGTACATTATCAAACTTGGCCTGAAATTGCTAACGCTTTTGTCAAGCAGTATGCGTACAATGTCCAAATTGAGCTTACTACCCGAGATTTGGAAATGACTAAACAAGAATCCAATGAGGACTTTGCTACCTTTGTGGCAAGATGGAGAGAGAAGGTTGCCAAGATGAAAAGCCGCCCTTCCGAGGAAGATCAAGTGAGGATAGTTGTCAAGAACTTACAGCCTAAATACCTCACTCACATTTACACTCAGGCTATCACCGATTTCAAACGTCTACATGCCACGGGATTACAAATCGAGGATGGGATCAAGTTGGGCCTCATTGGAAAAGAAGAAACCCCTCCACCCAGAAAAACCTTTCCAAACCGTGCATCTCCTGCCTCCGTCAACATCCTTGACTCAGTCTTGCCACAAGACCCTTTTCAGACTAGCCCATCTAGAAACACGAATCGCCCTCGCCGTAATTTCAGCCCACTCTATATGACTCCATCCCAAGCCTTAGCCATCCTAAGCCGTCAAGGGCATCTTAGGCTCTTGAATAATCCGTCTCCTCAGCCACCTTATGGCGCAAGCTATGATGCCAATAAGCAATGTGCTTACCATCAACACCCTGGACATGAGACAGACCGCTGCATGCGTCTTCGTCATGACATCCAGGATCTCATCGATAGTCAAGCCATAAAACCTCCTAAGCCTAATGTACAAACCAATCCACTTCCCGCTCACAACAACGAATCACTGCCTCAAAATATCAATCTCATAAGCCTATCCAATAGCCCCACATATAATCCTGCCCAACACATTACTCCAAATACCCAAGCCAAACCATCCCTAATCCGCTCCGAGAAAGAGGAATGCTTTGCAACAGGGGGAGAACCCTACATCTATGCTATTGATGATGGGGATTGGTGGTTGGACATGCATCAAGCCCTGCCAAATGATTGGAAAGTTGGAAGGATTGAGCCTGCTGATCTTTGGGGTACCCAAGAAGAAGAAGTGGGTCACCTCACCCGAAGCGGAAGGGTGTATAAACCTCCTAAACTAAGTGGGGAAAGTTCAACCTCAACGCGAGTAATGGAAGAAGAGGAAGGAGAAGAAAGCCAAAGGACCGAACCTGAGGAAGACAGGGTGCTAAGACAACTAAAGAAAATCCAAGCTGATATCTCTATTTGGGGATTGCTTATGTCCTCCTACGAGCATCGTAACTCCTTTTTCAAAACCTTGGGGAAAGCCAAAGTTCCCATCAACATCACCCCCGAAGAACTTGTGAGTTTCATAATGGCGTCAAAAGCTCCGAAACCAACAATAGCTTTCACTGACAAGGATCTACCTCCTGAAGGGCCTGCACACAACAAACCTCTCTACATTTCACTTAAATGTCTCACCAAATGGATCCCGTTGGTCTTGGTAGATAATGGGTCTGCTTTAAACGTATGTCCTCAAAGAACCCTCGACAAGCTAGGGGTAAACGCCACCGACGTGCGCCCTTCAAGCCAAGGAGTAAGGGGGTATGACAATTCAAAGAGAAGAGTGGTTGGGTGTGTCACACTGCCAGTAGAAGTGGAGAAGATCAAGAGGGATGTGGAATTCCATGTGATGGATATACCGGCCACCTTCAATCTTTTATTAGGAAGGCCTTGGCTACATGACGCTGGGGCAGTACCTTCCACTTTGCATCAAAAAGTCAAATTCGCGGTAGATGGAAGGGTTATAACCATTCTGGGGGATTCATCAATCCGGACTCATTCTGATACGCCTGTCCAAGAGGTAGAAACCAAGGAAACCTTCCTTACTGGATTTAGTCTTGAGGAAGCAACTGCTGTGCAAGCCTTAATGGCTGAGAGAAACTTCTATGTAAGTGCTCCCGCCATATGGATGATGAAGAAGCAAAAATACCTCCCTGGTTTGGGTTTAGGCAAAAGATCACAAGGCATCTCGCAAATGATTGATCCTCCGCATAATCAATACGCCTTTGGTCTTGGCTACACCCCTACAGAAGCCGAGGTGAAAAGGAAGAAAAGCATGGAAAAGGCTAAAGCAAGAGGAAGCAAGGTCAAAGAAGAGAAACTCGTGATCCCAAAAACGCTCAATGGCTGGTTTGTGAGGGAAGGAGAAGACTTTCCATTCTGCGGCTTCGCAGAGACATGGGAAGACGAAGTTACCAAGCAACGGTACCCTGGAATGCAAATCTTCTTTGATCAGGAATGGACCGACAGTGATTTGGAAGAAGAGCCAACTAATTCATCCCCTACTCCCGAAGACTGGATTGAAGTGCTAGCTGAATTTGACCTAAAGATTCTGTTTGGCAAAGAGGGTGAAGAAGAGTATAAAACTGCAAAAGGAAAAGGAACCACTCCTGAAATATCGCAGTAAATCGCATGACAAAAACATTGCTTTCATTTCCTAAAGACAAGTTAGGACATATTTTGGGCCCCTGTTTGGGCATTATTTATGATTGAATAAATCCCCATTTTATCACTTCTATGCTTGACAAATGATTCCATCTTTAAAATGTGATTGTTATACACTACAATCTCTCTGCCAAAGATAAAAGGATTTCAAGAATCTAATTCTTTATGTTACCGACCAAAAGGAAAAGAGGGGACGAACCCTGGTTACTTAGAACTAGACTTTTTATCAAAACTCAAGAAAAAGACGCTATCTCCGTGAGAACACTTAGGGTTAGCTTGCCCATTGTGAAAGTACAAACACAACAGGAGATTCATAAAGACATCTCCATCAAATGCCTCTCCAAACACCTCTTGAGAGAAAAACGCTCGTTGGGTAAAATATACACCCAAGCAAAAGTAAGAGCAAAGTCTGCTAGGACAAAGAAAAAGCGAAAAACGCAGCCTAGGCAAAAGTTAAGGCATTTGAAGGAAAGCTCGCTAGGGACTCAACCTCTATTAGGTAACCTAGGCAAAATCTAGAGCATGAGAGAAAGAAAAACTAAGAGTGAAAACCCAACCTCCAAAGGTGGTAATCTTGGAACTACGTAAAAGGCCTGATTCCCTGATTGGGATACGTAGGCAATCTCGCGTCGAGATGCGGCCCAAATATTTGGAGAGAAGAAAGATGATACCAAAAGGGTTTGTATTCAATGATAGGCATAGCTAACCTTGCGTATTGAGCTCACAAAAGATGAGTTAGTCATTTTCCAGGGAATTGGTAAGAACAAAGGTATACAAGAATCATCGTTCGTCCTCTCTGACTCAGAAGTCGTCGACGTAAGGGACCAAGCATTCTAACAAAACATGGCAAAGAGATTGCAGGAATAACAAAAGCAAATAAGAGAGCTTGGATCAAATGCAAGTGTAAGAAGGGAAAAATACCGTTTGGCTAATAGCAAAAACCTAACTTCTTTAGGAAATGGAAGTAGCGGCCGAAGAATGGAACCCTCGGCCGAATGATCCATTCCGCGGCCCAAGTTTAAATCCAGGCATTCACAAAACTTTGAAAAGTATTGCATAAATATCTAATTTCTCATACATGCTGAGGATGCTTCAAATACAAACAAAAAAATACAAATTGTCTGTTTTTAGAACTAACAAATACAGGTACAAGAGAGGAAAGGCTAGCTACTGCCCACGACCCCTCTTGGGCGCGGGACGAAAACGCTCAGGAACTGGGACACTGATCCTCTGTCCCTCGCCAGTCGCGGCATCTCCATCACCAGCTTCAGTACTCCCACCCTCGCTAACTCCAGCACTCTGGGTGACCGACACTGTCGGTACTCGCTCTGCTTCAAGCTGCAGAGACACAGGATATAGGCATTTAGTTTCACAGGGAACATAGGATGGAAAAAGAAGAGATCAAAGGATGCATACCGCAGCTATTCGACTGCGCTGCCGCCGAGCCAAAGCCTCTGCGCTCTGGAAAGCACGCAACCATTCCTGAAACACCCCAGCGGGCACCTGCAGAGGAAGCAATTGCATATACAATCAAGTAAGCGAGGAATGCTGAAGGAAATCAAAACAGAATCTACAAAAAATTACCTGCTGGATCCCGGCAGGAAGCACGTAGAACTGCGTAGTACACGGTGTCAGTGGCAAGCGCTCCTCTTCTCCACTCGTATTGTGGAAAGAAATGAAACTGGGGGCCCGTGGCCAAACAGGAGGAGCAGCAGCAGCAGTAGTGGTAGGAAGGGTCAAGGAGGCCGAACGAAAGGCTGAGTAGTCTCCTACTACGAGAAAACTCAGGGCTGGCTGTCTCTCGAGAGCAAGTAGCAAGCTATCCCCGGTCAAAAGATGGGTCGATCTCATGCCAACAGGAGGAGGGAGAGGAACAAGCTGCAACGACTCGGAACGTGGAAAGTACTGGCTCGCTACCCTCTCCCCAAGATACCACGCTCTCGAAAATGGCCCCTCCAGAAGGAAGTGCTGACTGTCCAACGCCCGAGCTGAGGTCAACTCCAAAGGAGCGTCGTCAAGTAGCACGCCCCATGGGTCAAAACGCACCTATAACAAGGGAAATAGCATCAAAATGACAGAATGAAGAAATTGCACGAAAATCAGAGGATAAAGAAGGTGTCATACCTGATCCACCGTTAGGCGATCCAAAACTCGCCTCCAAGCCAGCAAGTCCATGGCAGGCGACCGTGACTTCCGAACTCCTTTCAACCAACGGGCTGCCCGCGGAACGAACCTAGGCTCTCTATGCTTAGTCGGAGGAGGAAACTGCAACAAGTGCTCAAAAGCCCAAAGCTACAAGACGGAAAACATGAATAATAAAGATAGAAGCAACAGGAAAATAATGCAGAAATCACAATGTATACCTCAAGAATACGATGGTGTCCGCCAAGCGACAAACTAACTCCCCGGGAACAAGCACTGAGGTGTCCGTACAACGTGGCTAGGGCAGGAGTTCCCCAATCAAACTCTGCTATGGTCTCTAAGTGCACCAAAGCAGCCAAAAACTGGACATGTACCGAATTCTCCTTGTTGCAAAACAAAGTTTGCCCAAGGAGATAAAGCAGGAAAGCTCGTACCAGCTGAGAAAGGGGAATCTCTGTCAGAATATCAACTTGGTCAAACTCTTCCCGAATCTAGGTATATGTGATATGGCCACTCTCTGACACAATGGGAACCTTCCCCAAGAGATATCCAAGGGCACCCTTCCGCTCATGGATCCGCGGGTCAATTGGAAGAGGATCGCCGCCAACCCTCAGGCCTGTGAGCAAAGCAAAGTCGCCCGGAGTGATCGTCATCTCCCCAGCCTCCGGAAGGTGGAAAGTGTTAGTGGTATCCCACCACCGCTCGACCAAGGATGTGGTCAATCCCAACTCCGCCTTCGGAAGATGGAAACCAAGAATCAAGGGCTCGAAGCCGGCCAAAGCAACCGCATCCTTGGCTTCCTGAGGAAGCCTCTCATACCATTCAAACACCTGGGGACAGCTTCCCCACACGCGCAGCCTCTCGTTTGCCTAACAAAATACGAAGAAGAAGTCAAATACACAAAGATATCGCCTATACAGGGGGCAACTTCTAGAACTCAAACTCCCTATCGAAATATCAAACTATCACTCTGCAAAATCTCACATGCAAAAATCATTTGACAGGGTAAAAATCTACCTTCCTGTTGGTAGAACCAAAGTGCTGCTCTAGCTCCCTGTGCAAGACCTCAGGTGGGATGTCACTGAGGGGAGGACGGTATCGCAAAGAACCACCACGCCCGACCAAGTGAACCTGAGGAGCGTAAGTGGCAATGTCAAAAGGGGGAAGAATATCACCACCCACATCAATAGAAACCTCGGGTTCAACTCCGGGAGGAATGGGTTGCGAGGAACTCCCCCCAGCAGTGGCCCTGCGCCGACTCGAACGCAAGACGCGGGAACTTGAAACTCCGCCAAGAATTTCGGCCTCGACGGCCGGAGCTTTGCCCGTGTCCCTAGATGCGGCGGGGATATCGGATGGTGAAGGAGGAGGCGAGCTCGAAGCCATGGCAGCCAAAACCGTATGGTCGGAAGGGACGGCGGCGGTAAGGTGGGGGATGGCGGCGGCCGACGAGGAGAGAGAGAAGGGATCGGCGGCGATTGAAGAAAATGAGGAATGGAAAGGACGATATGACCCGTGAGATCGATTTAACTGAACTTAAATCGATTTCCTGGCTTTTGGCGTTCTCACGGCCGATACATCCATTACTCGGCCGAGACATCGATTCTTCGGCCGAGGGATCGATCTCCTGGCCCCTTAATCAAATTCCCTCAGCAACAACAGATTTTACTCGGTGCACTGGCTCAAGCGATTACAGACTTCTAAGTCTTCAGTCAACCAAAGTAGCCTTGGGGGCATCCCCGAGCCAATACAATGTAATCAAAATTAGCCTTGGGGGCATCCCCAAGCATGAGGAAAATCTCTCTCCATAAACTGTTGGCTGGCAAAACGAGACATTCAGCAGCCTTGAGCTCAAAACTACAGCGGTTCTATACCCGTATCCACTATCAAGGAAATAAGCGGCTCTATGCCCATACTCGCTCACTCAGCAGCTCTACAGCTTAACGGCTTCACGCCCACTATCCCAACAGGCTCGAAGCCTGTATCTATCGTCTCAGCGGCTCTAAGCCCTCAACACAGCAGGCTCTACGCCCGTTATCTCATTAAAACGGCTCTACGCCTTCTACTCAGCGGTTCGAAACCCATTACCTCAACAGGCTCGAAGCCTTCATCTACTATCACCCAGCGGCTCGAAGCCCTCGAATCAGCAGCTCTATGCTCACTATCACGGCAACAGGCTCTACGCCTGTAATCACTCAACTTAGCGGCTCCAAGCCCATTATCTCAACTGGCTCAAAGCCGTAACAACCAACCCAGCGGCTCTAAGCCCATTGTCTCAACTGGCTCGAAGCCGTACACAATCAAGTTCTTAACAGGCTCGAAGCCTGTGTTCATCATCTCAACTGGCTCGAAGTCGTAAACAAGCAACAGGCTCTACGCCGCCCCAACAATCAAGACATCTATTCTCAGGCTCTACGCCTGAATGCTCAAAAATCTAACATTTTTGAATGCTCAAGCTCTACGCTTGGATGCCCAACCACTGTGTACTGGATGCTCAAGTTATACACTTGAATGCTCAAGCTCTACGATTGGATGCCCAACCACTGTGTACTAGACGCTCAAAGCCTGTACTTTGAATGCTCGGATCCTGCCGTCCGAATGCTCGAGCTCTACGCTCTGAATGCTCAAGTCCGAAACTTGATAGAAGCTCTAAGCTTTAAAACAAACACACACGCACGGGCCCGTGCACATTTGCATCAACATTTTCACATCGAGTCTGCATCATCATATCTGTTCACATCTAACAACCATCGCACATATACACTCTGCATATCTCTCATGAAACAGGTCAACCCTGTAATCAACCGGCTCTATGCCTCGGTTTTATTGATCGGCCCAACACCTCGATCCTTTGGCTCCACGTCAACACTTATGATGAGAAAGCTCCGTGCACAGACCATCAGAATGCAACCAGCTCTACGCTTCGGTTCATATCACGTCAAGCTCTAAGCTCCGACAACTCAGGCCCTCGCCTCAAAACTGCAGCAGGCTCCACGCCTCAATCTAATCACCTCAGGCTCCAGGCCTCAGTTCCTTCACCTCAGGCCTTATACTAGCTCTGTGCTTCGGTTCATCACGTCAAGCTCAAAGCTCTGACACCTCAGGCTCTCGCCTTATGATCAACACCAGCTCCGTGCTTCGGTTCATCACGTCAAGCTCAAAGCTCTGACACCTCAGGCTCTTGCCTTATGATCAATACCAGCTCCGCGCTTCGGTCCCATCAAGCTCTAAGCTCACCTCATGCCTTCGCCTCATAACCACAGCAGGCTCCACGCCTCAATCCAATCACCTCAGGCTCTCGCCTTATGATCAACACCAGCTCCGCGCTTCGGTCCTATCAATCACCTCAGGCTCTCGCCTTATGATCAACACCAGCTCCGCGCTTCGGTCCTATCCAATCTCCTCAGGCCTTCGCCTCAAGACTGCAACAGGCTCCACGCCTCGATTTCATCACTCTCCAGGCTCTCGCCTCATGACTACAACCGGCTCCATGCCTCGGTTCCCTCATCACCAAAGCTCCGTGCTCCAGCTACTGGCCCTGCGCCCCCCATCTCAAAAACAAACCGGCGTCCAACTCATCCCCAGCAGAT
Source organism: Rhododendron griersonianum (assembly GCA_018127125.1). Classification (NCBI taxonomy): domain Eukaryota; kingdom Viridiplantae; phylum Streptophyta; class Magnoliopsida; order Ericales; family Ericaceae; genus Rhododendron; species Rhododendron griersonianum. Next base: position 5,690,454 of record CM030800.1, on the reverse strand, counting down.
GGTTTGGATTCCACCCCATTACATCAAACCCTTCCAGCTCATTCGCAAGGATAGGCTACTCTACCGAGCTCCTTTCAGTCAAAGTAAGGATGATCAAGAAAAGCAAACGCACCTGCAGTGTACTGATCTACCCCAAAATAACTAAGGAAGCTCTCCGCAAAGAACTCCCCAGGCAGCCCTGTGCTCCTTCAACTATCTTCCGCCAAAACCCTGGCTCAGTCTAGGTACGTCACACTACGGCTTTTTAAGCCCTAAGGTACGTCTTCTGTCTCTAACCCTCCAAACTTTTTACTTTTCTTTATTGCCCGAACTACGGTTGGTCTGAATTTCCCTTGTGGAATACGTAGGCAGCCTCCCGGCCCGACCATAACAAAACCTTTTTCGAAAACCCCTTGGGATAGTGGTTGGACCAAATTGAGTTGCTTTTTACAGCTTTGACTCTTACTCAAACATGTCTCGCGATCCGTCTGAGTTCAGTCAAAGAGGGGCATCTGTAGACACCCCAATTTGGCCTAACGATTATTTCAAGTCCCACCTTGGGACAATCCCGATGATGAAATGGATACAATGATTGATGATTGCTTCTTTGAGGACCTTAGGACTTTCGGTGAGAACTTTGACCACTTAGAGGACCCAATTCAGAGCCATACAGCCTTTCAGACAGAAAATACAGAAGCCTAGGAGAATCCATCTGTCGGCCGTAACATCGATCTCACGGCCATAACATCAATCCCTCGCCCGAGCACTTGTTGCTTGAAAATCTCCCGAGAGATCAATCCCTCGGCCGCAAGATCTATCCTTCGGCCGAGACATCCATTCCACGGCCGCGACATCCTTTGCTCGGCCGCCGGATCGACCTACTCCGGAACGTTCTGTCAGACGTTTGGTTTGATCCAACTACACTACCTTTCCGATGCGTTCGGGCTACGTTCGGAGATCACGACGTAGAGTTAGAGATGCATTGCAATTGCAATTGCCATCTCGTGATTTGATTGGCCGGAGTGAGTCATCCCTATGCCTATATAAAGGGGCCTTTGGGCTCGAATTTAACACACAGAAATTGAGATACCTACACACTCAATCAAGCCACGAAACTCTGTCAAAATACTCCCTCAATCCCATACTTCAAAAGCCCTAACCTCCCGAAGGCAGCCGTCAATCCGGCGATCAAACCCCGAAGTTCAAACCCTAACTCTAGGGTTCTCGATCAAGCAATCAATTAATCACACCCAATCCAAAGCAACCAAGCAACTGAGGGATCAAGGTGGTGAGGCCCAACGGCCTCTGGTTTGCCTTATTTACTGTTTCTTCTTACTAATCGTAGCATTTTGATTAACTATTAATCTTTCTGTCTGGTGTGAGGAAGAACACCGACCGGGGCTTCGATCCCTCGGCCGGTACATCAAATCAGGAGGATCTCTCGGCCGTGAGATCTATTCACCGACCGCGAGATCCATCTCCCTGGGACATTACGTTTGCCTTTCTGCTTTTTAACGCATGCTTCAATTATCGCACTGGCTCACTTTGCTTACTGTTTAAAGGAATAATTAAACAGACTATGTGTTAGAATTAAACAAAGCATCTACACGTCTTATGTTGAACGATTATGGGCCAGTCTCACGACTGGGCAGAGAGGGGTGCCTAACACCTTCCCCTTACTGTACTTTTGGCTCCCGTATCCGGAATCTTTATCTGTTTCCCAGTTTTAATAAACTGGGTGGCGACTCTATTTGATGATAACTGTTATCATGTGGCGATGTTCCTAGCCATGGGAATGTCCATGATTTTGGTTTATGAAATGAGCAACCAATCGAGCAAACACAATGTGATCAATCTGTATGGCGATGCCCCGCTTGGGAGGTGTCTACAATATTTCTTGAAGTTACTATCGATTTATTCCTTTTGGAGACTGTTTGATATGGTAAATAATTAGATTTTAGTTCCGTATTAGAGTAGTTGTTCTAGATTCTGTCTTTCTATCTGGCTTTTAGGGTTTAATTTGTATAGCCAAATCGGAAACTGAAATCAGATTAGAAGTGGCTTTTCTTCTATAATTATCATTTATAGAAACTTAAGAAATTTGGGGTTTGTTTTGGTTTTGGACGCATTTGATTTGTTGTGGATGCCCTATCTTGCGTCGGCTGCTGGAAAGGAGAGCCGGTAGAGGACCATCAACGACGTACTCGTGCGTCGGAGCTTGACTCCTATTGTAGACGTAGTTAAGATCTAGCTGATTTTCTGACCTAGATACTAGCTGATTTTCTGACCAAGATACTCACAGACTGGTTATGATGAATTGATGAACTGCTTAGTTCTTTGTTTGATTGGAAAGAAAATGGAACATAAAATTTTGATCTTGGTTTGTCATAAAGTGAAAAAAAAAACCCCCCAAATATTGTGCCGACGCCATAGACCACGGAAGTGACGGAGACCATGGCTAGCTTGTGGAGGAGGAGGGCCGCTGGAGATTGTGGCTGAGACAACTGAGAAATTTTGTGGCCAAAAGTTTACTTTTATCCCCCTGTGATTAGATGAAGTATGACTTATTTTCCTTGATAGTTTGAATTTATTTCTTATATTTGTCACGACTCACGAATCTTCTGTTTCTGATCTGTATATATTCTTGATGAAACCGGACACGGTTTTGTGGAATACGGTGATTTCTGGGTTGGTGAGGAATTGTTTCTTTGAAGAGTCGTTGAGGATTTTTAAGGATATATGCAATTTGATTCGACGATGTTGACTGAAGTAATTAAGCCTAGGGAAGTTAGCATCTGGTTCTATGTGATTATGTGAAATGGGTTTGACGTGGTTCTATGATGCTGTCATCTTGGTTATATTTACATTGTCTAATCAGAAAGTCGGTGCGATTTTAGTTATTTTAGTTGCTCATTCGTGGCTTTAAGGTGCATTGAATCAAGGAAGTGGACGGCTTAGGGTGATCTTGGAGAATATTTTGACGGCAAAAATGATAAAATAGTGCTTCTAAAGTTGATTTGCCCTTAAACTAGGATTCATATTGGCCTTTAATTTTTGTTGGCAAAGTTGATCTTCCAAATCAGATTCCAACTTAGGAATGGGGTACATGAATGCTCATAAATTTTTTGTTGCCCATCAATTGTAAAAAGTTTCAACTCCAATGCCATGGTTCAAAAATAGGAACATGAGCCCATCAAGCTGGATTTTGCGATATATTGTCATCAAAACTTAGCCATTCTCTGTTGCTTTGGTGTTTCTTTCTGTTTCAATCTCCTTATAACAGAAAACATAAGAATGAACTTTGTGACGTCACTTTGTAGAAGATTGAACCTCAATGAGCTGGTTACAAACGCTCCTGTCTACACACTTATGTTTGTAAAGAGCCCAGTTCAAAAAAAAGAGCTGTAGACAGGAGCGTTTGTAACCAGCTCATTGAGGTTCAATCTTCTACAAAGTGATGTCACAAAGTTCATCCTTATGTTTTCTCGTATAAGGAGATTGAAACTGAAAGAAACACCAAAGCAGCAGAGAACAGCTAAGTTTTGATGGCAAAATCCAGCTTGATGGGCTCATGTTCCTATTTTTGAACCATGGCATTGGAGCTGAAGCTATTTTACAATTGATGGGCAACAGAAAATTTATGAGCATTCATGTACCCCATTCCTAAGTTGGAATCTGATTTGGAAGATCAACTTTGCCAACAAAAATTAAAGGCCAATATGAATCCTAGTTTAAGGGCAAATCAACTTTAAAAGCACTATGTTATCATTTTTGCCGTCAAAATATTCCCCAATATCACCCTAAGCCGTCCACTGCCTTGATTCAATGCACCTAAAAGCCACAAATGAGCCACTAAAATCGCACCGACTTTTTGATTATACAATGTAAATACAAGATGACAACATCATAGAACCATGTCAAACCCATTTCACATAATCACATAGAACCAGATGCTAACTTCCCTTGTACCAAAGGCTTAATTACTGCAGTCAACGTCGTCGAATCAAATTGCGTCCCCCCACCCTGAGATACCCTCGTACGAGCACTCGAGGCTGTGGCGCTTGTCTCTGGTAATAGCGTTCGGTGAGTATGGCCATCGCCGGACAACTCGTTTTGAGGAGCCGTTCGGCATTTGGACTCCAGATGAACACGTCCATCTCTGTCGAGGCGACACAGTGGGCCAAGCCTCGTAAAGGCGGAGGCCCTAGCAGTGTCGACCGTTTAGATCGGATGGGCCGCATTCCTCCTTTGGCGTCGTTCTCTAGACCTAGAAGTGGGAGGGGCCTCCTGGCGTGGTTGAAGCTCTCGTACCTACGTCCTTAGTCGCAGTAACTCCTCTGCCATACTCACCGGGAGCTCTGGCGGAGGAGGCAGAATTGTAAGACTAGCCGCCGAGCGGTTGATCGCGTTGATATGAAACGAAGCCGTTCCTGCAACAAGGTTAATCGTCCCAGCAACAGTTGAACCCACCATTATGGAGCCATTGGTTCCCCAGTAGAGCCAATTGTGGTGCTGAGCTTTCTCCGAATGAACCTTAGATGGAAAGGTGACTTGGTTAATGTATCTTGGGTGTGGATGAGTCATGCACAGGTAACACCCGCGTTAGTGCCCAAACCCGGATCGTAGGGAGTCCGGGATAGGCACTCTGACGGTTAAGTCAGTGAGAGGGAAGAGGAATTTTTTAAGTAGTTTAGGGTTTCAGAGGGGAAGAGTTCATTACCTTTCTCTCAAAGGGGGACTGCTCCTTTTATAAGCAAAGGAAATGTGGAGACCAGCCCACACGTATGCACCACGCGCTCGGTGATTGGCTCATCAATCATGGCGCCAAATCAGGTTCGCAGACTAAGCCCTGACACAATCTCCACGATCTGCTCGTGTAATTGGGGAAACGGTTCCACGCCACCTGTCACAACTACTTGACTCTATCTGACCTCCTCTCCAAGTCAGGGAGCAGGGGTGGCTCGGTGGCTAACGGTTCTGCCGATCCAGACAGCCCGGCTGTACTTCGAACTTCTATGGAGTTACTAACTGGTCCGGCGGGAGGCCACCGAACAAGGGGTCATAACCAACTATCCCGTATCCAGGTCTATGGTTCTTCCTTTGATGAACAATCTTGGTTCGGCTGTACTGGTCCGGCAGAGGGATGGTGAACATTGTGCACCGCCGGTCCATACAATCCCCTAAATCCACGGGTCTGACTGGCCAGTATGACGTGGTCACCGTACGGGTCCCTGCGCCGAGCCATGCCCGCCACACGATCCATCTTTTCTCACCATTCTTTTGCAAGACAACATGGTGGCCTCCAAGTTCTTCACACCGATAAATGGGTCAATGTCACCCCTATGGAGGGTGCTTTTGTCATTAACATATATAGGCGATTTCCTACGGGTGAATCTTGAAAAACAGATCCCTGACTTGATCACAACTTTAAATTGAACTCCTTTCTTTTTGGAATTTTGAATTTTGCAGCTAGTTCCTAATGACAAGTTCAAGAGCGTGGAGCGCAGAGTTCTTGCTGGAACGGTTGGTCCAAGGATATCGTGTTCGTGTCTTCTCTTTCCAAGTGAAAAGAACCATTATAAAGTTTATGAGGCCAATAAATGAGCTTCTAGCAGACGACACTCCACCGCGATACAGGGCTATCTCCCCTAGTGAATACAACGATAAATACTTGGCTCGAGGACTTGATGGTAGCCAAGTCCTTGATTGGTTTAGGCTGTGATTTACAGACAGAAATCAACCATTGAAAGTTGCTTAGGATACTCATAACGGTGTGTGCTATGCAACTGGCCTATCTTTTGAGTGTTTTGTGACATTTTCTGTGGCCGAGTTCTGTGTTCTTGCGTTTCAGTGATGTTAAAGACATTTTATGCCTGTGAAAGTTTTGGAGTTGTTTTGTTCTAGGGGGAAATCTAAGTGTTGTTCAAGAGATGTGTCTTTTAAATACCTAAATAAAACTATGTGTAGAGACTTTGATCGATTCGTATGAATATTTCTTTTCTTTTCTATAAACATTCTCTCTGTGAAAATTCATCTAAAATGGTATTGCGGGCTATAGTTCTGGGCATTTCGATATGAAAGGTAAGAAATGCCAAACTGTTTCATACAGAAAGAATGCCAAATTATGGATACTGCCAGAATTTGAAAACGCGCGTGTTCTTCCTCAATTTATTCATTATACTTCTGCACTGCTCTTATACAATTAAATTATACCTCACGGGTAATGGAACAGCCATCAAATTGTAACTATTATGAAGAGCAATAGAGCATGATACTATTTTGTTATTCAGCTGGAAATACAAATACACCACAAGCCGGCCAGGCCATCGGAGTCATTCAATTCAGTCTATAGTGAGGAAGGGCAGAGGCAATTAGTCCATAATTGAGCTTGTTATAGGTAATGTATTCATGGACTAGGAATTCTCTGTAAAGAGGGGGATTCTCCTCCGATAGAAGATCCTTTATGGGTTCAAATGGCTTAGAAATCACATTGGTGCCGGGTGGAAGAAACATGCAACCGAGAGCCTGGGTCCTATTGGTTGAGCAAGCACTCTGTGCTCGATGCTCTTGAACTTGTCGTTCGAAATTATCTGAACAAATACAATGCATGAAAAGAGCAACGAATTAGAGAAAAGATAAATGAGTGATTAATGCGTAAAAACATTTGTCATCGAAACAAAGTGGTATAGTGTACTAACTAACCTGCATAAGATCCCCGATGTTAGCAATGAGGGTTCCATGGACCGGAGGAACGTCGACCCAATGATTTTGGTGCAGAATCTGGAGACCACCAATTTTGTGATCTTGGAGCAAAACTGTTAGAAAAGTTGTGTCTGAATGTTTGGCGTTGCCCATGGTGAGGTTCGGCTGAGGGCAAAATGGGTAGTAGAGGCATGCCAGGGCTTCAGTTTTCATGCACTCGATATTTGAAAGGTAGTCACTGGTTAACCCTAATGCCTCTGAGAGTAACTCAGCCATTGTCTCCCTCAGTTTGATCATGTGCTTCACATACTCTTGTGCCTCTTTTCTGCATCTCAGAATTTTACTAATTTATTAGACGCGAGTAAAGAATTTTATTTCTAATTCTGTTAACAATCTAGAAAAGGTTTAACCTTGGAATTTTTTTGCAGAAATTCTGATGACGTGAGAGATATTTGCAATTAAGAATTCCAATCTAACAAATCCCTTTGTATATAAATTGTAAAAATCCTTAGGCCTAGTTTCCCAAAAAAAATACTGGAGTACTTGCCCTTTTGATTTGTCTTTATTCAAATTTGTTTCGTATTTGCTAGTTTTGCGACAAGTTTTGGTGTAGTATTGGTTCATCTCGACGAAGGGGAATCAGAAAAGTAAAAAAATTATAACTTTTTTTCCAAATATTTTTGTATTTTTTCTTGGATATTTCAAAAAATATTTGGATAAAAATAATAATTTTTTTCTTTTTTCAATTTCTCTCGTTGAGACGAATCAATAATCCACAACTGTTTGACGCAGAACTGACAAATGCGATAAAAATTTGAGTAACGATAAAACAAAAAGACAAATTTTTTTTGGGAAATGATAATGCCAAAACCGTTTTTTGTTGGTGCCAAAACCGTTTTTGTTGGTGCTAAAACTTTAGTGCACAAAAGGCTTGTACCATTTGCAAGACTTTTATGCACTGGAGTTTTGACACCAACAAAAACAATTTTTGCACTATCATTTCTCTTTTTTTTTAATACTACTAATTTTTATGTACTAGTAGTGTTTTATGGATTAAAATTTTCAAATCCATCTTTTAGAGACTGCTTTGTCTTTTCAGAGATACTGGTAGATATTGGAATCAAAGGGAATTATTGGAATAGTGCAACGGTGGCCCACATACCGTTACAAACGTGAACCCACAGACAATAAAGAAATAAATAGTGCAACGGTGACCGGGTGGGTCAACGTCTACCTGAGGAAAATTATTCAGCCAGCGCGCGCATGCGGTGGAAAAATTATTCAACGACAGCGAATAATTCCCTTCCCCCCCACCCCAATACCATGCGTGCGTGATAACACGTGGAGAATTATTCAGTGTCGTCCTATGATAACATAATCTTTGTGCAGAAAAATCATACAAAATAAAAAAGTGTGTAGTAAATATATGTTCAACAAAATATTTAGTTACATGAATATGAATCTAGATATAATATTATCAATAAATACGGGTGGGCAGAGACGGATTGGCACGGGGCACGTGTATTTTTGTATATTTAGCATAATTATGAAAGTGTGCTACTATACATAATACGTACACTTGCATATATCTCGAAAATATATTTACAGAATTAGTTTTATGTTTCAATTTCGTCATATGGTGCATTTATAGTTGTTGGTTGTCGAACTGTTTATCTATTTCGAACGATTCTTTCTTAATTGTATTTATTTTTAACCATGTAAGATAATATTTTAAAATAATGTCATTAATAAAACTATCTCGATCATACTTGTCGGTGTCCACATAAAACGTACTCTAAAAATTTTGTCTGAGATTTTGTACTCATTTTTACATAATTTAATTAAAAGTATGTGTTATAAACTTTAATATTTTGTAATGCATGCTGTCTTAATTGTGTACGATCTTATTGTGGTTAATTAAAATTTTTAATTTATGCCATTATAATTAACAAGGTGCCCCACTAAGCATTCATTCCTGCTAGTGGCCGGGTGACAGCTGCTTATGTTTGGCTAGTGAAAGAATGAATGAAACCATAAAATAGGAGAATTATGGCTGTATACCTGCAAACAGGAGGAAGAATCTGAGGATCCAAGTTATCATCTTGAAAAACACAAGTCAAAATATCCCTCCAGCAACCGAGTTCCGACTCACGCGTCGGCACATTGCTAGTGAACCTCACCTTCAGCCTCCCATCACCGGAGTATATACAACCCTTTCTTCTCCTCCGTCGCCTGCTCGTGGAACCTTCTCGTGGCTTCCAGCATCGTGTCCATCGCCCCGACCGGCACCCCGTGGTTCACCATCCTGAAAAACCCCCACGTCGACGCCGCCTTCCGTATCTCCTCCACCACCTCCCTCCGCCTCTCGCCCCCTGCGCTCTCCGCCCCAGAGAAGTCTATCGAGGGGAGCTCGAGCCCAACAGCTGCGTCCGGTCGCGGTGTGTTGGGACAGAACGTTAAGATGATGAAATTCGAAGACTTTGAAGCGTATCTAAAGACACTAATTTCAGAACGTAAATTTTGATCATGGCAGCGGCGAAGAACGAGTCTTCTATCAAGATGATAAATCAGGATCTCATCAAATTGGATCAGTTCGATGGCAACAACTTCACCCGTTGGAAGGACAAGATGATTTTCCTTCTAACTGCATTGAAGTTATACTACATCCTTGATCTGAGCACTCAACCAATTCCAGACCCTCCAGAGTCGGGAGCAGATAAATTCAAGAAACAAAGACTTCAACGCGCTGAAGATGCTTTGATGTGCCGTGGGCATATTTTGTGTTGGGTTCCCTCCATAGTGGAAGCCCAATATTTTGTTAGTCCAATAATAATTTTGTTTGACCCAAAAGAGTATTAATTTGTGTGGGCTAATTTTTTGGTGGAATATTCTACACTTTTGGAAGCACATGTTTGGCACATGTTTTTAGTAAGAGATTACTTACCTTCTCTTGGAAGCCATTATTTTTGGTTCTCCTGAAAAGGAAAAAGTCAGTGGGTTTGTTCCTCTCTGGAAAAGAAAAACGAGAGATAGTGCACTGTGGTGTTCGTGTGTTTCGGTGGTCAAGAATGAAAACTGGGGCAGCCATTTACTCTTTGTTCTGAAGCATTATCCTCGGCAGGTTGCATCAACATTTGGGGCTGTTTTGTGCTCTGTTCTCAGCTCTCCATTTCCAGCTGCTATTGGAGGGTTTTGTTCATCTATTTGGTGAGGTCTTCTCCTTTTGGTTGTTGTATTTGTTGGATATACCCTTAGGGTGTTTGTGAGATCTTGAATCTCTTGTAAACCCATTTGTAAGAACCTTTGTTGATAGTGGAATCGGACTCCGGTCCCGTGGACGTACCTCACACTTTGGGGGAACCACGTAAAATTCCTTGTGTTCGTTTGGTTTGTGGTTTGCACATTCAGATTTCATTCGCTGCAGTTTTATTATTTCCTTCGTGATTTACTTGTGGGAAATTCCGCTTATTTTTCCCAACATTTTGCACGCTTTGTCAGATCATCTCTATGATTTTTACAAAGAAACAAAGACTGCAACAGAAATTTGGAATGCGCTGGAATTCAAGTATAAGGTTCAAGAAGAGAAGGTACAAAAAATTTCTTATTGCCGAATACTTTGATTTTCGTATGATTGATACCAAGCCCATTTTAGACTAGATTCATGAGTTGCAAACTGTGGTTAATAACATCAGTAGTATGAACATCATTCTTCCTGAGGTTTTCCAAGTTGGGGCTATTATTGCAAAGTTGCCGTCGTCTTGTAAAGACTACAGGAAGAAACTTATGCATAAGGCGGAAGACTTCTCCCTTGAACAAATTCAGAAACATCTCCGAATTGAAGAGGAATCTCGTAATAGAGATAAGAAGGGAGAGAATTCTATTAGGACTGATGTTCATAACATTGAATTTGGATCTGGTTCTAACCATCCCAACAACAAGAGGAAGAGGAACAATAAGAAGAAGAACGATAAATGCTACAATTGCAGTAAAAAAGGGAATTAGGCCAAAGATTGTCGCTCCAAGAAGCAGAAAACTTCTGCCAATATGGTGGAAGAGCAGTTGGTCACAATGGTGACTGAAATCAATACGACGGACACCTCATCTGGGTGGTGGTTTGATTCCGGGGCTACGGTTCATGTGTGCAAGGACAGATCGTTGTTCAAGACATACGAAAAACTGGATGGTCAAGAAGTGCAAATGTGGAACCATGATTGTGCCAAGGTTGCTGGAAAAGGCAGTGCTGAATTGAACTTCACATCTGGAAAAACGCTGACTTTGCTAAATGTTCTTCATGTTCCTGATATGAGAAAGAATTTAGTTTCTGTTGATCTCGTTTGTAAGAAAGGCTTTCGGTTGTTTTTGAATCCGACAAGTTAATCCTACTAAGAATGGGATGTTTTTTGGAAAGGCCGGGGTATGGTTGTAATGGGATGTTTAAGTTGAGTATTAATGAGAATAACACAGCTTCTTCTTATATTGTTAAGTCTTTTTCATTATGGTATAGTAGATTAGCACATTTAAATTTTCGATCCATTAAAAACATGAGCAGATTTGGTTTGATCAATTACCATGATAATGTTTGTGATAAGTGTGAAATCTGTGCTAAGGCCATCCACAGTGGTATAATAAAAAATGGATAACCAAAAGTTGACACATCAACTTTTGATTATTCATTTAAGAGGTTGCTAAGCTTAACATTGTTGTGGTCCACAATGGTCGCTTCTAGTCCATAACCAAAATAAGGGGTCTACTACAATTTCACTCTCTCCCCCACTTCTTTCCGCCATTCACTTCCCTCCATTACGTTTTTTGGGCAAAAAGGTATCGAACATATGGTGTTCTTCCTAGTGTTCTCTATCAAAACAACACCGAAACTTTTTTTTTTTTCCCTATTCTTGTAGCCTATCTAACCAAACTAATATCACAAATCCACCACTCTCTTAATCTTCCAAAAAAATAAAACAGATGTGTTCTTGAATTTGGAAAAGAATGCAAGGTTCTTCATGTACTTAACCGCAGGGGAGGAACGAAAAATGAATAAAATAGAAATGGGAAAGAATAGTGAAATACCTTAATCCGACAAAGATGTGTTGAATTGTAGATGATCGAGAGATATGAGCTTCACTTTTGAAGGGAAAGAAAGAAACAATTTGTGGGTGAAGTGAAGAAGATATAGAGCATGCGAAGAATTAGAAAATATAAAAAATTGGTGGGAGGTCCACTTTAGCATGTTTGTAACCCACTAAGTCCATTTCTAAATTTCATAACCCCTCTAGTCCACTAATATAGTTATATAACCTAATAACTCTAATTTACTTAAAAAGAGATATTTTCAAGACCAAAAAACCCTCCTATATAACATATAGAGAGAGAAACCCTAGATCACAAAACAGATCTGAGCCTCCCCTCTCTCACTCCTCCCCTCCCCTGGTGAACCGTCCGCCTCCAAATTCACTCATCGAGAGGCTCTCAAGACCTCCTCATATCAAGGTATTTTCTCGGCTACCAAACAGAAAGAATGAGAAACAGGTGAAAGCTTCCCTTTCTTCCTCTTCCTATTGTATTTTCTCGGCTACGTACCAAACAGAAAACTAATTGGGTGTTCTTCATTTTTTTTTTCCTTCCTTGATTGGCAGTAACTACAGTGGATTCTGGCACCAAGGCTTTAATATTTCTGGGTTTGGACTGAGATGATCTGAGGAACCCAAATCAACCTTCTGTTTCCCCAAACATCCAGCAGGTACGGTGTTTTTCTACCTTTTGTTTATGAAGAGTCTCGGAACACAACTTCTGGACGCAATTGTGTACGAGCCCTCGTGCATTGAACGTCTCTAGATGTAGTTATAGTCTATTTCTTGCACTAATCTTGAACGAATTTGGATTTTCAACTTGTTATGTGTGTGGAATTTGTAGTTTTAGTCAATTATATAACGTTATTCCGCTTTTTCATAAACGTGCTTTAAAGTTGGTTTGTCTATCGTATTAAAAAGGTTGATCCGGTCTTTTATTTGTTTTACTGGAGAGAAATCTGGAGTAGTAAAAACAAAAAATTTAATATTATAAGAAGGTTGATCCGGTCTTTTGTTTGTCCCGTGTCCGGTTATCATCAGATTTGGAGGTTTTTGAATAAATACATAAGGTTATATGTGTGTTTTTCCTAGGGTTAGAGATCTTAATTTTTTGAATAAATATATAAGGTTATATTTGTGCTTTTCAGCAATCACTTATTGATTTGGTCCGCGCAGCGGCCTCTCCGACTTGCTTCTGATATATTTGGAGTTTTTTGAATAAATATATAAGGTTATATGTGTGTGTTTTTTAGGGCTAGACATATAAGGTTGGAAGTTGGAACAGATTGTGTTTTTTTTAAAAATATATAAGATTATATGTGTGTTTTTCGTGTCACACAAAAAATATATTTTTGTGTGTTTTTGTTGTTATTTAATGTCACTTTTTTAAAACATTCTCAGTTAGAGAGAGAGATATAATAATATATAACGTTATATTGTTATATATAACATTCTAGATTAGAAATATTCTATGTTATTTAATAAAGAGAACATATGGTTATATGAGAATATTTGTGACCATATATACATATATATATATATATATATATATATATATATATATATATATATATATATATATATATATATATATATATATATATGAGCTTGTATTGACATAAAAAAATTATTTCAATTTGCATAGAGAACATATAACGTTGTATATGAGATTTTGTCCTGGCCTCTCAAAAGCACATATGGATATATCCATATATTATCAGAAGCAAGTCGAAGTGGCCGCTGCACGGACCAATTCAATAAGTGATGGACAACGGAGTATATAACGTTATATGTGAACTTGTGTCATGTGTAATATGTGCTTTTCCTAAGGTTAGACATATAATATTTTATCTCGTTTTTGAGATATATTAATGTTGTTTATGTTGTTTTGAATATATATATATATGTAGATATATAGGTTATGGGAATGCTATTCGGAGACAGAAAATCAAAATTTTGAAGGATCCGATGAAGGTTTTGATGAAGAAACGGTGAAAAAATGAAGTTCGACCGCCTGTGGCCTCATCAACATTCAACTTGGGATTCAAGGCGCGACTAGAAACAAGGATAATGGTGGCATGATATGTGAACATATAATGTTATTTTTTGAGATATATAATATTGTTGGAAAGATATGATGTTATTTTGAGAACATATAATTTTATGTCATGTTTGTGAGACTTAGAGCTACAGAAGTTCATATACAATGTTATATATTCTGTTTTTTTGTGAGATTTAGAACTACAGAAGCTCACATATAATGTTATATGTTCTGTTCTATTTTTTTTGTAAGATTCAGAGCTGCAGAAGCTCAAATATAATGTTATATGTTCTTTTTTTTTTTTGCGATATTTAGATATTCAAAAACTCACATATAATGTTATATGTTTTGTATGGACCAGCATATAACGTTAAAGACTAAAAACAAGAAAAATCAAAAAGAAATGTTGCATGTTAAAATTTTTTTGCCACACATATAATGTTATATGTTAGGAAATTTTTATCACTCATATAACGTTAAAAAATCAATACAAGAAAAATAGGAAAAAACAAAAAGAGAAATTTGTCACATATATAACGTTAAATGTTAAGTGTAGCGGGTTCAATAAAAAAAATCAAGAAAAATGAAAAATTACGTTTTTTGTTACACATATAACGTTATATGTGTCGTGATGGCAGCGGCAACGGTGGTGGCGGCGGCGGCGGCTTGATTGCAACAAAAACAAAAAAAATGGGAAAAATGCATTTTCGTGTTAGCCAAACAAGGCCCTTGTTTCTTACGTGGGGTATTTTTGTCATTAAAATTATTAGTGGACTTAGTGGGTTATGAAACTTAGAAGTGGACTAGATGGGTTTGGAAACTGCTATAGTGGACTTATGCAAAATTCTCCCTAGAAAATACTAGTAGAAACACATGTGTTAACAAATTTTGGAACCAATTAACTTATATGGTGAGGGGTCCACAAAATTTGATTATTGAAAAAGGTTGCTAGTTTTGGTTATTCAAAGCCCAAAATTTGATTATTTCTAAGGATATTGTTAAGTTTGATTATACCATTGTGATCTATCTTTTGCACCAATATTGTTAACTTTAACAACAATTGGCTTTTGATTATACCACTGTGGACGGTCTAAGGCAAAAATGGCTAAGAAATCTTTTCCTAGTGTTCAAAGGAATTCTGAAATTTTAGATCTGATTCATTCAGATATATGTGAATTGAATGGAGTTTTAACTCGTGGAGGGAAAAGATATTTTGCCACTTTTGAAGATGATTTTTCCAAATACACATTTGTTTATCTATTGAGAACAAAAGATAAAGTTTTCAATAAGTTTCAGGCTTATAAAAATGAAGTTGAAAATCAGTTGAACAAGAAAATAAAAGTCTTGAGGAGTGATAGAGGCATGGAATATTTTCCTCATGAGTTTGATGATTTATGTGAATCGCATGGTATTATATATCAAAAAACTGCACCTTACTCACCACAGCAAAACAGTTTAGCGGAAAGGAAAAACCGTACGCTTACAGAAATGGCGAATTGTGTGATTGTGCATGCTAATGCTTCTTTATATTTGTGGGGTGAAGCTTTATACACTGCTTGTTATTTACACAATAGAATCATTTCAAGGAAAACTAATCTATGTCCATATGAGTTATGGAAGGGGCGAAAGCCTAATTTGTCATACCTTAAAGTGTAGGGGTGTTTGGCATATTATAGGGTTCCAGATCCTAAGAGGACAAAGTTAGGTCCCAGAGCAATGAAAAGTATTTTCGTTGGGTATGCCGAACATAGCAAGGCTTATAGACTTCTTGATCTCGAGTCTAACACAATAGTAGAATCTAGCTCATAATGTGGAATTTTTCGAGCATAAATTTCGAGCAGATTCTAAGAGTGTGGTGACTAAAAATTCTGGGTCTAGTCTTAATCAAGAAGTAGAACCGCAGATTTAGAACGTAATTTGCCCCCACTCGATAGAGTTTGTTGTTGAGTTCAGGCAAAGTCGTCCCCATAATTCAACAAAGCCTAAGGGTGAAAACTTGCAACCAACAAAATTGAAAGACTTCCAAGAAATCCTTTTGTCTACCGTAACTATTACGCGAGAGAGATGATTGTGTGGAGTGGAGTAACTGACGTTGGAGTGAAAAGAATTTATATAGGAGTCATAAGTACCCTTTGGTAAAGATGTGCCCTTTTGGAAAGATTACATCTCTTGAAAGAATTACATCCCTTGGGAGAGTAGTCACACCCTTTCATTAAGCATCATACCCATGTAACAATTAGTTTCTTTCACACCCCTCTGTTTGAATAAACACACCCCTTGAACAATTAGTTCTCTACACACCTATTCGTTTAAAAGACATCCATTCGTTCAATTAAAATCGGACCGTTGATTAGGCGCTTCAACTCCAACAGTTTCAGACCGTTGATTTATTTAACGAACCGGAACCACGCGGTGTGTACAAAGTGTATAATCAAACATGAGACAAAATGTCTCAACACGGTGATGTTGGCACGGTCTCCGGCGGGTGGACGAAGAACTTCGGGATCTTCGTCGCGCCGGAGTCGATGAGGCCTTTGACGCCGGATTTGGTGTCTTCGAATTGCTTGATTTCCTTGGCCCGGTTGTAGGTTCCGTCGATGGGCTCGTTGGTGACCTGACCAACCATTTTTGGAAGTTGGTGGTGGTTTAGAGAGAATGTGTTATTTTGTTTGGTGGTTTGGAATGAATGGGAGAAAGGTGATGGACCTTTTTATACTGTTTTAAGGAAATGGAAAAGTGGAATGTAATTGTTTTACTCCTTCCGTCCCAATTTATTTGTCCAATTATCGAAATTCGTGTTTTCAAAAATATACTTATATATTTCATTTTATAATATTTTTTATGATTTTGAAGATTTTCTATAATAAAACTAATTGAGATCTATATATCAAACAAAATCCATATTGCATATTAAAAATATTACGAATTGAAAATTATAGACAATTCTTTGAGAGGTCAAACGCTCTCAAAAAGTCAAAAAGAAGACAAACAAATCGGGACGGAGGGAGTAATATGTTTGGAAAAATCAACGAGGTAGGATTAGTGCAAGAATGGTGAGCTTTCTAGCGGATATTATATGCGACCGGATGATTGGGTCGCTCGTATCTTGACTGATTCCAAAATAAATGTTTACAAATACATATGTATATATAGGGGTGTACACGGTCCGGATTGGTCCGGTTCTCTAGAAAACCAGTAACCAGATATTTCAAACGGTTCTAGAAAATTGAAAACCAGAACCTAACCAATATATGCATGGAACCTAACCAGAACCAAACCGCAAGGCCGGTTTGGTTTTGGTTCGGTTCCGGTTCTATCCAATAAGCATCCAAATACGTATTCACAAAATATGAACTCATAAAATTAAAAAAATAGGAGATAATCTGCTAGAATAGGAAATGAAGTAAGAAAATAAAAGCTTTCCTAACAAATGAGATTTCATCTCTAAATAAATCTGCTAGAATAGGAAATGAAGTAAGAAAATAAAAGCTTTCCTAACAAATGAGATTTCATCTCTAAATAAATTAAGTTTAGCAAGAAAAAGATTAACCTACCAAATTCAAATACATATTTAATTACACACACATCTGTATTTCTATATTTATCTTAGTTTTAAACGGTCCGGTTCGGTTCTAACCACGGTTCATTAATTGAGAACCAGTAACCGAACCAAAATTAACGGTTCTTATTTTTTTGGAACCATAACTTGACCATAGAACCGCAAAACCGGACCAAATAGGACGGTTCGGTCCGGATCGGACCGATTTTACGGTTCGGGTGGTTTTCTTGAACACCCCTATGTATATATGTAAGATTGATGCGCAAATTAATACGGGTGGATACGTGTTCGGCACGCCAAATAAATATTTAAGAATGTGGGAGGGATGCGTGAGGAATAGTAGAGGGATATAGCGAGGCTGCGTTTATTTGACTTGTATATTTTAATGTGGTACTATGTTGGCCAGCTCTATTAATGGGTTGTGATTTATTCTTTCGTTACTTCCAAATCCGTTATAATTAATGTTCTGAGATTACTCTACTTGCTATGTATTGATTGTTCGATTGTAACAACGAATTAAATTTAGTTTTGTGTTTGGATTACAATCAATAATATATAAAAATTCTAAAAATAATTAATTATAAGTATGTTACAATTATATTCCAGTCGGTGGCAGATCTAGAAAATAGACATAGGAGGGGTACATATTAAATTAGTACTGTATAAGCTTAAATTTAGTTTTCCTACATAATATTCCTTTCGGACCAAGTTTTACATGTCTTGGAACGAGTTTACTTGCAAAACCGGAAAACACTCATTTTCATTTGCAAATACCATTAATTTGAAGAATCAAAAGCATGCTATTAAAGTAATAATCCGAGGCATAACTAGATTTCAAGAACCAAATATAACCAACAATTCACATATACTCATTGGATAATTGCTGAAGCTATCTCATTAATATAGGTCCTACAAAAGAGACTCTTTTATTGTGACCAAATGTTCAAAATTTCACAACAACTACGGGAGAGAATTCAAACCCATTGGTGGTTGTGTGTTTTGGGGACTCGAACCACTTAGCAATTTGCCAATAGTATGGGGAATACGAGGACTGAATTAGCTAGATGGCCTCTTTGTGTTTTTTTTGGTAAAATTAATAGTTATGCAGATAACTAGTCAATCTACGTAACCAAAAAATCGAGAAAACAATGACTAGCTAGTAGTGTGCCTCTTCTAGAACTTGAGGCGAAAATAATATATATGGGTAGCAAAGCATGCATGTAAAAGTCCTGAATTATTTCTTCCTAGTGATGATTTATTTCTTCCTAGTGATGTAACTGCAACGCCCTTCCATTCAACAGTTGGACTCCATGTTTGACAAAGGTGGTCTAAAAGTACTCTCTGTGTCGTCGTCATTAATTGGACCTTTTTTTAAACTAATTTTTGAGATGGGTTCGGATCCTCACAAGTCCAAGCTTTTGGACCGGAGGAAACAGTCTTAACCTAGAGTCATACATCGGGAAAATCAATGGTTGAAATCTGCTCACAATCTCTTCGCGAGAAAAGTCTTTGAGCAATTCGAACCTTTGATTGTAGCATTGGACGGTCAATATTTTGATTGTCCGCTCTGGTCCAAACTTGCCAACGTCTTTTTTGGGTCTCGGGTAGCTCTTGTTTGCTCTTATTCCCTTTAATCTTTGTTCCCTTTCAAAGATTAATAATAATAATAAAAATTTGCTAAGCAAAAAATTGTGGTAGTAGCTAGCTAGATAGAACGCAGTATTGGGCCCCGTTTTCGTTAAAAAATTTGCACTATAACTCAAGGCTTTTGTGAAATTGTTCATACTAAACTAAAACATTCAATATATTTTATTCTACTAACCCAACACATTTGCTACGTCTTATAGTTTAGTAGAAACTATTTGACGTTTTAGTAGAAACTAGTAGTCCATAACTTAATGCTTAGCGAGAATGCCCCGGACCTTGGGACCCTGTAGCGTCCCTTGTGCATTGCAAGTTGTAGTGCTTAACCCTGTTTATCCGTCTCGGCAATCAATGGTCTAGATTTTAAAAAAAACTTTTCCGGAGAACCGGAATTTTTTTTCTCAAATCTAGACCATCCAAAACACTTTTGGACGGTGAGATGCAAGGTGCAGCGCTTTTGAGGCACTGCACCAACCCGTCTTCCGAACGCCCCATGGTTTTACTGGGAGGACAAATTTGTCTAGAAGGCGGTGGTCAAATACCGTGGCTGAGTACGTTTCTGTTTCAGGTGACGGAACGTAGTGATACAGACATTATATTATATGTTAATTCTCCATACTCATTCTTGAAGTTCTAATACTGATATTTTTACTGGTCAGAAGAGGCTGCTCTAAAGCTTATTATTCAAGTCCAGAAGAAGGGTAGGAAAGAGTCAGAAAGTTATGAGCAGAGAGGCAATGTTCAACTGGTTAAGGCACTTCTTCAATAAACTAGTATTAGGTTAAAAAAAGTCGTATCGCTGCGAATTGCAATTTTCTTTCGCCTTTCTCACTCGTAGGCAGCAAAAGAGAGAACCAAAGATTTGCAATTTTCATTTTGCAAATCTTTCGCGGTGAAAATCAAGTAATTTTCATTTTGCCATTGCCCTTGCCCTTTTAATCTTTTGTAATTTTTGAATTCGGAGATTAATAAAATCTTTTTGTTGAGAAAAAAAAAAAACTAAATTTGTATTACACAGACCATCCAAAACCATACGTGATTGATATCACGAAAACTCTTACTAAGAAAAATCACAATAGTGGATGATAGAATTACATCACGAAAAGATGATAGTAAATTAAATGAAGCAGAAAAATTTGTAACTAAATCCAAAAATGCACAACTTTACTTTTCTATGGTACCTACACAATTTGTCATAACCTCTTTACTTACGATTTCGATTTGGAGAGGATAAAAACTCACCGTAACTTAACCACAAAGACTCGTAACTATAGCAGCAAAGACTTCCTAACTCTCTAATACGTACTATATACAGTTTCATCAGAATGACTACCAAAATGTACTATTATACATAAAGAATAGTAGTGGCTAAGAACATGTACAATAGTTCTACTTCTTGTCATTATTATATAGCAGTTGAATGGGCAACGCTTCATGAAGCAACAACCTTATCAAGACTAGCTTATCCCTTAAATATGGAGTTTGGTCGTCTCGATGTACCATTTGTCAGGTTTTAATAAAATTTTGTTGCCTGAAAAAAAAAAAACAAAAAAAACAACCTAGCTTATCAAGACTTTGTGGACAATGGAGTCTACAAAAAAGGAGCAAATAATACAAGTTTAATAACTAGGATTCTTGAAGCAATATTTGTGAGGTTAAATATATACTAATACCTATTGAATGTATTTTTTTTTTCCCCAAATAACCTACCTCCGCCGTTTGACTGCATGTGATTCAAAAGATTTTGGCGTCACGGGTTCAAAGCATGGGTCCTGCAATAATGCATGCAGATTGACTTGAGAAAGTGTGAAGAGAGTAATAAGTGTTTGTCTTCCGTGAAGTCGTATATTCGAATTTCACGGAAGTCAAATTCAAAACCTTGGGGTCGCTGGGAGGATTTGTCCGGCTGTTAACTTCAGGGCCCGGAAATTAGTCGAGGAGCGCAAGCTGGACCAGACATATGCGATTATCTAAATAATACTAATAACATGAATAATGAGCTAGGCCATAAATAATCTCTTGAATTACCTGCACAAGGTAGAAAGTTCCCACATATACTTACACCTGGGAACTACTAGCCTTCCTCACTTGGAGGCCACAAATATTGACTCGAGAAAGTGTGGAGAAAGATTGGCACATGAGAGTCATAAGTCCATCGGAAATGGAAAAAAGGGAAAAAACCAGCTGCATTGTGCTGAAAGTTTTACTCTATAATGAGCAATTAAGAAATGCATGGCCAGTAATGCCTAAATTATTATACGAATATAGAAAAGAATAGTAAATGTTGTACTAGAACATAACAATTAATGTGCTATGGCGCGCTCGAATCTGCAGTCAATCCTGTTGCGATGAAAATTTTGGAAAACCGCCACCTATGACTAGCAAATTTTCTAGAACTAAGATTTTAACAAGAATTGATCACATATATAACTTCATTTGGCTGCCACAACAAAAAACGACTTGGACCCATCACAAACCAATAGAGACAGATTCTCTCTTCTTTCTCTCTCTAAAACCAGAAAACCTAGCCGCCAGATTCGTTCCTCTCCTTCCCCTCCCCCGATCGGCGGCGGGAGGGGAGGCTTCTCCTCCCCTCCTTCTCCCTTCTGTCTTCTTTTTCTCTTCTTTTTGCAGGTTCATGCGTGGGGTTTCAAGCTTCCGATCGGCATCAGGAGAGGCGTTGGACGGCGGCATCGGAGCGGTTGGCAGCATCGGCGTCATGGTTCTCGACATCCGGGTATTCTTGGGTCGCTCTACCAATTGATGAGCGACGCTGTATGGGATTCTCGGTTGGCAGCGAGGGCGATTCTCGGTGAGGTTTCCTTCTCCTGTCTCTCTCTCTCTCCTTCTCCTGTTCTATTTTCCGACCCACTGATCCGGCGCCTTAGTGGGTCCTCCGCTCTCCCTGCCATGGCTGCTCAGTTTCCTTCTCCAAGTGCATCTCCGGCTGGTTTTCTGATGGGATCTCCAGCTTCGGCTTAACGGCAAGGTGTTGTGTCGGTGGTGGAGGTTACCGCCGTGGTCTCCCGCTACGGTTGCTGTTGGGTGACGTGGATTTGCCTAACGGCTCAGGGTGCTTCCGGGGCAGTCTGGTTTTTGTGTTCGTCGGCTCCGCTTCCACTTGGGTTTGCCTTCGGTGGTGTGGTGGTCTTGTGGTGGTGGCTGCCAGGAGCTTTTGGTAGGGGCGGTGGTGGATGTTTTGCACTTTGGGCTAGGGTTAGGTTTTGGGTTTTCTTGGGGTGTTTTTGGGCTGATTTATATATCTGGGCTTTAGGCCTTTAGGTGTTTGAACTTTATTGTATATCTGGGCATATTGAGGCCCATTGGGTGTTTTGGGCTTCGTCCCAACAGGTGTTTTCATCCAATTTATTGTTGGATTCCCCTTCCCCTCTCCCCCAACTTAATGTACCCTGTGTCAAGTTCTTAATAAAATTTTGTTGCCTATAAAAAAAAACCAATAGAGACAGAATTAATATTACTAGTTGCTGGAGGACCCCATGAGTGGTTCTTCGGGAGTCTTCTTTACCATATATTATGGGTTCTACCACTAAGTGTGGTGTGGGTCCTACAATTATGTGGTGGAAAAAGTCTGTGGAACACCATGTGGTAGGGCTCCAAGAGTACTGAATAATCACTGGAGGGAGATGGCACAACAACTCGTCCTAAAACCCAGAGGACGAAGCTTTTTTTTTTTGTGTTGAAATCAGAAATAGGGTAATTATTCAGTACACCGGGAGTATATTTTCTTCCCTCACATAACATGTGGAGCATACATGTGGGTTCCATGTGGGCCCCACATGTTATGTGAGGGGGAAGGTATACCTGGAGTATTGAATAATTTCCCTCAGAAATAGGGAAAATTTTGGATTCCTCTAAATTTGTTTACAGGAAGATCAATTTGCTTGCAGAAGAAAAAGAAAGAAAGGAAACAGAAAACAATTAATGGTTTTTAAATTGTTTGTTTGGTTCCTAATTTGGGAAGAAAAAGAAGCAAAATCCAAACTTTAATTTAAGAGAAATATTTTCTCTTCATTTTCCAATTTCTTCTTTTGACGTCATTTGTTTATGAATCAAATCAAGTCATTATTTTCTTATAATAGCTTCTTCTTCTTTTTTTTATCTAAGCCAAGCAAGTAGTTTTCTTTCGAATCTTTTTCCTTTTCCAGTCAAACCCAAGCAGAGAAAAATTGACTAAATTTTCTTTTGAATTTCTAGTATCTCACTTCCTTTTCCTTTCATTTAACTTCTTTTCTTTCGTCTTCAATCCAGACATAACCTAATCATAGGAAGCTACTACGAAACCTACCACACCTGGCCAGGAAACCTATTTATCACCAAATGTTCTCCTAGGCATATAACTGCCCCTTTTTTTTTAATGTAATGACAAGTTGAAATAATTAAAACCTCCACACGTAAGCGTGTGAAACGATAGTGGGAGGAGGGACTTGTCCGAGATGCGCCGTGCCCGCAATCTGGTCCGGGACCCCTGCATTACCCCAAAAAAATGAAGTTAAAATAACCCACGAGTAAGAAAATAATATCATTGTAACCTCGATATAACACAGAAATAATATAAACCATTATCTGTAAACCAACAGGTTTTGTATAAATTTACAGGTTTGGAATAACAGAAATAATATTTTGTTGGAATTTATTTATGTGGCTCACATGCCA
This sequence comes from Rhododendron griersonianum, assembly GCA_018127125.1. Classification (NCBI taxonomy): domain Eukaryota; kingdom Viridiplantae; phylum Streptophyta; class Magnoliopsida; order Ericales; family Ericaceae; genus Rhododendron; species Rhododendron griersonianum. The sequence goes on along the minus strand of CM030800.1, from coordinate 5,666,786 downwards.
CATCAATCATATTTGTATTTTATAGTATTTATGTTCATAACTAAAATATGGGTATTAGATTAATTGAAATATTGTCTAAATAGTTGGTGACTATTCATGAAAAGGTTTGGTGACTATTTGTGAATAGATATGGTGACTATTCATGAATGGGTTTAGTGACCATTCGTGTGTACGGTTGCAACTATTAATGAATAGGTGCCTTATTACTTCTTTGATGGAAGGAAGTATGAATGGTTGTGTCCGTTGGGAAATGATCCCGATCTATCTATATAAAGGCCTGTGATTACCATCAAGTTACAAGTGTGAAGAACATTTATATAGATTAGATTAGATTGGAAATCCTACCTATTGCTCTCCAAAATCAATTAGTGAGAGTTTGTTTGGCGAAACTGATTGGTTCAAGAACAAAACGGTTTCTGGACTTCTCTAGACTTAAACACCATGGCAGAAGGTAAGAAATTTTTCCGTTGTGTATTTATTTTGATCTCCCACATAGATTTCTCATTTGGTATCAGAGCCAACCATCATGTCATTGTGTTTAGTCGGATTAGTTGAATGTCGAGACTTAAATATATCGGAACCATTCACAGTTGTTTCGAATTGTTTTAGAATAAAATACGTTTCTTTGTTTCAACCCATCTCAGTATCTTGGCCCTCGTGGGTTAGCCGATAAAGTCAATCGGAGCACTTGTTTCGCTTCCTTAATTGCTCACTGTAATTTACTTGGCTTTCGAGAATTGGTGTTTGTCGATAAACATGGTACAAGTTTTGGCCAGTGGGTTTGCCTATGAAGTCAATAGGAGCATTTGCTTTAGTTTCTGTGACCTTTTAATATGGTCGTTTGGAGCATTCTAGTTCCATTAGGCGTTCACTAATCATTGTAATTTACGTTTCTGCGTATTATGGTTATGGAACTGGGTGTTTTTCAAAATGTAAATCTCATTAACTTTAAATACTATGGCATGTTAGATTACTGGGGATTTAATCTTGTGGGTTTTCAAAAGATGTTTCGGAGATATCAACAGTACATGTGGCATTGGCAGTAAAATATTGAATACATTTGTCTTTGATCCGATACAGTGAGACAAATATTATAGAATACATTTGATCGCTTATAATTACCGTTCCTACACAAGTTTTCAGTTTTTTTTTTTTTTTTTGATAGGCAAGAAATTTTATTAAGAAGACTTGACAAATGGTACATCAAGTTGGGGGGAGGGGAGGGGAATCCAACCAAGGTTGGAAGAAAGTGGACCGAGGTCCAAACATCTTATGGGCAAGAGCCCGAACACCTAAAGGCCTCAAAGCGCCTCAAACCACCCACATTTGAAATATTAAGCCCAGCCCCATAACCGAAACCAAAAATAAAAACCGAAGCCTAAATCTAACCCAAACAACCCATCACCACCAACAACAAAACGCACGGGCGCACACACATAGCCTGCTCACCACAGAATCAGAAGCACCCCATGCCACACACCACCTCATAGCCCCAAACCCATTAGAACACTAAGGAGAGACTTTGCCGAACCCGAGACTCATTCCTTTGGAGGGGAGCGAAACGATTGTCTCTCATTATAAATTCCATATCCTTAGCTTCCTGTTCAATCATCTTTTTCATTCTCAAAACACCAGCGTCATCATACTTAATGCCTAACTTAGTGCCTGTTATGATAGTTTCCTGAAGTTCCTCTACAATCCTGTGCTGCTCCTGGTCAGGTGTATCAGCTATATAACCAGAGACATCCTGAGACGGGACTGAAGATCTGCTCGACTCAATCGAGACCATATCTTCACCGAAAAGCTGGCTTCTATTTTTATCGTTGACCTCCGTAGGCCGAAAATCCACCATTAAATTAATCCCTGCAATTTGAGATGCTCTGATATTGTTTCTGGAATCAAAGACTATGGGCTCATTCCACGCTTCCTTACCTTCATTAAACAGCTTCATTGGGTCAGTTACCACAGGGGCAGTATGACTCACTATCTTGTCCCCTTGGGTCTTAACTCCCGTATCTTCAACCTCTTGGAAAAGAGAGGGCAGGCCCATTGAATCCTCCACAATAGAATCCAAACCATGAGTTGAAATAGAGTTGATATCATTTGAATCACTTCCTAAATCCACATCCTTATCTGCGTCTCCCAAAGCTTCGTCAGACAACGACCTATCCACCTCATCTTCACTGTCCTCCATCACATCCTTTGATTCTTCATCAGAATGCGAGGAAGAAGTTAGACTTGCTCTAGGAATTTGTTTCTCCGCATCATGGGGTTGGTCGCACGAATCTTCCATCACCTTAACTTTGTAGCTCTTACCTTCAACCTCAATGATAATCCACTCATCAATTTCCTTGAATATATTAGTGGTGATTAGAATCTTAGCCTCCGCAAAAGATGACATCTTCAATGTTGCTTCATCTGTAGATATGAATGAACCCCAAAGTTCTCCAATAGACTTGAAAGACATATTACTCCAAACATTCAGCGGAATACCATAACAACATATCCACACAAATCTTTCAGTGCACGCTGCCTGCCCATCCCATGGAATAGTTTCAGAGAACCACCTTTGAAGACAGCGCTCTTTAATCATATTCTCCATTTCATCTCTGCTAGGACACGTTAAAATCACAGAACGTCCACCTAACGCCCTAATTTCAATATTATCTAAGCCCATCCCTTTCATCTGGCCCTTCAAATCATTGATTGAGATTAATTTGTGTAGTTTTGCCACCGCACTGCAGTATAGCCACCCGTTTCCTATAGGTTTGAGTGATACCCTTCGACACCCTTGATTACTACATTCCAACCCCTTCTCTGTCACCTTCCCATCATTGCCGCTTTTATTTGATTCACCTGAAACCATTTGGGCAAAAGATTTTCCATGAAAGAAGCTCTTTTGCCCACTTTTGACTGTATCACAGTGAAGAACTTGGTTCCTAAGGATCCCGTTAGCGCTCGAAACCCCATCTGGTTGCTGTAAAAGAGGGATCTTCGAATCTGATTTGTTCTTACATTGGTCAAAAGATGCTTCTTTGACAAAAAGCTTTTTGTCACTAACCCACAGACCATTGGCTTTTGATATTGCAACCCCTGCTGAGACATGGCAATCATATCTAACAAAACCAAATTTGGATCCAGTTCTTTTACTGCGCTTAAAAGGAATAAAAGTATCTTTGACAACTCCATAATTAGAGAAAATTCTCCTGAGCCAATTTTGATTTACTTCCTCTGCCAAGTTGTCAATGAATAGAGTGAACAAAGATTGATTATTATTCCCACCAATCTTGTTCCTCTGTTTGTTAGACACAGAAACCCAACCTCCAGCGCTTTGGTTCCCAATTGCCATAATCACATGGTTTGCATCAAAACAGTTCACGATCGCAAAACAGCAAAAATCCTAGCCAACCGACAACCGGGATACAGAACAGAACCTCCAGACTAAACAGAGCAAATAGCAGACGCAACCAGCCTTAACAGATCTGGAACTAATCGAAAACGAAGCTAATCGAAACAGCAAGAACCACACCGAAAAGAAACTGACCTTGTCGACGAAGATCGACGTCGAGAAAGTCCCAACGGCGACTGGAGGCGGCCGGTTATCAATCAGCGGCGAGAACAGCTCGACACCAACGGAAATAACTCGGGGGATGGGGTTTGGGGAAAGATCGAGGGATGGAATCGGGGAAGGGAGTATGGGATCTAGGAGGAAAGGCGGCCAGCGCCGGCCGCTGGAGAGGGCGAGGGGTGGGCTAGGGTTTCATCTTTTTAGATCGCCTAAAATCGCTTGACGGTTCCTCTCCCGGATCAAGAAGGTTTTTACCTTTCATGAGTTTGGGGATCAGATTTAACTATCTTTATGTACCTTGTTCCAAGACCTTATTTATTTCTTGGTGCTAGAATTTGGTCTCACAAATCATAATTTGAAATGATTTTACTGCCATTTGGTGATTGTGGAGGATAGCTTGGATTTTATAACTCGAAATCCTTTGGCGGTCTTGGAATATTAAGAGCCTAGTTTTGCCATAAAAAAAAAATCTGTGCAGTAAAATCTTTGAAGTGGCTAGTCATTTTATGACTTGAAACTAAGTGCAAAACCTGAGGCTAGGAATTACGAGATGTGGAATTTGTTAGTTTCTAATTTCTTAAATGCTTTTATTGGTTTTGAACAACTACACTTGCTACTGTTGTGCCTTTTCATCAATTGGTTTATTTTGAAATGGTGCTTTGGCACCTTTTGGTTGTCAACAGTTGTTTCCTATGGAAATAGGTTTCACTTGTTCTAAGATTCGTAACGGTTGGTTAATGACTCTTCTTGTGTACTTTGACATATGAAACCGTTTCACTACCAGGGGACTATAGTGAACATATGATGGTAAAGTGTAGTTGATGTCTTTTGGGGTGACTTAAACGTCGTAATATTTTGAGACTAGCCATAGAATCTTGAACTATTTAATTTTCCATATCAAGTTTAGTCACACACGGAATAGTCATTGGACTATGTGTTTGTATTCCATGGCATTTAATATTGTATTGAGTTTGAATTAGTAAAATTAATTATTTTTGCCCACAGGAGAATAATTAGTTCTATTAATTCGTTTGGGAAATTTTCTACGTTCTCATGTTATGGAATTTTCATTTTGATGTTCGAAATTCGCTAGTCTTGTTGCAATGAAGTAGATTCAGTGCGTATTGCAGCCTTTGCCCACAGGGAGGTTTGAGTTTACTTTATTTCAGGTATAGATTAGCATAAAAGTTAAATTTAAGTTGAGTAAGATAATCATTTGAAAGTCAAGGATAAATTTTTTCCTATGCCCACAGGTATGGAGAATTTGTTTTCATTGTTTTAATCATTTATCTATTCATAAAATGTTACATAAATTCATGCGTGATGCACCTCTACCCCAGAAAGGTTAGAATTTACAACATATTGGGAGTCTTGGTTATTGTAGACATTTTGTTGTTTTTTAAAGTTGCTTCTTGTATTCCACTACCATTTGTGGAAATTTTATTGATTATCTGAGAAGTATTCTAGTCTGGGATGCATGGATCATGATTTTGCGCTATGTGGATAAAGCATCATACTCACATGATTAAGTTCACGCGCTAAAAGTTTGAACATTAATAGTGGGAGAGTTAGTCCCTTAAGCTTAATGTTCAAAGTAAGAGTATTTGGAGTTCCATCTATGCCGTTAACGGTTAACATTTATCCGAAAATTCAATAAAGTTTCGGCTAGCATCCAAAAGAAATTTGCAAAAAGACAGCCTTTTGTTTATAAGTAGAGACAAATGTATGCTCCTTAAAGTTAGTGGGAGTAAAAGCATTTTTCTGGACTATATGGATATTGGCTAAGGATTTACTGGATCAATATCCAAGTAAACATAGTATAGAAAGCTAAAAATAAAGATTGTGAGGTACTTATAAAGAACCAAGTACTACATGTACATGTATGCTAATCAAGAGTAATTGACCGAGGTTAAGTTATAAATCTCTTGCCACAGTGTTAACATCCAATTTAAAATGATGTTTGTATATGAATGACAGAATTAGTGGGAGCTATAAAACTAGCCTAGCTGCCCTAGCATGCAATATGGGTCTCAAGTTGTCGATGTTATGTTGAGACTATTATTAAGTTTACTTTGGCTACAATTTTGTTCTCTAAGATAAAGATGAAAGCCGAATAAAAAATATCGACGTAAAATACCTCATTAGGGGAGAGAAAGAGTTCATAAACATAATTCGTGACCATTGAGTATAAAGTATTGAGCTAGTTATTGCTGGCAAAAGGTTTATGTCATGTAGTAAATACATTCACTCCGTTTGGTTCAACTTTTTGAGAGTAACTTTTTACTCTCGGCACAGTTTCCAATAAATCTCTCTCTCTATCTCTCTCCACTCATTATCTCTCATTACTTTCAAAATAACTTTCTAAAATCTAAACCAAACAAAGTGATTATTTTTAGCTCATTTCATATTTGTTTTCTCTCATATTGATGCTCAATTAAAGTTTCGTCACACTAGAAGTGTTCTTAGAGAATAAAGACGTACATGTGCACATAAGGTATGAAGTACGTATACAGTTATCCGTTGGGATAAATAAAGCGGACCCTAAGTGACTATTAGTTAGTCATGATTTACAGGTGATACCACATAAAGTTTTGAGTGATTTGTCCATTGTAATACATGGAAGGAAATGCTTGCTTAAAGAGCATAACCGTCATGATTTGTGCTCAATCTTTCTACTATATACCATTTTTGGGCGCGCAGTTGTTGTATGGTCATATACAATACTTAGTATCTTTTACCCATCAGTTTTTTTTGGTTGATTTGTCATGTGAGCCAAGTGGGAGAATGTTGGAATTTATTTATGTGGCTCACATGCCACATCAATCATATTTATATTTTATAGTATTTATGTTCATAACTAAAATATGGGTATTAGATTTAAATGAAATATTGCCTAAATAGTTGGTGACTATTCATGAAAAGGTTTGGTGACTATTTGTGAATAGATATGGTGACTATTCATGAATGGGTTTAGTGACCATTCGTGTGTAAGGTTACAACTATTAATGAATAGGTGCCTTATTACTTCTTTGATGGAAGGAAGTATGAATGGTTGTGTCCGTTGGGAAAGGGTCCCGATCTATCTATATAAAGGTCTGTGATTACCATTAAGTTACAAGTGTAAAGAACATTTATATAGATTAGATTGAATATCCTACCTATTGCTCTCCAAAATCAATTAGTGAGAGTTTGTTTGGTGAAACTGATTGGTTCAAGAACAAAACGGTTTCTGGACTTCTCTAGACGTAAACACCATGGCAGAAGGTAAGTAATTTTTCCGCTGCGTATTTATTTTGATCTCCCACATAGATTTTTCATATTTTGCTTAGTGGATGATTGTCAATATTAGAAGCAGAGATTAGTTGGATAGCTCCAAGAGCATCGATGGCCACCTCAACTTCCAACCTATGAATGTTTTCCATGATGGCAAAATTAAAACCATCCCGAATCGCCCATGCACATTTCTGCCATGAGACTCGAAAAGTCTCCATATTGCGGTGAGCACCCATTCCAACGGTCCATGTGACCCCTAATTAACACACCTGTTGCAGTTGTACCTGGGCAAGATTTACGGCCCCATCCGTGTTGAGTGTTGAGTTTGAAAACACCTATGGGAGGTGGTGACCAAACTAGCTAACAAGAATGCTATGTCATCTTTTCTGACTTGGATGTTTCACGGTGTAAAACCGTTCCATGATTTGGCTAAAATGAGTTTGATGACTTGCATAGGTTGGTTTGCCCTCGAGTTGGAATCGAAGAAACATTTGTTTCTGTGACACCCAATTTGCCAACAGGAAAAGGGAAAGCTAGATGAGGCTCCAATGTACCCCAGAATGGTGAGAGCCGAGGATAAGGGTATTATTTGTCATCCAAGCATGGAACTGATCCGTGAAGTGGGTGAGGGGGAAACCAAGTGGATCCAGATTTCTGTTGCCCGTGGGCAATCACTCACGACATGGCATATATGTATCCGCTTTGGTGTTCTCACACCAAACACAAGAATCCGAAGGGACAATACGACGATGGTGTAGGTTGTCCCGTGTGAAAAGACGATGCTTCTCTCTCCCTCTCTGGTGATACGAAGAGCATAAAATGTCTGGACAATAGATTAAATGGATCCTCCCGTGTCCTTTTACCTTGCGATTGGTGTTACCGTTTCCACTCAAATTAGAAGGTTTTTATAGTCTTTCAAAATATTCAATTTAGAATAACAGACAGAAAATAAGAAATTTATAACACACAAAATTGAACCCTACGATATAATGTGTAACTACGTACACGCTTCCACAATAATTTCACCAGAGGCTCTTATTACAGCCTTCTTATACATCATCTGAACCTTATAAGAAATCAATAAAACGAAGCAAAAAAAACAATAATCTGAATTAAAAAAGGGACTTGGTTCGGGGCTCCAATGGGGCAAAGAGGGGCTAAAATGGGCTGAGACCACTCTAGATTCAAGAAGCTTCCTGATTGGTGCAAGGCTCACACACCTAGGCACCTTATACTGGCTAATGGACGCCCCTCTTGATATTGCATAATCCATAATCTCCTCAAATGTCCCACTCCTCACTATCCTTATCTCCAGCGGCCCGATTGACCCGTCCGCAACTCGGCCCCGTCCCCGTCTGTACACGGGGCCAAGTGATTCCTCCATTGCCAGGCAACAACGACCCAGCAACTTATCGCTCGGTCAACAGGCCGAGTCCAGGGCGCCTAATTCCCAGTAAATCACGTAGTGACTCGGAATGGTCAACTTCGTGTCGGCGTAACTCGTGTAGTCGAGCACGGTTGCGTCGGACTTGTCACGCAAGATTCGCCCTGCGGTCTCGACCGATTTTTGTAGCTCGGCCTCGTTGGTCTTGTCCATGTCGATGCTTAACAACACATTCTTTCGGCTGACGAAATGGACTTGTGGGGCCGAGTTGTGGAACCCGGTGACTCGGAAGATGTCACCGATTCGGCACCGGTATAGTCCTCCATAGGTAGTGAGTGCCAATTAGTTCATATTCCCGTCCCACTTCCACGTCAGCAAGGTCAACGAGTTTGGCGGAGTTTGACTTTTGGGGTATGAACTCGAAGTAGGCCATGTTTGGCATGATTGTGTAGATGACTTGGGATGGGTCACAGACTCACAAATTGTGTTGAGATTGAGTCCGACATAGCATTCAGACGAATCTTACGAGGTGGAGGCGACGGGTAGCCCACCACTGTAGTATTTCAGGGCCGTAATATATTGGGCCATTACACCCGATACAACACAATCCAAGTACTTGGTATTGGGCCAAATCCTCAGTGATAATTTTTTCCCAATTCTCCTTTGAGCACTCCGAAGTAATAAAGTCCGCGAGTTCTCGTTCTGGCTTCTTCAAGATCCGGATCATGCAATCCTGGATCGATGGGTCTGTGATAGTCAGGTTGAACGTTCATTGTGCCCTACCTAGGGTTACGTTTCTCAAACAACCTGGGCCCCTATTAGCACCCATTAACACAAGACTGGACCCTTGTTAGCACACATCTTAACACAAGACTGGTCCCTGTTAGCACCCATCTTAAAACCATAACTCAATCACCTTCCGATTTATCCCTTACTTATCAACGTCTATGTGATCCTCTAATCGTATACCACCCTGTGAACCTGAGTCCATTCTAAGTTCTCGCAAGGCGATAACATTTATCAAGACAAATAACAGTAACAGTAATGAATGTCTTAACTCAATCACCTTCTGATTTATCCCTTACTTATCAACATCTATGTGATCCTCTAATCGTATACCACCCCGTGAACCTAAGTCCATTCTAAGTTCTCGCAAGGCGATAACATTTATCAAGACAAATAATAGTAACAGTAATGGATGTCATTAACAATGATACTGACAAATACAAAAATTATAATTAAACCTTTGTTAACTACTAATAGAAAGAAATTACCGTAACAGTAGCTCATCCTTTAACGGAAATTTGTTAACTACTGGAGTAATATACTAGTAGAACATTAAGCATAAAAAGGGAGGATATCAAGGCTAGTAATGGCCATACTAAAAGGAACAGAGGACATATTTCCATTTCATCAATCCTGTCTAAGTGAGCATAATTTCAAAGGCCCTTAAACATGGAATTAGCTAGCATTACGAGACAAAAAATTTCGGAACTCGAATAATCTGACCATTCTTTTATTTATCATACATGGTTCTCTTAACCAACATTTCTAGCACATAAACCAACTTTTCTCGGTAGTGAGGGCCATGGGTCAACATCCAAGGTAAAAAAACATATTGGAATTATACCCAAACACTAAACAGAAAACAAGCTTGACACCCAAACACTACCGAGAAAACCCTAACCAAACACATAAAGGGCATTCATAAAACTTCACACAAAACCCAAGCTTCTGACATACAACCCATAGGCAACCCTAATCAAACACATTGAGGGCATCAACGGAACTGCCCCAAAAATAGAAGACGAGCTCGAATAAAACACTTCCCAGTACCTGAAAATCTGTTGAATGGTGATCAAAGCGGTCGGAAAGTAATAAGGAGCGAGGAATTGGTGGTGGTGCGGCGCTGGTGGTGGGGCAACTTTGGTTGCAAATATCCAGTGGTGGTGGATCAGCGGTTTGGGACGACTAGTGGTGCGGCGTCGGTGGTGGCGGGCCCGTCAATCGGTGGGGGTTTCGGTGGTGGTGGGCTGGCGTATGTGCGAGGCTCCGGTCGTGGTCGATTGGTGGTGGTCCAGCGTATGTGGGAGGCTCTGGTGGCGTTGTTGGTGGATCGTTTTTGGAGAGAGAGAGAGAGAGGGGGAGGGAGAGAGATTGCAAACCTACAGTAAATCAGTCGCCCCCCTCCTGTCAAGCCCCCCTGATGACTTCCCCTTTTACCCCCAACGTGCTCTCTCTCTCTCCCCCAACAGTCTCTCTATCTCTCTCTTATTTAATTTTTATTTATAAAATTTTAAATATTAATATCTTATTTTTCACGTATTTTTTAAATAAATTTTATATTTTTAAAATTTTCTGAACGAAACCTATCAAATGTAGAGACTCGTGTTTATTTTATCCAAAGTTGATATTTATTAAATGCATAATTTTCGGAAAAGGGAAAAACGGAATGTTTGGCTTTATGTGATTTGGGGTTAAAGTGGTGGAATTAATTGTGGAAAGGTGTAATGTGTGATTTGTGAAATTGTTAGTATATATAGGGGATTGAGAGAGCATGGAATCATTTTCCCTCACTCCCACCCACCGGCTCTTTCTCTCTCTCACGCCTCTCACTCTCTCTCTTGCTCTCCCACCAAAATCACTCAAGAACCCACCAAAATAACCTTCAATCCTTCGACCTCTACGCGTATTGTGGTCCGTATCCCACCGGTTGGAGCTCGGTGGAGTCGTATCCCGTTCGAATCAAGGTTTTCGGAGAGCTAGGGCTCGTATCATCTTGGGTTTCGTTCTTCGGCTTCGAGGTAGGGATTCTACCTCTCAATACATGTATTAGAAGTGTTTACCATGCCTTGAATCGTGTCTATAGTTGTTGTTGTTGTTGTTGTGGTTGAGCTGCTTGAAATCTGCAGAAAAACTGCTCGAAAGCCTCCCGTATCAATACGGCCCTTAACCCGTATCGATACGGAACAAACTGTACAGATTCGTAGTCATCTCGTATCGATACAGTGAGCTTATCTCCAGATTTCACTGTTTTGTTCCGAAACCCATTGTTTTGACCCCCAATCACTTTTAACTCGTTCTAAGTACTTCTAAAACACTCCTAAACATTGTTGAACATCCTTGTTGAGCTCTTTGTGCATTCTTGGCACTTCCTTACTTCCGTTCGATATAATTTGTCTTAATTATCGTATGAACATGAAATGGGACGAGACATTATGAAATATGAGACAAGTGAAACTTTGTTGACACAACGCATGAACACACAAGGCCCATCGACGGGTGGGTGCTTGGCAGGGGATATCAGGGTCCCATAAATAGCCTGGCAGGAGCTAATGCTCGTATTGATTATTCAAGGCCCAACCTTCGAGGTGGGTGCTTGGCAGGGGATATCGGGGTCCCATGAATAGCCCGGCAGGAGCTTCGGCTCACGACACGTAATGCGAGACGGTTTGGGTATGCGAGATATGGAAATGGTTAAAGGTTGAGGTGTATTCTAAATCTCTTGGCTTGTTGTCGGATTGTTGAACCGTTTCGATTATCAGTTGCTTGGACTACCCTTTGTTCATGTCGTATCATCGTTCCCGCATTTCTCTTGCATATATTGTCTGCGTAGCATTTCTACTGGGCTAGTGTAGCTCAAGCCTTATTTCTTTTCAGGTACTAACTCTGGACAGTAGCGAGCATGATTGGAGTGCTTGGATGTTGGACACGTTTTGAAAAGCTAACATTGTAGAGTTACTTAGGCATCTTTGTAAATTCCTTTTGAAGATGTATTTGTAACTTATGTGATAACTCAATTGACTATGGGATATTTTATAAACTCTAAACTCTTTGACCTTTGATGTCTAATCCGATTTGGGGCCGTCGTGCCTAAGATGTAATATTTTGAACTCTTGAACTTGGAGTATGGTTATGGGTAATTAATGATATTTTGGTATCGTACGGATTATTGTGAGGTAATTGCTTAAGAAACTCTGTATATTTTACGTTGAAAATGGTGGACGTGACATCAAACGAGCCTAATATTGATGGTGAAATAATGTAAAACGGAAGAGTTCGCGTGTAGTTATTTCATATTCAATATTAGACTCGTTTGATAGGTTTCGTTGAGTAGATTTCAAATATATAAAATTTATTTAAAAAAATACGTGATTTCAACCTATTTATACAGTTTATATACTAAAAAATATGGTTAAAAAATTAAGTGTTCCAAATTTGAATCCGTTTGAACCGGTGGAAAGGTTTTATTTTTTTGATCATTTTATTATAAATGGTCATAATTAAATTTTGACTTTAGGGCTCTCGTTGATTAACCCTAAGAGATATTTGACTCTACGACTTTCTTAGGGTTAATCAACGAGAGCTCTATAGTCAAAAGTTAATTATGACCATTTAGGATAAAATGATTAGAAAATTAAAATCTTTTCACCGATTCAAACGGATTCAAATTTGGAACAATAAATTTTTCAACCTCTTTAGACAGTTTAAGCTACCACAAAAATATAATTTTTCCGTTTTACGTTATTTCACCATCAATATTAGGCTCGTTTGATCGGTTTCGTTGAGTAGATTTCAAAAATATAAAATTTATTTAAAAAAATACGTGAAAAAAAAAGTTAATAACATTTAAAATTTTATAAAAAAAAAAATCAAAAGAGAGAGAGACTGCTGGGAGAGAGAGAGAGAGAGCACGTTGGGGTGGGGGGTAAAAGGGGAAAGTCGTTAGGGGGGGCTGACAGGGGGGGGCGATTAACAGCCCTCAGATAGATTTTGTGTGTACCTGAACTTTCCCAAAATTTTGAATCTTGCGCGTTTGTGAAGATGGAAAAGTAAAGGGTGGGACCCTTTCAACTTTCCACGTAGGATCATTACAAGGGTCGGGTTTCAGGTCGTAGCTGATAGCAAAACAAAAAAACTATGGGTACATATAAACATGTACATATCGTGCACATATGGATTTTTTGGGGCCCATCTCGGGTCCCACAAAAATGATTCGAACTGCCTATTATTTTTAAAATATTTTTTTATGGAACCCCGTAAAAATCCAGCTCAACCCGATATCAGTAAGGATTTTTTCGGAATTTGTAGGGGCGGAACTACCTAACTGCTCAGTTTCGCTCCTACAAATTCAAGAAAAATCCTTACCGATATCGGGTTGAGCTGATTTTTTACAGGGCTCCATAAAAAAATATTTTAAAAATAATGAACAGTTCAAATCATCTCTGTGGGACCCGAGATGGGCCCCACAAATCTCATATGTGCAAGATATGTACGTATGATATGTACCCATAGGAAAATGCAGTTGCACAAAAATCGAGACAATGTCCGAATGGTTGCTATTGGCAAATCGAGGCCCGATTAATGTCATTCTCCTCGTATTGTTGTGAGGATCGTCATGGTGAGGTTCGTATTGCTCGATTACTGTCGGATGATAAGCTGAATGGTGGTACTGTTGTTTTAGTTGTTCGGTTGTGCTAATGAAGTGTTTCGAGTGTTGTGAGTCGTGCCCACGCTGATGCTGATACTGCCATGCTTTGATTGATGGTGTAGTGCTGATGCTTGTGCTGTTGTCAGAGTTGTTGTGCTTTGATTGCTGCTTGAATGCTGATGCTACTACTGAGCCAATGCCGATGCTGATGCGTTCTTGTTCTTGCTCTTGCTAGCATGCTAACGTTGATGTGATTTTTGTGATACTGCCGTTATGCTGCTGAGCTGATGCTGCCGTGCCAAAGCTAATGTTGTGCTGTCGTTGATTGCCAATGCCGTGCTGATGCTAGATTCCAATGTCGTGCCTTTATGATGGTGCTTAGACTGTCTAAGCTATCGGTGCTTACTGATATCGAACCCTGCTTATGTGCATAAAACACGAATTGCACTCCACCCCACTTGCACCAACATGTTTCATTAGATCAACAAAAAACATGTTTTAGCAGAGCAACAGGGTAACACTAGACTTTTCCTAACTACTCTTTCACCCTTTTCACAATAAAAATGTTGTTCCACAAAGCAAAGCATGCCCAGGCTCCCGCTTATATTATTATTTTTTAAATACTTATTTTTCGTTTTATGAGACAGATTATTCTTTAACAATACTTCATATTTAATTCAAAAAATAAGTACTTATTTTAGTTAGTGGAACACGCCTTAAAAGAATCCATTAATTGGCTTAGTTAACCTTGTACTCTTCCAAATGAGTGCTAATAAGAACTGACTACTACTATTTGCTTTTTTATCATCATTGAACTTCTTCTGCTTAAGCTTTTCATGATTAAATTTTAAGTCCTCCCCTTTGCTAACATTATTTTTCCGAATATTACTTTCCCCTCTATAATTTTTCACTCTCTTATTTGAAAATTGTAGAAAGCAGGAAAACAAAACATAGTTTTCTCTCCGCCTTTTGATTTTGTTTTTGTTTTCATCAGGCTCTCCACTCTTGGTTTGATTAGCATTTTTTCGGAAATCTATGCATCTTTTACATATATCAATACATTTTTTAACCCATTAAACCATTGTCCACTGCGCTAAAATTAGCATTTTCCCTATCATTTCGGGCACTGGAAGTAGCAAAAAGTAGAGGGCAAGGAGTAGCAGCAAACCTAATGAATATTTTTGGAAACATCTTCTTCGAACTTTCCAAGCAGGCAAGCAGTCGCAAGGCTTTTCTGCAATAGAAGTAGAAACTTTCCAACGTGGAAAGATAGTGAGAGCTTCCACTGAATTCGGGGTCGGATCCGATCAACGGATCAAGTGGTCTCCGACTAGTTTGGTCAATTTTTTTCATCCGAGCCGTATTTTGGACGGATCAGATTTATTCGGAGTGTTTAAAATATTTTTCAATAAAAATTTACACAAACAAATCTGAACCGTTTAAAGCACTTTTGACGGCTCATAAGAAAAAATTGACCAAACTGGTTCGGAGGAGTCGGGAGGACACTTGGTCTCTGTGTGTGTGTGTTTACACTCAACTAATCTCTCTCTCTCTCTCTCTCTCTCTCTCTCTCTCTCTCTCTCTCTCTCTATATATATATATATGTGTGTGTGTGTATGTATTTACACTCAACTAATCTGTACACTGTATATGAGTACTAGTGTTTTTCCCACGTGCTACACACGTTATTATCGTGCCCGTTGTTGTTATAGTTTATGTAAGCAAGAATTTAACAGCAGAAATGTATACATCAGAAGCCATAGTTTTAGTAAGGAAGACGCTAAACCCAAAAACATACATTAGAAGTGATAGTATTGAAAACAAAGAGATTTGGTATGTTTTCACGAGATTTGGTATGCTGAAGAATAGAGGAACCTAAGATGTATTGTAAGTTTCATCATTAACCGTCCGCAAGTTAATATAAGATGTTAGAGCAAGTTTATCAGATGATCTAAAATGACTATTTTAGCTATTTTACCAAAGGAGGGCAGAAAAAACAGGCTGCAGCAGAAGAGCTAAAACAGGAGGTAAAATAGCTAAGATAAATTGGTTAGGTATTAATACCTAACAACTATTCATCAGGAATCCAATTTATTTGGTTATTTAATTCTCTCTCTCTCTCTTCCTCTCCCTTTCCCCCTCTCTCATATTATAATAATGGGATAAAGGAAAAAGATTGAAAAAATGTGTATTTTAATAGAGAGTAGGTTAAATAGGTAGTGTTGGTGTAGTGTTGAAAGAAATATGAGTAGGTAAATTGAAAAATATGCACTGTTCACAAGTTTTTTTAACTAAGTATTGGTAAACTTGCTTTATCAGCACCTTTAAAGAAGCAAAAAAGCTATTTTAGACAACCAAGGAGGGAAATTTGCCCTTGCAGCAGAAGAGGTAAACCACAGGCTATAATTCCTTTTGCTACAGTCATTAGCTACTTCTACCTCACCACTATTCACACGCTACCAGCCTTTTTTCTTCTCCGGCCCAACCATTGGGCTACAGCTGGTTTTTGGAAAATGATAAAAAATAAAAGGATAAAGGAAAATATTGAAAATATATATATATTTTAATTGATGTTAGGTAAAATAGATAGTGTTGGTGTAGTTGTGAAAGAAAAAGTTGATAGTTAAAATAGAATTATGTACTGTGCACAAGGTAGTATACCTAACTATTGATAAACTTGCTCTTAGGCCATACATGTGGTTTGATAATAACCATAGGTAATATCGCTCTCCTTCAGTTGGTTTGATAATAACCGTAGGTAATTAATACCGCTCTCCTTCAGTAGGCTGCATCTGTTGTAGCAGGGCTTCAAATTTTCTTCTTGGACCTGATTATAATTCCTTGCTTCAGCAGGGCCGGCTCTGAGATTTTTGAGGCTTAAGACGAACGTAGATAATGAGGCCCCTAATAAAATTTACGAAAATAAAATAATAAGTAGATAAATAATTTTTTTCAAAGCCAAATGCATGTATTCGACAAAGGAAAAAATCCATGCAAATACTAATTTCTGATCCTGTTTTTTTTTTCCTTTGATCTCTAATTCATCTCCTTCCATTTTAGTTTGATCTCTAAAATATGCATAAAACTTATCGAGGAACCCACCACATGGGATCATTTTTCAAGGGGCTCTACATGAAGATAGCCGCCCGTGATCTGCATTTTCTTTTTCCATTTTTGTTTCCTCTGATTGAGCAAGTCAGGTTGGGCCCAACTTTTGGGCATGTGTCCCTTAAGTGAAAAATAAGTGGTTTAGGTATTAAAATGGGCCTCTAATGTTGCTATACCTAAAAAGATTGGACATATATTGTCACGCCCCGCCCCGCAAACGGCACCCAAAGTGGGCCCGAGTCAGCGCGGCCACGTGGCATTCCACACAGAAGACCAAACCACACCTTACAACCTGTCAGAAATAAACACCCAGCGGAAGACTTAACACCTCAACATAAAAATGAGTCAACGTGTTGACCAATCAACTACAACCTCGATTACAAAACTTAATAAATTCTATACTTCAACATATCCACCAACGACTTAATTACAACTTATATAAATCAATTCCTTCATTAACTACCTACAACAAGCTCGACCATCACCATCTCCCAAAGCAACACTCGAATACACCTCAAAACGTTGACCGGTAGTGGACCCATTCTAAGCCACCTGCTATCTGGCAATCCAAAAAGGAAAACCAGAGTGTGTGAGACATAGAAGTGCTCGATAAGATATTACAATACCCGAAGGAATATCAACATAAATATGAAACTCCAACGTAACTGAAACACTTGAATGTAAACAATAGTTATATCCAACATGTCCATCAAACAGAGCAATATTATTCAATGCTCAACAAAATGAATATAATCACAACACATGCAGTGACACGTCTGTCACTTCGCATGTACCCAAGAAGAGGTGTCCCACATACCATGCTCCCAACTACCGACAATTAGCCGGCATGGCATACGACATGGTATGCCTCACACGCTAACCTTCGGCGGTTCAAACAACACCCATCAGCATGCAAATTCATTAAACACACATATCACAATCAAACCTCGTGTCCCACACACCATGCTCCCAACTGTCGTCCATTGAACGATATGGCTTACGACATGGTGTGCCTCACACGCACACATCCACAAGATATCAAAGCTAAACAACAATAGCATGATATACAGTCACCACTACACCAATATCTCATTAAAGATAACCATATCAAAAGCTAAACCATGATTAGCAATATGTACACTCACCACCATAGCAATACCTTATTGAACATAAACATGTCAAACACACTCACCTTCGATTCGACTAGAGTATGCCAAACTTACGGTTTTAACACCTCCCATTTGACCAGCTCGCTACCTAATCACAGGCTAACTCATATTAGCATACATCTCCATTGTAATGATCAAACAAATGTATGATAACACCTCATAACATTTTACTAAGCTAACACATACCCAAACGTTAACAAGATCACCAAACGTCCCCTAATCCATTTTACACCCATTTGATATCAAATTATAGAGCTAACAAGGTATTAAACGATATCCAACAAACTTAAACATGTCATCTCAAAGACCTCCAAGGGTCCCCAAGCAAGCATAACGCTTAATCATAACACAACCCAAAAACCGGTAAAGAATCCAATAATTATTCTACCGTATTCTAATCATAACTTCTTTTAGGATTAGAATTAACTCATGAAATCACCACCATTAAAAAGTACATTTTTAGTACATCAATTTCGATATAAAATTTGCCCAGAACGGAGTCCGGATGAAAAAGTTATGCTTGTCCGAAGTTCACCTGTCTGACTGGTACCGGTACCACTCAAAACTTGGTACTGGTACCAACTGGGCAGAACCAAAATCCAGCGATTTGGGTACCGGTACCACTCCAAACTTGGTACTGGTACCACCTGGGTTTTCCACGAAAAATCAGCTTGTTCTTCCTCCGATTTCCAACATTTCCTCCACCCAAATCACATCTAAAACTCATCAAAACCATACCAAATCATGCTCAAACTCATACATAACAAAGAGTTACCTAAGAACATCAAACCCCATGAATCAAACTAAGTTCTACACATTAAATCCAAGGATTCAAAACTAAAAGCATGAGTTCACCAAGAACTCAACCCAAAAACCCAACTCCATCCCAACCGAACTACAAACCCACAAATTCACTACACAAACACGAAATTCAACAAAGACAACATGGAATTCAAGTAAGAGAACAATGAACTTACCAAGTGTGTGCTTCAATCAAAGCAAATAAGGATCACCCATAGCTATTCCCTTTTTCTCCTTCTTCTTCCCCTTCTGCCGTCTCTCTTACTCTCTCTCTCTCTCTCTCTCTCTCTCTCTCTCTCTCTCTCTCTCTCTCTCTCTCTCTCTCTCTCTCTCTCTCTCTCTCTCTCTAACGTAAGAGATAAAAATGAGGGAGAAAATATCTCCCAGGATGTTTATTCGGTCCAAAGGAAAATTATCGCATGCAAGCGAAACCATATACAACTTATACTCCAACCTACAAATCACATACAAGGCCCTCGAGTTTCTACTACATGCAGTTCAACCTCGTAAACATATAATTCAATTTAGAATATGAGTTTAAAACACTAAATGTTCGGGGCGGGTATTACATATATAATGGGTACCCAAAAAAGTAGGAGGCCCTAATTTCTACACATTTTTGGGGGGCTTAAGGCGCCGGCCTCTTGGGCCTTAGCCCAGAGCCGGCCCTGTGCTTCAGTAGCATATGAAGTTTTGTGGGATGGGACATTATTTTTGTAAGGATCTGTGCGAGTTTTTTTGTTGGATGTGTTTGGTGGTATAGCGCTTCCTGACAAATAATTTCGTATTTATTCAAAAAATTATGAATTTTGATCATAATTGCGTACTTTTTCAATTTCTCTCATCGAGAATACAAAATTTTAATTCAATACTTACAAATGTGAATCTTTTTTAACAAAGACAAAATAATAAGCGACTTTGGCTTATTTTTCCAAAATGGGTCTAAGTGTAAGTTGTTACTAAAAATGTAGTAGTTTCAAGCTACTTAATTTTGACTGAATTCATTAGTGCTTGTGTTCAACCATTTCTTCTTCTCTCTCTTTTTTTGGGTACATTTTCCTCCTCCACTACTATCATCCACACCACCACCACTATTATACAATCAATGTCACCACCACCACCACCACCATTCCCACCCCAACCCCAAACTCCAGATTTATTAGGAATATTTATGCACTTATTTTTTATTGGATAAATTTCGTTCATCGGTTCATATATAGACCTGTAGACTGATTTATATATAGGTAGATACTCCCTCCCTCCCTCCCTCTCTCTCTCTCTCTCTCTCTCTCACACACACACACCGCGAAATATACAGAATCTCAAAGTGCCGAAGAACCCAAATCTGGGTAAATCTAGATCCCAAACTCTTTAAAAACACATGAAAATATTGAAGAAGATTGAAAATGGTTCAAAATTATGGAACCCAAAAAGCTCAATCGGTAAAGCATATGAACCGCAAGAAACTTCACTTTCTATCACTCGAGGCTTAACAACCTAAATTCACATGAAATACGAATACTTTCCTATTAAATTAGGTATCGACTTTTTTACTCATGATTGATCAAATGCATGATAATATAATAGAAAACCCATCTAACTTATTCATGGGAATTACTAAGATTAAAACAAAATGAATTGAAAAAAAAGTTAGAGCAACAGTGAACAAAAGGATTTTCCAACACCTAATTGAGGAAAGAAGAGCGGTAAATAAGTGATATCTCTCGTGTAAAAGCAATTCCTTCTGTCTCTCTACTTCCTTCTCTCTTTTGCGATTACCATCAAGACTCCTCCATGACTTCGACTAACTCTTGCTTCTCTATCACCCTGCTTCTCTCACATTCTCCTTCTCGATCTCCCTCCTTCTGTCCATTCCTTGAGTCTATCTCTTTCTCCTTGTCTCTATCACCCTGCCATGGAAACTTAAATATGCATACATTTTTAACAAATATAATTGATTTTAGTAGTCATCGACGATTGTGTCATTCTGGAATTTGTAGACTTAAAAAAAATCTATAACACGCCCAAATGTCCAAGCACAAATTTGATGTGTAGATTTCGATGTTTGATATAAGCTCATTATGGTAAGATTGTTTTTTATAAAGTACAACCTCCTGATTCAAATTAAAATCCAAACACATAGAGGATGTGGATGGAGGCATTGCAAGCGGTGAAGGACATGTTCCCAAGTATGTCCAACAGCGAGCTCATGGCTCGGATGGGCAATTCGGTGGCTGTTTCCCCTCATAAGTCGAGGCAGAGGTTGTTGGAGGAGGGCGTGACAGTGGGCAGATCATGAAGAGCGAGTTCTCCGCTTTACTTAATCATCTTCTGCTACTTAAGCAGAAGCAGCTTCTACTCCTTGACACAATGCGCCAGTTGGAAGTATGTACACTACGTACAGCTCATAATCTTCTATGTTTCATTTTGAACCTCCATTTTTTTTGTTCCCACCATCTTAAGGACAAACTGTTTGTTGGAATCCAATCACGCCAAAGGGAAAAAAAGGACTATCTTAATCCAAAAGAAGACTACAAAGTTGTATTCCATTTGCTGCTGTTTATAGTGAGCAGTTTTCTCTCTTTAGTGAATTGTCGTGGTGCTTCACGTACTTCATTGCACATGTTGTATTTCATTACACATGCTATGTATCTTCGTCTCCGTCCAATAACATGCTGAAAACAATTTTTTTTTTTTGGCGCAAAATAATATGCAAATATGTACTCCTACTTCATTAGAGAGAATTTATTAGTTCCCTCTGCTTGTAAAGAAGAAAAAAAGTCTTTCGAGATAATAATGTATTAAAGAACGAGCCTATGGGGATATTTTGCCGCCAACATCAGTTGGGGTGTTGGGGGTGTTCAATATGCTATTTTTTAACCTTTGTTTTGCAGGTTATTTTTCAGAAAACGATTGGCGAAGATGACGGTATGATCGATACGGTTTCCCTCCGGTGGTGGTGAGGTGGTTGTGGTCCCCATGAATGGGTTACTCTTGGCTGTCTTTGTGTGCCAAATTCCGGCCAGCAACCTTTCCGAGATCTCATTCAAGCGCGGGGCTGGCAGTTTGTCACTTCTGGTTTGTGATGTTGCTGTTGTTGAAGATCGTGAAGATGGAGGGGATTGTCTGGGTTTGTTTGTTGTTGATGGCCGTGGTTTGGCCCTCATGCCCTGTCTGCTCCGGCCTTCACTGTCGTAGGCCGGTTTTCGCCGCCGGTTCTGGGAGAGGCCGGCTTGGCTCAACGGCGAGACTGGGCTCCGGTGGTTTGTGCGGTAGTGGTTGCCGGTGGAGTTAGGGTTTTGAGGGATGGTTTGGGTGAGCCGACCCAGGTTTGGGCCGGATTTAGGTGTTTGGGCTTTTTTTGTTTAATTTGGGTGTTTGGTTGAGCTGTAATGTCTTATCTGTTGTGAACCCTGATAGACCATTGGGTGGTTTGGGCTATGCCCTTGTGATGTACTATCCAACTTTTTGTTGGATCCCCTTCCCGTTTCCCCGTTTTTTAATAAAAATTTATGTTTTGCCGATCAAAAAAAAAAAAAAATTCAGTTGGGGTGCCTATTCTATTGAAATATTGTTGCTAAAAGCTATCCAAAATATAATAAACTCAAAATACATTATCAAGATACATTCTCTGGGTACACGAGGGACACACACAAGACTGCGGAAGTCACTTCCATTCTCAAGATGTTTTGTAACCCTGAAAAACATTTTTGTGATCCCCCCTCATCTGTACAATCCTATAATTCTCAATGGCACAAAGCACTTAAAAAAGCATGAGGAGAGGGGGTTAAAAAAAGGATTTGAACATAACATACTGACATGAGACTATGCTACAAAATGATTTAGGGTTGCTCCTAATGCAGCCTCAAATATAAATTTCAACGTGTAGCAATCCTTTGCACAGTTGAGGTAACTCACTGCCTGTTTGGGAAGCATCCCGAGTTGGGCAGGCATTTTGTCCCCCAACCGCAAGATTTTAATTCTGTTGTTTGGGGACACAAAAAAATGAGTTGAAGACAATTGTAGAGCTGGTTCATTCTGAAACGAACGAGAAGAAACTCCATTAAGAAGTCTGACAAACCCCATGAAACTAAGTTTGCCATCTGATTGTCTTATCCAGTCTTGGAGAACTACATACGGGCTAAGTCCAAGTTCCTGGTCGCAAAAGGAAAATCACAAGCATATCAGAGTTTAGATCCATATGGAGTAAGCCGACCCCAAGTGATTGGGACATAAGGCTCAGTTTGGTTTGGTTTGGTTTGGTTAGATCCATATGGAGTAAAAGACACGAAAATTTGACTCTTCACACATTTGTGTCCCAAGATCTGGATAAAATATGATAAAATCTACAATGTATTCTCTGTTGTCTTCTTCATAGGCCAAAAGTGACTTCAATATACTGTTAATATATATATATACACATATAAGTTCATAATTGTAACTTGTCGTTTAAAACCAATTGGTTTCTATTCAGTTTAACAGCCATGGATTATTCGACAGGACTCAAAATTTAATAATTATGCTACAAAAGATTTCTCCTGGTGGACACCGGCATTCAGCAGTGGATCTTTTCTTGCAGTATCTATAACCAATTTCGTGCTTGCACCCTTATGGAAATCCATTTAAGCATGACCTTATCCGGACAAATGGACAAAAATTTACAGAAAATTCCATGCTTTGATAGCGGAATGAGTAAACATATCCATTTGTTTATTAAAAACCACAAAGAGAGGGAGAAAAGAGCATACCAAGGCTAATTCCTCTATCATAATAGGTCTGTTTCCATCCTTTTCAAAGAGCTCGTAAGCACTACATGCATGTTGCTCCCAACTTTCCATTCCTTCTAGCTGATGCAATGGTTGCAGCACAAAACTCTTCGAAATCCAATTTTCTGTATTGGAGAGTGCTCATCTGCAAAATATACAATATACCATTAATCTCATCTTTTAACTCTTAAGGAACTAAGGAAATTGGCTCGAGAGACCATTACCATGTTTGCATAATCTAAAATCTGTGAATCTTTCATGGCTTCCATGGAGTTCTTTGTCACATCCTGCTAAATTTAACACTGCTTAGAATAACACAGAAAAGTAAAATCATATATAGAAAGAGGAGAGGGGGAAGGAGTGCTTGGAAAGCTAACCGTTTTGAGGTTTTGACAAGAGATATTTCCACTCTTGTTTGGCCCTAAGAGCGTAAACTATTCACGAAGATAAGCTAGCTGAGGCACGGTCAGTGATTTAGCAAGGGCCTGTGATTGTGAAGGTGGAATTTCCTCAATATTACTTGATTGTTCCTAGCGACATGACAAGGAATGAATGCATTAAATTGTATACTATGAATGCATACTGGGCATTGGCGCGTAAAGGTAACTGCACGTTTGGAGACCTTGACATCCATGTGTTGTACTTTGCACGTCTATCTATAGCTTACTGCTTACCACAACTGATTGGGAGAAAGGCTTGTTTTCTTTGAGTTGCATTGCATTGCATTTACAAAAGGCATTTGTCCTCCGATGCCACTACTTCAGATGCTTTCACGAATATTCATATTAATCATGGTAAAAACTGGAAATTGGGACTTCTAATTTGTTTTCTATATGCAGTTACACCTTCTTTTTGTATAATAGAAACAAAAAGAGCATTATGGTTCCACGGTTCTTGATGTAACTGCCTGTAATTAATAACCAACTCATCTTAGGAAACAGTGATAATCAAAATATCCCAGGGGAAGAAATTTGAAGATGGAATTTCTTAAAGAAAACTAAAGTACCAGAAATTGGAAATAACCAGCAATCAACTTTCTTAAAAGAAACAAAAGTTATAAAAACTTGCAGACAGGGATTTGCTAATCAAATTACATATGCAAAGAGTTTGGCAAAAGAATACTTTCACATGTGAATAACAAGAATCGATTTTGAAGTCGCCTATTTCCTGAATATTGAGATATAACCATATGGTGATTCTTTTGAGAAAGGAATAGAAAGAGGAAGAGGTTGCTTAATGAAATAAAACTATAGTACATCTGAAGTTGCCGGATTGCTCTTGTTTCATGCATGAACTGGCATTTACAGGTTGGAACAGCAAATTTCTTGTAGTTTTGAAATTTCTTACAGGGGGAACTAAGACAACGTCTCCGTCTCCATTGCTATTAAAGACACCATCAACTTGAAGTCGCCAAGTGTCTCCTTGAAAAAGGAGCCAAGGTTTCATGCCTGCTGCATGTTCGGCCACCGGCTTCGGTGGGGGGTAAGTGTTGAGATTCTCTATATCTTCTGGAGTTAGTTTGGCGATGAAGTCGGCGAGAATCTGCCCCTTGATTGCTGTCCGTGACTCGAAACGGATGTCAAAGTTTGCTAACTCAACTGCCCACTTGGAGACCCTATTGGAGAGGTCGGCCTTCCGAAAAAGGCTTTTGAGAGGGTGCTCCGTTAAGACAGTGATGGTGTGGGATTGGAAGTAAGGCAAGAGTTTCCTGGCCGCCGGGACGAGAGCAAGTGCTAACTTCTCTCGAGGGAAGATTGCGTGTTTGCGCGGGTAGGAGCATTTTGCTGGTAAAGTAAATTGGCCTATCGTTGGCACCTTCCTACCGAACAAGAGCTGAACTGACCGCATGTGCGGAGATTGCAAGGTATAGGTAGAGAGTTTTGAATTCTTTGGGTTTCACCAGTAGTGGGGATGAGCTCAAATAATCTTTGAGTTCGGCCAATGCTGTGTCGCACTCCGGGGTCCATTCAAAGCTGTGTCGGCTTTTGCCCTTCAATGCGTGAAAAAAGGCATGGCATTTGTCTGAGGACTTGCTGATGAAGCGGTTAAGGGCCGCTGCCATTCTTGTGAGCCTCTGGACTTCTCCGATTGTGCGTGGTGGCCGCAAGTTTGCCACAGCCTTAATTTGGTTAGGGTCGGCTTCGATGCCACGCCTAGTGACTAGGTGACCAAGGAATTTGCTAGCGCTTAAGCTGAATGCACATTTCTCTGGATTCAAGCGGAGCTTGTGGAGTTTGAGGATTTCGAATACTTCGGTTAACTCCTAGAGGTGGTTGTATTCCTTTTGACGACGAGGTCGTCAATGTAAGCTTCCACTGTGTGGCCTATCTGGGCGTGAAGCATCTTGAATATGGCTCGGTTGAAGGTGGCACCTGAGTTCTTGAGCTCAAAAGGCATAACTCGGTAGCAGAAGATGCCGTATGGCGTGATGAAGGTCATTTTTTCCATATCATCTGGGTCCATGGCTATCTGATGGTAGCCACGGTAGGCGTCGAGGAAGCTCAGTCGAGCGTGACCCGCCGTTGCATCTACCAGTTGGTCAATCTTGGGATGTGGGAACCAATCCTTTGGACAAGTATCGTTAAGATTTGTATAATCAACGCAAACTCGCCATTTGTCGTTCTTCTTCTTAACGACCACTGTGTTGGACAGCCAGGTTGGGTATTGAACTTCTTGAATGGCGTTGGCTTTCGACAAGCAGTTGACTTCTTTCACTACGGTGTCGGCGTGCTCGGTCACCGATCGTCGTGCCTTCTGGACGACTGGCTTCGCATCCTTCTTGGTGTTGAGAGAATGACAGATAAAGTTGGGGTCGACCCTGGCATCTCGTTCGGGGTCCATGCAAAAACTTCAATGTTGTCTTTGAGGAACTGAAACATTTTTTCGCGCTCGGCGTCGCTAAGGGAAGAGTCGAGTAAGAAGAAACGAGATCCATCCTCGTTTATTGGCATTGAGACAAGGTCTTCTTCTGCCTTGTCTTCGGTGTTCTGGCCGATGTCTTCGATCACGGCCATGTCTGGGACTTCAACTCATTGCACTTATTTTGCTTTGGTGGAGTTGTGGACAGCGGAGACGTAACATTTCTTGGAGGCTACTTGATCATCTCGCAGATCTTCTTGCTTCCCATTGGCGCCAATGAAGCGGACGACCTAGTGATAAGTCGAAGCGATGGCTTGCATGCCGTGGAGCCAGGTTCGGCCAAGGATTGTGTTGTACGGGCTCGACACATTGACGACGATGAATTCGACAGTCAAAGTTTTTGAGCCGACGACGACAGGAAGGAAGATGCAGCTAAGTGGCCAGACGGGTACTCCATTGAATCCGATGAGTGGTACCTCAGCTGGTTGTAGTGCCGACTCTGGTAGATCAAGCTTTTTGAACAAGTTGTAGTACATGACCTCTGCCAAGCTTCCCTGATCAATGAGGACGCGCTTGACGTCATGGACGCCGATTTGAGCGGTGACCACAAGGGCGTCGGAGTGGGGAGTTTGCACTATTTCAAGGTCGCGCTCGGTAAAGGTTATTGTCCACTTGGGTGCATCTTAAGGTCGTTGTCGCTTTGATCCGCAACCAACTGAGAGTATTTGTTTTGATATGGAGGCGCGATCAAGGTCGGCCTGAAGTGTGGTTTCGGATTCCTTCGTCACTGGCCTGTGGATAACATGTATCAACGGCCACTGTTCATTGGGGTTGGGATTTCCGGTAGGTTGGCAGGCGGATGTTTTGGTTCGATCAATGTACTGGTCGAGGTGACCTTGTGCTGCCAAACGCTCCAGAAGTGCCTTGTACGGTGCGCATGCAGTTGTGTAGTGGCCGAGCTCGTTGTGGTATGAGCATTTCTTCCTTTGGTTCTGATCTGGCTGGTCAGGGTCTGTGCCGAGCTTGCCTGTTGGCCACTCGAACCATGATTGTCTCATGATCTCTTTTAAGAAAGACCAGATGGGCTCTTTGAAGTATGTGGGGTTTCGGTCGCGTAGTCATGTACCTTCGGCGACGTTTCTTTCCTTCCTTGATGTTGTTGACGTGTTTCTTTAGCTGGGACAGTTGAGTGATGATTGGTGCTGGAAGCTGGGGCGCGACCGAGGGAAAGGAGGTAGTTGGGCTCGGGATTCCCTTAGCCGCTCGGTCTGCGTAAACTTCTTAAAAAGCGCAAAATCGCTCCACGACCCGCATCAACTCTCCCATGCCTTGGGGTGGGCGGATGGCAAGTTCGTCCAGGATTTTGCTGCTAGTTTCCAAGCCGTTTTTGAAGGTACCTGCAGCCCAGTACTCGTCGATTCCAGGAATCTCATTGAACAATTGCCAGTAGCGCTCGACGTACTTTCTGAGTGTTTCATTTGGAAGCTTCCTCATCTGGGATAGGGATTCAGGCTCCTTGGCAGTCATGTTGCTTGTGATGAAGCGAGTGTTGAAGACGCGTTCAAGGTCGACCAAGTTCCGTATGGATCCAGCGGGCAATTTGTTGAACCACTGGAGTCCAAGGGAGCCGAGGCTAGATGGGAACGCCTTGCATTTAACCTCATCTTTCAAGGTACAAAGCTCGATGGTTTGGCAGAAGTGGATCAGGTGGGTGTAAGCTTCGCAGGTGGTTGGATCAAACTTGGTAAATTTTGGGAGGTGGAAGTTGGGTTCGGGAGGCGTATTGATGATATGAGATGTGAAGGGCGAGACGCCGAGGTCCTTCAACTGTCGTTCAAAACCTGGGCGCGGCGGTTTGCCATGCCCGTCTATCTTAGTTTGCTTGGAGTCGTGCTCTTTGGACTCTCTTTCTATGGGTTTCTCATGGTCTCAGTGCCGAAGCTTTTCTCTCAAGTCTGTTGCAGTACGGTGAGGGCCATCGACGGACTTCTCTCTGTCACGACGGGTCTTGGTGTTGTTCGGTCCTTCGATACATGTGCCTTTCCCATTCCGTCGAGCTTGATTCTCATTTTCCATGTTTTCTGGTGGGATTTTGCCAAGACGTTCGGAGACATGGCGTCTGGTCTCTATGGAGCCTTGGCTATGGTGGGAAACTGTTGTGCGAGAGAACTCCGCGCGACCAGTCAAGTATGTGCTCGTGAACGACTCGGTGTCCCTGGTTTTGGTTCGCTCATGGTGGCTTCTTGAGCGATGTGTTCCAAATGTTGTAGGTCACTTATAGAGGATTATCTCCCTTGCATCGCCCGTGTCTGGTGTGAAGCCAAGACGGTCTTTGACGGAACCGCGATGGCCGGTTTCGTGGGGACACTCTTAAGGTGGAGACGGAGGTGGTGGAAGAGGCGGTGTTTGCATTCGTCGCCTCCCGCCTCCAGCAGATCTGGATGTAGTAGGAGCAGCGTCTTGCTGCATGTGTTGTTTCATTTGGGCCACCTCAGCCCTTAGCGCCACCAGTTCATTATCTCTCTCATCGTTGCGACACTACAAGAAGCGGATGTAGGCCGCCGTCACATCGGCCATGGCTGGGGCGAGTCCAGAGCTAGGGGGAAGGGAGATGGACATGTGCCTCTCTGTTGGTGACAGAAAAACTACGTTTCCGCTGGCGTCTTTGGCCCCTGAGATGGTACATCCGTCAGATCTCCGCCCATGGTGGTTGAATTGATGGTTGTTTTTGGGAGGAGGAAGGTGGTTTGAAGGGAGTTTGAGCCGTTTGAATCAGAAGCGTTTCGCGTCGGGTTCACCAATTGTGTGGCCCGTGATCCTCGATCTGAGTCCTTCCTCCGTTGGTTGGGGGGTTGCCTAGCCTTCTCACCCTAACCTGCACAGGGAACGCACGACTAAGACCTAGCCGGGGTTACCCGGCCAGGCCCTCCGGCGAGAGGATGGGAATGTGCAGAGAGTAAAGTAAGAGACTAGGGTTTGAGTATAGGAGTGTGTGTACCTCTTAGGGTTGTGATCCTTTGATATTTATAGGGTCTCATTGACTTGCTCTCCAAGTACAGGCATGTGCTTCGCACTAGCCGAGTGATGTCGTTGTGACGTCACGGAATAGATTTGGTAACCTTTTTGGGTGCGAGCTGGCACCCCCCATGTGCTCCCATCATGATCTTCAGGTGTAACCGCCTTAGCACGTGGGAGAGCACGTGCCCTAGTGACTGGCCGATCCCCACACTTGGCCGAGCCTAGTGGGCGACTCATGAGGAGAACCCATTGACGACGCTACCTCCCTAAAGGTAGCCGAGCCTGAATGACACTTCCCTGGCGCCGGACACAGGATAAGCGTAACACGATCGACCGCGTGGCCTCGGCGCGAGCCGAGCTGCCTCTTCTAAGCGTGGCCGAACCCGGAAGACATCTCACCGGGTTGGCCAATGATTTGGAGGAAATGTTGTCCATTCCCGAACCTCAGTTATAGCTGAACTCAGAGTTCCGTACGGCCATCATTCTTGATCGCAACCTGTCCCAGCCTACTTGTCAGTGGGCTCGGACCGTTTGGTTCGGTCTACAACACTGTAAGTAACTGGATCTTGACCCAGAAAAAGTTAATGTCAATGGCGGTGCGATGGCTCTTGGTCATCCTTTGGGTGCTACAGGTAATTATAGTAAGATCGCATTCAAAAAGCTATGTTTGTTTACAACATGGCTTTAGGAAATGTCTATCTCATCCGTGCACGTCCTTTAAATTGAGCTGAATACCTAAGTGCTCAATGCTCAATTTTGGGCGTAATAAAGATTGGCATTTGATATGTTCAGACATGCAGCCAAGATAGGCTCTCTCTCTCATTTTTCTACATTAACTTTTGGGCCTATATCAACCAACTTCTATTACAATTATTTGCATTTTCTTGTGTAATCTTCTGCGAATGGAGCTGCAAATGAAGTAGTGGAATGATGTTTGAACATTTGTTGTATTCTTTATGCTGGGCTCCAAAAAAATTATATGATGATTTTTGAAGAACTATTATGCTGGATTCTACCATCTGAGAGACTTTTTTTGGGAGGGCATTGCTACAGCTTACCTTCTGTTTCAGGTGCCCGGTGTGTTGCGACTTTACTGCATGAGATGAAGCACCGCAGAAAGGACTGTTGTTTTGGTGTAGTTTCCATGTGCAGAGATATCTACCTTTTCCTCGCACCATTTTCGTTGTTTTCTTCCTCAGTGACAAGATTTGTCCTAAATGTATTTGCATCATGGCCTACAGGCTCAGGCATGGGGGCCGCAGCTGTTTTTGAACGAGGTGACTGTGCCGATGACCTGTGCAATGCTCGAACAGTCAGAGATAACAACCTTTTATCAATGGATGCCCTTTAGGTTTTTTGTTCAGTTAAACAGATGGACATGGACGTCAAAATCATCATTCATGGTGTTAATGGTTAATAAAGCAATCTACAAAAGGTACACAGTGTACGTTCAACCTCATGGTCGGATCCTAGATCACGCGAGACGAATTCTGAAGCTACCGAACGAAGATCAGCGCATTCAACAAATGTCTAACCATTTGATGTGTACTAGATTTTCCAGAAAAGTCTTGGAAATACATTAAGTTGGTAAAATCGCACAGGAGATCACTTCCGTTGGATTAACAATTTGGTTTGTATCCAAATCCACCTAACAGTCCATTAAAACTGGTACTAGATCCGCTCAAAATAATGCACGTTGATCTTTAGTCTTAGAACCTCTTCGGGTGGCTGTAAATTACTCCTAGGACCTTTATACCACAATTGGAACTTCGGAAATCGCTCTGCAATAATTTCTCTGTTGGCTCTCTCGAATTGAATTCTTAGCTCCGTCCCTGTAAGAGAATTTGAGGTGGGCGTCGGCATAATGGTTTCCTAGCAACAACCATACAAATTAAATTATTGGGTAAATTATAGTTAACCCCCTCAAACTATGCTTCGGAGACACTTCACCCCCTTAAACTTTTATTTTTGGCACTTAACCACCTCAAACTAACGGAAATGCAACTTCTGTTACCATTCTGTTACGAATTGGATGGAAAATGGCAAATGCCCTCTCAACCGAAAAAATGAGACCTTGTTGCCCTTTTCTATTCTCTACATCTACATATACGTATATTACCAAACCAAAGCCAGAAACAAAAACAAAAGCCAAAATCAGTAAAGTCACACCCATCACAAAGACACAAAACCCCTCCGATTACCTATATCCCCAATCTATACATATGTCGGGCATTATGCATTTGTATCAAAGAAAATGCAGAAGAGAAATTGCATGAACTTCAGATTTACTATCTAAACAAGTGAAGCCACATCTGCTGATCTGCATAAATAAATCATACATTTGTCAATGTAAATATACCCATTTGCATCACAAGACAATGCATGAATTTCAATTGACCATCTAATCTGATCATCTAAACAAACGAAAACCCAGCCACATAAACAATTTGTCAACAAACCAATGGCTGCGTGTACTGCTCGGACTGCAAGCGCGCGACTGCAAGCGTGCGACGGAGGTGGTGTTCAACCACTCGACCGGTGACACCGTGTGCTCGGAGTGTGGCCTAGTCCTTCCTGGAGTCCCACTCGATCAAGTCACTCGGAATCGGATCGGATTTGAACCCACTGGTCCTCTGGCTCTGTACGTCTGTCCAATCCAGCGGGGCGGTTCACCGTCGAGCTTGACTCGTTAATCGACTGGTTTTCTTCATCGGAGACGTCAGCTCCGGCAACCTCAGCTCCGGCACGCTTGCATCATCGTTTTGGTCATTTTCTGTTTTCTAGATCTGGTTCTTCGTCGTTGTTTGCGATCTCCTTCAAGCTCCGTTCGCGTCCTTCCTCTAAGCTCTTCACCTTCAGTTGTAACAATAGTCCTTTTTTGGGCGCTCAGAAAATGTGGGGAAGGGGAGGAAATTCAAAGCGGTAGAGGAATGCTTTGGCAAAAAAATGGGTTTTGATCCTTTTGTAAGCGTTTTTCAAAAGAGGGCAAAACCGTAACTTACATCCTCTCCGTTACCTCTCCGTTACGGAAGTTAGCTAGTTCTATATTTCCGTTAGTTTGAGGTGGTTAAGTGCTAAAAATAAAAGTTTGAGGGGGTAAAGTGTCTCCGGGGCATAGTTTGAGGGGGTAAACTATAATTTCCCCTTAATTATTTGTTTCGATGAGAAAAATATCCGTAAAGTATTAAAATATGGAGAATAAATCTTTTACATCGCGCCACGTTGCAAAACAGTGGTCTCAATCAATAGAACATGGCGACGTGGCGCAATATAATTGATTTGGAGGAAATAAATGTTTACACCGGCGGTGTAAAGAATTTAATCTCTAAAATATGAATCTAAATTGTAAAAATAACACACAAGAAGAACAAATGACATCTTTTTAAAAATCTGATAATGATTTTTGTGTTAGGTTCTGATCACCAAGACGAATGGTTAAACTAAAAAAAATTAAACATAAACCAATAAAGAACGATTAGAAATAGGTATTACCAGTGCATGCTTTGGAACAGATATTTGTTAAGTCGTGCCAATTCTGTCAATGAATGCATGAACCGTTTTTTCATTTGTCTTCAATTTCAAAAAAAAAAACTTCTCCGATACAAGTCTTAAAGCAGTTCAAAAAACGTTATTTATAACTAATTAAACGGATTTGGGGTTTTTATTGTTGTTTTTATTATGATTTTACTTTTTAGTGAATCGTTTAATGAAGTTAATGGTTTTCTTATTGGCCGCTGATTTTGCCACTCCCTTTTTTGTTAATGTCACTCCACTGCAAAAATACACTTGCAGTGGAGTGACGTTAACAAAAAAGGGAGTGGCAAAATCATTTCCCTTCTTATTTTTCCATCTTATAACCCAATAATAGAGGCCAAGGGCAACATCATAAAAAACTAACGCATAATTCATTTTCATCATTATCTATCAAACACTATACTGTTTCAAAATACATTCTTCAGATATCTCCCAAACACGGATTCGGAAACCATGTAGTGCACCGTTCACTAAAGGGCGTGTAGTGCAGATCACAGCTGTCCAAGAGTGTTTTGGACGATCCAGATTTAAATAAAACTTTTCTGGGGAAAAGTTTAGCTCTTTCCCGGAAAAGTTTCATTTTAAATCTAGACCGTTGAAAGCTCGTTTGGACGGTTGTGATCTACTCTACAAAGCACCTTGCAGGCAAGATCCTTGGACCCCAAACACTACTACCATACCCTCTGATCATAATTCGTAAAGCTAAAAAGGCAAAAAGCTAAAAATGAAAAACCAAAAAGTAAGCTCTCAAACACTTCCTGTTACTAGGGTTACTAGTACAAAGCATCATATGTGATGTAGAACTAGGGGTGAGCAAAAAATCCGTCAAACCGCGTATTCAGTCCAAATCAATTCAAACCGAATGATTTGGTTTGATTTTTTAGTAGTGTGGTTTGGTTCCGGTTTTAAAAAATTAAAAACCGCGTTAAATGGTTTGGTCTGTGGATTTATGTTAATAGTTTCGATTCCAAACCGTATATATGTACTAATTAAAGTCAACTAATTTTCTAAATTAATAATCCATTCAATCCACCATTCTATTCAGTATTCATTTACTGCCAAACTTATTTAGCATAAACTTCTACATATCACAACCCATTTCTATAATTTTGGTACACCAAAAGCAAATGGTATATAAATATATAATGCTCCGATCCTTTCAATGAATAGTGATTCCATGGCTCAATTAATTCCTAAATTTTCCTACATTTCTATAAATAAAAATCAATTCTTAGTTTTCTCCGCAATTTTGAGTACTTTAGATAGTTTATGAAGATGATATATGAGTTTCAAGTAAACCGTGGTTCGAACCCGAACCCGAACCGTAGCCTAATGGTTTGGATTGGTTTGGTTCTATACTTTTTGTGGGTTGGTTTGGTTCTCCAAATTCATAATCCGTAGGTAGTGGTTTAGTTCTTGGTTTACTATAAAATCGAACCAATCCGGTTCATACTCACTCCTATGTAGAACTCGTAGAGCCCCAATTTCATGAGTAATTGGACCGGTCAAAGCCTCAGAAACCTAAACTCCCGATTTGGCAAATTTTGGACGAGCTCGAATTGGGCCAAAACTTGGTGGACTGACTTATTTTCGCGTTGGGATAAATTTTGGACAACCTCGGATTGGACCCAAACTTGGTGGGATGACTTATTTTCACATTATGGTCAAGACTCATGACCTTAGATGGTGGATTTCGGCCTAGTTCATCCGAGGCCTTCAATTTGATAATTTTGCCATTTTAGGAAAATTTTCGTTCGTTAATAATTCTTAGACTATAATTCCGTTTTCGTTGATTCTTTTTGGAAAAGACTTATTTTTCTTTTCTTTTTCTAATGGAAAATTTATAGAAATGATCCTCCTAGTTTCATGCGAGTCTCATTTTCGTCCTCCAAGTATCAATTGTAATTCTTTTGACCTTCAAGTTTGGTTTTCGTACCAAATCGGTCCAATTGATAACTTCTATCAGACAAATTGGACGGAAAAAATTAGATTGATCGCAGTTTGGACGTTGCAGTTCGTACCAAGTTGGTCCAATTGATAACGTCTGCCCTCAATCTGATTTTTTCTGTCCAGTTTGGCTGACAAATGTTATCAATTGGACCAACTTGGTACGAAAACCAAACTTGAAGGTCAAAAGAGTTGCAATTGATACTTGAAGGACGAAAATGAGACTCGGATGAAACTAGGAGGACCATTTCTATAAATTTTCCTTTTCTAATTTTATTATTTTTCTCAATTTTTGGAAAAATTCATTTTTAAGTTAGGGTTTTATTAGTTTAGGGTTAAGCAATTTTTATTTTATTTTATGAAAGGCCTTTAACCTCGTTATCTAAACAACTTTTATTCAATAGTATTTAGACTTTGTCTTTCACTCTTGTGGACTCGAGTTTATCGCTCGTAACTAATCTCATTATGAAGGGAAAAATTTAAAATACCTCTCAACCTTTACTCTAAATTTCAATTAGACTCCCAAACTTTCAAAAAAATCAATTTTACTCCTAACGTTATCTTCTATTTATCAAAACGACCTCTTACGTCCAAATGACTAACGGATTTTGTTAAAGGCCCCGTTAAATAGCATCCCGATCGAATTTCGATAATCCGAGCCGCTCAATGTTATCAAAATGTGATTTTAATGGTACTAGCAAGAAATTAGCAAAAAAATAATCGATAAGGGCTTCATCTGAGCAGTTTTTTTTAATGAAACAGGTCAATAAAAAACTGCTCGAGTGAAGCCCTTTTCGGTCATTTTTTTTGCTAATTTCTCCTAGGTAATCACGTTCTGAACACATTGAACTGCTCGAATCATCAAAATTCGATCGAAAAGGGGAGGTGCGGACCAATTCGGATTTTGTTCAAGTTAGGGCGTCCGGATTTTGCTTCGGTCCGCACCTCCCCATTCCTGATTGAATTTCGATGATTCTAGCCGCTCAATGTGTTCAGAATGTGATTTTAAGGGTACCCTTGAGAAATCAGGAAAAAAAAAAAGACCAAGAAGGGCTTGATTTGAGCAGTTTTTTTTATTGAAAAGTTCAATAAAAAACTGTTCGGATGAAACCTTTTCCGGTATTTTTTTTGCTGATTTCTCATAAGTACTCTTAAAATCACATTCTGAATATATTGAACGGCTCGGATCATTGAAATTCGATCGGAAAAGGGGAGGTGCGGACAGATCCGAATTTTGTTCAAGTCAGGGCGTTCGGATTTTGCCGCACCTCCCCTTTTCTGATCAACTTTCAATGATCCGAGTCGTTCATTGTGTTCAAAACGTGATTTTAACGGTACTCGGGAGAAATCAGCAAGAAAATTGACAGAAAAGGGCTTCATCCGAAAAGTTTTTTTATTGAACTGTTCAATAAAAACTGCTCAAATCAAGCCCTTCCCGGTCTTTTTTTTTAATTTCTCGAGGGTACTTATAAAATCACGTTCTGAACACATTGAGCGGCTCGGATCATCGAAATTCGATCGGGACACTATTTAACGAAGCCTTTAACGAAATCCGTTAGTCATTTGGACGGAAGGGATTGTTCTAATTAACGGAAGATAACGTTGGGAGTAGAATTAATTTTTTTGAAAGTTTGGGAGTCTAACTGAACTTAAAGTAAAAGTTAGGGGTATTTTGAAATTTTCCCCATTATGAATTCCGTCAATATTTTGAGGTGTTTTGCTTTTGTAAGTGGAGTATCTCCCTACATAGAACTACAAGAAAAACAGATGAGTGCGATTATTCGCAGCCCCGTATTTTTTTCTTTAGCCCGTTAAAAATTTGGGGGAATCACTGATCAGTGGGGAAAGGGGCAAAAAATGCCCAATACATGGTGTACTTTTTTGGAATTCTAAAGTTATGAGAAGGAGACAATTAATTGCCAATACATGGACTTTCTAACTTATAAGGACAAAAACACCCCTTCTCTGTCAGACTGGCCTTACTGCACCAGCAACTCCTACCCACGACCAGAACGACAACGTTTTGGTTTAAAAAAAAAATCTTTACCATCAATTTGCAATCCTATGGAGCAGAAACGTGATTATGAGAGTTCTAGAGACAAAATTTGATTATGTCTCTTTAGAATAATATGATCAGAATAACAAGATCTTCACACCCGTTCAAACGGAGTGAAAATTTGAGCACTTAATTTTTTTGAGACCGTTTATATATTACTCCCTCCGTCCCTTTTTAAATATCCTACTTCGTAACTCCAACTTATTAAAAAGACATCATCATTATACTTTTCACATCAACTTTTTCCTCCACTTTCTCTACTTACCCATCATCATTACACTTTTACTCACTAACTTTTCAAAATGGAATCTACTTTTAGGGACAAAATAGACAATTCACCAACTTTTACCTACTAACTTTACAAAATGGACACTTATTAAGGGACAGCCCAAAATGGAATACTGGACTGTAATAAAGGGACGGAGGGAGTAAAAAATATGGTTAAAAAATTAAGTGCTCCAATTTTTAATTCGTTTGAACGGGTGTGGAGATCTTATTATTCTGATCATATTATTCTAAAGAAACATAATCAAATTTTGTCTCTAGAGCTCTCATAATCACGTTTCTACTCCATAGGATTGCAAATTGATGGTAATGATTTTTTTTTAAACCAAAACGCTGCTGTTTTAGTCGTGTGAGTAGGGGCTACTGTGCCATGGAGCCCCCGGGTACCAATTTATTTGGATTGAAGGAGCAACTTATTTTTATACAACGAGCAATTTATTTTTATACAACGAGCAACTTATTTTCATACAACGAGCAACTTATTTATGAGCAACTTATTTTCATGCAACTTATTTCTAGCGGCGGCTGCCGGTGCCCTCGTTGAAGATGGAGGGGTTGATTTGGGGGGCGACGGCGTCATTTGGGCGGCGGAGGTCGAGGGCGAACTCGGAACATAGGGCGGAAGTCAAACCAGAACTTCCCAAGACTTCCCAGATCTCGCCTCTCAGGTTGAGATTCCCATGGACTTCCCAATTCTCTCCAATGAAACCCCAAACTCAAATCTAGAAAGGTGGAAAATCAGTCGATTTTAACAGTTTGGGGCATCCATTCTTTCATAGAGAGCAACAAATTTTTTTACAAGGAGTAACATTAGGTAACTTAAAGAGCAACTATTTTATTTTCAGCAAAAAAACATGTTACATGAGTTGAACAACAACCACATGTCATACAGATCAACACACCTTTATAAAGGGACAGTCATTCAGTGAGTTAAAATATAGGTCACTGCTCTTAACAGTCTAGAGCATCCATTCTTACATAGGGAGCAACAAAATTTCTTACAAGGAGTAACATTAGCTAACTTAAAGAGCAACTATTTTATTTTCAGCAAAAAAACATGTTACATGAGTTGAACAAGAACCACATGTCATACAGATCAACACACCTTTGTAAATGGATAGCCATTCAGTGAGTTAAAATATAGGTCACTGCCCTTAACAGTCTAGAGCATCCATTCTTACATAGGGAGCAAAAAAATTTCTTACAAGGAGTAACATTAGGCAACTTAAAGTGCAACTATTTTATTTTAAGCAAAAAAATATGTTACATGAGTTGAACAAGAACCACATGTCATACAGATCAACACACATTTGTAAAGGGACAGCCATTCAGTGAGTTAAAATATAGGTCACCCTTAACAGTCTAGAGCATCCATTCTTACATAGGGAGCAACAAAATATCTTACGAGGAGTAACATTAGGTAACTTAAAGAGCAACTATTTTATTTTCAGCAAAAAAACATGTTACATGAGTTGAACAAGAATCACATTTCATACAGAGCAACTTAAGGGCAACTTAGATTCATATACCGGGCAACTTAGGTTAATACACGGGGCAATTAGGTTCATATACGGAGTAACTTAAGG
Organism: Rhododendron griersonianum; assembly: GCA_018127125.1. Classification (NCBI taxonomy): domain Eukaryota; kingdom Viridiplantae; phylum Streptophyta; class Magnoliopsida; order Ericales; family Ericaceae; genus Rhododendron; species Rhododendron griersonianum. The sequence continues at coordinate 5,628,001 of CM030800.1, read as the reverse complement.
GGCAACTTAAGGTTCATGCACGGAGCAACTTAAGGGCAACTTAGATTCATACACGGGACAACTTAAGTTATAACGGAGCAACTTAGGGGACAACTCAGTCACTGAATGAATTTCTCTAGGCCAACACCCAATAAACTTGAAATTCAGGGGACAACTCAGTCACTAAATGAATTCCTCTAGGCCAACACCCAATAAACTTGAAATTCAAAATTTTGACCCAAAATTTGGAAATTCACTGGATGACTCCGCCCGATTTAGTTCGACTCCGTCGATGCCGATGCCTATTTAATGGCGTGGGCACTTGTGGGTATAATAGAGAGAGGGTCCTGTTTAACGGAGTCGGCGATTTCGGGGCCGATTCCGTCGCCGGGAAAGAGAGTGGCTCGGATGAGATTGGAGTCGGAGGAGGAGAGGCTCCGATCGAAAACCCAAGAAGCTGCTGGTGAAGAAGAACTAATACATTTGAGGCCCGTCAACAGTAAAGGCCCGTTTGGACCCACCCTGGGCCCGGACTGATACGAGCCTCGAGCTCAGAGGGTCGTTGGTAAAGGGCAGGTTAGGCGAGGGCTGGTGGGATCGATGAGGGGATGAGCGGTTCAGTGGGAGGGAAGAATGGGAGAGAGAGGGAGAGAGAGAAGCTGTTTGCTGCCATTACCAGAGAGAGAGAGAGAGAGAGAGAGAGAAGCAGCAGCGTTGGCTGGGGAATGGGAAAAGAGAAAAGGTAAAAACTGATTTTTAGGATTTTAAATATGTGGGGATATATTAGTCTTTTTGTGTGGCCCATTCCATGTATTAAGAATTATTTTTATCCTTTTCACGTCTAGATGAATTCTATGAAAACTAGTCCATGACATGGGAATAATTTGCCCCAAGGGCCACTGAACACCAATTTCCCCTAAAAATTTTCAACTACCGAAATATATTTCGACAGTTAGTTATCGAAATTGAGATACATTTTTGACAGTTAGTTACCGAAATTGAGATACATTTTCAACTTCCAATTACCGAAATATATGTTTCTTGTGCATTTCCGACATATAGTTACCGAAACATAATCTTATTTTCAACAGCTATTTACCGAAATGTATGTTCGGCAGTTGTTTACCGAAAGTTAAACATATTTTCGACATTTAGTTACCGAAATATAATTTTCGAAATTTTTTAACGGGTTATGAGAGAAAATACGAGGCTGCGAATAATCGCCCCGAACAGATTTGAGAAGGGTATGGAAGAAAAGGGTTGAAATTATACTTCTCCATATTTTGGTCAAAAGTGTAATAATTGTGTTCTATTAAATAGTTGAAGACGTAAAAAATTAGAAACGGAAGGAGTATAAATTTAGAAGAGGGGTTTCGCTGTGGGTGCACATTACTAGGGCTACAACATACAAAGCATATCATATGAAAGAGGGGTTTCGCTTCTGTAAGTATCTCCCTACAGAGAACTACAAGTACATTATGTGTAGGCATCTGATCTCAGTCTGGCCGTCCCGTCGTCTCTTTCATTCCAAGATTTTGGCTACTTCTTCTCCGATCGCTAATCCTCTCTTTTGTAATAAGTTTAATAAGTCAATCCACAGCGATTCCAAGAAATCCGTACGGTTGCCGTCCGTTGTTTCTCCTTCTTCTTCTTCTGCCTCCAAACTCCACACAAGTTTTCAATCTTTCCTCTCAATTTCATCATCGTATGATGATCGGGTCAACCATTGTGCTCTACTACGTAAATGTACTAGTAGTACCGTTATTAGGTCTTTCTCCTCTCGCGCCTATGTCAGGGACATTGTGAAGAAACCGGTAGTCTGTGATAAAGATCATGAAGAAGAAGAACCTGATGATGGTGATTTTGAAGAATGCGGCCGGGAGGAGGATATGGTGAGTTTGATTAATAATTAATTATCCGCGCTCTCTAATGGTGAAAAAGAAAGAAAGAATCGAGATGAAATAAAAAATGAATCTTTATTGGTCTATTTTTTGTTAAAATATTATATACAATGTAGAATATTTTCTTCTTTCTTTTTCTAGCCAAACATCAAAAATTAAATAAAATATTTCAGCTATTAAAAAGAATTTACTTGCAGCCATGCCGATTAAGGTTGGTTATGCAAAAAGAAAGAGCAGGAGTGAGTAGAAATGGTACCTATATCATTTCTCAAGAGGAAAGCAAAAGCAAAAAACATAAACGAGTAATTCTTTTTTCTCGGACTAAATTTTTAAAAGGTAATGCATTATCTAAGATTTCTTCTTAGATAAGATAGCCGTTTCATTGGAAGTTATATTGTTTACCCATTTCGGTGATCATTCGGAACACCACAAAAGTAAGGGTATGCTAATTATTGGATTCTTTTTCCAGCCACAATGTGATGCAGTTGTCGCGGTTCAGTGTACTGTTGCGGAAGCGGATGTGTTTTCCCCGTGGAGAAGGAAACAAGGTCCGTCTTTTGGTACTGGATTAATCTTGAGTGGGAGAAGAGTGTTAACTACTGCTCATTCAGTGGATCAATACACTCAATTGGAAGTCGGGAAAGAGGTCTGGGGTCCAAGGTATACAGCTACAATGCTTGCTGTAGCACCTGAGTGTGATCTTGGTATGATTTACATTCCTTTCTCTCTGCATCATTTGATGCACTACTTTTTGTATCGCTAAATTTGGCAAAAAATATGAGATTTAGGCGAATAGTACTTCCTTTTTTACATAGAAGTGTTAAAGAAATCCAATTTGACTTTTCTAGCCCTTGATTAGATGCTCTGCTTTTACAATAACGATCTGCTTTGCACTTATATACCACTGTGTTTTAAATATCCCTATTGGAAAGGTAATATGAACAACTGGGTTAGTGCTGCTTTGTGTAGTAGCTGGGACATTAGAGGGTGAATTTTTCCTAACATAGGGATTTGATTATGTATCTCCAGCTACGGGCATTCTTGAGTAGTTTGTTCTTATTTGTATTTGATTTGATTTGTGGTCATATGTCGGGCTTTCTTAGTTCTTACATGTTTGATTCTCGAGTTTAAACAAATCTTTATTTTTTTATTTTTGTAGAATTTAGGTGAACGGTCAAATAATCTATTTGGTAGCGTTTGTTTTTGATGTTTTCGTTTGGATTGCTAGAGATCTTGCTCAATTCAAGATAACATATCTCAATGTTTGCATGCATAGTGGTTAAAAACATACCGTACAAGATATTTATCATACGATTCATATAGTCTCCTTCGAAAAATAATACGTTTCCCACTCCGTATCCTTTTTGTATGGAAATCCTAAAATATATATGTGTGTCCCCATTCAGTACGTATTCTATGATTACTTATTGGAAAAAAGTTGGACCTTATTTTTAGAGCAGAATCCCAAACGCATTATTCAAACTTGTTTAAACTTTGATGTAATTATAGCCACGTGCAATTAATTTCAAAGAAACCAACCTCGATATAGGGCTTGAGTAGAAGAAAGAACCATTATTAGATCGTGTTTTGTCTGAATCATATAAGGGCTATCATTTTCTTTCCGTGACTAAGGCAGTAGGAAGCCTGGATGTGATAGATCCCACTTCAGGGAGTTAAAGTTTTGCATCTTAAATACTTTTTTTTTTTATGAATATATGTGCATAGTTTGTTGGTGTTATTAGGTACGATACGCGTTACATATCCCAATAGGAATTATAAAATGAAATTTTTTTGATACACATACGTATCTATGTAACGTATCCCGATTTGGAAACACGAAATTGCAGCAACTAAGGCCTGGTTTGTCAAAAAAGAAGCAACATGGACTTTTGATCAATTTTTCGATAAAAACAATTGGGTGATATTATATGTGGTGATTTGCATGCAGCAATTCTAACGGTCCATGATGATGAATTCTGGAATCAAGTTAAGCCAGTGGAGTTCGGGGATATGCCATCACCAGGAGATAAAGTGATCATAGATCGCCGTCGGAAAGATGATGCGATGCCTTTGGTGACTGCTTGTGTATTGGGATCGGGCATGACACGCTATTCATTTTGGGGCACCAAACTTCTGGCTTTTCGGGTATGTTGAAGGGAAAATTTCTGTGAAATATTGTTCTTAGTACTACAAATCATATGATTGAGTCCCTCTTCTTTTTTAGGAGTTTAATTTTAGAAATCTCCATATTACTCAAGAAAACCTCCAATTGTTATATAATTATTATTATACTCCAGTTCGCAGATAGATTGTGTCGTCTTTGTTGTAAATTTTTGAAATAGCGTCATGGTGTAGAGTAGTTGCTTAATGTCTCAAATACTTTTCTCACCCTATTTTCTCATAACTATGAAATTGCAAAATGTGGGTACATCATCAAAGATGCAGAAACAATGGAGTTAATGAAATTTTAGTTGATAGTTAAGCTGGTTCGAGAATGACAGCGAAGGTATACCAGACTTACCAGTTGTTTAGCCTTACCTCTTAAGAAGGAAATAAAACTTCATGCTAAAATATGGGTATAGCAATAAGCAATACATACAGCAAACTATTGGAAAACTCTAATGTAGAACTATCATTATGCATATTTTGCGGAGAAGAAATTGCATATTATTACGTTGGTTTAGGTTGGACACAGAGGAAACTAATGGATTGTGGTCCTATCACGTCCAACTGTTTATTGATATGACTTACACTGCAGCTAAGCTGATAAGCACAAACACTTAAAAGATGGTAGTGTGTCTTTGTCCGACACATGTCGAACACCGACACTCCTCGTACACTTCTGGACACACGTTCAATACGTTTTTTTTTCATGTCCACAATTATGGAATAAAAATCTTAATTCAAATACATTCAGCACTGTTTCTACAATGTGTCCTGCAAGCTGTCCTGCAACGTGTCTGACACTTCTATGATGCGAATGACTAAGAAATAAGTGAGACCAGCACTTCTGTTTCGAATCCACCACCACTGCATAAACACGTTAGGTATAAACCTAGTTTACTATTCCAATCAATTAAGATTACTGCGAGGGCTTGCAATCCCCATCAATAATCACCGGGGGGATTATTGGGACTCATCACTCGTGTATTTGTATAGACTATCTTAGGCTTGGCAAGAATCGTCTTGTCGGCATGACTGGTCTATCCTAGCATAATCTATCTCAATCACCCGAATCACAATCTAAGAAAACCATTGCATGAGTATACTTCATAGCGCAAATACTCATGCAAGAACATAGTTACTTGAATGGTTGCTTCATCTACACCCTAGAGATTGGTTTAGCCACTCATGATGAGATGAGTCTTTGAAACTTCTCTCCCTCTATTCCTTACCCCAAATAATGAATGTGGTTATGTATTTATAAGAATAGGAGACTTCTTTCCAAAGATGCTAGGGTTTCAAGATATAATAGAGAAATTCGTGTAGAATTATTTCCAGCTCTTTAGGGTCATTTTGTGAGCCTGTTTTGACCTAGTCAAAATTGGGAAATTACTATTTCACGCAAAGTTGTAGCTCTTTAAATTAGCTTTCCAACCCAATTTGAATTGCCTCAAATGAATAAACCAATGTAAATTTATGGTCAAAATACCGAAAGTTGTCCTGATTCACTTCCAACTTGGGATTCAATCAAACTCTTGCTTTTTCTTTCCAAATTCGATAGGTGCATATTTTGTTGAATAATTCTGAATATCCATGACTTCTAAACCTTCTAGGATTTTTTTTTATTCTTCACTTGGACTTTACCAAGTTGCAACCCGGTCCGTCTATGTGTCCTTAAATCTCTAAATTAAAGTCCAATTCAGGCAAACGGCTCCCCGGTGACCTATAATAACAAAATAGCCCAAAGTAATTCAAGTAACATGTATCAAGAACTTAAAAAATATAAATTAAAGGGCCCCCCATGTATCGGCACTTATCAAACACTTGTCCAATACATTTTTTTCGTGTCCACAATTAGGAAATAAAAATCTTAAATCAAACACATGTGTGACACTTGCTTTAATCGGAAAAGCCCTTTGCCTTCAATACAAGGTTCAAAACCCCAAGCGTAGGGCTAGATCGTCGATAGCATAATTTCCGGAAGTCCGGAATCGTACCCACAGAGAATCGAATATAGCTTATCGGATTGTAGGTTTGTAAGATGGATTTTGGCATTTAAGACGGCCAACTTGGTTTTGCTTTTACGGTGGAAATGCTAAGTAAAGGACTAGAAATTTGCTTAATGAACTAAAAGAGGCAAGTCTAGGGATCTTCTTACCCTTGACAAAGGCCGTTACCGGTTCTCGATTATAACTCAAGCGAGAGTCACGACCGCGTGCTCACACTCGGAAGATTTAGCTTTAACGACTACGTTTATCAAAAGATGCAATTTGACGGAGATGAACTAACTTGTTTAAAACATTTATTGAACACATAGGAGGCCACGAGCTCTAGCCATGCCACGTGCCAAGACCGCTTGACTAAACAGCATGCCAAGAAGTTAACACCCCTAGTTTAGACCAAAATGCAAGTTAAGCCCTTAATCCGAAAACCATGCTTTTAAGCCCGAGGGTTCGAGAACCAAATAACTACCTAAGTCCCTGGGAAAGATTACCCCGAGACTTAGCCAAATAACTACTCACACATACTTAAAGCACTAAACATAGCATAGAAATGAGACATAATTTTCAACCGATAGAATCGTAAACAAGCTTGATATTAATAAAGACCTCAACCGTAGCTACAACATTAATGAACGACAAAACAACAAACGACTTAAACTTACCAAGGTACTTGAAGGATTTTAGCTAGGAAAGCTTGAAGCTTTAATGGAGGAAAGCCAAAAAAACGTAAAAAGACTTAAAGGTTACTAAAACTAGATACTAAAGGAGGGAGAGAGAGAGTAACCTATTTATACAAAGTGGTTCTCTCTCTCCTCCAAAATATCAGAAAATATCCAAAAAGTGGGAAGTTGCCACTTATGGAAAGTTAAAAGCTGTCAAAAAGTAAGTCGGTGAGTCTCCCGTATCGATACTCTATGACTGTATCGATACCGAGCAGCCTTGCCCTGTATTCCATGATTCCCCGTAAAAGACCCATATTGATACATAAAAACCCGTATCGATACGCAAACACCCTTATCGATACGCTGAAGGCTGGATTTCTCTCTATTTTGAAACCGTATCGATACACACAATCGTATCGATACGGTGCTGCTTCCTGGCAGATCAAGTCCCTCGTGCCCTGTTTTGACACCCGACGGCCCTTGGCACTATCCAGCCTTTGTTCATTCCCAAAGCCCGATGGCTGCACTCCATAAGGCCTCGCCACTCGGATACCCTCAAGGGTTGTTCAACACATCAAAACATGCCCCTTTAATGCTTAATGCCTGAAACGCTCAACAGAAAACCTTACGCACAAAATCACTAGAAACGACAGATAAACATAAGATAAATGACATAAAACGGGACTAGGTGCACCAAATATCTACAATATTGGGTGCTCATCACATCCCCCAACTTGAACGTTGCTAGTCCTGACCAACAAAAACATACTACTAAAACTAACTATGTAATCCTTCCGACAAAATAACTTAGCACATGCGCACACCGGTTCCAACTAGCCAGAGTTCCAAAAACAAATTTATTCAAAACCCGCAACTAACAACTGAAAACTATGATGGATAACTAAGCATTGAGCACATTCTATGCCAAGTACAAAAATCCGTATCCTTATCGAAAAAGGAGGATACGGGCAACACGTATGCATTTGCACGCTACAAACCATATCCCAGGAAAAAGGGCTCGAAACTAGGCAATGAAGAACAACAAAAACCATGCCTTATATGAGGAGAGCTCCTTTAAACAGATTTCATGACTACAAACCGAAAGCTACAGTACCGAAAGAAAGCATGCCATAAACTAAATATGCACATCGTCAACAATTGAATCAAAACGGAATAAACACGCGCTACGGATCAACTAAGGACTTCATTAAGCTTATATTGACCTTGGTTAACAAAGAACGGTTAGCAAAACGGGTGGCGGCTATATACTGGCTCGGTTTATCTACCCTTGGCCGCCACCAACACTAAACTACCAAGTCAACGGCCACATGCCGGCCATAACAAAAACTTCCTAAACTACTAGTTACGAGTTCAACTAATAAAAGTAAAAACAAGATAGGATAGGTGGGTTGTCACCCACCAAGCACCCCAACCAAGTATAGGGATTTCAAACTTAACCACCGACTACTCCTCATCGCCTGACTCCGGCTCCTCTCCGGCAAAATCATCACTGTCCTCGGCTTCCTCAATTGGTGGCGGTGCATAAGGCTCACTCGTCGATCCCTCTTGCCTCCTAACGACGTAGTCCAACTTGTGATCAATCCATTCTTGCCTCCTCGCATTCTCCCGAATTTCCCTTTTGAGCTTACAATGGCTATTCATGATTGCCACACCCTGACAGAAAAGCAACTTTTGCCACACCGACTGCGTAGCACGTTTAGGCGGCATTGAAATGAGATAACTTCCGCTAGGCACACCTCCACCCTCCATCGGTCCATGTGATTGAGAGACACTCTTCGTCAAAACGCTACTGTTGAGGGTCCCCGGCTCAAGTTTACCCCGCTCCTCATAAGCATCCTCCGAGACGCCTTGATCGATACTAATTTTGGTGACCATGCACGGATAGGGCATCCTTGTATAAGTCGGCACATTGACCTTAAACTCAACCATTTGCCGAAAGATGTACTTAGCCCAATCACATACATTCCCTGGATCCATGAAAGCATAAAGCTTTTCCCCCTCAACTTTAGCCGGCTAATTCTCGGTACCCCTCGGATTCAAATTATGGTGCACAAACTGATTAATCAAACGGTATTCCTCCTTAAACTTTCCCGGAACATGAGGACGCTTAGCATCCGCCGGGTTCGTATACAAAGCTTGATATACCTCATCTCTTGAGGCATAATTTTCCCTCGGCAAATTAACAGACGCAGCAGGGGGTCGCTCATAATTCAAAGCCCTAGCAATCACATTGGGGTCTACCAAAAACTTGACCCGACCAATTTTCGAAGTAATTTTTGCACCCTTTTCATGCATCTTTCCCAACTCAGGGACTTTCATGTTCTTATAAAAGTAAGCTACCATGCCTTTAATGAAACCAGGATTTTCAGTAAAAAAGTAAGCCAAATCTTGCTCGGTGATCCGCTGGACACAAATGTGGTTCGGCTCGATACTTTCCACGTCGACATGGCGTTCGTTTTTAACCCCCCACTTCGCAAAACTCTTCTCCCACCTAGCCTGTTTATCAGCTTTAACCTCTTCCGAAGTCCGTTTCCACCTTGAACCGACCTGGGCCACTTGTTCCGGATTCTCCATCATGTCTTCTTCCTCCTCCATGTCCCGAAGAATCTCATCTTCCTCCTCAATTTCAGTTTGACGTGAGGAGGAAGCTACATTTGGAACCGGGACTCTTGGGGGTTTCTTAGCAGCACGCTTTAGTCTCGGCATTTTCAAAATTTTCTGAAAATTTTGGATTTGGAAGGGAAAAAGTTAGGATTTCGGAATTTTGGTAGGTAGGGGTGAAATTGATGTTAGGAATGGGTTTAGGATGGATTATATGGAAGAAATATGGAAAGATTGAAGGTTTTTGGGGGTGGGAGCAAAGAAAATGAAGAGAGAGAGGGGTTCGGATTTACCTTGGATTTGGTGATTGATGCTTGCAACCCACGGTTTGATGCTTGAGACTTGGAGAGAAGGTGGTTTGGAAAGGATTTGGTGAAAGATTTGTGAGATTTGGTGGTGGATTGGAGGTTTTAGGGTTGGAAAAAGGGTTAGGGTTTGAAAGAGGTGGGCGGTTATAGAGGTGAAGAGAGAGAGAGTGGAATGTTTGGAAGTGAAAAAGGTCGAGCTCGTTATGTTTTAAAAACCCAGATTACCGACCCGTATCGATACGGTGCGATACGCACGCACCGTATCGATACCGAAGCAGTTCACCATGAAATCCGTGGGTCACGCGTATCGATACCCAGAACTCCGTATTGATACGCTGAAACTTCCAAAACCATCTGTTTTGATATAGTATCGATACTCCAGGACCCGTATCGATACGGTGAAGTCTGCAAAACTATCTGTTTTCGAACCGTATTGATACACAGAGCACCGTATGGATACGGTGCTGTTTCCCTGCGCTCCTCAATTTCCAACCCTATTAGCTCACTCCAATGCCCATATGTAGTCCACAAGCACCCAAAACATTCCCGAAGCCATGAGAAAACAGTAATTCAGCCGCTGAGAAGCAATCAAGTCCAACCAAACATCCGGTTTCCTAAGGTTAAAAGTAGGAACAACTTGGACTTGGCTTTTTCATAAGGACAAAGAGACTCGTATGTGGTTTAATCACACAAAAATGCCTTGTATCATGTCCTAAATGCGCCATAGATTCCAAATCGATTCAAATTAGACAACATATCTAGGCATGAACATGAGATTATCTATCTAACTACGAACGTAAAGAGAACAAATACGGGATATGGGCAAAACTTGATCAAAACATACTCAAACGTCGTGAATTCCACCTTAGTCCATTCATGCAGGTTGCGATATACAAAATTTGCATTAACGAACTCTTGCAAAATAACACTTCATGAGCATGTGCCAAGTTGTTTTAATCCACTAATGCTGTAATAACGGAAGGATTGCTCTATGAAAAACAAAAAATTTATACTGAAAACATAAAACCAAATATATATAGCAAATATATATTCCCCTCCCCCCAACTTGAAATATGCTATGCCCTCATAGCATGGAGAACAACAGTATGGAGAGGGAAAGGACAAAAGATGTTACCTCCGGGGGAATGTCAACCGCCGTTTACCTCGACCAAGTTGGAGGCTTTTGCGTCATCGGCTCTTTTCGTCATTCGAACAGCTTTCAAGGTCGACTCCTTCGGCTCTACCAACGGAACCACAGCTAGTCACACAGGGTCATGGCCAAAGCTTTATTGGACTAACAACCACGACACGTAATCGCACCCATGCTTAGGGCTCCTGAATGCCGCATTCACTCCGACTTTAGACCCAATCCACCAAGGCTGGTGTGGTAGCACGTTCACCCTGCAAAAAACTTAAGCTCGAACTACCTACTAAGAGCCAAATGACATTAGAACCGCCCGACTCGTGTTATCCGGGCCCCTACAAACATATATACAAAAAGAAAAATAAAAAACACCACCCGATTTTCACGCAATCTCACGAGTCATACTTTTCTTCCCGTGTCGTACCGGCGAGGTAGGACACGGGTGGCTATACTAGACCGTCGAAACTTGTTAATCATGCCCAAAGTAAAATTCACCGCTTGACCTCGCCAAGCAATTAAGCCCAGCGTTCCCTATGATCGAAACAAAGTGAGACAAGACAGAGCCTAGCGCCAAAGCACAGAAATATCAAGTCTCACCCAAAGACCTAAACTGCCCCCGATAGGGACATATCTGGAGAGCATGGATCATTAACGGTAAACTACCACAAGGAGAGCTAATTAAAGCCTGATACAATGATGCATTGGTGAAATCTTGTAATGTGAAAAGCCCAAAAACAATGAAACATGCAAAAGAAACATAAGAACAATATTTACAATATGTGCAAATGTACAAGAGTTAATATCAGAGCTCGGAGCGTCCAAGTCACAGCTAGACTCCGCCAAACAATATAGTCCAACGTCCCCTAAGATCGTAACCAGGCAGGCGACAAGATAGAGCCAAGTGCGGTAGTGGAGCACAGGAATATCAAGGCCATACCTAAGATCTATACCGCCCCCGTTGGGGCTAATCTGGAAGACGTGAGTGGTTCACTGTGAATTACTCCTATCAGAAAAGCTAATGAAAGCCCTATGTCACTGATATTAAAATTGCCCTTACTAACCGGAGCTGGGCACACGATCCTTTTTTTAATAGCGGCGTGCGGAGCTATATATACCCAAGTCAATGGTGGGTACCCCCTACCCGGGGGCCAGGTCCTACAAACAGTTAAGTTCAGTGGTTACGCGTTCGCTCCCCGTGCAAATTAAAGTAACACAAACTAACCGACAGGGTCATCCGTGTAAACTGGATTGACCAAATCCTCATCGGGCTCTCCAATTTCGAAGCCACCAAGGAAAGGCTTAAGCCTTTGACCGTTCACCTTAAAAGAGGAACCATTATTCATGCTCTCTACTTCTATCGCCCCATGAGGGAAAATAGTTTTGACAACATACGGACCAGCCCAATGTGAGCGCAATTTACCGGGGTGAAGATGCAAACGAGAGGTATACAATAAAACCTTTTGCCCCGGCTCAAAGTTTTTAACCACAATTTTCTTATCATGCTTAGCTTTGACTTTAGATTTATAAGCATCGGAGTGGTCATAAGCATCATACCTCATTTCCTCAAGTTCCGTCAATTGGAGCTTACGGCGGGCACCGGCGAGTGGCAAATTGAAATTGAGCTTCTTGATTGCCCAATACGCCTTGTGCTCAAGTTCCACCGGCAAGTGGCAAGCTTTTCCATAGACGAGTCGGTAAGGAGACATGCCCAAAATAGTCTTGTACGCAGTACGGTAAGCCCACAAGGCATCGACCAAACGAGTTGACCAATCTTTACGGGTAGGATTAACCGTCTTCTCCAAGATATTCTTGATTTCCCGATTCGCTAGCTCCGCTTGACCATTTGTTTGAGGATGGTAGGCCGTTGAAACTTTATGGACCATGGAGTACTACTTCACAAGTGCCGCAATGGACCGGTTACAAAAATGAGACCCTTGGTCACTAATTATAGCACGCGGCATCCCAAATTGTGATAAAATGTTATCCCTCAGAAATTCGACCACAACTGAATGATCATTGGTGCGCGTAGGAATTGCCTCTACCCATTTGGAGACGTAGTCGACCGCCAACAAAATGTAGAGGTACCCGAAGGACGACGGAAAAGGCCCATGAAGTCGATGCCCCAACAATCGAAAACTTCAATGATCAGGATGGGCGTAAGAGGCATTTCATTCCGCTGAGTAACACACCCCAAAAGTTGGCACCGAGCACAACCCCGGCAATAGGCAAAGCTATCTTTGTACAAATTTGGCCAATAGAACCCGCACTGCAAAATCTTAGCGGCGGTCTTCTTGAACGAGAAATGGCCACCACAAGCCTCCGTGTGGCAAAGCTTGATAACACTTTGTTGGTCGGAGTCGGGTACACACCATCGGACGAGTTGGTCAGCACAATACTTAAACAGGTACGGATCATCAAAAGAGGACCTTTTCACCTCCGCCAAAAATCGACGTTTTTCCTGGGTATTCCAATGAGCCGGTGTCAAGCCCGTCACCAAGTAGTTTACAATGTCCGCATACCATGGAGCCGTCGAAATACCAAACAACTGCTCATTGGGAAAAGAGTCACTGATGAGGATATGAGAAGTGCGATCTTCGAATTCCAATCGAGACAAGTGGTCGGCCACCACATTCTCCACACCCTTTTTGTCCTTAATGGTAACATCAAACTCTTGCAAAAGCAAAATCCACCGGATCAACCGCGCCTTGGCATCTTGTTTCGTAAAAAGATACTTAAGTGCGGAATGATCAGTATAAATGGTGATTGGAGCTCCCACGAAGTAATACCTGAACTTGTCCAATGCAAAGACTATCGCCAATAACTCCTTCTCGGTGGTCGAATAGTTCATTTGGGCCTCGTTCAACGTTTTGCTAGCATAATATATCACATACGGTTCCTTGCTTTGCCGTTGGCCCAAAACGGCCCCGACGGCGTAGTCGCTTGCGTCACACATAAGCTCGAAAGGCAACTCCCAATCCGGAGACCGCACAATAGGTGGGGAGGTAAGACTTGACTTCAACTTGGCAAAAGCAGGCCGACGTCCACTCAAAAGGCACATCTTTGGCAAGCAAATGGCATAATGGCCGGGCAATGGCACTAAAATCCTTTATGAACCGCCGATAGAAACCGGCATGCCCCAAGAACGAACGGATATCTTTCAAGCACTTTGGAGTAGGAAGTTTCCCGATAAGATCGATCTTGGCTCTATCCACCTCAATGCCGCAGGCGGAAACGATATGACCCAACACAATACCCTTGGTGACCATGAAATGACACTTTTCCTAATTCAAACCAAATTCTTCTCCTCACAATGGGCTAACACGAGCCCCAGGTTGGCAAGACAAGACTCAAACGAGTCGCTGAACACGGAGAAGTCGTCCATGAACACCTCCACAATTTTCTCCACCATGTCGCTAAAAAGGCCCATAATGCATCTTGAGAAGGTACCGGGGGCGTTGCAAAGCCCGAACGGCATACGACGATAAGCAAAGGTCCCGAATGGGCACGTGAACGTTGTCTTCTCTTGGTCTTCCAAGGCCACCTCAATCTAGTTGTAACCGGAGTACCCGTCTAGGAAGCAATAGAACTTGTGGCCGGCCACCCTCTCCAAGATTTGATCTATGAAGGGGAGAGGAAAGTGGTCCTTTCTTGTACTTGCATTCAACTTCCGGTAGTCTATACACACCCTCCAACCGGTCTGTACACGCATTGGAATAAGTTCATCCCTGTCATTTCTCACCACCGTCACCCCGGACTTCTTAGGTACCACTTGTATCGGGCTAACCCACTTAGAATCCGCTATTGGGTAAATAATGCCCACGTCCAAAAGTTTGAGCACTTCCGCTCGCACGACATCCTTCATGATCGGGTTCAAACGCCGTTGAGGTTGGCGAGATGGCTTGACATCATCTTCAAGGTAGATGTGGTGGGAGCAAAGGGAGGCATCAATACCCTTAATGTCGGCGATGGACCACCCAATGGTCCTGGAATGCTTCCATAACAAAGCAAGCAATTCCAATTCTTGAAGTTTACTTAGGGCGGAGGAGATCACCACCGGATATGTTTGGCCATCGCCAAGATAAGCATACTTGAGTGCATTCGGTAACGGCTTTAGCTCGAGCGTCGGGGGTTCCACACAAGACGGAACGGCTCGCTTCTCAATAGGGGGTAACTCAAATTTCGGAATCCACGGATTGACACCACACGCCTCCTCCTCATCTAGCAAAGAGCACAAATACGCAACCTCGGGGGCATCAAGAAAAGCGGTCTCGACGGAAGTAAGCACTAATTCCAACCCATCCTTGCAAATGAACTCATCGACATGATCTTGAACAAGTGAATCAATCATGCTAACCCCGCCTCATCATCATCCCCCAATTGACTCCCAATATGGAACATGTTGACTTGCATCTTCATGTTACCAAAACTCATGTTAAGTCGGCCATCCCGGCAATGAATCACGGCATCGGATGTTGCTAAGAATGGGCGCCCGAGAATAATTGGAACGGATGCCTGAGCCGCCGGCACTGGACACGTGTCTAGAACCACAAAATCAACCGGGTACACAAATTGGTCGACTTGAACTAGCACATCTTCGACCATCCCCTTAAGAACTCGGATGCTCCTATCCGCCAATTGTAAAGTCACCCGAGTCTGCTTCATTTCGCCCAAACCAAGTTGTTCGTACACCGAGAATGGTAAGAGATTAACACTTGCGCCCAAATCCAAAAGAGCTTTCTCCACGACCTTGCCTCCAATGGTGATGGATATCGTAGGACACCCCGGATCGTTATACTTGGGCGGAAGGGTCGACTGAAAGAGAGAGCTCACTTGCTCGGTCAAAAACACCTTCTTTTGAACTTGGAGCATGCGTTTGTGAGTACACAAGTCCTTCAAAAATTTAGCATACGATGGAATCTATTTGATAACATCAATCAAAGGGAGGTTAACCATCACTTGCTTGAGCACATCATAGATGTCGGTATTCAAATTCGGCTTGGCCGGCGTCCTTAGCCGATTGGGATATGGTGCGGGAACAGTGAAAGCTGGCGGAACATCGCTTTCCTTGGCCTTTCCTTTCTCCTCTTCCTTGTGAGCTGGTTTGGAGGATTCCTCATTTGGTGTTGTCGGCTTTGACTGTGCCGGAATAGGTAGTAAGACTGGCGTCAAAGAAATAATGGCCTTTGCTTGCTCGGGGAAAGTCACCGAAGAGCTTTGCGCAAAGTGTTGACCTTAGGGTTCGCCAAAGGTTGAGTAGGGAGCTTCCCTGGGATTGCATTGGCCGCCAAGGTTGATTCTGAACGGGAGGAAGAGCTTGCGAAGTCGACGAAGTTCCCACTTCATTTTGATTACTCCAACGGAAGGCTGGATTGGAACGCATCCCTGGATTGAAAGTATTAGAATACGGATCCCAACGTTGGTTAAATGCACACACCTCTTCCACGGGAAGTTGACTATAGTGGTGCCGGAGGGCGGGAATAGTATGGCAATTATCGGTCGAATGACCCACCGTCTCACAAATCACACACATCTCCTCCACTTGGCGAACTTCTTTCACTTGGACCGCGTCCAACTTTATCTTGTCCAACTTAGTTGACAACTCTTCCAACTTCGTCTCAAAAACATTGTGCTCGCTCACCGAAAACTTGCCGGAGCTACTCAGGCCTTGGTTTCTCATTGCTTGCTCACCCGGATCAATGTATTGCCAAGTCTATGCTCTTTCCGCCAAAGCATCCAGAAACTCCCAAGCAGCATCGGGATTTTTCCCCATAAAGTCTCCACTCCCCATTGTATCAAGAAGCTGCTTGCTATCCCGATCACATCCCAAATAGAAGTAGTTAATCACTTGGTACATGGGAAAATTATGGTGTGGAACAGCCGCTAGTAAATCCTTGTACCATTCCCAATACTTGTAAAAGACCTCCCCATCTCGTTGCTTAAAATTCTGAATTTGGTCCATGAGAAGCTTTGTTCGGCTAACGGGGAAGAACTTTGTGTTGAACACATCCTGAACATCCGCTCAAGTTAGCAAAGATCGAGGCTTCAAAGAATGGAACCATTGCTTGGCTTTATCCTTGAGCGAAAAAGGGAACAACTTCAAGCGTGCTTGGTGTAGCTGCCCCGGGCTTGTCACAAATGTTGTAACAATGGTTTCAAATTCCCGAATATGAGCATAAGGATCCTCAAGTTCTCGCCCCCGAAACTCTGGTATCACCCGGTGATATTCTGGCTTGAACGCAAAAGAATTGGCAACAGTGGCATTTGGAAGTGGCATTTGGAACTACGATTGGTGAAATGTGCGGACCTTTTTCCGGAGTTAGATAATCAGGCAAGGTTGGAGTCGGTAGATCTGCCATTGGCCTTAACGGAGGTGATAGCTCGCGCCGTGGAGAGTTTGCCTGAATAATACTACGTACCCTCGTAGGCGAAGCAGACCTATGCAACCGATTCTATAAAGGGCTACGATAGACGTTGAGCATACAACCTGCACAAACTAGTTAACCAGACTAAAGGGGCTATGCCGCCGCCTCGTTCTCAAACAGTCTCATGGGGTTATGCCACCGCCACGGCTATATAACCAATAAAAACAGTAAAAAGGCAATTGATGCTCAAATTAGCTTCGTTAGACCTCAAGTCGAATTGGTGGCTCAGTTAGAGATATCCGCTAAGTTGAGTTCAAATTACACAAAGGAAAAAGAAACGGAGTACTTACAGTGGTTTGTCGATCTTCCAAATAAGCTATAATAAGAATCCCCGGCAACGGCGCCAAATGCTTTAACTGAAAAAGACCTTTGCCTTCGATACAAGGTTCAAAACCCCAAGCGTAGGGCTAGATCGTCGATAGCATAATTTCCAGAAGTCCGGGATCGTACCCACAGAGAATCGAATATAGCTTATCGGATTGTAGGTTTGTAAGATGGATTTCGGCGTTTAAGACGGCCAACTTGGTTTTGCTTTAATGGTGGAAATGCTAAGTAAAGGACTAGAAATTTGCTTAATGAACTAAAAGAGGCAAGTCTAGGGCTCTTCTTACCCTTGACAAAGGCCGTTACCAGTTCTCGATTACAACTCAAGCGAGAGTCACGACCGCGTGCTCACACTCGGAAGATTTAGTTTTAACGACTACGTTTATCAAAAGATGCGATTTGATGGAGACGAACTAACTTGTTTAAAACATTTATCGAACACATAGGAGGCCACGAGCTCTAGCCATGCCACGTGCCAAGACCGCTTGACTAAACAGCATGCCAAGAAGTTAACACCCCTAGTTTAGACCAAAATGCAAGTTAAGCCCTTAATCCGAAAACCATGCTTTTAAGCCCGAGGGTTCGAGAACCAAATAACTACCTAAGTCCCTGGGAAAGATTATGCCGAGACTTAGCCAAATAACTACTCACACATACTTAAAGCACTAAACATAGCATAGAAATGAGACATAATTTTCAACCGATAGAATCGTAAACAAACTTGATATTAATAAAGACCTCAACCGTAGCTACAACATTAATGAACGACAAAACAACAAACGACTTAAACTTACCAAGGTACTTGAAGGATTTTAGCTAGGAAAGCTTGAAGCTTTAATGGAGGAAAGCCAAAAAAACGTAAAAAGACTTAAAAGGTTACTATGAACTAGATACTAAAGGAGGGAGAGAGAGAGTAACCTATTTATACAAAGTGGTTCTCTCTCTCCTCCAAAATATCAGAAAATATCCAAAAAGTGGGAAGTTGCCACTTATGGAAAGTTAAAAGCTGTCAAAAAGTAAGTCGGTGAGTCTCCCGTATCGATACTCTATGACTGTATCGATACCGAGCAGCCTTGCCCTGCATTCCATGATTCCCCGTAGAAGACCCGTATCGATACATAAAAACCCGTATCGATACGCAAACACCCTTATCGATACACTGAAGGCTGGATTTCTCTCTGTTTTGAAACTGTATCGATACACAAAAAACCGTATCGATACGGTGCTGCTTCCTGGCAGATCAAGTCCCTCTTGCCCCGTTTTGACACCCGACGCCCTTTGGAACTATCCAGCCTTACGTTTGTTCATTCCCAAAGCCCGATGGCTGCACTCCATAAGGCCTCGCCACTCGGATACCTTCAAGGGTTGTTCAACACATCAAAACATGCCCCTTTAATGCTTAATGCCTGAAACGCTCAACAGAAAACCTTACACGCAAAATCACTAGAAACGACAGATAAACATAAGATAAATGACATAAAACGGGACTAGGTGCACCAAATATCTACAATATTGGGTGCTCATCAACACTCTTTTTGCATCGTGTCCTGCAACCTGTTCTGCAACTTGTACAATACTTCTTTGATGTGAATGACTAAGAAATACGTGTCATTGGCAATTCTGTGTCCGTGCTTCTTGGCACATAAGCAGTGTTTGCTGCAGTGTCAGTGTTGCAGCTTATGAGTTTCCCGTATCAGAAGTTTTGTGCTACACGCAGTGTCTTTAAATTTAAACTGTTAAGTGATAAAACCAGAGAAGAAAATGCCGGCTGACATAGCAAACCTATCAAACCGGTCATGGGTCAAAAAAAATTGGGCCTTTTGTTTTTGGCAGTAGATATAACTCTATGCCGCCGCTCAAATTATTGCGGACTAGAGTATCCGGGCAAGTTTTTAACTTCTCTAGCATATGTGGGATTGTAAGAGTTTTGGGGAGTGCTTTTATAGAACAAGAAAGCCTCACTTGTTTGGTGCTTATTGATGTGGGATTTTGGTGCAGTAAATTTAGAGTGTGTTTTTTGTCCTTTTAGCGTCCTCTAGTTTTAGTAGGGTCCTCCAGTCTATGAATGGGTGTCTAGAGTCCTCGTTAGGTAGTTTTTGATCATTTTGAGAAAGATATTTGAGAGGTTCCCTAATTGTAATCAAATCACTGATCCTCCAAACGGTCGTCATCCCGAACCACCAAAAACTTGGGAATCCTTGGATGGGAACTGAACAGCTGCATATAAAGAACGTCCTTCAATCACATATTATGGACAATAAACAAGACAAGTTATTTGTATAAGTGCACCTAATATCTGTAGTATTTGTTATCTTCAACAAGTTTGTGACATAATTATGATGTCTTGTTTCAATTCTGGTTGAATTGTCTGGTTTTCAAATTTTGGCTATTCTCTATGCACAGCTTCTTTATGCTTTTGTGCCGAAAACAACTTTTGAAAATGAAGAAGAGGCTAATTTTTTAGTATGCTATTTGAATTTTTCTTTCTTGATGTTGAAAAGAAAATTCTGCTTTTTATTAAGCAACTTTACCATAAGTGCGGCTGCAACAAACACCTGCATATGTATATTATCTTTGATTTTCGATACATCGATGGGTTATCAATTTAAGTATATATAGTTGGCAGCGCGTTTGAGTGATACTCAATCATACATCTTCTTGTATTAGCTAGGACTTGTATCAAATGTCAAACCGAATTTGCCAATTCAATAGGGATGACCCTAAATTTTTTGGGCTATACAACGAAATTTAAAATGATAAAACTTAAGAAAAATGATCATTTTTAGGATAAGCTATGATCTGATCAATTCCAACTTTGGAAAGTTATGCTCTGGAGGGAATTATAATTACTACACTCTGTTTTTCAAGTAATGCTTACATTTGGCGAACAATTGTCCATTGATGATCCTTCTAATTAATTGAGCACTTGTATTGGTTATTTATTTCCTTTGTAAAACTTATGTCCATTGGCTTTTAGTATGTTCTTATTGGTACATTGGAGGGTATGGGAAAAAAACTCTTGACCTATGTGGGGAATGGAATTCTAGCCATTGGGCTAGCCATGATGGTTAATAGATTCTGATTATCAACTATAAACATTAAGTAGATTTTGGTAAACTTGATATCAATTGAGGCCCAAGAGAAATGATATGTTACTGTTTTGGCAAGGATTAGGGTTATGCCTAAGTGGGGCTTCCATTTTTTGGTCAAAATTTGGGAGCCCAAAGCGACTATATTGGTCTTTGCAACTGTATGGGTCTGTTTTTGGTTCACCAAATCCAAATACTTTGCTTGCATTTAACAGATCAATGTAGGCCAGAGGGGAGCGACTCTCAGTGGACCTGCTTTTGATGAAAGAGGCAAATGTGTAGGATTGAAGCTTCAGTCCCAAGGCTACAAAAGTGGTGATTTTGTACCTGCGGAAGTTATTAAGCACTTCATTCAAGACTATGACAAGAATGGAGCATATACTGGTATGCTTGGATTTTGCAACTTCTTGTAATGGGCAACCCTAATGTATATTCTATCTTCTTTTTCGTAGTCAATAAATTGCAGTGACTGTACTACATCGCCAACCATGTAATTCATGTATTGTTGCATACATGTTTGGGCACTGTCTCGTAGATTGGCTTGGTGAAGTAGATTTCTGTGAAGATGCGGACTACCAACTCCTAGACAAAAAGAAAGGCCCATTGTTCGAGTCCGCATAGACGTGATAAGTAGAAATTAAATTTAAAATAGCCCTATAATTTAAAGAACTCTTCAATCAAAACATAAAAGCTCTTAAAAATCTATACGGTTGAAGAATAAAACTTTGATTGAATAAAATGAGGAACCTCTTATGTGGTTAAGTAAGAAATGCGGGAAAAGCCTGTCTTTTCCTTGCTCGCTCTCATAGACGTTGCGATACTCTCAGAGCGTGTGGAATACTCTCTTTCTTGGTTTTTATCTAAAGTATTTTGGCGTTTGAAACGTCCCCAGAGTAATCAAACGTAACTAGCTGGTTCAATCAAAATGGATTCTTGGTAACATGGGGGCTAAAGAAAGAAAGAAATGTACAAATTCATATTAGATTAGGTGCGTAACAATATTTTTAAAATCTTAAATTAAATAAGTGAAATGGAAAAACCTTTATCTATTCGCTTATTCCACTGGATATTATGAAGCCTCCTCATGTATGACATGATTTGGATCTAAGCACATAAGAGATTCTCTCTTAACTGGTCTATCCTTCATACGGTTTTTGCACGGACGGTAGTTGGAATTAGGGGCTCTCCTAGGTTCTCTCATCTGGGATATCCCTAGGGAAGAAGATCAAGTTGGTCCTTGCTTTTTGAGAAGCCGCTTTTATATAATTTAGGCAATAAGGATGGAAAATTCATGGACCAACACCATATAGAAGCCGATTTACTCGCCTTTTGAGATAAAATCCTATTCTCTCCTATCTCCCTGTACGCTCTTCTGGCCTTCACAAGCTTCTTCTCTCCTTGCCTTAAAAGTCGTGCCACCCCGCCCCTCTAATTAACATTGACTTTCAACGCAGCTTCCTCCATGTTTTTTTAGATATTCTATTGTGAATTATATGATGAGTATGACTTATGTATTTTTCTTTGATGTGGAAACGTAACAGTGGTTGTATTGTCTTTATAAAATCGGCCCTTACGATTCATAATCAATCATACTTGGATATTCTATTGTGAATTATATGATGAGTATGACTTATGTATTTTTCTTTGATGTGGAAACGTAACAGTGGTTATATTGTCTTCATAAAATCGGCCCTTGTGATTCATAATCAATCATACATAAGATTACAAGATTTAGCTATCTAGAGTAATAAGAATTCCATTTGGGCTCACCGTAGGCACCTTATCAGTTAGAATGGGATGGATTTGCTTTGTCTAGACCTTACTGGGAGGATAGTGTCAAAATCGCTCCCATGTCTAGCCTGACTCTACTGATAAGCGGCTTTTGGGCCGATCAAATAGCTTCTGGTCCTTTGGCCTCTATATGAAGGTCCACCTTTTACTAATACTAAGGGTTTAGTGATCCCATCTATCTATTTGTATCTAATGCCTGCGTTGCTACACCTTATTTCTTTGTTCCTTCCCTTAAATCGTGTGTTTGGTTCTTCAAATTCTTAACAATCTAAGCATCCCCATTCGTATCTTCAAAATACAGGACTCCCACTACTCGGCATCAAGTGGCAAGAGATGGAAAATCCTTATCTGCGTATGTTAATGAAGATGGAACATGATGAACAAGGCGTCCTTATTACGGAAGTCACTCCTAACTATCCAGAATCTGTGATTCTAAAACCAAACGATGTTATTCTCAGCATCGATGGGATTAACATTAATAATGATGGAACAGGTAAATCTTTTGTCCTGTTTTCCCCTTTGTTTTATGCAAGATTTAATCCTCAAACAACATCTCTATATTTTTGCTCTACTTGCAATTAATTTTCAGTTCCATTTTTAAGAGGACGGAGGATAGAATTCAGTTATCTTATTGGAAAGAAATATGTTGGCGATAAGATTGTTATTAAAGTGCGTCGAGGTTCAGAGATATGTGAATTCACTACAGAACTCGCAACACACAAACAATTCGTCCCGGCCAACATAATTGGGAGGCCTCTTCGGTATTACATTGTTGGAGGATTTGTTTTCACAACTCTTTCTTTTCCATGTATGGAAGTTATGGTGAGTACTGAGTAGTTCACTTAAAAAATCTTGTGGTAGCTCTTTTGATAAAACTTAGAATATTATTTCATTAATCGGATTTGCTTTATAATTGGAATGGAATGTTCCTAACCGTTGTGCTTTCTTTTCTTGTATTTATTAAAAACTTATTACCCTAGGATGATAGGTACTACAATGATAATGAGAGGCCAGACGATGACGAGCTTTTATTCCAGGCTTTATACGAAGAGCCTGTTGTGCTTCTTGAGGTCTCCTTCTGTTCATTTCTGATTATTATTCTCATGTGTTGTGAAAATTTATTGTATTCACAAATTGAATCAGAATGCATTTAGGCGAGAGAGTGGCTGAATCCACAAGGACTTCTGTTGTGTAGCAAAATGACGTCACTTTAAAGACACTAACCGTCGTGTCCCCATGTTGATAGGGAGACAAGGCAACACTCCGAGGACTTAGGCAAAAAACGTATGTCTATTAAAGTTAATTATTTTTTTAGGGGGACACAGCAGAGACCTGTATAAGGACCAGACAAAGGTTAAAACACAATTATTTTAAATTTTGGGGGGTAAATGTGAATTACTCCAAATATTGTGGTTTAAAAGTGTAATATTATGTGTATATGATGTACATGTGATGCTTGTTTATGTATATTAATGCTTTATGCTTCTATAGTTCTATTGATACCTACGTTTCCACTGGTTTAAAAAATAATTATTGCTTTATTGTTGTTATGTCCCCTGCCATGTCCGTGCCTTAGTGTTTGTATCCGTATCCGTGCTTCATAGCATGTGATGATTGATATCAAAATTTGACATATTATGATAGTTCTTACAATTATTCATGTTAAATTCGAATTCGTTAAGGATTTCTTAAGGATTCTGAGCCATGTCCATGTCTTGTTTTTGAAGGATTTCTTGAGTCCCACACACATATGGGACTGGTTCTACCCACACAAATTTTAACACAATTTTTGACACAATGTCAATCATTTATTTCAATGGCCGAGATTAGAAAACACTCTCTCCTCCCTCCCCATCTCCTCACCTATTTCAATGGCCAAGATTAGAAAACACTCTCTCCTCCCTCCCCATCTCCTCACCTAAATCCCTCCCTCCCCCCCCCCCCCCCTTCTCAGAGCATCTCCGGCCAGCTCCTCCATCTCCGGCGACCCCATATTCGGCACGCACATTCCCTCTGTAGACAATGACCTCATAGTTTGGAGGCTTTCAGGTCATATTTTGATGAACCGTTCAACTTGTTTAAAACATGTTTTTAAATATACCCGTGAGAAATCAGCTCAAATATATATATATATACACGCGCGCACACACACACGTACATGGCAATAGAGTTATATATATGGGATTGAACCTATCCTCAACGAGTCGGTGTCCTATTTTTTGGATAAATAACAAATCAGCGTGTCCATGTCGTATTCGTGTCTCGTGTCTGTATCCGTGCTTCTTAGCCTTTAGCCATGAGCTTGTAGTCTAGTCCAAAGTTTTGTAGCTACCAATTACTTAATAACCCATCTAGGCTAGCCAACATGTGGGTCATGCAAACCATATGCGTTGACAACTTTGCTGATAGCTTTGACGATATATTAGCAATTATCATCTTTTCTTTCATAATCAACAATTGTGTGCGGATCCAATAAAACAAATCAGCAATTGTGTGTGGATGTCAAAAAGATAATTATATTAACGTATCAAGCACTACTTAAGAACCTAGAAATCAATTTGGGACATAATTATCAATTATTATGCTTATTAGGTAGCTTTAGTGGCACAGTGGTGCTAAGCCATGCATATTGCTCATCCTTAATCATTTTTAAGGTTTTGGCGCGAATATATATCTTTAGGGTAAGCAAGCATGAATATGTTGGTATGTTGTACTTATTTTTGGAGTGTGAATATGTTTGTCAGGTGCTTAAAGCTGACATCAATGCTGGGTATGAGACGGAGTTTACACTGCAAAATAAGGTTTGGAAATTTGTGTCACTTTCAAATTATGAATGAAACAAACCCATTGATGCTAATTTGCTTATAAATGCTTCTTTTGCTTATTTCAATGTAGGTTCTCGTCACTTTCAATGATAAGCCTGTTGAAGGACTAAATAGCTTGGTCAGTATGGTAGAGACTTGTAATGAAGATTTCATGAAGTTCACATTTGGAAACAAGAAGGTGGACCCCTTTCCATTTTTGCTCTTAGTTTTTCAGCGAAGACCTCCTAATTTTATCATCAATTTTTCATCTTTTGATTTTTTTTCCCTTTCGGTGGGATCAAGAAACCGGAGGGATTGTTTTGTCTGGGTCATTCTTGTTGCCATTTTTGTGTTATGACAATTGACAACCCTATAATTACCATATCCGTGACTAATTGTTGATCTTGATTTAACCATCTTATTAACGGTGGCAAGTTTGTTTTGGTCATTTTTGTGCAGACTCTGGTATTGCCGACAAACATTGCCAGATCAAGAACTCCGGATATCCTTAAAGCACACTCTATAAGTTGTGCTATGTCTGATGATCTGAAGGAATTAGTGAAGTTGACTCGAGGCGAAGAAAGTCTCATATATATCTGAAATTTGAATGGTTTTGAGTGGCAACGTTGTTCAGTTACCATTCAGTGCATTCTTTTCAGCAATGCTTTCCAGTTCCATTCTCTTTAAAAGGTTGAGCTAACTTGTGGTGGCAATATCATATAGGAGTCAGTCAAGTTGTGAGATGTTGCGGGTGTTTGTTCTTGGATGACTTTTGGTTTTTACTATGGCATGAGATTTTCCAAAATACGCATAACTGCATTGGGCGTTGACTATCCACCCTTGTGAACATAATTTAGATTACCTGTGTATATTCATCTCAAGACCGTCATTGTATCTGAAAGTTGCTTGATGGTTCGGTTTTAGAAAATGGGCATCTGTGATTTTAGGATATGCTTCTGGAAGTGGGGTAAGTTTCTGGTTGTATGACTGTTCCCTGCAGTTCCGATAGTATCCTGGGAATTATTTCTATCTCATCCTTGCCACTTCAGGCATAGTTGGAGATGGCATGGGTGCATATGTTACTTTTGACAAAATGTGCAGACTAGTATTGAGACCGAGTTACTTGATACTGAGTTGGTAAGTAGGCTACAAAGCCCCTTGTTCGCGTACTTGTTAAACATTATTTCGTCTACCAAAAAGTGTTACTGGTTCATGAACTTGAATGTTTTTCCCATGACATCGTGTATTTGGTTCTGACTCCAAACGAATGCATGCACAAACTTCTTTCTAGGCTTGCACTGCCTATAATTTTCTTGCATGTATCTCTTGCAATTTTGTTATATTTCTTATTTTCATTTTTGTTGTCCTTGACAACAATTTTGTCTATTGGAGGTCTTGTTATGCCAATGTGTATTAATGTCAGGAGAGATTGATGCTTTTATAAATGCAGTATGTTTTTTCCATTTTCATTTATGTATAGCCTATGTATCTTGGAATAGATGCGGTATTTAACTTCTTTATTTCCACACACATATATAAAAGGAGTTTAGCCAAGAAGGCTTCCATTTTGCCCAAAACCGACAAAAGTGCCCCTGGGTTTTAGAGACTAGTGTTGGCTGTTCAGGGGTACTGTGGACTTTTCATGTTTTCCGATTGAGTCCCTTTTTTGTGTTTGTTTTGTTAGAGTCTCGAAGGGCATTTTGGGCAGACAAAAAAATGGATATGAATGTTTACTGTTCTTGTGGCATGAGACTGTTCTTGCCACTGTTCTTGCGGCATAAACATGTACATATTCTCAAAGAAGAATGAATTTTGAGTTTTCGAAATCTCATCGCTCATATGGAGGAAGAACTGAGTAAAAATCATGTCTCTTCGCAAATCAATGGCTTCCGAGCAAGACCTCGATGACGGCAAAGATGACGACGACGAACCAGTGTTGAGCAAGATCGATTTGGATAAAGGGTTTGTCTTCAAGAGCCCTCATCGAGTGAGTTCTTCGTCCACATCTATTTCTCAATCTAAGGCTAAGTTTTTATTTTTAGTTTTTGCATCACAGCGAATACAATTTGAGTCTATAATTAGCATTGGTTCATCGGAATTAGAATTCCCAGCGCAAGCAATTTTAATGTTTATCGGCTTTTCATTTTGAGTCAATTATTAACATACATGCCAATTTGAAAAATAACTGAAATAACTCTCATCATATTAGGCTTATCTCGCAATACCTGTTTTGACCTAGCAAACATACGAATCAAAAATTTCTATATCAAACAAAGTTGTGGCACTTGGAATTTACTTTCTAATAACTCCACTTAAATCAAATTAAACAAATAGCAAAGTAGATGTCGCACCCTGAATCTCCCCCATGAGCCGAAGGATTAACGGAAGAAATTTTTCATTTATAGTGCGACGAAAATGCCATTTTTATTATCAAACTGGATTAGAACAGCTGAGACTAGCTTTTTAAAGATTTAAGAGTTGCCACTTAACATGAAACCAGGTGTGTTAAGTCGCCTCCGAATGCAAAAAAGTATGCATTCGGCGGGGGATTTGCTTTTGAAAATATTTTGCTTTGCCATGCCAAAATGTGACTCTTCTTGCTTTTGGTTTGCAAAGACAGAGATTGAGTTTGGAAATTTACTGTTACGTGTAAAGTCGAAGGTGACACCTTACCCCGCCTTTTCGGTACTAACTTCTCAATCTTAACCTTTTTAAGAAAACAGGCCTTGTCGGGAAATGAAAGGTAGGAAATATATTAACTGGTACGAACAGTGCAACGAGAGATATGCTAAAAATCAAAAGAAAAGGTTCACTAATTGAATAAAGCTAGAATTTTGATAGCAGATAAGGGGGAGCCTATCTGAAGATACTACATCCCTAATTTATGTCACTGAATCGAAATATACTAGGCTCAACTTTATCAAATTATCAAAGATAGCAGAGTTTGCATTTTGAGGCACCAGATAAAGGGGTTGATGATTGCTCAAACCATACCCAAGTCCAATACCCCGTTTGCTTCAAAATGCTAATTAAACTATTTAACGTATTGCATCCCTAAAGCGAGACATCGGAGCGGCTGACTTAGCAACTTACATACCTAACCCCCCGATACTCACAATCTTTTTATGGATGCTAACGTTGTTATAATAACCCCGGACATTTTAAGAATAAGCTATTTCCATTCTTACATGGGGATGGAAAGCTTTCTAAGAGCAAGCCACCTGCTATTTCCATTCTTAATAGTAATACTCCACCGCAAGAGTTACAGGTATCTTGGGGCATGATTTCTGAATCGTCGGGGATTGATTTGAAACCCTTTGCAGATAAAGTAATGGAACGGCCCCAGAACATTCAACAGGAGAAGGCCCCAGATGATCTTATGGCTGAAGGCCAAAGAATTGCCAAAGATCAACATCATGTTTACTCCTTTAGTGAGACAACATGCTTCTCTGAATTAGGAAAATAATCGCGTAAAGCTTCTTCAAATGAAAGTCAGCCTCTCTTTTTCCCCCCCCCTTTTTCCATTATCGAGTCCAAGAAAAGTCAGCACGTCACAGAGTTGCTAGCAAAATTAATCTAGGTTTGGAATGGAGCAAGCATCCGTTGTATTTCTTAATAATGAACGATTCACGAATCAGTCAGTAAATAGCTACTTGGCGCCTCAACTTTCTTAATAATCACACCATCGTGCAGACTTCATTCGTTTACTGTTAGTGATGAACTCTACGTAATTATTATTATTTTACTTCAGCGAAATTGGCATAAACTCCTAATCGGTAAAAATCCAAACACGATTGTGTTATTGTATCGTATCGCCATATAACTCTGCCCAAAGCAGCCACAAATTTTGGATGGCTTTCCCTATGAGACGAAAACCAGCCCATGCGTCATCGCATAGGGCGACTTGGCTAAGGGTATTTTCCCAAGTACTAGGCCAAGGCCATTTTTAGATTTGGACTCTGGCCATCCTCGGTTTTACTATGTAGCCCCATTTTAGACCCACTAGTAATGAACTTCCACTTGGGAGATTTAAACCCACTATTGAGGCTCCGTTCTTGTAAATTTACAAGTCTGAAACATTTAGGTTTTTTTTACTTTTTGTAACCTTTTATTTAGTTTTTCATCATAATTTTTGGAAGTAATCGTTTGTCTCGACGGCACTTTAGACATATAAGACAGCTGTTTGATATTTTTTTCGTCTTTAGTGAACTTTTTTTTTTTTTTTGGTCATAATTTTGTATCTCTTAGATTGTTCTCATCGAAACAAATGAATAATTCAAAAAAACATCACGCAAATCTAATAGAAATTCAAAAAAGACGTAAAACGAAGAAATAAGTTAAGTTTTAAAGAATCCACCCTGAATCAGTTTGTTATTGGATGATGAAACCACGCCATGCATGACGCTATAATACTTTTGTTGTCAGCGATGACCGAATTGGGTTTTTTTCGAAACGAGAAAGTTGAGGAAACCGACCATGGGAGCCGACGGGCACACGGAACCCACTCCGGATTCTGAATACATGATCTGAGCTGTTCAATAATTTTAAATAAAAAACTGAGTGGGCTCTTAAAAATTTAAATGAATAAAATATATGTGTAGGTGCTTGATCCAATCTTTCATGTTTTCATTTAGATTTTGAATCCATGAAAAAATAGAAGATTGGATCGAATACCTACACGCTACACATATCGGATTGAACTGATTTTTCATTGGCCCAATTAATTTTTTATTTTAAAATTATTGAACGACTTGAATCATCCTCGTGGGGCCTAGAGTGGACCCCATGTGTTCGTCAGTTCGCATGGTCGACACCCCTAGTCTGTTTCCGTAGAAGAGTCCCTTTTGAAATGATCCCGACATTGATGATACAGTATTTCACAATTCCATGCGTCGCCTCAGTACTTGAAAAAAGAGGGACTCGGTGTGCTTTTAATTTTGAACTCAACAAATTTTTATGCGTTTAAAAAAAAGAGAAGGTAAATGCGCTAATAAATAATTAACATTTATTTATCCTCATTATTGTGCACCCTCTATCATATGGGATTGGCGCACAAAACCATGCTCTCGTGTCCGTGGTAAATAGATAGCGGGTTGAGGGTAGACAAATTTTGAACGTGTTGGTTGATTTATAAAGTAGTTACTGTGTAAAATAATTTTCTAACCACGAAAAAATGATCGAAATGTGGAGATACACCCGCTTTTGGTTATCAACACTTCAGTAGCATCATCAGTAGGCGCGCGCGTGCACACACAAAATGAAACGTGAATAGCACTTCTTTTAGATGAATTCATCTAGTTCTGAAAATCACAATTTTGGCCGGCCACCAAATACCTATCACTTTAATCATTTTTAATTTAACCTTAAGGCGCGAGGATCTTGACTTTTTTTTTAAGTCAAAAAGTAGTAGAATTCATGATCGGACAGAAAAAAACGTAAACTTGTGGACAATTTTAAATACTAGTAATACTTTTATTTGCATTTCTAGTTAATTTATTATTCTTCAGTTCCCCCCCCCCCTAAAAATACATACCAACAAGCACCAAACAACAAAACAGAACCAACAAAAGGAATAAAACAAGAGGACAACATAATGAAGTCACGAAACATGAGATTTCATTTAATAATAATAATAATTATCTTAAAATGAAGGGTCAAATATAGAGTAAGATATTTTTTAGGTGGACGAGAACAGATTTTTTGATTTGATAAGGATAAAACCCTCCCAATCAATGGGCCAACAAATCTGTGTCCACAGAGGCCCCCTTGTCCAAGACCAGGGCCCTCAAGCCCATATCTGCGTCTCACACCCTTTCGTCGGTCTATTTTCCTGCACTTTTCGCACCCTCCTTCCGAGTTCGAAATTCGAACCCAAGTCACCCGTGTCTAGGTGCGTGTACGTGAACGATAGCGCAAGCATAAAAACGTTTTTTAAAATGTTCAAAGCTCGTACAATTCGCAAGGCTGAGAGCTGAGAGCGATAATTGTAATGGGGAGTCTGAGAACAAAACAAGATTGAGAGCAGAATAACCCCAAGGGGTTGGCCGTTGGCCCGGTGATCAAGACCGGACATGAGTTTGCTTTTTCTCAAGGTTCAAAACCCCTCGATGATATCAACTTCTTTTCGGTCAGTTCATATGGAGTTTTTTCTCTAATTTTAATTGGGCTCTCCACAAGTGGACAGTAAAATTATATTCTCATGATTAATTGGGATGAATGTAAACTGACTCAGACACTTAAATCGTAAGCACTCGACTTATTAAAAAAAATATCGAGAGCGGAGCGAAGGTTCGAACCATGCAAGCCCACGTAGAGGAGAGAGAGAGGGAGGATCAAACTGAGAGTTTTTAGAGAGAGAAAGAGAGGGAGAGAGAAAGAAGTTAATAAGGGAAAAAATAATACTATAGTAGGAGTAGTTTCAGTTGAAAGGCTGATCCTAGGTTGATGCCGTCTAAATCTCGGCAATGTCGCTGAACGAATCCCCGACCCATTTGAATTGTATGCCTAACCCACGCGCCCTTTCTTGAATTCTCTCTCTCTCACTCATCATCCTCCCACACCGATCATCGCTCCCAAACCCTCGTCCCACAATCCAAACGCAAAATTCAATTCCGCGCGATACCATCACCCGAATTGGAATTGCTTTTTCCACAATCCACGACAGCATGGTTGAGCTAAAAAGAGAGAAGCAGAGAGCAGAGAAATCAAGAATTGAGGTAATTCTTGGACCAATCTGTACGGCTCTGTGTAATTTTGATAATTTTTGCGAATACATTTGAATTTACAATAACGCCCATCTGGATTTTGATCATACCCATCTGGGATTAATCTTCAATTCTTCTTCTTCTTCTTGCTTTATTTTTCTGATCATCAAGAATCTTGTATATGTGATTACTGATCCAACATCCCGTGTCTGGTCGTATCGTGCCCCAGATTTAATACTTCGTGAGGGATCGTATTGGTGGTGACGATTGACATTTCGGTTAGGTAAAGGTTTTGTGGGTGATCAAATCTTGGTTCGGGTTTGTAAAGTCATATAGGTACTTCCACTCTTTCAGTGTATATAAATTTGGTTTGATTTGCTTTGGGTTCTGTGCGTGCCAGTAATTGAAAATTTCTTACTCTTCTTTTATTGCAAAGTGCTGCAAAAGTTGCAAAAAATAAAATAATGAAAGAAATACCTACATTGTTTGGCTTTGAAAAGTGGGGAACTGGAAGTTTTCTTGCAATCCGAGTTTGATATTCGGTAACCTTTTAGGCTCCCAGAAATCGGGAAGGTTCTAAGTGGGCTAGAAAAGTAATGGAGATGTAGTTAACTGAATAACTGGTATGGCAAGAAGTTTTAGTATTGGTCATATTGGACATTTAGTTTGAATGCGACTGGCGAAGATGAGCAAGAGTCTCAAGGCTCAAAGTTGCTGTTCTGATGCAGCTAAACAAGGAGGCGCGCGGTCTGTCTGGCGGGATGATCAATCAAGAACCAACTTCTGTCATTTCAAAAGATGGGGCTTTGGCAGAGAAGAAAATAAACCGCAACATAGCTGTACAGGACGATGAGGATTTTTCTCGGGAGTTTCCTCCGGATCGTCTTACTCCGAGAAAAGTTTCTGATGTGACCGACATGCCTCAAAACCATGAGAAGAGAGTTGGATCCAATAATAATCCCAACAGTCATCTGGGATAAGAGGAAATTACCAGGATTCTTGGTTTGCAGAGGATGGACTCAGACTGTTCCGATATACCAGAGTTCGCTTCCGCAAAAGGGTCTATTGCAGAGGTTGAGAATGGGGCTTATCTGAATCAGCCAAATGGATAACTGAAGGAAAATAACGGTTCTGGACATGGGCCAACGAGGGGTACTGGAGAAATGACCTATGACACTGCTGTTGTTAGTCCAAGTGTTCAATTGATAAATGGATTTGAATCCACTCAATTCTCCCAACCTTATGGATTGGGGTTTTCGGATGGTTCTCAATCTGGCAAGATGAAGGTCCTTTGCAGCTTTGGTGGAAAAATCTTGCCTAGGCCAAGTGATGGGAAACTTAGATATGTTGGGGGAGAAACTCGTATCGTTTCCATACGGTATAGTGATCTGTGGGAAGAACTTGTGGGAAAGACATTGGGAATTTGCAAGCAACCTCACACAATCAAGTACCAGCTTCCTGGTGAAGACCTTGATGCCCTTATATCCGTTTCCTCCAACGAGGATCTTCAGAATATGATGGAGGAATACCAAGGCCTTGAAAAGCTTGGGGGTTCTCAACGGCTAAGGATGTTTTTGATTCCTTTGAGTGAGTCTGAAAATTCATTTGCTCTCGATACAAATGGTATTCAGAAGAGCAACCCTGATTACGAATATGTTGTTGCAGTCAATGGCATAGTTGGCCCTAACCAGTGGAGAAGTAGCGAGCAGGTTTTGGAAAATGGCATGAGTCGGTTAAAAACTAGTTTGGAAAACAAGGAAAGCATTGGTGACACGAATTCTACTAAGAATGTTTATGAATCCCAAAATCCAGTCCGGTCTCCCATTCAATCTGATCCCTTCTCTCTGGTGCAAGGTCTTCAGGGAGATTCAAAAAGTGGTTACACCCAAATTTATCCAGATAACTTATTATCTGGTAGCACGGAAAGCAACAGCTCATTCAGGACTGCTCAACTACCACATGAAAACTCTAGCATTGATGCGGCTACTTATTACTACCCCACGCATGGAGCAGAAATTTTAGTAAACCATCATCTTCCTGATAAAATTGATAATACCAGACAGCCAAGTAAGCCAGGTGGAGTGCACTTTCAAAACCGAATTCCCGGAAGAGAATTTTTTGTTCCTCCTAGCCTTGATCAAAACAGTAGCACTGTTGATGAATACTCTTGTGAGAGGCCAATGCTAAAGGAAAGGGCATTTCATTCTGAAAAGTTTGAAGATCCTACTGGTGGTCTGTTGTCAGGATCTGGTGATTCTGTTGGTTCTCAACATGTAATGCCACATGCGTTCTCTGATTCAAAGCTGCAGGAACGTGGAGGGAGGTCTTCTTACTGCTCACAAGAAGGAATGAGCCCATCTTCCCCCTTGAGCTTCGCAAAACCACAATTGTCTCCACTTGTTTCAGCTGCTTTGCAAGAGCCACTGCAACTGCCCCAGAATATTGATCCTGTCAATCCTCAGTTCCAACTTAAGTTGCTGGATGTGGAGCCTACAGTCTCTCGCAAAGGAATAGAGTTGCCTAATTGTTCCATAGGCTTGGAACCGTTGAGCAGGAATGATTATTCTCGAGCGGATGTGGGTGATACTGATGAGAAGTATCGACCAATGAAAGATGTAAAGACAAAAATGTTCCAAAACCATGTTGATGACAATCCTTTAAGTTGGGAAATGTTGAACAGATTCGATGAAAAGGACCCCTTTTTACATGGGGATGGAAAGCTTTCTAAGAGCAGGCCACCTGCTATTTCCATTCTTAATAGTAGTACTCCACCGCAAGAGTTACAGGTATCTGGGGGCATGATTTCTGAATCGTCGGGGATTGATTTGAAACCCTTTGCAGATAAAGTAATGGAACGGCCCCAGAACATTCAACAGGAGAAGGCCCCAGATGATCTTATGGCTGAAGGCCAAAGAATTGCCAAAGATCAACATCATGTTTCAACTGCAGTAACAGATGGTGAAGTTGGAATTGGCATACCATGGGACAACAACTTGGAAGCTTCAGGCCTGTTTCCAGTTTACCAACAACCCAGGGATGAAAATTCTCTGGCTGATTTACTCTATGGTTTAAAAGACGGCCTAGTTTCTCATGAATCCTCAAATCCTTACCCGTCTGCAGCTTTTGATAATTCTTCTATGGGGGAAAATTCACATAATTTTCATACAAAGCAGAATACAATCCAGAAACCTGGTTTTAGGAGAGAAGTATCTCTAATTGATGATGATTTCGTGAATTACCCTGATCAGACAGTTGCAAAGTCAGACATTCTGGGATGCCCTGATGACAAGGAAATGCCAGAAAAATTTTCACCTAATGTGTTTTATGAGCAAAATATGCTGGATCCCATGGTTTTTGTTGAACAGGCGGCTGATAGCTTATTTCCTGGAATGGATACTTTCTCCGCAACTGTCCCTCATGCAGTGGATGCAACTGGCGGAGCAATTCTATCTTCCAATGTTGCGGAGCATGAAAGCATACTTGAAGAGTCCGACCCTGAGGTTATATTCTCTTCCTATTTTGTTTTCCAGTTCTGGTTTATCAACTTTGGTTCTGGCTGTAGTTTGAGTTCATACTTGGTTCTATGTAGAGTGACAAAGGTGGTGATGGAGATAAGGGCGAATCGATTACTGATGCAGTGATAGCTGAATTTGAAGCTGACATTTATGGTTTGCAGGTTTGCACCTGCTATTTCAATTACTGCCTGGTTTCTATGCTTATTTTTCTTAGTTAAAATGTTTTGGTATTGTAGCACCCTTGAAAGAATAGAAAACAGAGAGAGAGAGAGAGAGAGAGAGAGAGTACCTTCTCTCACCTAGCTTACCTCCAATTCCTATGGTCTTGCCATCTAATGGCTTACTAACGATATATGGGTTGGCGGGCTCCGTGCAGAATTTCCTTTATCTCCATAACGGGAGCTTTGCTAAATATGAGAACTAACGTTTTTTGTCCTTAATAATTCTTAAAAAGTCTCACCGCGCAGGCATGCCTGGCCCTTTCCCTCAATAGTTTTTCCATGGCCATTCATTATATAACTTACATTTCTTTCCATGGCCCTTTCCCTCAATAATCTGGTTCTATATTTCTATTAGGAGTTAAGTTGCCAGAGAAAATGTATGTAGTGTTTAGGTCATTGTTTTTTTTGATATTTTCTGGGTCTTGCTAATTAACTTTGGTCCTAAATTTTAGCCACTTAAAACAACTGAACTTCCTCATGCTGATATCCAGATTATAAAGAATGCTGATCTTGAAGAACTGCGAGAGTTAGGATCTGGTACATATGGAACTGTTTATCATGGGAAGTGGCGAGGATCAGATGTTGCTATCAAGAGAATTAGAAGTAGCTGCTTTTCTGGGAGATCATCAGAGCAAGAACGGTTGGTGGGTGGCCCTTTTCTCTTCCTATTGTTTCTTCTGGAGCATATGCCGTTTCTTTCTTTGCTTACAGATATTTTGTCTGTTAAATTGATGTTTTTTCTCTGTATTAGACCAGAGACTTCTGGAGAGGGGCACGCATCCTTTCTAATCTTCATCATCCCAATGTGGTTGCTTTTTATGGGGTGGTACCAGATGCCGCTGGGGGAACCTTGGCAACTGTAACTGAATTTATGGCTAATGGCTCACTAAGGAATGTCCTAGTTAAGAAGGATAGGTGAGTTAGCCTCCTTTTTCTATTCTTCTGAGTATTTTTTGGTTATTTTAACGGTGGGTTGTTGGGATTCTATTTGCAGATCACTTGATCGCCGCAGGAAGCTTATTGTTGCCATGGATGCAGCTTTTGGCATGGAATACTTGCATTTAAAAAATATCGTCCATTTTGATCTTAAATGTGACAATCTACTAGTCAATCTGAGGGATCCACAACGACCCATATGCAAGGTAATCTCAAACCACACATCTTGTAAATCCATGCAAGGGTACAGATAGATGCAACTCTGAGAGATTCCACTGAATACAAGGGGTGCATGTACAGTTTAACTTTGTTTTCCTTTTTCAATCAATAAAGATTGCTTTCTACATGGAACCGGGGAGTTAGCATTGAAAGCATTGACCTAACACTAAACTGTTATATTTGCCAAATTAATTTAACCATTAAGCAATTTGTTATCATCGTTCATCACCAGAGAAAAAGAAGTTACGAAACAAGTCATTAATGCAGACAGGTAAAAACAAATTGAAGATGTCATTTTCTTGACAAGTCATTAATGCAGAAAGGTAAAAACAATTTGAAGATGTCATTTTCTTGACAAGTCATTGAAGGTACCAAATGCCAACAGAACAACACATGTTATCCGAACGGAAATGGACGATTTCCCTTTCACGTTGTGCAAGGGATACATGTCTGGGTGGAAACATACCCCACGCGATTGTGGCTGAACATACCAGAACCCTTAGTATAATGATATTTGGTAGCTTTGGGAACGTTGTGTGGATGTGCCTACTGCTTTTTCATTCAGGAGTTGGGCTTATATTGCCTCCTTCATCACTGCATTTATATCTTTGCAGGTTGGAGACTTTGGACTGTCCAGAATAAAGCGCAATACTCTAGTTTCTGGTGGTGTGCGAGGAACCCTCCCTTGGATGGCACCAGAATTGTTGAATGGTAGCAGCAGCCGGGTTTCTGAGAAGGTTAGTTCGCGTACATCTGTTATTAGTACTATTTCCTTGGAACTTCTTAGCAATTTATGATGTCATAAAGGAGTCAGCTGTATATTTTGGATTTTTTAACAGGTTGATGTATTTTCATTCGGCATTATTCTGTGGGAGATCCTAACAGGAGAGGAACCTTACGCAAATATGCATTGTGGGGCAATTATTGGTAAGTCAGTAGTTATTTGAAGTCACATCCTTTCTGTGAAATGTTCTTGAAAAGAAACCGTAACATCTAAAAGTGCGAGTTAATTTTTGCAATTTGCTTAATATTTGCATTAACCCCAAGAAAAATGAATATAGAATGCCTGAGGATGCTAAGAGAATCAACATAAGCTAACTAAAATATAAAACAAAATCAGACAATCCCCACCGAAAAACTACGTAACACAAGGACAAAAGCCAAATGAATCATCCAACTATGCTTGTGCTTTGACAAGTTAGTCCTCCATTAGGGGCAAACCAACTCCTAGTCCTTTAAAAATGAAAAACTGGCCCGATGATGACAAAGAAGACCACTTGCAGGATTTACTCGTGATGATAATACATTTTACTATTCCACAATAAGGAGGCTGTGGTCCCGCATTAATAGAAAAGAAGTACAAATATGAACAAGAGCATACCCTCCAAATTACAAAAGAAAAGAGATAAAACAAAGCCTAAGATTAGCAAAGCAGCTAGGACAGGAAAAAGGCAGTTTTTATAGAGGAATAAGCCTGTTTTCTACAGAGCAACTCCATTGAATTGAACCCAAAGGTGCCTGCAAGTAAGCATGGCAATGTGGTTCCAATCAGAAATTACTGATACTTAAAATGCCTTCATTCTTAGGAGTTAGGTCTACTAATGACTTCCCAAGCAACCTCATTGGAATCATGGTAATTCTCAGTTCCTATCCACTTGAAATTTCCTAGTACTTTCTCAATATGATGAACCACTGATTTTGGCCGCATAAAATGCCTAGTCCGGTGAAACTTGGATGATAAATAGGACTGCTTTAGTGATCTGAAATCTCCTAGGTTCAAGATAAAGTTCTACTAGCCTAGTTTTTCACTTTAGCAAGCAATCACTCTCCGAAAGCTTTGCTTTAGAATAACAGAATGTTATTGTCTTGCCCTTGAATAATGAACAAGGATATGCAATCAGCCATAGACTTGCGGATTAGAAAGGCAGCTTCTGGGAATAATTCTTGTTTGTTAAAGATGTATGACCAATTCAAATGTTGATCAATGCCGAAAGCCCCTAGAGAATAGTAAGCACTAACCAGTATATGCATGTCCATAACCACTTTTTATCCAAATGGTTGGATACTTTAAACCAATTCTGATTTGTGCTCTTTGTTGGAAGCAATCAAACAATCGTATATAGTAAACCTTACTAGGTGTTTGTTTCAAGTTAATTTTTGTTCTTCATCCTGAACTATGGATGTAGGGGGAATTTTGAAGAATACTCTTCGGCCCCCTATTCCTGAAAGGTGTGATCTGGAGTGGAGGAAACTGATGGAAGAGTGTTGGTCAACTGACGCCGAAGCACGACCCTCATTTACAGAGATTACAAGCAGGTTGCGATCTATGTCTGTGGCAGCCCAAGGAAAGGGACAAAGTAATCTAGCAAGATAGACGAGGCCTGGCATCCATCTCCATGTAAATTGCCAGAGTTGTATTTAGTTTTGGTGTTCTTTTGGTGTGTAATTAATCTAGCTTTTCCATTTATTAATTCTTTTGCAAATAGAGAAAGGCTCAAGGGCACGGTATTGTTAGGTTATGAACAGGCCATCTACGGTTTTAGTGATCAGTTTGCTGTGGATGTTTTTGTATATGTGAACACACCAAGTAATGGGAATTTTGTTTGGTTTTTGTGATTTCTCTATGAGTTTTTGGTGGTGGCTGTTTTTATGGTGTATGGATGCACATTCATAAGAAGTAACAGCTACCACCCAATATCTAAGTCCACGACATGGCATAAGTCTCTCGTATTGGGAATTATCTTCTGCAGTCTTCTAATTGTGATGACTTCGGCTTGTTCAAAGGGTGGTTTGGTCTCTAAATTGACCCAAGTCTTAAGGACAATGACTGGGGCTTGTTAGGTGTCTGGACTCATAATTTGAGAAGTCTCACAATTGTATAATTCTGAGTCGAAACTCGTCATGGTCTGGTGATCACATCCTTGAAATCTTATGCTGATAGATGTGTTTCACTCCACAAGTACCTTTCGCGGCTTGTCATTTTTCTTGTTGGTGTTTTAGGATGATAAAGTGACGCGTGACAAACTGTGGAATGATATTTGGCAATGCAACCTCTTCCTTTGAAAGTCCGTTTCAATCAACAAGTAGTACCTTTTGCTGGAGAAATACTCGTCATTCCTATTACTTCAGAAACAAAAACACAAAGAACTTCAACCAAAGAAGAGAAAAGAAGCAGCAGCAGTTGATCTCTCTAAAGTGATCTTGTATGGATGGTTTACATACAATTCAATACTTATATAATCTTCCTTTCCTTTGTCTTGTAATAAATATAATCATTTTCTCTCTCCCCCTCCATTTCGTGCATGTATACCTAGTCTGCCACTTTTAACCGGTTCAACTGAATTGAAAATTGGAGCAATATATAAACGATGTATTTATTCCATTTGAACCGGAAATGTTCCAATTTTCATAGATAAACGGTGTATATTTATTTATTTATTATTCATTATTAAGATATTAAAATAATATATAGTTCTTAGGCCCCATTCTCTTGAACTTAAGTTAAACTTAATTTAAATCTGAAAATTGTCCTTAATTTATTTTTTTTTTTAACAGGGACTGTTAGCGTTTGGAGGAAGTAAAGAAACGACGTCGTATAAATCTGTGAATTTAATCTGGGCCATCCATCCAATTCATTCATGAGGTGGCATGTTTTGGTGAAAAGGTGTAGAAGATGTGGGGAGGGGAACATGCGGAGAGGATCCGGATCCTTCATTAGAGAGAGAGAGAAACAGAATAGAGAGAGAGAGCTTGATTCAAGATGAACGGCTGGCGCACTGTTCTGATTTGTTGCCGTAGGGCGGCAACAACGGTGGTCACCGCCGCCCCTCTCCACCGGCACTTCGCCGCCGCCCCTCTCCACCGCCACTTCGCCGCCCCTCTCCAACGCCACTTCGCCGCCGCCCCTCACCCATCAGGTCCTCTCTCTCTCTCTCTCTCTCTCTCTCTCTCTCTCTCTCTCTCTCTCTCTCTCTCTCTCTCTCTCTCTCCTGTCAGCAACGGTAGTCACAAACCCTTTCTCTCTCCAAAATCCCCTCCCTCTTTCTCTCTCTAGATTTCTGTTGAGAACCAGAGGTTGAAGCAGAGGTTTGGCATTACGATCTAATTTCTTTCTTTTTTGTTACAGAGCGCCGTGAGAGAACTCTCACGGCCAAAGAAAAGCTGGGCAAAAAAATGGCTGTTCAGCGTACTCTGGATTCCTTTAGGAGGCGACGGAAGCCGATCGCTGCTAGACTCGAGTCAGCTAAGGATGAGAAACGGAAGGGGATTCCGTTGAAACCCGGCTCCCCCTCATGGAAGAGAGTGAAGAGAGAGCGAGAAGAAAACGTAGCTGTGGCAGAACGTGAGTTGGCAGAAATGGATGCCAGAATTGGAGAATTTGAAAGGAAATTAGCAGAGGATTACTGATCACTATACGTAGGCCTTGTTTGACTCACGAGAGTAGTAGAACTTCTATTCTGTGAAGAAGGTTTAGGATTGGATTAGTAAGGAAGTGATGCGAACTTTTGATTTCAGCCGTTGGGCTGTGAGATTTGATTGTGTTTTGTAGTAACAGAATAGAGCGCGAGAGAGAGAGAGAGAAACAGAATAGAGAGAGAGAGAGAGAGAAACAGAATAGAGAGAGAGAGCGCGCTTGAGAGAGAGAGAGCTTGAGTCAAGATGAATGGCTGGCGCACTGTTCTGATTTGTTACCGTAGGGCGGCAACAACGGTGGTCACCGCCGCCCCTCTACACCGCCACTTCGCCGCCCCTCTCCAACGCCACTTCGCCGCCGCCCCTCACCCATCAGGTCCTCTCTCTCTCTCTCTCTATCTCTCTCTCCTGTCAGCAACGGTAGTCACAAACCCTTTCTCTCTCCAAAATCCCCTCCCTCTTTCTCTCTCTCTAGATTTCTGTTGAGAACCAGAGGTTGAAGCAGAGGTTTGGCATTACGATCTAATTTCTTTCTTTTTTGTTACAGAGCGCCGTAAGAGAACTCTCACGGCCAAAGAAAAGCTGGGCAAAAAATTGGCTGTTCAGCATACACTGGATTCCTTTAGGAGGCGACGCCAGCCGATAGCTGATAAACTAGACTCAGCTAAAGAAGAGAAACGGAAGGGGATTCCGTTGAAACCCGGCTCCCCCTCATGGAAGAGAGTGAAGAGAGAGCGAGAAGAAAACGTAGCTGTGGCAGAACGTGAGTTAGCAGAAATGGATGCCAGAATAGCTGAGTTTGAAAGGAAATTGGCGGATGAGGATTTCTGATCACTATACTCAGGCCGAGAAATGTAGGCTGCAAAGCTGTAAATAAGGCGTCCAAAGTTGACTCACGAGAGTAGTAGAACTTCTATTCTGTGAAGAAGGTTTAGGATTGGATTACTAAGGAAGTGATGCGAACTTTTGATTTCAGCCGTTGGGCTGTGAGATTTGATTGTGTTTTGTAGCGAAGGTAAATTCTGTTACCTTTAGAAAGGAGATTTGTATGAGAGTTTCATGAACTGATATTGACTAGTAGGAGCAATCAACAAAACTGCTTCTTTCTTTGATAAACGCTCTTGTCACTCGTCTTGTTTCAATCTTACTTTTTCTTTTTCCATATATGCATTGGATGAATTTCAAGTTATCGGGAAAACTTCAAATTACGATTATAACGGTTAGTTGATTACTATGCATTTGATACTTTCATTAGCTGAGATTTTCATTAGCTTTGGTCCCTCGTTCCCGCCACTCATGGGGTCCGACAAGGATGCGGGGGGCTGCTGTGTGGTAAAAACTACACCGTTTCATGTGTTAGTGGGTAGCAAATGGATATAGAGCATTCCATCAATGAGCTGTCACAATACCCCTCAATTCCGCACCTTTCTTTTTTTCGGTATGTCAATTTCGGGGACCTCAATTTTGCACCTTTTGAGTCCAAATAATGATTTTTACACTAAAAAGATGAAGAAAAAAAATATGCCAAACTACAAAAAGTAAGTTCAACAACCATCCACAAAATTACTCCAAATCCTTAAGAAAGATAAATCCCGTAGACTCCCAAAAAAAATTGTATGAGTTTAGCGATAACAAAAAAACTACACCGTACATTACATATAAGCCGAATCGGATGGTTGCGAATTGCATAAGAAATCAAGAAATTAAATTATCATCAGGGAAGAATGGCTCAGTCTCGCTTCCATTGTGACTCGCTTCATTCATGAAAGTGTGTCCCACTTGCTCAAATGTTATTCCCTATAAAAAAAAAGGGGAAATGATATTGGCACTCCAAAAATTGATGCAGGCACTCCAAAAATCAAAGAAAAATGGTTTTGGAGTTACATTGATTTTGGAGTGTCTGCATCAATTTTTGGAGTGCCAATATCATTTCCCTATAAAAAGTTGAAAATCATATTAGAATAAAAAACTGTTGGAGATATGCCTTGAATTTGGGATGGTCGAAGAAAGGTATTTGACTTCCTAAAAGATTTGTTTCCTTGTTGGTTTAGACTTTGGGTGCAAGGAATTTTGTTTCGGCAAGTTTTGGTTTTAGGAAGGAATCTGTGGCTATAAATATAGCCTTATTTTCTTCATTAGGTTTTGGATTTCTTGAGTGAATCCCTTTGGAGAGGCCCCTAAGGGGACTCTCATGTTGAAGATTAGATATTAGGGTTTTGGTTTATGCTCTATTGGGTTCCACCTAGGATTTTAGTATCCCTATCGGGTTCCGCCAGAGACAGTGATGTGTGCTAACTAAAAACTCGAATTTTACTAATTAAATGGGCTCTTAGGTAGCCACCCTTTGTCGTTTTGATTGAGATTAACTAAAGCCTAAGAAATTGATTGTCATTTTCAAATAATTTAAAGGAGGTATGGTCGTAGGGTTCATAGCATGCGCACTCGCAACCAGGTCAGACTTATCTGCTCCATTTGGTGTTCATAAAAACATTTGACTTTAGAGAGAAAAAGTTACCTCGAAAGATGTGAACCTTTATGGTCTCCGTTTACCCATGCGCGGCGGAGAACAAGTTTTGGCCCCTCGTTCCCCGCCACTCATGGGGTCCGACAATGTCCGGGTTCGTCTAACGGACGTACTTTAATAACCTAAAATTGCCTTTTCTAATTATTTTGAAATAGGAGCAAGGTCCGTCCTTGCCACGACGTACTAATCACCCCGTGACCTTACCTGTACGACTACTCACTAATCATTGCGCAAGAAATAGAAAAAACCTAGTTCAAATCATGCTTCTATTACGCGAGATAAAAAATAAATAAGAGATAACAACTAATTGAATACCAACGAACAACGTA
Organism: Rhododendron griersonianum; assembly: GCA_018127125.1. Classification (NCBI taxonomy): domain Eukaryota; kingdom Viridiplantae; phylum Streptophyta; class Magnoliopsida; order Ericales; family Ericaceae; genus Rhododendron; species Rhododendron griersonianum. The sequence goes on along the minus strand of CM030800.1, from coordinate 5,583,928 downwards.
AATTAAGAACAAAAATTAAAACGAGTTATCGAAGTGCGAGTAATTAAACAAAACTTCGAAAACTTAAGGGGAAAAAAACTCTACAAAAAAAAAATAGGGAGTGAAAAGCTCTAATTAATGTTCGGACAAAACGTCTTGATCGCAACCCCCGTTTTGCGTCTGCTGCGTCCCGTCCTTCGGTCATTGCTGCGTGCTCGGAAAAAGATCCTGCATGCTGTAAAAAATGTAAATTGCTATTCCCCCTAACACCCCACCCCCGACCCCACAGCACTTTTCCCCTCCAGTTTAAAAAAAAATCGAAACCATCAATTTGTAATTCTATGGAGCAGAAACATGATTATGAGAGCCCTAAAGACAAAATTTGATTATGTCTCTTTAGAATAATATGATCAAAATAAAAGAATCTTCACACCCGTTCAAACGGATTAGAAATTGAAGTACTTAATTTTTAACCATATTTTTTAATATATAAACGGTCTCAAAAAATTAAGTGCTCAAATTTTCACTCCGTTTGAATCAGTGCAAAGATCTTGTTATTCTTATTATATTGACAAAATCTTTACACCGATTTAAACGGAGTGAAAATTTGAGCACTTAATTTTTTGAGACCGTTTATATATTAAAAAATATGGTTAAAAAATTAAGTGCTTCAATTTTTAATCCGTTTGAACGGATGTGAAGATCTTATTATTTTGATCATATTATTCTAAAGAGACATAATCAAAATTTGTCTCTAAGACTCTCGTAATCACGTTTCTACTCCATAGGATTGTAAATTGTTGGTTTTGATTATTATTATTTTTAACTAAAACGGCTGGGTAGGGGCTACTGTGACATGCGGCAGCAGAGCCCCGGGTCCACCCCTACTTTTTAATTTATTTCTTTATTTAATTACTTATATCTTATTTATTTAATTTTTATAAATACACCTTTGTATATTTAAAAATATAATTCAAGAATTAAGTGCTTTAATTTTCAATTCAGTTGAATCAGAGCAAAGATCGTATTTTTTTGATCATTTTATTTTAAATGGTCATAATGAATTTTTTGGTCTAAGGCATTTCAACAAACACCCTAAGACTCATTATTTAGTTTCAAGACTCTCTTAGGGTGTCCATTGAAAGGCCTTGGAACCAAAAATTTATTACGACCATTTAAGTTGAAATAATCAGAAAATAACAAATTTGCACCGGTTCAAACGGATTGAAAATTGGAACACTTATTTTTGTAACTATATTTTTTAATCTATAAAGGACAAAAAAAAGGGGAAAAAAACAGTCCGATAAACATGATCAATTGAAACACATTTTTTTTTTCTCTCAATTACTTTACAAAACCTAGAATTAGACTTGAACCTATTGTGTAAGAAAGAAAGAACAAATTTTTTAAATGTAAGAAATAATTGTTTGATTAGTAGCATGGTTACTTAGGCTTTCTTCACAGACTGTGTACACAAAAAAATTTAGGAACGCTACAGCGGAAAATTCGGGGCGAAATAATGGATGACTACAATTTTTTAATTTCAGATAGTTAGTCATTTGAGAATGATGTTCATAGTGGGGAGAACATCTCCCACAATAGTCGCGATTATATACCGGAATTTACCACCAACTAGAATTCATTGTTAAGACAAATTAATTAACTAATTAAAATAATATAAATTTATTAAGTATAAAGTCAATTTTACTTGAAAATAGAATTTCAGTTAACAAAAAAAAAGAAGGTAGGTAAATGGGAAAAGAAACAAATACAGAAAATAATTAAAAAGGAAAAAATAATTCAAACTGGAAAAAAAGAAAAGAAAATAAAGAGAGAAAAAAAATAAAAAGAACCAAACTGGAAGGAAGGAAGGAAGGAAAGAAAGAAAGGAAGGAAGATAAGAAGGAAGGAAGGAAAGAAAGAAAGATAATGCCTTGTTCCTTTTTCTTCCCATTCTGGCCCACCATAGCAAGGCCAATGCATATATAGCGTGCCTTTTTTCTATTGGATCTACCAACACGTGTATTTTGTAAATCAATTTTAATTCTAAGAGCGAATGGACGTTGATGGACAGTAGCAGTAAATCCCAACACCCAATTTATGGAGAAATTTTTCAGTGCCGGGTGGGCACGGGACACGTGGTGCCCGGCACCATCTCGGCCGTCCAATGAAGTTTTGACACACTTTAAAACAGCCGAACAGATCTGAGCCGTCCAAAACTTCATTAGACGGCCGAGATGGTGCACGGGCACCACGTGTCCCGTGCCCACCCGGCAATGAAAAATTTCTCCAATTTATGATTCAATCCTCTCAGCTCTGGCCATGTTGATTAATTTAATAGGCTTTCACGATCTAAGCTTCCAAACACCTACAAGACAAAAATCACATTACTAATCTCCAAGTAACCAGGGACGGATTCATAAATGTCGTTTAGTGGGGGCACTTTGTTAATCATAGTGGCGAAAATTTATTTATTTTAGTTAACCACATTAAGATTGTTACATAATTAAGGCATGCAATACAAATTACAAAAATATATCACATATTTCACCTAAATTATGTAAAAATAAGCACAAAATCTCAGACAAAATTTGAGAGTATGTTTTACATAAACATCGACAAGTTTTAGAATGATCGATATAGTTTTATTAATGATATTATTTTAAAATATTGTTCTTAGACGGTTAAAAATAAGTACAATTAAGAAAGAATCGATCCAAGTAGACAAATAGTTTGAAAATCAACAAGTATAAATGCACCATATGACGAAATTGAAACATAAAACTAGTTTTATATGTATATATTCAAGATATATGCACTTGTTTATGTGTAGTAGCACACTTAATTTCATAATTATGCAAATTATACGAAAATATAACAAAATTATTTTAATTCCCTCCGTCCCTGCAAGTAACAATATAAATGGACTTAACAAAGATAAATTATGGGGTGCTAATGTGAACATTTATACGTCTATCACACCCCTCAACTTACACTTTGCTAGTCCCGAGCAAAGAAAATAAATAATACAATTTCTGACTATGTCACTTTCGTAGGACTCATGATTGCACTTAGCTCGTGCAACAAGTCTTTTAAACTCTTAGGCGATCCCTGGACGGCTCCCCCCATTGGAGATGGGACTCTGCTCAGGTCTAGTTCTTCCCCTCTAGTCCCTTGTCTAGTTTCGACAATTTATGGGTCCTTATTCTAGGAAGTTTATTGGGCTTGTCCGGCCAGCTTCTTACTACGTGCATCAATTTTTTGGGATTTTTGGGATGGCAAGCTTCTTAGTTCTTACTACGTAGATCTGGTCCTGCGGTTCCCAGAATTAGCTACAGCAGGCGAAACACTAAATACATTGGCTACTAGACAATCAGCATTCGCAAGTGGAACTCATTTGGTGTTATGGAAAAAATGGGTCTACTCATGTGGGTATTTTATTCACTCTATATAAAGAAATACTACTATACTTGGGCTTCATTTTCGTATTTCTCTTAGATTTTCTTCCTTGATTTTGACTGTGAAAACACTATTGACCACGTCCTTTCTTGAAAGCTATGCCTGTCCATTCCCATTGCATCTTTGAAATTCACCGGGACATTGAGGCTCATGCCGGAATACCAAGTCACCAAGAAAACATCATCATGCAAGGTATATTAGGGGTACTACTAAAGTTTATTTAAGGATGTAGTGAACTACTTAAAGTAATAGTATTTGAAAAGCAGTCACACTCTTGCTAGGTCCTCAATATTTGTTCACACCAATCCATTATTTTTAACGTTGCTACCGTTTACCGATTTTGCAAATATGGAGGACGGATTGATCTTCTCCGATTTGTGGCGTTTTGATTTTCAGCGTTTAGGACATTAAAAGAAAAATAAGATTGGTTATCCCCACGAATTAAGGTAATAATAATAAGGAAAAAGACTTTCATTAGTTGATCAACATACTATCAAAAGACTATCGTCAAGTGGGGTTCATTTTAGGGTTCCACACAAATGATTCATATCCATTAATTAATTTTTAAATAAATTTTCTAGTGCGACTGTGAAAAATAAGCTCATTTGAATAACTATAAGTACTTGATCTAATTTTTCATTTGGAAGTAAGGATCCTAAGTTCGGAATGAAAAGTTGAAAGATTAGATTTGATACTTAAATTTATTCGATTGAGCTTATTTTTTGAAAAGTCACTCGAAAAAATTAATATTTAAAAATTAATTAATGACTTGGATAATTTGTATTGGATCCCACATGACGACTATCGATTCAATACTAATCGGTACGCAAAGTGTAGTTCTACATGATGAAAGTAGAATGAAAGGTTACTGATGACTTGTAGAGAAGAAATTGGAAAGTGGCTTGATGACCGTTGGATTTTTCTGTGGCAATCCTAGCCACAAAAAAGACCAAAAGAGGTCAAATGGTAAGGATCCATACAGGTTTAGTTGACCAAAAGAGGTCAAATGGTAAGAAATCCATACAGGTTTATATTTTGTTTGCTTTACTTTTTCAAAAGCATTTTTTAAAAAGATTTCTCCTAATTTTTTTTTATTTCTAATAATTTCTCTTTCTATTTGTCTCCACTTATTACTCTTACAACTCATCTAAAAAAAATTTAAAACAGTCTTGCTATTGTCAGCCCACTAGGCTGACGATAAACACACTAGAAGATAAGGAAAATACATATATCTGTGCACTTTTTACACCTTTTAATATACATTCACATACTTATTATTGTCAGTCCATTGAACTGATTTTAAAATTTTTTAATTTTAAAAACTCATTCAAACACAGCATTAGTCGACCAAAAGAGGTCAAATGGTAAGGAATCCAGACAGTTTTTTAGTTTTCAGAGAGGCTAGTTTTCTGAGAAAAAAACAAACATTCCCCCCCGTCTCCCCCACCTACTCTCTCTGACAAACACTCCCCCACCCCACACCTATTCACTTTGGAATTTGGAACAATAATGATACACCACCGCTCTCCACCCATCGGCTGCCACGTGGCAGTGGGCACCACTGTTTAAAGAAACCAGACGTCTATTCTCTCTCTCTCTCTCCACTTTCTTCTTCTTCCTCTGCCACGTGGCAATGGGATATGCCTTCTGTTTTTTTTTTTTTGACCACACTGTATCAGACCCATCATGATCACCTTCCGAACCGTCATTAATCTTATGCTTTTACCTTCCCAAATTTTAAGATAACAGACAAGGAACCGATCACGATATGAATCGGTCCTAATTATGCAAGAGGATGAGAATTTATAAGCTTTGTAAGTAGAAAAATAGGGAAATTACTACAAGAACAAATAACATATGTATATTTAACTTCCCAAATGCGACATGTGTTTTATAGGTTGAGAAGCTCTCGTGTTATATATGTGCATGATTCATTTCATTAAATGAGCCTCCTTAACAATGTTGCTCCTATAATTGGCTGGTTGAATGGAAAAGGCAAGGAAAAAATGATGAGGACCATGAGGTGTAATAATTGTTCTGGCGAAAGTAAGAACAGCCATAAACCAACTTGTATATCGATCATAGATTGATCACTACTGTAATGATCCGACCCAGCTGACCTGTTAACCATTCGCTTAACCATGTGGCTCTAAAAGTTAACCTCAAGTTATACAGTAGCTGGTCGGATTTCGTTATATATTACTTCCAATTCAATTTCCCAGCCGATGTGGGACATGGGGTCTCACAATCTCCCCACCTTATGATGCAACGTACTCGTTGCATCTTTTGGCCCGGCAACCTTCTCCTGGTGGCCATAGTGTGGCACTTAGCTCTGTACAGCACGACCCGACCCAGCTGACCTGCTAACCATTCGCCTAACCACGTGAATCAAAAGGTTAACCTCAAGTTTTACAATAGCTGGTCGGATTTCGTTATATATTACTTCCATTTCAATTTCCCAGCCGATGTGGGACATGGGGTCTCACAACTACTTTGATCCAGTTATTATATATTGGTCCTATATAATTTCAAAGGAAGGATTATATTACATGATATGTGATTATAGTTAGAGAGAAATGTCTTAATGTCTTGACAAATTGTTCATTTGCCCACAGGCATGATGGCCGGCCTGCATGATTGCATACAGTAAGTTGGTCAAGTTTATGGGATACTCGTCTGCTACATCGTTGAAAATGATGTTGGGGAACGCGACGGGTGAAATGTGCAAACCAAAGCTCTTTTGCTTTTGCTATTAAGATCTAACTTTGGTACTAACCTTATTAATTAGGGTGTCTCTCTTACCATAAGGATGCCATGTGGGATGGTTGTGGATCGGAGTTCTTTCTGGGCCTAGGGTGTATTTGCCTGTGCATTTACTCTTTTTTTTTTTCCCCCTAAATCAGACCACATAGTTAAATTCAAATTCGAAGCAGTGTAATGATCACGCACATTCGTGCAACGCATGAATAGTGATACTAGTATAAGGATAAGGACAAATAGTAAGGGGGACACAATTGAGAGAAAAAAAGGCCATCATTTTTTTAATAAATACATATGCACATTAGTATATTTAATGCATTTAACAAACTCTAGCATATACTTTAACTAACACATGCAATTTTGGTACCTATCGAATTTCTAAACTAACACATGCCTAACACACATAAATGGGTTCCAATTTTAAAGTAGTACTCCCTCCGTTCTTCATTGTTAGTCTATTATTTCATTTTGGATTGTTCCAAAATGTTGATCTTTTTAAATAAAAATAAAAAAATAGAATAAAACATTAGATAATTTTTCAAAAATTTCACTCACAAATTAATAGAAATATAGTAAAGTAGGTATTCCCTTCGTCCCAATTTAATAATTCTTTTTGAGAGTTCGTGTCATTTTTCAATTGATTATATATGATAATTTATTATCTTTTATGTGATTTCAAAAATATTTTATTATAGAACTAATCGACATCTATCAACCAAGATCTATATTCAATATGAAATTAATTACGGATTTATAGATATAGCTAATTTTTTAGCCGGGTAGAATAAAACAATGAACGATTAAATTAGGACAGAGAGAGTAGAATATAAGGATAATAATGAAAATGTGAGGCATTAAGGGGGTGTTCCAGTTTCTTAAAAAAGGATTTTTAGAAAAAGAAGATAATTTCAAACTCAAAAATTATGTGTTTACGCAAATAATTTTTCTACTAATATGAATCTTATTTGATAGATTTCATTGAGATCTTTTAAATGGTGCAAAAAAAATTTAAAATTATTTTTTATTTTCATTATATTTAAATTTGAAATTACCTTTTTAAAAAAAATAAGGTTTAAGAAAGAAAGCATAACGGGGGCCTAAATTTGGATGTAAAATGTAATCATTACATATAGTTAGAATTTTCAGAAAATAACCAACAATATGCAAGAGCAAAAATTGAAAACGCACATGCAGACGAAGAAGCCTGAGAGCTTGGAGCACATTCAGGCCCCGTTTGATAACCCTCCAAGGGGTTGGGATTGGATTGGTAGAGTGTTGGTATTATTAATACCTTGTTTGGTAACCAAAAATGGTTCGGACTAGTAGTCCGATGGGATTAAAAATCCGGGTAATAGGGGGTATTGCTAATACCCTGTGGGACTTGGTATTGAGGGGTATTAATAGTCCAATCCCAACTCCTTCACATTACCAATCCCTTTTCATTATCAATTTCTTCTATCAATCCAATCCCATCATCTAATCCCATCTCAAACAAACATGATGTTAATAATCCCATCATTTAATCTCATCCCAAACAAACATACTCATTATCAATCCCTTCTCATTACCAATCCCATCTCCTTACGAATCCCAATCCTAATCCCATCTCCTTACGAATCCCATCCATCTATCACTGTTATTGTGGAGGGCGTGGTCCGGCGGAGGGACCAAGATGGTGGCCACGTTGCACCAATTAGCCGGACCAGTGAGTCTAGTACCCATGGGTCGGCGGGCTGGGTCGGTAGCCGATCTGAGTCCAGCCGGGCCTGGTCAAGTTAGCCGTGGTGTCGATCCATGGAAGGGAACGGTCTGGTTCGGTGTACGTGTTAATCAGTATGATCCGGTTCGGCGGTTTCCCGCCGAACGGGTTGGAGGTTGCCCCTGTTGAAGCATTCAGTGCCGTACCAACAGTCCGGCAGAACCTGTACTCGCCGAGCCTCCTGTCCCCTAACTTGAAGAGGAAGTTAGGAAGAGATGGGCAGGAGGAGGCAACCTCGTGTCTTATCCAATCCCTTATATTTAGGAGCGGAATATGGGGGATTGGATAGATTCAAGATTGGGATGTCTATCTGGATCCGAGGTAGGCAGGCTGATCATACAACGTGTGGAAGTCTTATGGGAGTTGGATTCTGCACTCCCTTTGGCTATAAAAGGAGGGATTCCCCTCTAGAATGAGGTAACACTTTCTCAAACCCTAAACCATACTTCGATATCTCCTCTCCTATTTACTGACTAGAGCGTCGGAGTGCCTGCCCCGGACACCACACTCCGGATTTGGGCACTAACGCGGTTGCTTCGTGTGCAGGTCTGACCCATCTTCGTCCAAGCCTCAACCATCCAAGGCACAAGGTCCAACCGGAGAAAGCCTGCCACCACAATTATCAAACGAGGCCTCAAAGAATTGATTCCCACCATAATTGCTTATCCAATGCGGGTATGCCACAATACTCATACGCTGAGACAAAACCAAATAGTACTCTCGGCGGGTTGCAGTCTTGCAGGGGGAGAGAGAAAATGGATGGGGCAGGTCACGTGGGTAGCAAAAGTAAGGAGTAAATGCAATGAGAATTGATCAGAGAAGAAAGAGTGAAAGGCTGCAAAACACTGCCAACACACTCCTTGTTTCTACTAATTGGGCAAATTTCACTGACCTCCCCTGAGATTTCTGACAAGTGCAATAACCACCCCTGAAGTTTCTGATATTACACGGCCCTCCCTTGCTTTTGCTGACAACACCCATATTCCCTCCTGTGATACTATTCCGTTAAAATCCTGACAGAAGTTGTAGATTTTTTGATGATGTCACCATTATTTAACACAAACATACCTATTTTGCACTCCATTAGTCAATCCTCCCATTTCATTCTTCATATTGACAAAGAAATTAACCACTCATGTGGTATGCACTAGTGGAACCTAGGTTCAGAATCTTCAACGCATGATTGGACCGATTGGTCTTGGAAATCTAATTCTTGGATGATACTGTAGTAGTTAGAATAAAGTCTAAATGGAATACGAAACATTTTAAGTGAACAAGAGCACTTTTGGCTCGATACAAGAAAATGTATTGTTGCAATTTTTTCCCCGAATTTTAAGTTACAAAGGTGGGGTTTTAGAGAAAATTTTGGGTGACGAGCGGGGTAGCACGTGGTGGTACCCATCGGCGATCGCAACTGTCCAAATGTATTTTGGATGGCCCAGATTTATTCCCTTTGTCTCCCCTCACCCCACCACTCTCTTTCCTTTTTTCTCTCTCTAAAATCCGGATCGTCCAAGACACGTTTGAACGGCTGAGATTGCCGATGGGGTACCACATGTGTGGTATCCGCCCAACACCCAAAAACTTCTCGGGGTTTTAGTTTTACATGAAATAATTACAAATCCCTCCTTATTTTTCACATGTTTCGCCAAACCCCCCCATCTATTGTCTTTCTTTCTTTCACTTTCTCTTTTAATCAAATTGAACATGTTTAGTCATTCAACTCAACTATGGGTACCAACAGGTTGGGCACCAATTGAGTACAGATTTGTGTGTGTAACGACCCGCTCCAGGATGAGCACGCTTAACTGCGAAGTTCCTATACGCTTTGGCCCGCCCTCACGGCTTTAAAAGGCCTTGTACAAGTAGGAGGGATCTTTTCTTATAAACTATAACTTGCCCCCCCTTCCCGTCCGGACGGAGCCTGCCATCCTGCAGTACCGCCGGCCATCGGAAAGCGGGGTGTCACAATCTACCCTCCTTAGGGTTGTGCAACGTCCTCGTTGCACAGGGGCCCAGCAACCTTCCCCTGGTGGCCATGGTGTGGCACTTAGTTCTGTACAGCACAATGTGCTCGTACCAGATTTTAGAGGTGGCCCCCACCATGTAGACCAGGGTTGTGCTCTGATACCACCTGTAACGACCCGCTCCATCTTTGTACAATATTGTCCGCTTTGGACGCCCAAAGCCTATAGACTTCCCAGTAGGTCACCCATCCTAGGATTACCCCAGGATGAGCACGCTTCACTGCGAAGTTTCTATGCGCTTTGGCCCGCCCTCACGGCTTTAAAAGGCCTTGTACAAGTAGGAGGGATCTTTTCTTATAAACTATAACTTGCCCCCCCTTCCCGTCCGGACGGAGCCTGCCATCCTGCAGTACCGCCCGCCATCGGAAAGCGGGGTGTCACAGCTATGGCCAGTAAAATTGTTTCGTGCTCACCCTGGGGTAATCCAGGGATGGGTGGCCTCACTGGGAAGTCTATGGGCTTTGGGCGTCCAAAGCGGACAATATTGTACAAAGATGGAGCGGGTCGTTACAGTGTGTGGGGTCCACCTCGGGTCCCACACAAATAATCCGAGTTATTCTTTTATTTTACAAAAAAAAATTTAGCTGCCTTGTAAAGAATCAACTCAATCGGATAATCGTAAATACTTGATACAATAGTCTAATTTCTATTCAACATTCATTAATTTCAGGATCCTGAATAACAAAGTGGACAATCGGATGAAGCATTTACGGTTGATTAAAAAAAAATGATGATGTTAAATTTTATAAATTATGATATTTTTATTCGTCTTTTCTAAATTTTTGTAAGATTGATGTCAATTTTTTTGGTTTAATTATTGTCACTACAAAAAGAGTATAAAAATAAAAATTATGACCAAAAGTAAAAAAAAAAAAAGAAACATAGAGACAAAAAAAATGTAAAAACAACTGCTTTTTTTTTGTCTTTACCGCCGTTCTATCAAAAAAAAAAAAAATTTACCTCTGGTTTTTTTTTTTAACTTTTCTAAATCTTTTTGTTGAGACCAATCATTGGTACTAAAATTTTAACAAAAGACTAACCAAGAAATTGTAAAAAATAAATACGGTAATACGGTAGAAAATACCGGGCCGATAATTGAGGAAGGACAAGACCTTAATGCATGCAAGTATTACAAACTAATAAATGCATTCGTTGGTAAATATACTTGTCTCTGTTATATACTCCAAAAAATTCTTTTCTTTTTAATTTCTGTAATTAGGCCTAGGGGTGTTCAAGAAAACCGCCCGAACCGTAAAACCGGTCCGATCCGGACCGAACCGTCCTATTTGGTCCGGTTCTGCGGTTCTACGGTCAGGTTATGGTTCCAAAAAAATAAGAACCGTTAATTTTGGTTTGGTTACTGGTTCTCAATTAATGAACCGTGGTTAGAACCGAACCGAACCGTTTAAAACTAAGATAAATATAGAAATACATATGTATGTGTAATTAAATATGTATTTGAATTTGGTAGGTTAATTTTTTCCTTGCTAAACCTAATTTATTTAGAGATGAAATCTAATTTGTTAGGAAAGCTTTTATTTTCTTCCTTCCTTTCCTATTCCAGCAGATTATCTTCCTATTTCTTTAATTTTATGAGTTCATATTTAATTGTGAATACGTGTTTGGATGGTTATTGGATAGAACCGGAACCGAACCAAAACCGGACCGGTCTTACGGTTAGGTTCTGGTTAGGTTCCATTCATATATTGGTTAGGTTCTGGTTCCCAATTTTCTAGAACCGTTTGAAATGGTCTGGTTACTGGTTTTCTAGAGAACCGGACCAATCCGGACCGTGTACACCCCTAATTAGGCCATATGGCAAGCAAAAAACACAACAAAACGTAATACTGAAATATTATTTACTTATTAACTCTTGATACATCTCTTCGCCAATGACAAGTAATTATGTAAGTTACTCCAATATAATTAAAATATGAATTGTGACATAGAAAAAGGAAAGTAAAAATCAGTTTTTTGAGCTTAGTTTAATTTCTTAATCAACTGTTAAGCTTGTACAGTATGAGTAATCATCTTTCTGTTGTGTGCCTTCGATATAAGGGTGTCATAGTCATTTCATTGTTAAAGTTAGGGGTGTACATGGTCCGGATTGGTCCGGTTCTCTAGAAAACCAGTAACCGGACCATTTCAAACGGTTCTAGAAAATTGGAAACCAGAACCTAACCAATATATGCATGGAACCTAACCAGAACCAAACCGCAAGACCGGTCCGGTTTCGGTTCGGTTCCGGTTCTATCCAATAAGCATCCAAACACTTATTCACAAAATATGAACTCATAAAATTAAAAAAATAGGAAGATAATTTGCTGGAATAGGAAAAGAACAAAGAAAATAAAAGCTTTCCTAACAAATGAGATTTCATCTCTAAATAAATTAAGTTTAGCAAGGAAAAGATTAACCTACCAAATTCAAATACATATTTAATTACACACACATAGGTATTTCTATATTTATCTTAGTTTTAAATGGTCCGGTTCGGTTTTAACCACGGTTCATTAATTGAGAACCAGTAACCGAACCAAAATTAACGGTTCTTATTTTTTTGGAACCATAACCTGACCGTAGAACCGCAGAACCGGACCAAATAGGACGGTTCGGTCCGGATCGGACCGATTTTACGGTTCGGGCGGTTTTCTTGAACACCCCTAGTTAAAGTTAACGCCATCTTGGGCAAGTTGATGAGAGGGGAGAATATTGACATTGTCAGTAAAAGTAGGGGAAGGCATTGTAATTTCAGAAACCTAAGGGGAGGTCTCTGTACTTGTCAGAAACCTTAGGGGAGGTCAGTGAAATTTGCCCTTTTGTAATTTCTCAAAAAAAAGTAATTTTTGAAAAAAAAAAGTAATTTCAAGCTCAAAAATTATGTATTTACACAAATAATTTTTCTACTAATATAGATCTTATTTGATAAATCTCATTGAGATCTTTTAAACGGTGCAAAAAAATTTGAAATATTATTTCTCATTTTCATTATTTAAATTTGAAATTACCTTCTTTTAAAAATATATATATTTAGAAAGAAAGCGAAACGGGGCATTGTGGTACAGCATTTTGATCCGCCCAGTGGACAGACCAGTACCGGACCGTAGAAGAATTGGAAATCGAAATACCATGCATTTTCTTCTGGGCCCCACACTTCTGAACGACTCCGCTTTGTTTTGATTAGACCCGGCTGGAGAAATATTGGGTGGTCTTGAGACATAACACATGGTACCAACAAACTTTTCTAACTTTTCTATTGCATCTGTTTGGGTTACAAAATAAACAGTGGCGGAGTTAAGATTTGACTAAAGGGATGACACTTTTCAATAGAAGTCCACTAATGATTGTTGTGCGTTTTTTGTAAAAACACTGAGAGAAAGTGTACTGTAAAATAAGGCTTCGGCCTAAGTTTTATTTTTAAAAAGAGAACAAAACTTTAAACAAAGTAATAGAACCGATTCTTTCAAGTACTAGTTTTTCAATTTTTGTGTAAACAAGTTGTTTGAGTTTCGATAAGTACAAAATTGACTTCCAAAGTCTAAAAAACAATTACTTATCTGAACCAGGGGTGGCATGTGACACTCCACAGCCACCCCCATATACCTCCGCCTCTCAAAATTAGGTATATCAACCCACATAAATGTATGGTGATGAAGTTCGTTTGGGTATGTACCACCTAGTGGTGCCCCAAAACTTCTGAATAATTTCTTCCCAATCAGAGCAAAATCGTCTCTAAGACTAATCTGTTATGGACGGTATAACTTTTTGCCCGTTGTTTATATTTTTGTCCCTCTTTCTCTCACTCTCGCTTGTAAATCTTTGAGAACGAAAATGGAGCATAGTTGGTGTACATGCGTTTTTCATTTTTTGAAAAATCAACTGAAAATGGATTAGAGGTAAGAGGTGTGAAATTAGTAGTAGTAACCGGTTGCTTGTGGGCAGGGCCGGCTCATAAGTTTTAGAGGCCGGAAGCGAACCTTTTGAATAAGGCCTCAAGAAATTCCGTATGCAAGTATTTGCTGTCCATAGTCATCGGTCGTTGTCTTCCCTCCCTTCGACTCCTCAAGTGTGAAGCATGAAGCGTTTGCAGCTTGTTGCGTTTCTTTCTTCTTCATTTTTTATCGGCCGCACAATATATCTTCCAGCTGTCCCTTAAATTTTTTTTTTTAACGCCTTAGTGTTTCTAATGAGTAATTCCACCATTTGGGGCTATTTTGTGGCTTCTAAATTTCAATTGAGCCTATTTTGTGTAAAGGATGCTAGTGCAATTTTTTTTTGGGCTTGATCTGAGTAGTTTTTAGCTTAGATTTGATGAACGGTTTAATTAAAAACTGTTCAAAACAAACACTTTCCGGTCATATTTTTTGCTAATTTCTTGCGGGCACTCTTAAAATCACATTCTGCACATATTGAACGGTTCGGATCATAAAAATTTGATCGGGAACTATGCGATTGAAATTTGAGGTGTTTAATGGGTTGTCCGCGGAATCGCCCCGTATATATATATATATATATATATAGGGATCCTAAAATTTTGGGAGCCCTCATTTTTAACTTTTTTGGGGGGCCGGAAGCGCAGGCTTCCCCTACCTTGGCCATAAGCCAGCCCTGCTTGTGGGGGTGGTGGTTGGTGTTGAAGCGTGCGGCGGCAGTCTGTTTTATAATGGGATTAGAGGTGTGGGCTGGTTCTGGCCCGTTTGGGCTCTGGGCCTGTCCCTTTTGAGCTGTATTGTTACATTTGGGCTGTTAGGACCTTGGGTGTTTTATGGACTTGGCCCAATAAGTGTGGACTTGTCTTAATAGGTGGGGAAAATGACGGCCCAGGATGTGTTTTGATAATTAATACCCGCCAAGGACAAGTTAAGAACATTTGTTAAAGCTAAAAATGTCCTTGACGGGTATTAATTATCAAAACACGTCATTGGCCGTCATTTTCCCTAATAGGTGCTTCCTTGATTTGGTTTCTTACCAATCTCGGATTTAGGTATCGGGTGGGCATATGATTATCTCTAGATTTAGGAATTTTTGGTTCTTAGATTTGGGGATACAATGCCATCATCCATTTTCCTCTAATCTTTGTAACAATTTTAAAGATTATAAAATTTAAAAGCTTTTTGTATTGCTTTCAAATAGTTCCACCACTTTGGTTTTCTAGAATAGTCTTCCTAGTTATAAAACTCTCACAACTTCTAGAATATTCTAGTTTTAACCTTTGTGCCTAAATATAATCTTCTAGTGTAATTATTACTTCTACACACTTCTAATTATTTTAAACTTAGATATTTAAATACTTATTCTACATTATTCTAGAAGATTACAAATTACTTTTTCTAACAACCAGTTGGTCTATAAATATCATGTCCCTGGTCCATTTTGTGTGGTTCATTTTTTCCTAATACAATGAGCCAAAGATTTTTAATTGAGAGAGTATAAACACAAGATGGTTTGCCAAGCCCCCATCCCAATTGTGTGCGTGTGACTGGGGTGGGGCCGTGGGGGGTGTGGGGAGAGTTCCCACTGAATAGCTCTTTGATTCACCAGGAATAAAGGATGGGTTGTGAATTCCAATTTGGGAAAGAATACTTCAATATTAGGGAGATGAGAGGGACCTAGAATTCTTTGGAGAGCAAATTGTGAGAAACGAAATAGACCAATAAATATTCTTTGTTTTAAATCTCCTCTCTTATATTTTTTTCAGCATCCAAAGGCCGGATAATTAATTATTCAAACTTACCTATTTGTTTTTCAACTTGGTCATCTTCATGGAGAGCAAAAGCTGACAATTTCTCCCCAGGCGAAGAGATGTCGTCCCTGACAAAGGAAAAAGACCTGATAATGGTATTATGGTGTAGAGTATTACATTGGCTGACCCGATCATCATATGATGATGATGAAATTGAAAGAAAACTTTTACGATTAGCCACCGGGAATTTGGAGGCAGAAGAAGAAACAACGGACGCTGGGTGGATTTTTTTGGAATCTATGTTGGTTGACCTAAACTTACAAAAGTGATGATTCGTGATCGGAGGAGAAGTAGTCAACGTCTTGTTTGGATGAAGAAGAAAACGACGGACGGGCAAATTGAGACGCCCACAGAGACTCTTTTGTACTTTTACAGACGTATACATCTCTATATATTTTACTACTTCCTCCCTTTTTTTTTTCCTCCAAGTGCGAAACATGTCTTTTTAAAGGCTTCGGATGTAGCCCTAATAATAATTACAGGGGTTTAAATTTCGTGGAGACCCCATCATCTATGCTTGTCTTTACGGAGACCTCTTAATGTTTAAAATCGTCCAAATATATACCAATCTATAACCATTCACCAATTAACACCCTTCTGTCAAAAAATCAAGTATCCAACCATCTCACAAGCCAAGATGAGACAAAAAGATGATTGCCAGTTTATCTAAACTCCCATTTACTTTGATTGGGTTTGTTAATAATATTGGGTTGATCGGGTTTAGTCGAAAACCTCTTTGACATGATCTGTTTCTTGGTCACAAAGGAGGAGTTCATGCACCGGATAGTGGCCAACCACCTAGATATTGTTGATAAAAGTAAGCCTTTATATGTTATTATTAGCATGGTAAATCTCTCTTGATGTTGTTGCCAAAGCTTTGTTTGAGGCTTTGAGCTAACTTCAATTGTCCTTGGTTTCACATGAGAAGTTGAAGAGCAACCTAAACTTTTGCAAGAATTGGCTTCTGAATGGATTTATGAAAAGTTGGCATCTAGTGGGGATCTTCTCATTGTGGTCAATGGAGACAGAAAGAGGGGGACTTGCTCACAATTTTTGTTATCAGTTAATCTTGAATATCTAGTTGAATTTTTGGACAAGTTTCATGGCATATTCAGGACCGCTAATGCATGCTACAACAAACTTCCAAGATCATCCAATCACCCAACAATGTTATTCCAGATCCTTGGGAATTTTTCTGTTTTTTTATTTTTTTCATGCCTGAAGTGATATGACAATTCATCAAATGCAAACTTTAAAAAAGAATAAAGGCAAAAAAAATTAAAAGATTAAAAAATTACTCCAATTTTATCATGTATAACGTAAAATTGGCAGTTAGGACATGCGTCTGGTTAACCATTCCTCGAGGATTTTCTCTTCGATTTGTATGAAAGATCTACTTCCAGAGTAGTCACGGATTTCAGTTAACCTTTTCTCTTTTCTTTGGTAGGGATTCTAGGTAACCTGGTAATATATCTTATATGCTGCAGGAATTTGTACTTGCTAGGCTTTTGTACAGAAGGCTGAATTCAACTGAGTCGGAAGAATGACAATTCATTTACTCAGGTGGACAGGTCATATTATCTTTATACAGTCAATCCCCACTTCAAAAATGTGGGGTGGTGGTTTGAGTTTGGTCTCCTGGTAGATCCAAACGTCCTCTCATCCCTCCTACATACTCTGCGAGAGAAACAACCATTAGCGCTGTCTGGTCGGAGTCAGTCCGAGGACACTTCAACGATCAAGTTAGTATATAGAGGAGTAGAGGAAAGTATTGTAGAACTCTTAGGAACAAATGTACCTCTCTAGGGTTTATCCCTGGTTTATATAGACACGGCATGCTTAACTGCACTGGTTAGTGATGTCACGCGTAACCGTCTCGGTTAGTGACGTCCGACTGGCATGTGCTGTGATAAGCCCTCAATAGTGTAAATAATAGGGCTTATCTCTCTCTATTTTGTCACACTCACGTGCGTAACTTGCTTGATTTGAACGATATTGCACGAAAGGTGTGTTTTTGGCGTTTGCAGGTAAATCGTGTGAATAAGGCGCATTTGAAGGCCATGGATAGCCCCGAGTGTGTCCAAGTACCCAAGACCACGTGGCGCTCCGCAACCGAGTCCCAAAAGTCATGAAAAGAAGCTTTGAAGCGTACTCGGGATGTCCAAGGATCAAGGGAAGTGAGGGAGATGCAAGGATGTTACCCAAAGCAACTCATTTTTCGACCAGCTGAGGGTAGAATCAGCATAACTTTTGATGTAAAAATTACTTTTGATCCAAACCACTTGGGTTAGAAAGTAGACTCAACAAGCTTTCCAACGGTTCGAAGAACACCCAAAACCGAGTTCGGGAGTGTCCGGAGCGACCCAGCGAAGTTGAGAAAATGCCTGCAGAATCCAGCCAGTCCGGGATCGATCCCCCCCACCCTTTCAGCTCCTGCAGCATCCAGAAAGCACCGGGATCGATCCCTCACTCCTGCGCGGACATTTCAGTGGCATTTTTGTAGTTTTTTTTGTAAAGAGGGTATATATACCACCCTTAGCCCGATTTTAAGGCATTCTTCTTTTTACACTTTCTCTCTCTACCTTCATTAATGAAGCTCTCACCTCTCTATTCATTTATGCTTTGAGTGGGTTTTTAGGTACGATCCATTTACTTTCAAAGCTTTTGGTCTTTATTAAAGTTGTAAGGAATCTCATTCTCTTCGTGGATCTTGTGTTTATTTCAAATTTTATCAATGTTTAGCATTTTCCTTATCTTTACCCATGCTCATTTCTTGTCTTCTTTCGATATGTGTGAGTAGTGTAGTAAGGCTAGGTTGTGGGATGGTTAGCATCCCGTAACCAAGGGTGTTGCTTGTTCTTCTCTTGTAATTTTCAATTTTCATTTTTCTAGCTTAAGCATGTGTTAGGGTTAATTTTATGTATCAAAACTTAGAGGTGTTAATCTTCTTGATCAAATGTAGGCAAGGGGGTTAGACTAATTGCCACATTTGATGCTTGGAGCTATGTCCCTCCATGTGTTTGTTTAAATGTCTTAAAAAGAACCCTAGACATGTTTAACACTTTTGGTATAAAGAGAAGAATCGAGCTTATCCTTGTGTTATGGGTGTTGATTATCCCTAAACCTAGCTTTTAGTTTAATCTCCAGTTAAAAAGCCGTAGATAGGTTAAGTAGCCAGTTAACTAAATCCTGTAGTTGGCCGTCTCAACGCCGAACTAGGTTGGTGGTCCTAACGCCAAAAACCCTTTGTAAATCAAACCTCCGGCCTAGCTCCATTGGCTCCCTGTGGATTCGACCTCGGACTTCCGAGTTTATTATGCTACAACCGACCTAGCCCTACGCTCGGGGCATTCTTATTTCGACACAATTTGGTCGCAAGCATGTTGTCCATGTGCCCGAAATGTGACTCCATAAAATATCTTCCAATTAACTTCCAGGTCTTCACCCGGGTCGGGTGCATCGTCGGTTGATACCGACCGTCCCTCCATAAAGATTATTTCTTCTTGGTTTGTTATTTTACTGAAGATTGCATTTCTTCACTAACATTGGCCTCTTTATTTCCCATGAGTGTTGAATCTTTTGTGATCAAGATCAAGTGCATGCGCGGATAAAAAAAAAAGATCAAGTGCATGCAGCTGAATTAGAACATCATGAAATTATAACTTGACACTCCCAAATATTCAATGCCTTGAAACTTGAAAGCCACACTTTGAGTTTGCACGGAACCTGTCCAACATGCCCTTGGTAATTTTAAGAGTGCGTCTCAGCACTCTCTCGGAAAATCTCTTATGGCTGAGTATAATTATCTCCACATACTCGAAGAGGATTTGGGCAGTTAAGTCAAGGACGGAGACCGAAATACTCGATTCTTTCATATCACCACTCTTGCCCATTGAAGAAACAATAGAATCCTTGCCCTTAAAACAGTCATGGTAATTGGCTCTATTCTGAGCCTAACCTCCAATCTACCCCCACATTGCATTTGTATACTTTTTGTCCCCAAAACTGTAATAGTAGAGTTAGTAATAGAAAAATAGATGATGAACATGTGATAATGTTGTTTTAATGGATATAATCAAGGTGCGCAAGTTTACCCAAGTAGCTAATTATTAAAATACATATATATTTTAAAATTCTTAATTTATCATGATTGCTAAAATTATTTTGGAGTAAATGTGCTTAACTGTAACTCGTACATTACGGTTACAAAAAAAAATGATGCCCCCACTATGTTAAATTCCTGGGTCCGCCACTGGAGCCAGGGTACGTTTCTGTATCAGGTGACGGAATTTGACAGAACAGTTACGTAGTGATACAGACATTATGTTAATTCTCCATACTCATTCTTGAAGTTCTAATACTGATATTTTTACTGGTCAGAAGAGGCTGCTCTAAAGCTTATTATTCAAGTCCAGAAGAAGGGTAGGACAGAGTCAGAAAGTTATGAGCAGAGAGGCAATGTTCAACTGGTTAAGGCACTTCTTCAATAAACTACTAGGTTTAAAAAAGTCATATCGTTGCGAATTGCAATTTTCTTTCGCCTTTTTCACTCGTAGGCAGCAAAAGAGAGAACCAAATATTTGCAATTTCATTTTGCAAATCTTTCGCGATGAAAAATAAGTAATTTTCATTTTGCCCTTGCCCTTTTAATCTTTTGTAATTTTCGAATTCGGAGATTAATAAAATCTTTTTGCTGAGGAAAAAAAAAAACTAAATTTGTATTACACAGACCATCCAAAACCATACGTGATTGATATCACGAAAACTCTTACTAAGAAAAATCACAATAGTGGATGACAGAATTACATCACGAAAAGATGATAGTAAATTAAATGAAGCAGAAAAATTTGTAACTAAATCCAAAAATGCACAACTTTACTTTTCTATGGTACCTACACAATTTGTCATAACCTCTTTACTTACGATTTCGATTTGGAGAGGATAAAAACTCACCGTAACTTAACCACAAAGACTCGTAACTATAGCAGCAAAGACTTCCTAACTCTCTAATACGTACTATATACAGTTTCATCAGAATGACTACCAAAATGTACTATTATACATAAAGAATAGTAGTGGCTAAGAACATGTACAATAGTTCTACTCTTGTCATTATTATTATATTATATAACAGTTGAATGGGCAACGCTTCATGAAGCATGCAACAACCTTATCAAGACTTAGCCAAATAGAGTTAACAGTTGAATAGTTCCTTTTTCTTTTCTTTTGGCTTGCTCGATTTATGTTTCAAGTTTCTCCCTTGAATATGGAGTTTGGTCATCTCGATGTATCCTTTGTCAGATTTTAATA